>BSBK01001755.1:2818487-3556975 GCA_027943335.1 Chamaecyparis obtusa | reverse complement strand
TGTATCAATATGTTTTTAATTAAATTAAAAAATAATAAAAAATTTTTATTTATAAATATAATTAAATAAAAATAAATAAATAATAATAAAATAGAGTTTAATATATTTTGTTTAAGATAATAAATATTTAGATAAAATTGGTTTATTCGATTAAATGTAAAGAAATCATGTATAAAAAGTGTAATTAATATTAAAATATAGTAACATTATTAGTACTTGTACTAATAAATAAATATTTATTTCTCCTACTTTTTAAATGATTAGACAATTTTTTTAAATTTTCAGAATGAAAAAAACAATTAAACCCCAACAAATAGGAGTAGCCAATAAGAAAAAAGAAATACTTTTCAAAAAATCCAAATAAAAATCAACACACTTCAAACATTGAAAATCATGTTTAATATTTTGGACATGCACAGTTTTTAATGCAAACTAATAGCAAAAAATGAAGTGAAAACATAAGTCTCCACTAGATAGGCGGGACTAATAACAATTATGATACTATAGTATTCAAAAATCTGTACCTTTTAATATTGCTAACTCTTAATAACATTTCTATATGTTAATTTCTTTTTTTATCACTGACACCAATTTGTACTAGGACAAAACAAACAAGGTTGCAGTGCATCGAAGTTCCTGCCAAAAATTGGTAGGCCTATTTTGTTGTTTGCAGACTATAATGAAACTATTGAAAATTTATCCTAGAATGGTGATCATGTACTTGAGTCCTAACAACAATTGTAACTGTAACCAAGTTCTATTATCAACCCTACTCTAACCCTAATCCTAACGTAAGCCTCATCTTAGAATGAAAACCTTAATTTAACCAACATTTGAGCTTAAGCTAACCTTAACTGCAGCCCTACCTACAACTAATAAGTAGTGCATATTATTAGTACTTGCCGATAGGCTAAGCAAGTACTATTGCATCCGTTTTTGAGTTTTAAGTGTTAACTAGTGATTAAATAAAATTATTGACACCAATTAGAATTTTTTAGATTTTGTATTTTGTAATAAATTTCATATTTTGTAAAGTTAGATGCAATATTTTTAACTTTAAAATTTATAAAATAATTTTTCTACTATTTGATTGGCTAAATCATTTGAAGTCTTATTACAGAGTGAACCAATTAAAATTTAGTATATAACTCACTTTTTCTAATAAATAAAAATATTGTAAATATATGATATAATATAATATATATTTATTCTCATTTATATATTTAGGTAAACAAATGTGTGATATATTTTCCTTTTCAAAATATTATAATTTAAATTAAACATAGCAAATAAATATTTAATTTTATAATTAATTAGAAATGTTCAATAAAATAATATATATTTCTATTATATAATCTTCTAAAATAAATTATTATATATTATTTTTATAATATAGATTATGATATAAATTAAAATAATAATATTATATTTATAATTATTATACATTCTAAATATAATAATTTAAAATAAAGATAGTAAATAAATATTTTATTTTATAATTAATTAGAAATATTAAATAAAAATAAGATATATTTCTATTATATAATCTTCTAAGATAAATTATTATATATTATTATTATAATATAGATTATAATATAAATTAAAATAATAATATTATATTTATAATTATTATACATTCTAAATATATTATATTATAATTATAATTTATGTATAATATAATAATACAATAATATTAATCATATGTAATAAAAAATATATATCAATAAAATAAAATTAGCACTATTGTTATATTAACAAATAAAATTAAAATTAAGGTTTAAATTAATTATAATTTGCAATCAATAATTGTTTATATAATTATAATTTTAAAAACATTTATCATTATATAAAAAATTATAATTATATAATTATATAATTAATTAAAATATCTTATATATTATAATAAATTTATTAAAATTAAGATTAAATTTATATTAAAAATTAAAATTAAAATTAATTACTAAAGGCAAGTACTTGGCCACTATGTGGCACTTGATAATCTTGATATATATTATTTAATCTTCAAATTAAATTCAAGATTGTAATTTAATTCATAAAAAAATAGTATTCTACATATTGCAATAAAATTATTTTATAATTTTTTTACTCAAAAGATAATTATTTGTAATAAAATTATGGAACTGAATAAAATATGACGAGAATTATATCTATTTGATACACCTTATTTGAATGGGTCACTTATGGCATCATTGCTATTAGAAATATTAAAAAAACTAAATACATAATTAACTACTAATATATTATACTTATTAATCTATTATAAATATTCTTATATTCTTAAAGTAAATGTTCCTTATTTTTATATTGAATATATCTACAAACAAAAATATCATTTTACATAAAATAAAGTTCACAAATTAAGTAAGAGAATCTCTCATTTTTATAAAGAAATGAAGTAATATTTTAGAAAGCAAATATTAGCAAGGTAAGTGGAAGTTTAAGAGGAAATTTAGAAAAAAAAATCATAAAAATGACAACGGAGATACTTATTTCAAGTGTCTTCAAAGGAGTATTATTACAAAAAATAATAAACCCTTTAGATTATGACCATTTAATAATAAAAAATAATCTCTCTCTCTCTCTCACACACACACACACACACTCCCCCCCTCTCTTACACATTCACACACACACACTCTAATTAATAATAAATAATTATTTTAAATTTGCATTATGCAACACGTTTTCTTACCATGACAAATAACTTTAATTTATTCAAACATATTGCAATACTTGAGGTTAGTTAGTTGGAATAATCTTGTTTTTGCAATAAAAGTATCAATAGAGAATGATAGCTTCAAATCAATCTAGATTCAAACATAATTGAAAAAAAATCCTTTCAATGAAGAATATAATTGTTATATGTATATGTTCCTATTTAAATCACAATTAACCAACTCTATTGTATAACCAATTGGTTGGAAAATTCCTAATTTTAAAAAGAAAAGAGATGTTTCTATTATAAATTTTTAAAAACTCAAAAAAAAATCTTTATTAAATCTTTATACTAAAAAATTTATTTTTCTTTCTTTATTATTGTAACAATAAATATTCTTTTTTTTTGTCTAAATCTAAGAAAGAAGTTATAGTTTTTAGAAAAATATTTTATTGCAGCAGTAAATACTTATATTTTTGTAACACCCTTACATCTATTAATGATAAATTTGAATCAAACACAAGGACGCTAAAAAGTAACAACATTCACACCTATAATCAATTCATTATTTCCACACACAAACTCTCAAAACAAACTCAAAAGTAGAACAAAAGAGATTGTACAACGTGCACACTGATGAAATTAAGTGGGTCCTCAAAAGAAGAGATATTGTTGAGTATACCGCATTGTTGTCTTTCGAAGATGAGAACTCCATTGGCATTCCCCATGTAGCCTACACGTACTACCCTAGAGAGGGGATTAAAGATTTGAGGGTGAAGCCATTGTGGATGGCTCCAGAGATTTTGAATCAAGTGGAACAAGCGCCGGCTTCAGATATTTGGTCCCTCGGTTGCATAGTTGTGGAAATGGCAACCAGAAGGTTTCCTTGGAGCGAGGGTTCAAATCCCCTGGGGACCATTTATCTGATCACTTGCACAAACGAAGTGTCAGACTTTCCTACCTATGTTTCACCTCAATGTTGGGATTTTCTTGAGAAATGTTGCGGAGAGATTTGAAATAGAGGTCGACTGCTGCGCAGCTATTGAATCATCCTTTTCTACATGAGATTGATTGTTTCTCTGAGGTGAAAAGGGATCCCTTGTCTCTGACTAGTACTTTGGAATTTGAGAGGCCAGATTGGGATTCGTGTTCTTCTAGCCTTTCTTAGAATATTCCAATTTTGGCCCTTGACATTCTGAGGCCTGCTTCAGAAGTTCCCAGGAATAGAATTGTGGCCTTGGCTGCAGGTTGTGAGAGGCTTAATTGGGCTTCAAGCTCTATCACTGGTGACTGCATTGTAGTGAGATCTAATTCTTCGGTTTCAAATATGAAAATTTAAAATTAATCACTATTTAATATTTTTTTTAACTATCTAAAATATTTTATATAAATTAAAATTTTGTGTGAAAGGTTGTTTATTTTCAGAAATTTGTGAATTTGTTAAAAAAGTTATGCAAAACTTTCATATTTTCTTTATTCTCTTCCCATTTGAAAATTTTCAATTCACAACAATCTCAGGCTTTTAAATATTTTAACTTCACAAATGGCATAAACCATCATTTATTAAATTATTAATTAAATATAAAAGGTTGAACACTTCATTAAGGGTCCGTTTGTAGTAGGAATTAGACTGGAATTGGCATTTGTTAGTTCCCATTTCATCGAATCCTTAGTTTGGGAGTGCAATATGAAAATAGAATAGGAATATCTAAATGCTCATTTTTCCAAAAATGAGCATTTACATCTTCCATTTGAAAAGGTGGAATTGGAATTTGAATGGGGGGAAAGAAATTTTTTAAAAATTTCATGTCTACGCTTAATTTTTAAATTTTTTATTTGTGTGGGGAGGGATTTAATTTATTTTTTATTTGTTTGGGTGGTTTGTAACTTTGTTATTTATTCGAATTTTTTCAAAAAAAATCAAATTTTATGCCAAATTTTTTTTCGAATTTTTTGATGAATTTTTATTCAAATTTTTTTTTTAAAAAAATTCTTTTTTTTTTTTTTGAATTTTTTCTCGAATTTATTTTCCAATCTTTTTGTCGAATTTTGGTTGCAGTGATTGTAACTTGGTTGCCTGCCACCAACTTTGGTTGCCTAAAACAGTCTGCGATTCCATTAATAAAAATGAATTATTAAATTCAAAAACATTAAAACAATTCAATTTTTTTTAAAAAAAAAATCATACTCAAATTCCAATTCCAGTTTCAAAAAGTGGAACCAAGGTCCAAACATAATCCAAAAATGAAAAATCGGATTATCAAATCCATGATTTGACCATTTCCAGCATTTGATCAAATCCCGAAATTGACATTTTCAATGTTTGTGTTCAAAACATGAAACTGGAATAGGGATTTTTTAATTCCCATTTACCCCCAAAAACTAATATTTGAATCTTCCATCTAAATAGGTGGAATTGGAAAATCAAATCCAATTCCACTTAAATGGGAATTGGGGGTAAAGAAAAATTTATAATATTTTGAAATCCATATGCAAACAACATTTTCTATCTTCTCATTATGAATTCTGGGTGAACCAAACGGTTCCAGCCATATTCCAAAAACCATTTTTCAGATTTAAAACTTCCAGAATTGTCAAATACTGGAATTTGACAATTCCAATGTTATTTAATTCCAGCAACCAAATGGATCCTAAGTGCGAACAAAATTGCCAACAAAATTGCCAGCCACAATAAAAGCAAAGACCACTAAATTACTTTTATTGAGGAAGTGACAAAGGAAAGTAAGTGGAACGGGAAAAAAATCTACACATTAAAAATGAAGAGTCAATTTATTTAAATAATTTTATATTCTGATTGTTCCAGTTTATTAGATGACTGATAGCATCAATATTATGGCGTCGCTCAATATTGAGGGCTTTGACGGTTCTAATCAATCACGTGTCCATAGAATTTAAAAATGAGCGAAAATGGTACCAGAAAATGATTCTTAGCGATGACTATGACTGCCAAATATGATGGTGCATGGGCTTTCAATCATCTTGCATGCCCATTGCATGCTTTGAACGGTCGATGCTGGAAACCCAGGTCGATGTGTTTCATATAAGGAACCCCTTCGAGGTAATTATAAATTAAATGTATTAATTTTAATAAGATAAATAATTATAAATTAAATTTATTACAATAAACTTTTAATTATTATTTAAAAATAAAATATAAATATAATTTTTAAAAATTCTTAGAAATATATAGCATATTACTAATATAAAAAAATATATAAGATAAATATATTTTTAAAAAATTATTAGAAATATTTAGCATATTACTAAATTATTAGAGAAATAAATATCTCTATATATCTTTTAAATAGATATATATTTAAATTATTTTATATTTAAAAATACTTACCATATAAAATATACTATTAAAATAAATTAAACCATCATTTTATTAATCAAATCAAAAACTATTTACAATAATAAAAATGAACATAGACCTTACTCCTTTCAAAATTATTCCAATCAATTGAAATATAAAATTTATCCCAAAGTAGAAATTGTAACCCTTAACCCTAACCATGATCCTAACTATAATAATAATTGTAAACTATAAAACATAATTTTAGCCATACCAAAACCCTAACTCTAACCATGATACTAACTATCATGTAAACCCTAACTATTATATGTTATTTATTATTTAATACATTCACTTAAATATCTAATAATAACATGTGAAATTAAATAGATAGTGGACAACTAAAATGTAAAATATATAAAGATGTTTGAAATATTTTTTTGAATGTAGTGAGGTAAATATAGTTAAATTCTTAATAAAAAAATTAAATCATAACTGAAAAAAAAATTAAAAACAAATATATTGAGACTTTTTGAAAATAATAATTTAATGATAGGTTGAACTTGAAAATAAAAAAAACATAAAATTTGTTTTAACTATTTATTTTATATAAATTAATAATTTATCTTTAAAATATTTTAAAAGTATCCATACAGCATATAAGTACCTTAATATAATTACTCCAACCTATATAATAATCTCACTTAAAGTTTGCAAAAATGGGCATTAATTTTTTCCATATTCGAAGTTCCTAAGCTTGTCGCCTGGTAATTTGTTCTAAAACTCATTACAGAACATTTTATTTTCATGAAGAAAGGATTGTGATGAACACAAATTTGATAGCCTTACACACTTACATCATAGCCTAGGAATTTCATTTTGTATAAACATCAACATGCCATAACATGTATGGGTTACCGAGGACACTATGGCCTAATGAATCACGAATGCTGACTATAGAAATTTGATTCATTTGGATAGCCTACTAAAAGCTACCAGTTGTTAGAGCTTTGAAACATAATCGAGAGACATGGCCTCAAATCTTCCACCTTTGCACGCAGTAATGGCATTGCTTCCTGCTTTGATTTGATCAGGTAAGAAGATCCAATGGATGTAGGCAACACAATTGTCTTGCACTGTCTATCAGTCAATGTCAACCATTGATTTTAAAACCCAACGAAAATGTTGTCAGAAAATCCGATGGTTGTAGACGTTTCAATCATCTTCCATGCCTGTGAGTGGGTAATAACCATTCGATGAGGTCGATGCCTTCCATATAAGGAACCCCTTAAGGATAAAAATTTGATATTGACTTTCAATTAATTAATAAAAATTTGATATTGATTATTCAGACTGGTATTGCAGACACATTCATATGCAAGCTGTGTAATATGGAGATGGAAACGATAGATCACTTTCTTCTTTTGTGCCCTTTTTCTTATCAATGTTGGGTTTTTGTTCTTAACAAATTGCAAATGTCTATGCCTCTCCCGAATAATTTACGGGCTCTGTTTGAATCTTGGCCAGTTGTTTTTTCAGGTTCCATGTTTGCCTGCATCTGGAAGTGTATCCCTACAGTTGTACTTTGGTCTATCTGGTGGGAATGTAATAAGATCATTTTTCGTAATGAAACTTCTAAGATTGAGTGTGTTCTTGTTGGGATTGAAAATGCCATATCAGAGGTGGTGAATGTAAACATCTTCAGTTGTGTAACAAAGGTCTATTTTTCTGCTTGGGATCATCAGATTTTAAAAGCATGGCGGCTCTTTAAATTACCTCCAGGATTTTCACCTAATTGGAATTTTCTCCATTGACCTAATCGTCGGAATACCAAATGGTTGCCTCCAGCTAAAGACTTTTTAAAGTTAAATTTTGATGGTTGTTCTCGTGGGAACCCTGGTAAGTTGGGTCTAGGTGCATGCATTAGGAATTGGAAGGGTGATGCGGTTGTGATTAAGGCAGATATTTTGCTAGATGATACAAATAATATTGCAGAAGCCCAAGCCCTTCTAGCTAGTTTAATCTTGGCCAAGAAATGTAATGTTTCTAAGCTTCAGATCGAAGGGGATTCTCAAGTAATTATAAACTCTTGCATTTCCCGAACTTCTTATTCTTGGAAAATAGCATATATTCTTCAGCAGTGTTGGGATTTGATTGATTCATTCAATATTATTTTTTTTACACATCTTTGCGGGAAGGTAATTGATCCACAGATCTTCTTGCTAATCTTGACTGTGATGGTACAATTTTAGAATCTCTTAACCCAGAGGTTATTATTTCAAACTCTCCATCATTAGCAGAATGTTACATTTGGGACAAGACTCCGTTGACTGATTGTCATTAATCCTTCGGCCTCTTCTTGCATGATGTATTGTTTCAACTTTGGATCTTGTTCACTCACATTCATGGTTCAAGGGATATCTCTTCAAAGTTTTTATAGCTGGCTGTGATTGATCCTCTCCGAGAAGCCCTAGTCTTAATTCTGCAGCTGTGATTTTCCATGCCCCGAATATGGATTGGTTACTTGTTATGCAATGATCATGTGTCTAGGTTGTGTCATGGCATGAATGTTTTGCTTGCATTCTCATACATGTACATCAACAAGGATTCAGAGTTTTCTTTCTAGTTCTTTCTCTGATGAGTCCCTTGAACTAGTTTTATTATAAATAAAATATAGAAGTGTTATGCCACTTTTCGATTAAAAAAAATAAAATTGATATTGACTTTCAATTAATTAATAAAAATTTGTAAATGTACATTCAACTTTAAATGAATATTGTTGTAGATTCTTAATGGGGAATATCATAGCTTCCTCTTTTTTCATTTGTTTTATAACTATTTTGGTTAGGTTATTTTTTATGGAACAATATAAATAGTATGGTTTATGTTGATAGTTAGGTGCATATATAATTTAAGATTTTATTTATTTATATATATAATTAGATGTATTTTTTTATTTTATTTATTAATTTGTTCAAAATTAGAAATAATATGATCTTGAGTTTCAATAAATTAATGAATATTTCCAGATGTACATTTAAAGTACTAAATGAATATTGTTGTAGATGCTTAATGGGGAATATCATAGTTTCTTTTTTCATTTGTTTTATAACTATTTTGGTTAAGATATTTCTTATATAACAATATAAATAGTATGGTTTATGTTGATAGTTAGGTATATATATAACTTAAGCTTTCATTTATTTTTATTAACAATTAGATGTAGTTTTCATTGTACCTATTAATTTGTTGAAAATTAGAAACAATATGATCTTGAATTTCAATAAATTAATAAAAATTTCCAAATGTACATTTAAAGTGTTAAATAAATATTGTTGTAGGTATTTTATGGTGAACTTCGTACAAATTTTTTCATTTATTTTATAATTGTTTTGGTCAAGTTATCTTTTATAGAACAATATAAATCATATGGTTTTTGTTGATAGTGTTACCCTAAATTTTGAATTTGTAAGATTTGAGAGATACAAATCCACAGAACGCCAAGAATACCTGCATGCAAATAACCTGTTACAGGAGAGAAGTAGAAATAAGAAAAAGGAAGAACTTAGAAGTTACTCAAAATGTGAGAGAAAATTTTTGATCCAAGTTATTCAAAAAAGAATTACAACGTTCAACCTATAAAGGCAAACAAAACCCTAAAGCCTGAAAAAGCTAGGTTGCACATTAATAATTAATAAAAGCATTAATTATTAATGCACCTAAGAGAAAGCTTAAGCACTAAAGAGAAATAACTTAACGAATTAAATAAATATGATTTAATTAGTAAGCAAACTAAATATTACTCTAACACCCCCCCTTAAGCTAAGCGCAGGGGGAAGCTAACCTAGCACAGCTATGAAAGCAGGAAATGGGTCTCGGCAACAAGGCCTGATCAGGTACCCAATACAAGGAAATCTTTGTAAACTGGAGGCAAATGATAAAACCCAGTGGGAAAAACTCCTCTCCAAAAAGAGATATAAAAGAAAGAAAAAGACAACAGAAATGACTTCAAGAGACTCTCTCAAAGTCATAAGTACAATGCATGCTGCCAACACCCCCCATGAGAGAGGGTCAAGGCTCCAAAGCCCCCCTAGAATGAAAGAACCCCTAGATCAATGAAAAAACCACCATGAATCCAATACAAAGGAGTGAAATGTAGTGAACACTGAAGAGGTAACCTCAAAAGATGAGGTGTCACTGGAAGGCCAAGCTGATACTCAAAGCAGTAGACATGAGGATCCTGAAAGAGAATTCCCAATGTAGGTGGTAAGACAGGTGTGCTGACACTGTTAGGAGAGAGGAGATGAATGTCCTCTATAGAATCTGCAACAATTGCACCTAGTGTCTCAATGAATGGAGATGGAGGGTCTAGCAATGCTGAAGAAGAGTCCTGCTGAAGAGAGGAAACCTCAACAAGATGTGGTGACACTAATACATTTGGGGTGAAATTGCGATGACAATTTGCGACGGCAGGCAAATGTCATGCGGTTTTGGCCTTTTTTTTTCAAATATAGCCCGACACCGTCGCAATTTGCGACGACAATACATTTGGCACTGTCGCAATTGCGACGTTGTCGGGATATAAGCGCAAAATTAAAAAGGAATGTTGTCATTTGTGTTTTCAACAGTGCCGTAACCCTCCGCGAAATCACATCAGGATATAAGGGCAAAAAAAAATAAGAACGTTGTCATTTGTGTTTTCAACAGTGCCGTAACCCTCCGTGAAATCACATCGGGATATAAGGGCAAAAAAAACAAGAACATTGTCATTTGTGTTTTCAACAGCGTCGTAACCCTCCGCGAAATCACAGCTACAATTTCTGAGTACATTGGGTTTATTTTTCTTTTGCCATTATTATGTAATCTGGTATTCAGCTATTAGAGAGCTAAAATACCCAGAAATGAGGACATATCTATGTTGAATTTATTGTTAGCGGCTTTGGTTATTTAGAAGTTTAATTTTATTTGTTCATCTTTCAAGCACAAACATTTTGTGGACCGTAACGTCTTCATTGTTTCAGGTATGCAGTGAAACAGCCCTAACTTGCAATTGCGATGTTGTCGGGATATAAGGGCAAAAAAAAAAAGGAACGTTGTCATTTGTGTTTTCAACAGCACCGTAACCCTCCGCGAAATCACATCGGGATATAAGGGAAAAAAAAACAAGAACGTTGTCATTTGTGTTTTCAACAGTGCCGAGAGAGATTCCCTCCGCGAAATCACAGCTATAATTTCTGAGTACGTTGGGTTTATTTTTCTTTTGTCATTATTATGTAATCTGGTATTCAGCTGTTAGAGAGCTAAAAGACCCAGAAATGAGGACATATCTGTGTTGAATTTATTGTTAGCGGCTTTGGTTATTTAGAAGTTTAATTTTATTTGTTCATCTTTCAAGCACAAACATTTTGTGGACTGTAATGTCTTCATTGTTTCGGGTATGCAATGAAACAGCCCTAACTTGCGACTACCTTCACGGTACTTGTGTACATTATCATGTTGTCTTTACAGTGACTGTCCTCATTCAAGTGGCAATTACACAAGGGACAGTCACTGTGAGATGTCCTCATTTGTGACAAGGACAGTCACACTTAGGACATCTCATAGTGATATTCCCTTGTGTAATTTCCACTTGAATGTATTGCTATTGAACCACATTAATGCTTTTCTTCTTCAACAAATGAGGACAGTCACTGTAAAGACAACATGATAATGTACACAATTACCAAAAAATGATCTTGTTAATTGATGTAACACTTTGTCTTGCTCACTCCCTATCCTTCACTAGGGTCTCTTTAGGCCAATGTTTTGACTTGATAG
This sequence comes from Chamaecyparis obtusa, assembly GCA_027943335.1. NCBI lineage: Eukaryota > Viridiplantae > Streptophyta > Pinopsida > Cupressales > Cupressaceae > Chamaecyparis > Chamaecyparis obtusa. The sequence goes on along the minus strand of BSBK01001755.1, from coordinate 3,545,165 downwards.
GGTACTTAACTATCCCTACACTCTTTAGGTATCTCTACCCAAGATCCCACTCCTTCAACTAGTGCACACCAACAAGAAATACAACGAACTCTGCTCAATACCAATCTAGCTACTAGGACACTCCTAGTCTTGTCTTCACAAATTGAAACACATTCAACTAGAACTTTACTCCATGGAGAGGCTGGCCACTAGGACCTCTATTGGTTTCAATATTACTCCTTCACCTATACTTTTCATCAGTACTTCAATCCGGTTCATCAAACCATGCCAATTGCACCCAAAAATAGGCTGCTAGCAATTAGGCCTTTGTCAAGCCTTTTTGTTTATATTAAGCCACCTAAAGGGCTTAGGATTCAGATGCCCTTTATTGAGAACTCCAAGATATCTAAGGTCTTCTCCTCCTAGATTTTTTGTACACCAATTGCTACAGCCATGCCTGAAAACAAGTATTTTGACACAACTTGGACAGTCTGACTAAGAGTTTGTTTTCTTAGCAGCCAAAGAAACTCACCCAATCTTCTAATTTGACTTGGGGCTTCTTTAGATATGTGTCTACCTCTCCATGAGATTTTAGTTGAAGCAACCAATGCATTCAACTTGTTGTAATCTTCTTGTAATGATTTGTCATCCCTAACTGTGCTCAACTGACTCACCTAGGACATCATTGCAAACATAGAAAATGAGCTTCCCAGGGCCCCTCCTTCCAAACATATAGTACATGGAGTCTCCTCACCCATTCCAAGAGCCCGTACAAAATTGACAATGGAATGATGAGCTAAGACTCCATTTGTTCAACCTGCCTGGTTCAAACCAATGATAGGGTACTTAACAAAAGAATTAACAAACTAGTTGGAATGCTTCAAAACTCAAAAAAAACACAACACAGAATAAAAAAACAACTTGTACTAACTTTTCCAATAGACACTGCGAGCTATCTAATCCATTAATCAACTGAAAACAAAGAAACAAAAAAACTCAAGAATTCACTAAAACCGTGTTACTCTACAAATCTTCTTAATTCCAAATGTTTTTCCCCCCAACCTTTTGCACAGATCGATGGAGGCCTCTTATAGTTGATCTGATGCCTAATTCAATGGTTTCATATAGTTAAATAACCATCTTACTCGAAAATGCTCCCTTGCACAAATGTTGTCAATGTTGTGAATGACAACATTGACAACTTGTTACAACCTTTGGGATTTTGGTTCAAAACTTATTGTTCAAACACCATAAGACCCTAACCATGACTTAGTTAGGCTATTTAGACCTCACATAGGCCACTTCTACACTTCTTTCCCCAATTTGACCCCTAAATGCTTCATTCCCACTTTTGCCACAATATTGGTAACTTGGGTACAAATTGGCACTTGCCTTCACAAAGGTCACACATGAGGACATCTCACAGTGATCGATTGTCCCTTGTGTAATTTCCACTTGAATGTATTTCTATTGAACCACATTAATGCTTTTCTTCTTCAACAAATGAGGACAGTCACTCTAAAGACAACATGATAATGTACACTCACTGTAAGGACAGTCACAAATGAGGACATCTCACAGTGATTGTCCCTTGTGTAATTGCCGCTTGAATGTATTTCTATTGAACCACATTAATTCTTTTCTTCTTCAACAAATGAGGATAGTCACTCTAAAGACAACATGATAATGTACACTCACTGTAAGGATAGTCACAAATGAGGACATCTCACAGTGACTGTCCCTTGTGTAATTGCTGCTTGAATTACACAAGGGACAGTCATTGTGAGATGTCCTCATTTGTGACAAGGACAGTCACACATGAGGACATCTCATAGTGATTGTCCCTTGTGTAATTGCCACTTGAATGTATTGCTATTGAACCACATTAATGCTTTTCTTCTTCAACAAATGAGGACAGTCACTCTAAAGACAACATGATAATGTACACTCACTGTAAGGACAGTCACAAATGAGGACATCTCACAATGACTGTCCCTTGTGTAATTTCCGCTTGAATTACATAAGGGATAGTCATTGTGAGATGTCCTCATTTGTGACAAGGATAGTCACACATGAGGACATCTCACAGTGATTGTCCCTTGTGTAATTGTCACTTGAATGTATTGCTATTGAACCACATTAATGCTTTTCTTCTTCAACAAATGAGGATAGTCACTCTAAAGACAACATGATAATGTACACTCACTGTAAGGACAGTCACAAATGAGGACATCTCACAGTGACTGTCCCTTGTGTAATTGCCGCTTGAATTACACAAGGGACAGTCATTGTGAGATGTCCTCATTTGTGACAAGGACAGTCACACATGAGGACATCTCACAGTGATTGTCTGTAATGTCCCCTTTTTGGCTAACTTGGAAAACAGGAACAATTACTCCACTTCTCAGACTTACTCTATCAGATACTTACAATTAAACTAAGTAATTGAGGTTACTTAAGATATCAACCGCTATTTCAGATTCAATCACAATATGTGTGCAAGATGATATTGATACCAATATGTTTAATAGCACTGTCGGATATAATGATATGAAATATGCTATGAATATGATGTTTCCTATCACTTATAGTGATAGTATAATGATGGTATGTCTGATATAAACAATATCGATATACAATCAATAAGTATTGCTTACAGCAATGTATTTGCTGTGTCTGATATGATGATGTAATTATGCAAATGTGTAATATCGCTATGAGTGATATGTTGCTATTTCAGATTCTGAATTATATGCTTGCAACTTCAAATATTGATGTTGTTTCTGACTATCCTTTCTATCTGTGCAATCATGGTGTTGTCTCTGATCTGCAATGATAAACTTTAAACCAAACTGCCAAAGGCAGATGCTCTATTGAGTATATCCAAATATGGATAAGTAAATAAAGTTCTAATGATGCCTTGAGTGACTGACGAGAATGCATTCTTATATTGTCTTTAACAAATGAAGAGATGCTATGAATGAGACGTGTCTTGTTTCTTCCTCCATGTCCCTTTGTTAATCACACCTTTCCATAATCCGACAGTTCACATAATATTATTTCATTATTTTCTGATCATAGATAACTCCCAGATTGACTCAATATCAAATCTTTTTATGAAGGTAATCTTCCCTAATTGGTAGTGCAACTAGTAGTTAACATCCATTGTGTTTGTATTAGTTTGGTCTAACTATCATTAGTATTTAGTCAATCGATATTAACTCTTGCCTTATCCCATATTGTTATGATGATATCCAATCTTTCTACTCTGATATAAGTCGATATCATTTTCTGATAATTGTCCATTTATTGGTTGATTGCTGGTAATGGAGTTTGATCTTCAAATTGACTTCCATTCCTGTTAATACTTAAGGATACATTGTACTTATTATCCATGACTGATGCCTCATTCATCAATAGCTTGTGATATAATCACTGATGCTTTTGTGTTTCTACAAGATGTGGTTTATCTCAGACAATCGATAATCTTTCAATCCTTTAGTCGATATCCTCCTATGTGGTGTCTATTGATATAGATAGTAGAATTCAATCTAGTTTATGTTATTGTCATGATAACATAGGAAGTGATGGTGCATATTTGCTAGCGGGTCTTCATGTTTGATATTGCTTTATCGGATATGTCATTGTCTAAACTTGTGCAATTAATGATTATTTATAATATATGAATGGTTATCCTTCTTGCTTATCAATACATCTTCTGAAACACATAGCGACCTATCCCTTATTCATATCATGTTGATCTTGACTTCATAGTATTTGGTTCATTAATCATCCTCTCATGGTATCGATGTGTAATGACTAGTGATTGTTGTATCACTTCTTCATTCCTCATCGTGATAGATAATGCAGATGTTTAATGTAGATGTATATCGATTACAGATATTCGATATTGCTTTAAACATTATTATTATTATTATTATTATTATTATTAATGTTATTTTTATTATTAAATATTATAATTAATGATGTTAGTAATATTAATAATATTATAATAAATATTATTATAGTGATAACATATTGTTTTATATTGAGAGGTTTATTAATATTATTTATATATTAAAATTATTATATCAATAATTGATTTAATATTATTACTTAATATATTATTATAATATAATATATATAATTTATTAATAAGTATTTATTATTAATTTATTTTATAATTATAATCATAATTATATTATTTATTAATATTTTAATATTATTTAATTAACATATTACTTATTATGCTAACTATATATTATTATTATCTTTTGATAATAATTATATATTATTGTTATATACCGTTAATAATAGATTATTATATATCATCTAATCATTTTATTATTATACTAAGTTCAATATGTCACGGCTCATGACATTGTCCCTTGTGTAATTGCCACTTGAATGTATTGCTATTGAACCACATTAATGCTTTTCTTCTTCAACAAATGAGGACAGTCACTCTAAAGACAACATGATAATGTACACTCATTGTAAGGATAGTCACAAATGAGGACATCTCACAGTGACTGTCCCTTGTGTAATTGCCACTTGAATTACACAAGGGACAGTCATTGTGAGATGTCCTCATTTGTGACAAGGACAGTCACACATGAGGACATCTCACAGTGATTGTCCCTTGTGTAATTGCCACTTGAATGTATTGCTATTGAACCACATTAATGCTTTTCTTCTTCAACAAATGAGGACAGTCACTCTAAAGACACCATGATAATGTACACTCACTGTAAGGACAGTCACAAATGAGGACATCTCATAGTGACTGTCCCTTGTGTAATTGCCACTTGAATGTATTGCTATTCAGCCACATTAATGCTTTTCTTCTTCAACAAATGAGGATAGTCACTCTAAGGACAACATGATAATGTACACTCACTGTAAGTGTACATTATCATGTTGTATTACAAATGGACCTTATGTTGGTCGGGATATAAGTGCAAAAAAAAAAGGAGCATTGTCATTTGTGTTTTCAACAGCGCCGAGAGAGATTCCCTCCGTGAAATCAAGCGGGTTATCATTTGTGTTTTGAACAAAGCGGGTTGTCATTTGTGTTTTGAACAGCACCGAGAGAGATTCCCTCCACGAAATCAAGTGGGTTGTCATTTGTGTTTTCAATAGCGCTGAGAGAGATTCCCTCCGCAAAATCACAGCTACAATTTCTGAGTACGTTGGGTTTATTTTTCTTTTGTCATTATTATTTAATCTGGTATTCAGCTGTTAGAGAGCTAAAATACCCAGAAATGAGGACATATCTGTGTTGAATTTATTGTTAGCGGCTTTGGTTATTTAGAATGCTTCCCCACAATACTTAATTACACAAGGGACAGTCACTGTGAGATGTCCTCATTTGTGACAAGGACAGTCACACATGAGGACATCTCACAGTGACTATCCCTTGTGTAATTGCCACTTGAATGTATTGCTATTCAACCACATTTATGGGCCCGTTTGGACCATGACACATAGTAGCATCTACAAAGAAGAATATCCTAGGTGTAACAAGTTGTAAGAATATACCAACAGTTCTAAGAAGTTCCCTAGCACGTAGTAGCATCTACAGAGAAGAATATACAACATGAGGGCAGCCACTGTAAAGACAACATGATAATGTACACTCATTGTATGTGTACATTATCATGTTGTCTTTATAGTGACTGACCTCATTCAAGTGGCAATTACATAAGGGACAGTCACTGTGAGATGTCCTCATTTGTGACAAGGACAGTCACACATGAGGATATCTCACAGTGACTGTCCCTTGTGTAAGCCACTTGAATGTATTGCTATTCAACCACATTTATGGGCCCGTTTGGACCACGGCACATAGTAGCATCTACAGAGAAGAATATCCCAGGTGTAACAAGTTGTAAGAATATACCAACAGTTCTAAGAAGTTCCCTAGCACATAGTAGCATCTTCTAATTGTCTATACCACTTCACAAGGTATTGTTTGCACACATTGTTTTTGGTTCTTTTGATGACCCTTATTTTGAAATTGCTATTAGGCCTTGTAGCTTATATGTTTTGATTGCTGGAGAGATTCTAAAGCTAAGCAAGAAGACCATTGCACGAGTTATAGCCGCGCGCTCAGGTTTGAAAATTGTATATTTTTTAATCTAATGTATATTTTAACTAGACTTTTAGCTTATTTTTGCTGTATATTTTAATCTAAAGGGAATCATGGATGTGAACTTGAAAGAATTTTGTACTTAGTTCTTATGGAGAGAATAGTAGTAGTTTACGGTCTAATATCAAATAGAGTTTTCCAATTACAGAAAGTTAATGAATTCTAATAGCTTATATGTTTTGATTGCTGGAGAGCTTCTAGAGCTAAGCAAGAAGACCATTGCACGAGTTATAGCCGCGCGCTCAGGTTTGAAAATTGTATATATTTTAATCTAATGTATATTTTAATCCTTTTGCCATGTCATGTAATATGTCTTGCCTTGTAGCTTATATGTTTTGAAATTGCTGTTAGGCCTTGTAGCTTATATGTTTTGATTGCTAGAGAGCTTCTAGAGCTAAGCAAGAAGACCATTGCACTAGTCGTAGCCGCGCGCTCAAGCATGAAAATTGTATATTTTTTAATCTAATGTATATTTTAACTAGACTTTTAAAATATTAAAGGATTTAACTAGGTCTAAGAAGATTTGTGTACTTTTGACAATTTTGCTTAGTCACTAAAAGTTATAGACCGAAGTTTTCATAGCCCAATTTTTGCTTCCTGCGAAGAACGATCATGTCAGATAATATAAGTGAAGAACAAAATAGGGAGACAATCGCTAGATTGTGGTCTAACTTGAAAAGAAAAGGTGATGGAAAATGTTATTGTCCCTGCAAAATTTGTAAGGGCTTAAACTATAGAAGATTGCTAATCAAAATAGTTAAGAGACATTGTAGGGAGAATGGTCACATTGAAGGGGGGCATGACTATCATCCACTGGTAAGTTGTTCATTATATCATTTTAACAATTTATATACATATGAAATCACTTGATGATGAGTTGAAGATCATGGTTTATTTATGTTAATCAATTTTATATAGGTTGATCTCCCCAGGGAAGTACATGATATGGAGGAACATGGGGGTGCGAATATCCAAGGTGAAGATAATGATCCCATGGAAGATGACGATCATGCACCAGAAAACACAATTGAAGATGATGGTATAAATACATTGATCCATGACACATTTAGTCCAAGCGGATCTGATCATGATGATGATGATAGCCTTGATGTACCTCTACTTGAGAAGGCATACGAGCCCCTATACAAAGACTCCCAAACAACTCTTCTCTCTACTGTATTGTTGTTGTTGAACTTGAAGGTTATGAATGGTTTATCCAACATAACAATGTCACGTATGTTAAGGTATGTCATATATGTCTTTATAGTTAACAAAAGGTGAATAATGTACCACTAATATTGTTTATATTAACAACTTATATTTTTTGGTGTAGATTGATAGGCGAGTTTTTGTTACCACCATCAAATATTCTACCTCGCTCATATCAAGAATTATCTGCTATTATGAAAGATATTGGAATGGAGTATCAAGCAATACATGCTTGTCCCAATGATCATATTATATATTATAAAGAACATGAATTTGCAACACAATGCCCTGTATGTCATATGAGTAGATATCGAACAGATCGAATAACAAAAAAGGTGCCTCACAAGGTTCTTCGTTACATCCCCATTATTCCACGGATGCGACAATTATTCAGGTGTACTAGCTTGGCACAATTTATGGATTACCATGCACGCAATAGAAGTCGAGATGACATTATTCAAATCCCTGCGGATGGTTCGGCATTTATGCACATAGAGGAAAAGTGGCAACACTTCAAAGAAGAACCTCGTAATCTCAGGCTTTCATTGGCAGCGGATGGTGTCAATCCATTTGGAGAGATGAGATCTGTTTGCTCGGTGTGGCCTATTTTTGTTATCAACAATAACATTCCTCCGTGGATGTCAATAAAGAGGGAGCACATTATGTTGGCAATGATTGTTCCAGGTATTTTATCATTTGATAGTTATTAATTTACATGTACTTACAAATCTTACAGTAAAATAGTCACAATAATTATGTAATGTTACTGTTCATTCAAGTAAGTAAATATCAAGTTAAAGATATGAATGTATATATTGAGCCTCTTATTGATGAGTTGGTGGAGTTATGGAACGGTGTCACTATGTATGACGTGTCTAGACCAATAGGACAAAGACAATTTCAATTCCATGCAATACTTGTATGGACAATACATGATGGCCCAGGGCTAACACATTTTTGTGGTATGTTATAGTGAATTCAAGTTGTGCATGATAATTCTAATTATAAAAATCAACATATTTAATAATCCAATTATATCATTATCTTGTAGGTCTTCAAACAAAGGGAAAATTTGCATGTCCAGTTTGTGGTCCAAAGATGAAATCTCGTCATTCAAAAAGTTTAGGAAAGCATGTGTTTGATGAGTACAGACACTTCCTCCACAGGAATCATAAGTATCGAAGTATGGAAAAACATCTTTTCAATGGGAAAGAAGAGACTACATCAAAGCCACGAAGAATGACACCTCGCCTATGGAAGTTGGAATATAATAGAATTAATCGTCGAGGTAATGTCATTCCACTTAATGGTTTATGTTTGTAATTTATATATTTCTATTGTGATTTTTGTTTACTAATTATGTAATTGATGATCGTGAAGGTCGTCAAGGCACTACTGACAACCTTCCAAAGGGACTAAAAAGCTATCCTAGACAATTTAGTAGGTTGCCCTACTACGAGGACCTACAAATTGTGCATTTGTTTGATCTTATGCATGTTGGAAAGAATATAACAGAGACATTGTGGAAAATACTGGATGGAAGGTGTGACAAAGAAAAAATTGTCAAAATTTGTAATGACATTCATGAATCCAATCATGCACTGAAGAATTTCATTCACTCAAATAGCAATAGAGATCAGATTAATATAAGTGCCCTTCCTTGGTTATTAACGGAGCAGCAAAGTGATGCCATAAAAGAAGTCATACGAAAAATTCGATTTCCCACAGGATTTGCTGGGAACATAAGCAATCTCATATCAAAGAAAAGTGAATTTGGGCCAGGGCTCAAAACGCATGATTGGCATACTTTCATCAAGGTAAGTTATGTTCTTCTGTATTTACAATATATTCATGAACTACGTGTACTATTCATTATGTTATGTTAGAAAATAATGAAATGATTGGTTTATAATTACTGCAGTACGTGCTACCTCTATCTCTCCCAGAGCACTTCAACAATAACATCAAACAAGTGATATATGATCTTGGAAAATACATGAGGTAAGTAGTAATATCTGTTCAATTTGTTGTATATATTTGTAGACACCGAAAAATTCTTCAGAAAATAAATTATTTTTGTTTTCTAAAAATCCTTGATGACATCATCATTTATTAATTAATTATTTATTTAATTAATTAATTTATTTTTATGGCATTAAATCCCTCTCTCTTAATTAAAAATCTTTAATTAAGGAATCTAGCCTAAAAATGTCATTTGGACATTATCCCTAATTTATTAATTATTTAATTAATAAATTGCCCAAAAACCTCAAAAATAAATTAATTTATTTTTAATTTATTTTTTATCCCAAACTTGGCCAATTTCCTTAAGACCACTAACCTCTTCCAAAATCTTCTAATCCCTTCTTAATTTCAATTAAAGGGCTAATCCCATCTTTTCTAACCCTAATCCCAAGGTTAAATATTTAATTAAGGTTAAATATTTAATTTCCATATTTATTGAAAATATTTTAATAAATATTCCTCAAACTTAAGCTTTTGGAATGAATAACCTTTTATTCCATAAAACTAAGGAGAAATCTAGACTCTTCTAGAATCTTCTCAAATCCACCCTCTTCACCCATCCTAATCCCTTTTCTTGTCCTAATCTAATCCTAATCCTAACCTTAAACCTTTGTGCAATCCTAACCAAGCTTAAGACTTTCCTAAACCAAAGCAAAGTCTTTCCTTCCAAATATCTCAACCACAAAGCATTTATTGCTTCCCCAAAGTCTTCAAAGCCTCTTAAAGCCCATTCATTGCTCTTACAAGCATTTATTGGAGAGTTATGAGCTTGGAGCCCCCTTTGTTGACTCCTCTTTGCCCTTCCCTTCATCCACTCACCTTGTGACATGTGTCACCTCCTGATTGGCTGAGAACTAGCACAATCCATGTGCTTCCCTTTGAGTGAATCTTGGCCTCTCTTAAGGATTTCAATCCTGGCCATTCATTCCTCCTACCCCAAGCCTTAGAAATCCTATAAATACCCTCACTTCCTAAGGCAAATCATCTCTCAACTCTCAAACTCAAATAGCAAAGTTATAATGCCATTTTCATTCTAGCATAAGCATAAGCTCATCTTTTTTAGATCATTTTCAAGCTTAAATAACATTTAAATTAGCTTTAATGGGATTAACATAGATTCATTTTCTTGTTTTAATCTTAGTTCAATCATTTAGCTTTGCATATTTGTGTTTTCTTGAGGCCTTTGAGGCAAAATAGGTTCCTCATACCTATTTTGTGTCATTTTGGGTCTTCTTGATCCTCAAATCATCCATCTTGCATGCTCCAAGTGCTTGAGTTTGCACACCCACATCCCTCTATATCTAAGCATATCAAACGGTGCATGGGCGCATCCGTTTTAAGCTTAAACTGAGGTGGCTTTGATTTTAGTTTGTTTACCTTTGAATTTGATTTGATTATATGCTATAACATTTGTTTGTCTTTGGCCTTCAAAACAGGTTTAGGTGCACTCACAAATCCTAGTCTACATTCTGGCACGCCCGGTGGGACTCAAACCACAATCATTTTGATGAAATTACACTTTATATCCTTTTTTTTTGGCAGGAAATAAAGAAATGTCGCCTTCATGAAAAGAAATGACGCCTACAGCAATTAAATGTCGCCTTCATGAAAAGAAATGTCGCCTTCAACAAAAGAAATGTCGCCTACAAACAATTCAGTCACGCCTTCATGGAATTAAATCACGCCTTTGAGGAAAGAAATGACGCCTGTGAACTCTGTTTTCACGCCTGCATAACTGAGATTTTCTTGTTGTCGGCAATTTCTGTTACGTCCCAGAATTCTTCTTCTGTCGCCTGCATGTAAAGAAATCACGCCTGTAACAAAAGAAATCACGCCTCTGTAATTTTTATCTGTCGCCTTTTTGGGTACAGAATGTCGTCTGTAGGGATTAAATGTCGCCTCTGCACTTTCCAGCGTCGCCTATAAGCTGGACAGTGTCGCCTTTTGTCTTTTGCTTGGGACTGGTTTTTCATTTCTTTTATTACAGCAAAGGTCAAATTCAATCTTGAATGACATTAAGGAAATGAACTTAGGTCCTAAGTGTCATTGTCAATTTGAAAATCAAACTCAATCTTGAATGCACTAAAGGGAACAAACAACTCTATTCCCTCATCTGTTTTAGTTTCCAAAGCAAGCAAACAAATTTAATCTTGAGTGATCTAAGGGACAAAACAAAGCTTTTTCAAAGTTCTTAAGACAACTCGCTAATCAAATCTTGAATGCCCAAGTCAAAAAACTTGCAAACACTCGATTTACTTTTTGGGGAAAAGAACAAATCAAAATCTAATCACGAGTGTCTTCATTTTCAAAGTTCAAACATCACTTAATCAAAATTGGGAAAATGAACAAAATCTGCTTGATGTGCATGTAGGAGTTTTTCAATTCTTGCATAATCCTTGTTAGAGTAAGCAACGTGGAACATTTGAACTTGGACAAGTTCACTTGTTCTACTTTTAGCGAGGCCTGTCCAAGGAGAAGCGCTTCCTCCTCGGAGAACGACCTCAAACCGGTATCCCCCCCAGCCGGTATACAAATAAGTGAATACCAAAAGAATCACTTACATCTCCTAATCGCCGGGCGTTCGTACCAAACACGTGACTGGGGATGGTAAACATTCCTCTCCCCCAGCATAATTGGCAAGGCTCTTAAGTGAGTCACGGATGATCAGCATAACCGGGTATGGAGACACCACGGAATCATTAGCAACCTGATAAAATAGAGGCTACCCTATCTACATCTGAAAGTATCAAAATCCTTGTGCAAGGACCGATTCCAAGGGGTTTACCGGGTCGCCTCAAGATTACTCACCATTTGTATTCCCTTCTGGGGGATACCAAGCTGTGGGCAAGCGATTTTGATACTCACCTTCCTTAGGTAGCTCTGTTTGAAGTGCTTGACAGTCAAAGACTCCGTGAAAACACTTGTTGAAACATACACTTTCAAAGCTTTGTTAGAGTCAGTTGCCTTTGTTTGTATCTCGCAGGGTTGCTTTGTCCCTTGCAGAGATTGCTTTGACTTTAAACCTTTGCCATTGGAAACCTTTGCCTCAAAATCAGAAACCTCTTTTCAAGTGATGCCCAGCAAGAACAAACATCCTAAAGCAAAGTTGCCCAAATCCCAAGCCTATCAAGAGCGAAAAGTTATCAAGAAAAACACCAAGACCTATCAAGCCATTATCCAAGCAACCCAAGCAAAAGAGAAGTCCCAAACCAAACTTGAGAACATTTCCCATAACGCACGCATCAAACAGTTTGCCTTCCGTTTCCAAGTTAACCATCACTTTGTCAACCTTGAGCCAGAAGATTAGCCAATCCTTGTTCATGTCTTGTTCCATCTTCAGATCCTGAAATCTTGTCTCAAACAACCTTGCATCTTAGTTTCATCCTAGTTTCACCCTTTGCATCAGCATCAAAACCTTAGTTGCATTTCAAAAACATCATAAAGTTGCATATGCATTCATCTTCCTACCAGCATTCTAGAATCAATCCTTGTCATTTGCATAGAGCATTGTCCCTTCAACCTTCGATACCTTTTCCACCAACATCCCCCCATCAGCTTTTCATATCTTTCCAGCAGATCCATCATCCTTTGTTCCAAATCCAGAGTTCCACCAACACTTAGTGTTCTACCTTTTGAGTTATTCCTATCCTATATCCAAGATCAGAGACCATCATCCTCTTTTTTGGCACAACGTGTTGTCATAAAGAAATCAAACCTTGTCCTTGCATAGCCATCATCTCGAGCAAGAGATTGGAGTGTATTGATAAGAAACTTGTTGACCGAAGATCATCAGTCTATCTTAGGTTGACCCCATCATATCTCTGATCCTCCATTTGGGAAAAACAACAGCTCATTTGTTGACCACTCAGTAATCTTTTACCAGCTTTTCATCAGCAACCTATCTTTTCTCCACCATCTTGATCCATATCAGTTCCATCCAGCTTCCATCATCGCCATCTTGATCCCTATCTTTGCATTTGCATCTTAGAAGTCATCATCTTTAGAAAGTTCATCAACTTTGCATCCATCAACATCTTTTAGCCAAACATCTTGCATATATTTAGCACTTGCATCTCCATGCCTGTTGAGACCAGATCTCGGAAAAGAAGAAGCATGAATCCTTATCCACCAACAACCTCATCCGATCCCAACCTTTTCACCAACGTCATGATGACCTACAATCCCCACATCCAAGCCAGTAACCCATGTGAAGATCCAAACATCCCTTCATCCCCGTTGGCAAACCAAGCATTTGTGAATCCTCCAGAAAGCCCACCAGCAACCAATGCCCTTGTACCACAACATCAGCAAAGCACGTTTGTTCACTACCTGCCAGAAAGTACCTCCATCCCACCATCTCTCTATCCACGCATCCCCATCAAAACTATCCAAGTTCCAGCCCAAGCGTATTCTCCGTTTGTCCAATCATTTCCCAATCCTATCATGCAAACACCCCAGGAGCTTTCCACCATTCCCCTTTTCTTGCAAGGAAGCCTCGCTAGTCCCACAACACAAACTACAGTGCCATCCGCTCCATCTCATACCCCTTTTGCTTCATCATCTACTATGACTGCCCAAGCCCAAATCCAACACTTAACGCAAAGTCAGCTTCCACCTCTCACACAAGCTTTTACACCACCACCATCCGCAAGTCAAGCAACGCCTTTCACCATCAAAGGAGCACCGTCACCCTTCACCCCTCAAGCACCCGTACCTTCTTCTTTGGGGTTAGCGCAATCGCTCCCCATTCCAACCTCATCTTTCTCTTGGGTGTTTCCTTCATTTTCCTCTTCACAAGCATCCACTCAACCACAACCTCAACAAGCTCCTCTCTCTCAACCATCATTCGTGTTCCAAGCTCCCGTTGCTCCTACCATTCCATCATCCGCTACAGTGCACCCTAACACAAGCTCTTAGTGGGGCCTTACACAAGAAGAAATGAAGGCATGGGGGATCCCATCTCAATCCCCCACATCTATGGTTGCAAGTCAACAAACCGTCATCGCCCAAGCAGCACAGCAGCAACTACCCCAAACACCGCTGGCTTCAAGCTATTCATCCCAAATCCCAAATACCTTCCAGCAAGTTCCACCACCTCAACAGCCAACTTTCCCCAACTATCTTACCCCATCACCCTTTGCTTCTAGCTTCCCCACGTCTGTTCCACCTCTAAGTAACGCAGGCATGCACCCAGCTTATATCAGCCAAACCCAAAGCCAACCTCAGCAACTACCACCATCATACCCACAAGCAGCATCGTTCCAACAGCCTCCCCCACAGCAACCACATGTCCCCTTTCAGCAAACACCCATCATTCCTCAACAACAGCAAGTCCCTTGCTATCAGCCCCAGCAACAAATCCCTATCATCCCCCAGCAACAACAAGTTCCCACCTATCAGTTACAACAACAAGTTCCAAATGACCACTATCAGCAAGCAGTCCCACAACAACCGCCAGTTCAACAACAGCAAGTAGCCCAACAACATCAAGCGGTCCCATATCAATATCCCCCTATGCCACACCAGCAATATCCCCAACAACCATTGCCCCAAAATCAGTTCCAACCTATTTATCCACAGCAAGCACCATATCCAGTTCCACAACTTCCATCACGAGCAGAAGTTCCAGTTCCCTCACCACTCAATGCTGAGTGGGAAGCAATGAAAAATGCTCTAAAAGAGCTACAAAGTGGAACAGAGAATAAAACCTACAAGTTCGAAGAGGTGTGCTCATATCCCTTCGATCGGTCCATAGCAACTATCCCTTTCCCCAAGCATTTTGAGATGCCTAAGTTTGACAAGTATCGAGGGAAAGGAGATCTAGTAAATCATATCAAAGAGTTCTACATGGCGTGCCAAGAAGTGGCTTACAGTGATAACTATCTCCTGCGCCTGTTTCCCAAAAGCTTGGGAGGAACTGCTGTTGAGTGGTTTTACAAAATACCACATGGGACAATAAACACCTTTGCTGAACTCTCTGAGAAGTTCATCACACACTATGCCCATAATGTGGAGAATGAGTTGTCCTTGCTAGACCTATGCAACTCAAAGCAGAAAGATGGAGAAAGCCTTGCAGAATACTTGCAAAGATGGCAGAATCTTACAACCAGGTTATCATATTAGCTGCCAGAGAAGCATCTAACAAAAATCTTCATTGATAACCTACATCCAAAGCTATCCCATCACATGCGAATGAACTATCTCCAGACATACCAAGACATCAAGAGCAAAGGCATAGGCATCGAGAAAGCTCTCCTAGACGAAGGCACTATTCGTCACTTCAAGGATGATTCCAAAAACAAACCCAACAATGATAAATCCCGTTACTGGAATCGTAACAAGAATGTTGTTACAGATGGAGCCACTGACACTAAGAATGTACAATTCGTTGTGGCTAGTCCTGCACCAGCTCAAACATACCAACCGCCACAAGTGCCCATCTATCAGCAACCCCCAGCTCCCGCATATCAAGCACCTATTTATCAACAGCCTCCTCAAGCTCATCAACCACCTGTGCAACAGTATCAGCAGCAATACCAACAGCAACAGCCACCACGTCAAGGCAATCCTGTTAACACAGTTAACGTTGCCCCAAGGCAGAACAAACCTAACAATCAGAACAATCCAAAGAGGACTTTCACACCTTTGGGTGAGCCTCTGGATCAGATCTTTTATCAGCTAGCCAAGGCAAATATGATCACATATCCGCCCATCCCACAGAAGGATGACAACGCACCAAAGTCTGATTGGTATAAAGAAAATGAATACTGTGATTACCATCGTGTGAAGGGGCACACAACATTGAAGTGCATGCGGCTTAAGCACTACATCCAGGATCTCATTGATCGCAAGGAAATCCAGGTCGATGCACCAGCTCAAGCTTCACCCAATGCCGGGTTGCAAATATATCAAAATGTGTTCCCTCAACATGATACTGGGAAGAATCAAGCCAACGCCAATCAGCCCCAAAATCGTGGCAAAGGCAAGCAAGAAGATCACACAGCGACTTACATCAACTATGACAAGTATGTCGGATGCATAACTCAAGTTGAGCCCATCCAAGATGAGCCCACCATCAATACCATCCACGTCAGAGGGCCGGATCGACAATGTGCTGCAACTACCCGCAGTGGTAGGATAACTGTTGCCGGTGCTCCTCCGAGACCAGCTGCTCCTCCAAGGCCAACATCTACTGCATCCATAGCACAGTCTAACACCAGGCCAGCATCAAATGCACGCACAACATAGCATAATGCACCAAGAGCACAATACAATATCATAGAGCATCTTGGGAACATGCCAGCCCAAATATCTATCTTGGATTTGCTCCGCACATCACCCATCCATCAGGAGATCCTGGACAAAGCTCTAAAAGAAGGCCATGTCCCCACAGACATTAACACAACTCAGTTTGAAACTCTTGTGGGACACCTATCAGCAGCATGTGCCTTGTCCTTCAAAGAATCGGATATACCAGATGTTGCTCTTGACCATACTCTCCCTCTCCGCATTGCTGTCATGGTCAGAGATTTTGCCATCAAAAGAGTTCTAGTGGATAATGGCTCAGCCCTCAACTTGTGCACATTAAAATTTATCAAGAAGATCGGGTTCACGGAGGCCGACATACAACATGAGCAAATCACTATCAAAGCATATGATAACTTGGAGCGTACCTCTGAAGGTACTATAACTTTGCCTATTCAGCTAGGCCCAGGAGTGCAAGATACTCTCTGCCACGTTGTTGATCTTGACCTACCGTTCAATATCCTCCTCGGTCGTCCATGGATCCATTCCATTAAGGCCGTACCATCTACTTACCATCAGTGCATCAAGTTTCCACATCAAGGCACTGAGGTTACCATCCACGCTGACCGTAACCCCTTCGCATACTGCCTTGCGATGGAAACATCTTTCCCTCATTCTACTCATTGTCCTGGAACCAATATTGGTACTTCTATTGCTAGCTCATCCCGATCCCATCGCGATCCAGAGACCATCCTCTCTTCCACCTTATCATCCGTCAAGATCAACAACTAGGGTTGTGGCGAATACAGCCTCAGTGATGCATTTGCTGTAGGGGCTCTTCCACGTGATCCACATACTCAAGGGCGCCCAAGTTGTCAAAACAAGCCTGTTGAGGAACATTATAAGCTCAAGCAAATCGGAAACATGACTTTTGAGTCTCATGGCAACATCAACAGCAAAGAAATGGATCCAGATATTAACAAATGGTTATACAAAGATCCCCCATCACATGACACACAACTTCTTGAGTACTTCAAAGAGAAATATCCAATCCCTTACAAGAATGTCACAGAACAATATAACTATCAAGGTGGTGGTCTAGGACCACAAGAGGATGGAAATTTGTTTCTTATCATACCATCCCAAAATCCAGAACAGCAAGGACTTGGCTTTAATACCCCTCGCCTGCTTAAACAAGAGCCCAATACCACAACTGCGGACACTAACATGACCAACGTGAACTTTTCGAATAGCTAGGATGACCTCGTAGAAATCGAAGACATCCCCGAAGAGAAAGACATCCGATCCTACGATGATATCTTTGCCGATGACACCCTCCTGGGGACTTCTGTCCTCCAACAACTCTCCATTAACCTCATAGATCTTCCCCTCACAAACCCCGACCTCATAGATTGGGACCAACCAAGCATCGCACACATCGACGAGTTCCAAAGCGCACAAGCACTCCTAGAATTCATGGGGGCATCAGGTCCAGCAAGCAATCAGGATCCAACATCAACCTCTGTCTATCAGCTTCACCCAGAAGGATATTTTGGGGAAGAGGCAAGCTTTAGTCGCAAAAATGAAATAGCAAGAGAACATCATGAGTCTTTATGTGAAAACCCCCTTGGGGCACATTCTGATTCCAAAATAGTAAAAAAAAAGGGCGTATCTTCTAGTGAAAACCTGGCAATTCAGGCGCTAGAAGATGAAGCCTTGCCTCTTCCCCCTATCCAAGATTATAAACCAGAGCAGTCGCCGATCATCATAGAGGAGACCAAGCCAATCAACTTGGGAACAGAAGAATGTCCAAGGATCACCTACATTGCAGTCAACCTAACAGAAGGAGAAGAAATCGCTCTCAGTGCCTTGCTCAAGGAATCCATCATCAACTTTGCATGGTCATACGCCCACATGCCTGGGCTTGATCCAAACCTTGTTGTTCATCACCTATCAGTAGATCCAAACGTCAAGCCAGTGAAGCAAAAGCTAAGGAAAATGCATCCAAAGGTAGCATTGCTCGTCAAAGCAGAGCTTGAGAAGCTCCTCCAAGCTAAGATCATCAGAGCAATAGATTATTCAGAGTGGATCTCTAACATGGTGCCAGTCACAAAGCCTTCTGGTGACATCAGAATCTGTACTGATTTCAGGGACTTGAACAAGGCATGCCCTAAGGATGAATTTCCATTACCAAACATAGACATGCTTGTAGACCTCACAGCGGGTCATGAAATGCTATCACTCATGGATGGCTTTTCAGGCTACAACCAAATTCATATAGCAGAAGCAGATCAACATAAAATAGCATTCACAACCCCATGGGGTACCTTCTGCTACAACATGATGCCATTTGGGCTAAAGAATGCAGGGGCCACATATCAGCGAGCAATGACAGCGATCTTCCATGACATGATCCACAAGATCCTTGAAGACTATGTGGATGATATCCTTGCAAAATCCAAAACAAGGGATGAACACCTCAACATCCTAGAACGTGTGTTTGATCGTCTGAATCATTATGGCTTAAAGTTAAATCCTAAGAAATGTGTCTTTGGTGTTACATCTGGTAAGCTTCTAGGCTTCATCGTCTCTAGACGAGGCATAGAGATCGATCCTAAAAAGGTAAAAGCAATAACGGAGATGCCTCCACCAAGAAATCTCAAACAGCTCAGAAGCCTACAGGGCAAGCTTCAATCAATACGGCGGTTCATCTCGCAACTAGCGGACAAGTGCCAACCATTCTCACATCTCTTATGCAAAGACACCAACTTCAAGTGGGATCCCATATGTCAAAGAAGCTTTGATAAGCTCAAGGAGTATCTAGCTAACGCTCCAATCCTAGTACCACTAGTTTCAGGATGCCCACTCATCCTTTACATCTCAACAACAGCTACAGCACTAGGGGCACTCCTAGCACAGCATGATGATGAAAATAGAGAACGAGCTATCTACTACATCAGTCGCACTCTTGTGGGCTATGAGCTTAACTATTCACCCATGGAGAAAGCATGCTTAGCAGTGGTCTTTGCCACTCAAAAACTTAGACATTACATGCTTAGCCACACAATCAAGCTCATATCAAAGGTGGACCCTCTTAAGTATCTGTTATCAAAGACAACCCTCACAGGCCGTATGGCAAAATGGGTCATGTTACTCAGCGAATTTGACATTCAGTATGTAGATCGCAAAGCAATCAAAGGGCAAGTCATTGCCGATCAACTAGCAAAAGCACCACTGGTGGATGTCTATCCACTAATCATGGAATTCCCTGATGAACACTTATGCATGATTGAAGAGCAGCCCATGTGGAAACTATACTTTGATGGTTCCAACACATCCCATAGCTCTGGAGCAGGAATCCTATTCGTCACACCTCAAGGTGACTATATTCCAAAATCATTCAAGTTGGGATTCCCCTGTACCAATAACATTGCAGAATATGAGGCACTCATCTCAGGTCTCAGAACAGCTATCCAATGGAACATCACAGAACTACAAGTCTTTGGAGATTCACAGCTCATTATCAAGCAAGTCCTTGATGAGTATCAGACAAAGGATGACAAATTGCTACCCTACAAGCAACTGGTGCATAAACTGAAAGAGCATTTCCTACATCTACAATTCAATCAGATCCCAAGGCTTCAGAACAAAGCAGCAGATGCAATGGCAACCATTGGATCCTTATTGGAAATCCCATGAGGCGCATCACAATATGAATTTCTAGTCGAGCAGCTACATTCACCAGCTTATGAGAACGCCGATGCAGACATGGTGTGTGTCTTGGTTGGTCCACAATCCCCATGGTACCACGACATCCATGCATATCTAAAAAATGGTATCATATCTCCCCATCTCACCAATAACCAACGCCAAAACCTTATTCGCAGAGCTTCCCGCTACACTCTTGTAGCCAACACCCTATATTGTCGTGGGTATCACAATGTCCTATCTAGATGTTTAGATTCAAACGAGGCCGTGCTGGCCTTACAAGAAGTTCACGCTGGAATTTGCGGTGCCCACACGAGTGGCATGGTTCTAGCAAAGCAGCTGCTTAGAGTTGGATATTATTGGCCAACAATGGAACATGATGCATGTGATTTTGTCAAGAAATGTCTCCCATGTCAATAGCATGCCAATTTGATACATGCACCAGCACAGGATCTACAGCCTATTGCACCACCGTGGCCTTTTTCATGTTGGGGCCTCGACCTCGTTGGCTTGATCACCCCCCTCTCTTCGGATGGACACAAGTATATCATAACAGCCACAGAGTACTTTACCAAATGGGTTGAAGCGATTCCGCTCACCCTTACTACTGGCATCCAAATATCCAAGTTCATCCTCTATCATATCATTTGCCGCTTCGGCATACCATCTACCATTTTCACAGACCATGGCACACCTTTTGAAAACCAGCATGTGGATGATCTATGTGCCAGACTCCACATCCATCACCGTTTCTCCAGTCCATATTTCCCTCAAGGAAATGGCCAAACTGAGGCAACTAACAAAACTATCTTGAAAATCCTCAAGAAGGTTGTCAATGATTCTGGTCGTGACTGGCACCTCCAAATTAATCCTGCCCTTTGGGCCTATCGTACTTCTTATCGCACTCCCACAGGCACCACCCCATACTCTCTTGTATATGGTGCTGAAGCCGTTCTACCGATCGAGGTTGAGCTCCCATCCTTGCGCGTCTCCATGAAGAATTATACAACTGATGAAGACTATCGTGTGGCCCGGCTCACACAGCTAGATCTGCTAGATGAAAAGAGACAGCAAGCCTATGATCACCTGGTTGCATACCAGAATCGACTCAAAAGGAGTTATAACAAGAAGGTCCATCCTAGACAGTTCCAGGTCGGTGACATGGTCCTTAAAGAAAATCAGAAGGTCCTAGCAAATAGAGAAAAGAAAGGCAAGTTTGAGCCTACTTGGTTGGGCCCCTATGTTGTCACCGCATCCTTTGGCTCCGGCGCCTATCAGCTATCAACACCAGAAGGTGAGCCCTTGAATGATCCTATCAACATCATCCATTTGAAGAGGTTCTATGCCTGAACCTGATCCTGCATATATCAAAAAATCCAAAAAACATTCAAAAAAGCAAAAAAAAGCAAAAAAAAAAGAAGAAGCAAAAAAGAAAAAAAGAAAAGAGAAAGAGAAAATAATCGTCCAACGGTGAAAACTTGGCAATTCAAGCGCCTTGGACAAGTATGTTGGTGAAAACTTGGCAAACAGGCGCCAACATAGTAAACTGAGCTATTTATCTATTCAGTTGTCCTTTCAGCTACCGTCCTCTTCCTCCATCCATAATCTCCATAACAGATCTCCTAGCAGTTCCATCTCCCCTATCTTCCAAGCATTCAGCTTCCATCTTCCTCCAACCCATCTGCAATCCATATCCTATTCCAAAGCTTTGTACCATATCTTGTACCATATCCTTTTCCCTTTCCTGTACAGCGCATTCCTTTCTGTATTTATCCTTCTTGTCTCCGTCTTAGTGAGAGTCCCGCTGAGTGTGATCTTCCTATCCCCAATCCTGAGCTTCTGTACATATCCCTTGTGCATATCGTTCCTCCTTGTTGTACATAACCTTTGTCCGTCCTGCAGCAGCATTTGATCAGGAATATCTTGTCCCATCCCCAGCCTCAGAAAACTTGTAGTCCCACTCAGGCCTTGTGCTTCACCAACATCAATTGTCGACTTATCCTTGCTCATCCTGATTATTCCTTGAACTTCAGCTTTTTCCAGCGAACAACTACACTTATTCTCTCACCAACCCATGGGTCCTTGAGGATATATCGTTCCTCCTGTCCGACCTAATCTTCCATCCTGGTCCTTGAGGATATATCGTTGCTCCTGTCCGACCAATCTTCCCACCATCAATCAAACCTAATCTCTCTCCTTGGCAAAGGATGTCTTTTTGGAGTTATCATTTTGATCTTGGGTTTTGTCCTTTTGATCTTGCTAATCTTTTTGGCTTCTCATTATCCCACCAGGGTCACCATGATTCATTATATCACGGTGTGCTGCGTGTGCGGATAATCTGGGGCAAGGTCTTTTGATCTTTCGCTTCTGCCTGTGAGTCAGTTGTGTGTTTGTGGTTCCTTCAGCATCGGTTCCACCATGTCGCCTCTGTGCTTCATGTGTGATGTTGGGGCAACCCTGTGTGTTTGTTTAGCATTAGTCCTCGTCAGTCCTCTGCAACGCTGGTGACAAGGCCTCGTGATCCCAGTATCCTTGGCAGGTCTCTAGCATTGCTATATTAAATCTAGGTTGTGCACTCCCGTTTGCACTTGGAGCTATCTGGTCCCTTGCATTTATCATATAGATTAATCTTGCATCTTTGCATACAGCTGCATCTTGCATCTTGCATTTCCATCTCATCTTGCATATCATCCATATTTGTTCTTAGAAGTGAGGTTATTTATCTCCCCTTTCTTCCTAGGCCTTTCCTTCCTCGTCCCACCGGGCACACTCTGTCCCACTGGGCGCATCTTCCTTGATTTTGTCCCACCGGGGCATGAATCCTCTTTCTTCTAGTCCACCCAGGTGTCATACCCTCTTCTTCTGATTCTAGCTTCGGCATCTTGTTTTCTTGTCTTTGACGCCATGCCACTTGCGGCATCGCATCAAAGAGGGGCAAAATGTAGACACCGAAAAATCCTTCAGAAAATAAATTATTTTTGTTTTCTGAAAATCCTTGATGACATCATCATTTATTAATTAATTATTTATTTAATTAATTAATTTATTTTTATGGCATTAAATCCCTCTCTCTTAATTAAAAATCTTTAATTAAGGAATCTAGCCTAAAAATGTCATTTGGACATTATCCCTAATTTATTAATTATTTAATTAATAAATTGCCCAAAAACCTCAAAAATAAATTAATTTATTTTTAATTTATTTTTTATCCCAAACTTGGCCAATTTCCTTAAGACCACTAACCTCTTCCAAAATCTTCTAATCCCTTCTTAATTTCAATTAAAGGGCTAATCCCATCTTTTCTAACCCTAATCCCAAGGTTAAATATTTAATTAAGGTTAAATATTTAATTTCCATATTTATTGAAAATATTTTAATAAATATTCCTCAAACTTAAGCTTTTGGAATGAATAACCTTTTATTCCATAAAACTAAGGAGAAATCTAGACTCTTCTAGAATCTTCTCAAATCCACCCTCTTCACCCATCCTAATCCCTTTTCTTGTCCTAATCTAATCCTAATCCTAACCTTAAACCTTTGTGCAATCCTAACCAAGCTTAAGACTTTCCTAAACCAAAGCAAAGTCTTTCCTTCCAAATATCTCAACCACAAAGCATTTATTGCTTCCCCAAAGTCTTCAAAGCCTCTTAAAGCCCATTCATTGCTCTTACAAGCATTTATTGGAGAGTTATGAGCTTGGAGCCCCCTTTGTTGACTCCTCTTTTCCCTTCCCTTCATCCACTCACCTTGTGACATGTGTCACCTCCTGATTGGCTGAGAACTAGCACAATCCATGTGCTTCCCTTTGAGTGAATCTTGGCCTCTCTTAAGGATTTCAATCCTGGCCATTCATTCCTCCTACCCCAAGCCTTAGAAATCCTATAAATACCCTCACTTCCTAAGGCAAATCATCTCTCAACTCTCAAACTCAAATAGCAAAGTTATAATGCCATTTTCATTCTAGCATAAGCATAAGCTCATCTTTTTTAGATCATTTTCAAGCTTAAATAACATCTAAATTAGCTTTAATGGGATTAACATAGATTCATTTTCTTGTTTTAATCTTAGTTCAATCATTTAGCTTTGCATATTTGTGTGTTCTTGAGGCCTTTGAGGCAAAATAGGTTCCTCATACCTATTTTGTGTCATTTTGGGTCTTTTTGATCCTCAAATCATCCATCTTGCATGCTCCAAGTGCTTGAGTTTGCACACCCACATCCCTCTATATCTAAGCATATCAAACGGTGCATGGGCGCATCCGTTTTAAGCTTAAACTAAGGTGGCTTTGATTTTAGTTTGTTTACCTTTGAATTTGATTTGATTATATGCTATAACATTTGTTTGTCTTTGGCCTTCAAAACAGGTTTAGGTGCACTCACAAATCCTAGTCTACAATATTTATTATATTCACGATTTGTTTTTCTTGCTATGTAATCTATTGTATATTATTTTGTAAAGTCTCATATTTATATATTTTTTGTGACTTGAATCTCTTAATGTAGGTGGTTGTCATCTAAAGAAATCCATAAAGAAGATATAAACTATTGGAAGAGAAGAATTTCTCATTTATTGTGTGAAATGCAAAAGTGTCTACCTCCAACTTTTTTCAATGCACAAGAACACTACCTCATACACCAAGTTGAGGAGATTGAATTGTGTGGACCTGCACACACTAGGTCAATGTGGATGGTTGAGAGGCACTTGAAATCTTTGAAGGCTGTGGTTCGACAAAGAGCACATCCTGAGGGTTCTATGGTAGAGGGATACATGGTATACCAGACTATGGTGTACATTACTGAATATCTTCCTAAGTTTTCTTCAAATATCCATGTAGATCGCATTTGGGATCTCAACCCTTTTAAAAAATTCAAAGGGGAGTACTTGATGGGGAAAGGTAGATTGAGGAAAGTGACAGGTAATAAATTATAAGATGTTATTGTAATAAATTATTTCTTAATCTTCAAAATAAATCGGTTGTAAGTCGTCTATTTTTTTTTTGTACAGTTGCTCGAGAGTGGGATGCACTACATTTGTATATTGCAAACAATCTTGATTGGATGACGGTATGGATTGAACGATGTCAACATTCTGGTCACACATTAACATGGGAAGGTGTATCTTCATTGGTTAAAGAAGCTCATCGTAATGGAGATTCTAATGTTACGCAAAGGGAAATAGATTTAGCATATGGTTTAAGAGATTTCCAGGTACGTACAAAATTATTAATCACCCGTATGTTTATCAACTCACGATATAATAATTTTGACATGTTTCACATATTATTGTAGGTTAAACACCACAAGGGTATGTTCTGTAATGGTCAAAAATTTCGCGTCAAAGTGTTGGATGACACGAAGAAAACTTGTGATTCTGGAATAACTGCAGTCTTTCAAGTGACTAATATTTCATCTAGAAATGACTTAGATCCTCAAGAGTCTAAAAATCAATACTATGGCATTTTGGATGATATACTTGAGTGCGACTTTAGTTCCTTCAAATTAGTACTTTTCGTTGTCAAATGGTACAGACTACGACTTCATCCAAATGATCCTAATAGAACTATTATTGAACATGATAATGGATTTAAAATGGTTAATACAAGGTCATTTGAGCCAGTTGGGGATGAGCCCTATGTTCTTTCAAGCCAATGTGAGCAGGTATTTTACTCAGAGGTTTCACATAAACCTGGTTGGTCATTTGTTGTTAGATATGAACCGAGAGGAAGGCCGATAAAGTATAATGCGATGGAAGAAGAAGATACCAAAGAAGTAGAAGATGATGTAGATGATGATCACGATCGACAATTATTGGATGATGTTCCTGAGACAAATTTTCATGAAGAAGAAGAAGAAGATGATGATGATGATGCTGCTACTAATGATGATGATGAAGATGATGTTGATGTTGATGATGATGATGTTGATGATGACGACAATGACGACAACGACGACGATGACGACGATGATGATGACGACGATGATGAGGATGATGATGATGATGATAATGATGATGATGATGATGATGATGATGATGAGGATGATGATGATGAAATTTAAAGGTATGCCATCAATTCTTAATGTATTTAATATTCATTTCTTGATAGAAATATATTTGTCTTAAATGGTTACATAGTTTATTCATTATCTATTTAAAAGCTACAAGTTTCAACTACAAATAGAATACTGCTACTCTAAATTAACTATTAATCTAAATTAATTAAATAAAACTATTTAAAACACATATTAATGTGAGCCTGATTTAAGTGTTATAATGTGTACGTTTTAATGTTTTTAATTTTTATGTGATGCTTATGATGGATGTGATTATGATTATGATGTGATTATGCTCACGATAATTGAATTACATTTGCAGGAAATTGAACCCCTTTCAAGAGCATCCCGCACAGTCTCATGGATCGATAGGTATAAGTCAATACACCTTATAGAAAGTCTATTTAATACACTTATCAATAGTAAGATTGATGTCTTCTAAGATCTCTCCCATTTGCAGGTACCAGTAAATAGGTATTTGTCAGAAGTGTCTTCCTCGAGTGAGGGAAATATAGGAATAGAAGAGGAAAGTGAGACATGCAGTTTATCTAGAATAGGGAGATTAACTAGAGGTCAAAGGACTAGAAGGAAATTCAATAAACACATGAAATTTTTCCTTGCTCAAGGGGGGTCATGTTCTTATGATGATGAGATGAAAGGCAACATCGAGGTGCCCTTGAGGTACCAACATCTACAGAAACATTGGGTACCCAAGGAACTTCCTCCAATAAATACTGATTTTTGTGTTAATGAGAGGATATATCGCATAGCACCATCATCATTACATGGTTTGGGCCTATTTTCTATGGATGGCATAAAGGTGTCTTACAACAAAGTTTCTGAATTGATGGAGTATGTTGGACCATGTTACAATTACAAAAGTTGGATGCATATTTTTCAATATAAAAAAAGTATGCGTAGGTATGCACTCTCGGCAAATTATATACAACAGCAAGACAATAATCAAAGTAAAAGTGTGGCTATATACATTGATGGAAGGCCAAAAGCAACAGGGAATATTGTAGGTTTTATAAATAGTACACGACCTGGGTCAACTATAAAGCAACCCAATTGCATATTTGAGGCGCGCGAGGGAAATCGTGTATTCATCTGTGCGATAAAATCAATACGTGCAGGGGAAGAGCTGCTTATTGATTACAATTTGAACCGCATAGATACAAATGAGGCTACTATCATGGGGGTGGTACATACTATTAAACCAACTTCTAATCAATGACTCCAACATACCATTTAGTTATTAAATTTTTGGCTAACATTTTTATACTTGATCTTTGACACAGGGGCACAATATGGAGCAACTGCCCGAAGGTGATGGTGACGATATTCCTAGCTCATCTACACATGAGCAGGTAAAACTCATTGTAATTGTGCAAACTAGATAGAAGCAAAATGTTATTTTTTTTAATGTTATTTTCTTCATTGTTTTGGAGTAATTTTGATAATACTAATACTATTGTTGTCACAGAGGGCCGGTGGTCGGAGAGAGGGAAAGCAACCTGCAGTCCCTCAAGAGTCCCCCCTTGTGGACCCTTTTTTTATTGATTTAGCAGAGACCGATGACCCGATCGGTTCCATTAAAAAGCTGCTAAAGAAAATTGGGAAAGAACTTCTACGTTTGGTATCCATACATCCTCAGACTCAGGAAATAAAAGACAGGGCAGCTGAGTTGTTGCGCACTTCTGAAAACTTTAAAGTAAGTATTAATGAAATTTTTAATTATTACAAGAGTTCAATAATGGTTTTTATGTTATGCTCTTTTATGACATTAATTAAAATATGGATGCATTGTCTTTACAGAGTTATTTGCATAATTTTGAACCCCATTCCCATGATGAGGCCGGTATTGCAAGTGGTTCAGGTAGATCACATGTTCCATTCCCCACTTGTTTTTTCCACTGAATATATATAGGAATGATCATAATCATTGATAATACATGCTAGAACAATCTTTTTTTTTAATGCTCTAACAATCTTGTCCATGCTAGTCCACGCGTTCTATATTTATGCATGCTCTAACAATTTTATTCTTCAGCTCCTTTCCATGATGATATGACAACGCCACCTCCATCCAGGATAGCCACAAATGTCTTGCCGACTGCCATGTCAACAACACACAGCCTAAATGCACCAACTGTTGCACCATCTACTGGTACACAAATCCCTCTTTTTCTCTCTTTTGTTATGTGTTTAAGTGTTATGTGTTTACGATGTAGATCCCTTTATTGTGTTTGTGCCATGGGTGCTCTGTACCAATTTATTTCCCTTGAAGTATTATTTCTTGGAGGCATTTGATAATGGTTTTCATTTTTTGCAATAGGATATGCAACAAGTCCCGATGCAACATCATTTCCTGGATGTTCCCGTGTTCCTAGTACGGGAACAGTGAAGGATTGCGTATTGATCATCAGCGACGATGAAGGCATTCCCTTAAAAGTATCCAAACTTCCAAGTACTTTAAAGTTATTATTATTCTATAGTGATATAATAGTAATTTAGTTTTTGATCACTCTTCATCGACTAATGATCCCATGATTATTTTGTAGGGAATGATTTTTTTTGGCCAAAACTTGGTGACGAGTGTTTGCAGATATTTGGGCCCACCATACGTACATGGTGGAACATCATATCCTAACTAAAACCCCAAACCACTATTTTGATTTCATATCATTGCTAGAATAGTTTTCCTTTTCATCAATTTCTTGAACTATATTAAAGGTAGCTTCTCTTCATTTATGAGTCTAACATGTTTTTTTTTACTTAAAAGGTGGAATAACCAAGATAAAAAGTTGAAGGATGATCTTGTACATAGTATGACCCATCTTTTTGGACCTCGTGCATTCGAGAGAAACAAGCTCCTTGAAAGAGCTGGTTTATGTTTGAAGTATATTAGGGACCAGTACAGGAAATATTTAGAGGTTAACCCAAGGCATGAGCGTCCACCCTATGTTCTTGAGGCTGAGTGGCAGGGTTTGATTTTGGATGGAAAGTATAAAGCCGACATGAAAAAAGGAATTACGCCAGTAGAGAGTAGAGCAAGGTATGTGATACTTTTGAGAATGTAATTATGTACTAATTAACCTCTAAATTTTTCCTGTACTGGTCTCTAACATATTTCAAACTTTTCATAGATTGCCTGACACATCAAAGGCAACAAAGGCAAGATTAGAAAAGCATGGGACACACAAGCTCGGCTCTGGTAGTTTTTCCAAACTTCAAGCACGAGTTGTAAGTATTAGTAAATGAAAACTTGTATCAATTTTTTTATATATTGCAAGGAAATTTTTTTTGATCAAACAATGCAAGTAAAATTCACCATACCAAGAAAAAATGTAGGGGTCAGAGTTCAATAGATGCCTCACAGAAGAGGACAAGAGAATTGGCTTCCAACAAGGCTATAGAGCCGTGGCTGAATGGCTACGAGCTGAAATCAGTGTGCAAGGTTCAAATAATGATGCATCTGAGCCACAGGTAAATAAGCTAAATGAAATTTATTTCAAATTGAATACTTTACCAATTAGTCTATTTGATGTTAAGTTCTAATATAAAGTGAGTATATCTATTTTAAGAAAGCAATGATAACAATGTGTAGGATATTGGAATGCAGCCTGACAATCCTTCTACACAATCTATGCATAATGAAGGTTCGCATGATGTGCATCCTAGTGGTGGAGGTATACATTTGCTATTAAAATTTTTATATGTAATTACAATTGGTGTTTGGATTAATGTAACATTTTGTATAGCAACTATAGAGGATCGAGGGGTCGGTGCTCATGAGCATGTTGAGGTTGAGTCTAGACAAAATGATGTGGCCAGATCAGGTAATTAAAGAGCGCCACAGTTATGTTCTTTGAAATAATTAAATACTTGTAATAATTATAATTAAATATTTTAAATTTAACTCTTTTATTTGTTATTGTAGAGGACCCCCCTTTGCAGCAGCATAGGAATTTGAGATCATCAAGAACAGAGAACAAAACAACTGATGAGGGGGGTATTGATGATAACACTGATGCTCCTCTTAGAGCTTACATAGAAAAAAAAATTAGAAAGAGAAAAAAGAAATGATTGTCATCTAAATACCTTAATTGATAATGATTGAATTTTATGTCTCAATGAATTTAATTATGTGCTAATGAATGTTCATGAATTATGTGTTTATTTTCATATTGATGAATGTTGCGTGTTAACGAATCTAATGTGTTAATGAATGTTATCATGTGATATTGATTGAATGTTACATTTTATTAATAATTGAAAGAATGAATGAATGTTAGATGTTAACGGGGAATGTAGAGTGATGTTAGGGGGAGGGGGGTGGGGCCAAATGAGCTTCCACCTTCACGTGGTTGGCCCTATTTAGTAGAGAATATTAAACTATATTCTCGAAACAAAGTGAAGCTCAATAAGATACTAAATGAGTCAAAATGGTTATCAAGGTCCTCTATCCATAAGATACTTGTAGTCAAAATGGTTATTAATAAGATACTTGTAGTCAAAACGGTTATCTAGGTCCTCTATCCATTCCATAAGTTCTTCACCATTCAAACTTCCTCCATAACAAGGAATGTGCTCTAGGTTAGTCATGAAGCCTAGCATGGACTCTCTGTCAGATAGAGCCACTATTTCAGAGCCTTTTCTGTGCATTTCCTTCAAGCACTGTACAGTGTACGGATGTGAAAGGGAGGGCAGACCAGTGTGGAAGTTAGAGTATTTATATCTTATGCTTTGAGAGTTTATTTGGTAGATTCAAGACACCTTATATCAAAGTTATTCCTTTTTCTTATCCGTTGTTCTGTCAAACCCTCATTTTTTGGGTTATTGCATTCAAATGGCCTTAACTTGCAAATAAACCATAGGATATCCTCTGTTCTTTGTAAAATGCAAGTTAAGGGGGTTTATTTTCATATTTTAAAAGCTTTGGAACAGGATACTAAGCCAGAGAATTTCAAGAGCAAGCCCTAGGTCAAGAATCTCAATGTTCTTGACTAGGAGTTGATGGATTATGCAAGATCAGAGGGTAGCAGCAAGTAAAGGACCTCAAACCTTGTTGAATCTAGATCTTTAGAGCATGGTGGACATCTTCAAACTCTGATCTTGGTTTCATGCACCCATTTTCAATGCCTTGTTTTGGAACCCACACCCAAAGGCATGCATTAGGTCTGCGGACTCAATAAGGACATTGATATGCTGGAGTGGAGTCAGGGTCTGGGAGTTGGAGGATTGTTAGAACATCAAAAAGGGTACTCAAAAAACATATAAGTTCATAAGGTCCTTTGTCAAATTGAAGAGTTATTGCTACAGAACAGGTTTTGGAGACCTACTAGAGTCACTAGGTCTATTTGGACCCGTTTGGACCACGACACACAGTAGCATCTACAGAGAAGAAGTTTGGTATGCAATGGTCTTGAAACCTCCTGAGAAATTCTTGGTATGCATTTGTGTGGTGTAAAAGCTTCGTTGAAAGAGAAAAAGAAGAAAAGAATAGAAATGATTTTTTTTCTTTTTATGTCATATACTGTAACCAGCTACTTATAACTTGCAAAAATTATTATAACCATTTGAAATTGAAACTTAGTTTAATGTGAAACTGAGAACTGCTTTATTAGAGCTTTCTGTGATTTAGATTCAGACATCAAGAACATTGTTTGCCTAATATTGTGATTAATGTTTATTTATTAATATCTCATACTGACAAACAATTGATAATTGTAGGGAAAACGTCATTGGGGGTCTTTGAGGATCCACCAGAAGCCAAGGAGAAAATGTATTCAAATGCTAAAGATGGTGTAACAGTCCTTACAACTGTTGAACCTTGCTGTGTAGATCATCTCCGATTCTCCAAGTTCAACAGTACTGTGGTATTCCTTTGGATACTTCTAATGGTAAATTTCAGACATCAAGTTCTTTTCGTATGAAACTACTACATTTGTAATCTGTAGTTTTAAACTTTTAGTTTATAAATGTTCATCAGCTTTAGTTCGTATGCTGCCATTTCAAGTATGATTAATAAAGTTACCTTTATCACAGGATGAAAGTGAGCAGTCAGCATACTGGTACGGAGCTGGCAGCATTGATACGGTGACTAGGGCATCGTTTAATGGTGGTATTGTGTTTTCCTGTATTTAGGGCATCGGCCTTTTGAAGCATTGCCTTCATCTTTCTTAAGTCTGAGTTTTAAGTTTGTTTATCTCTCTCGGCGCTGTTGAAAATACAAATGACAACGTTCTTGTTTGTTTTTCCCTTATATCCCGATGTGATTTCGCGGAGGGTTACGACGCTGTTGAAAACACAAATCCCTTGTGTAATTGCCACTTGAAGGAGGACAGTCACTGTAAAGACAACATGATAATGTACACTTATAGTGAGTGTACATTATCATGTTGTCTTTAGAGTGACTATCCTCATTTGTTGAAGAAGAAAAGCATTAATGTGGCTGAATAGCAATACATTCAAGTGGCAATCACACAAGGGACAGTCACTGTGAGATGTCCTCATTTGTGACTGTCCTTACAGTGAGTGTACATTATCATGTTGTCTTTAGAGTGACTGTCCTCATTTGTTGAAGAAGAAAAGCATTAATGTGGTTCAATAGCAATACATTCAAGTGGCAATTACACAAGGGACAATCGATCACTGTGAGATGTCCTCATGTGTGACTATCCTTGTCACAAATGAGGACATCTCACAATGACTGTCCCTTCTGTAATTTCCACTTGAATGAGGAAAGTCATTGTAAAGACAACATGATAATGTACACATACAATGAGTGTACATTATCATGTTGTCTTTACAGTGGCTGCCCTCATGTTGTATATTCTTCTCTGTAGATGCTACTATGTGCTAGGGAACTTCTTAGAACTGTTGGTATATTCTTACAACTTGTTACACCTGGGATATTCTTCTCTGTAGATGCTATTGTGTGCCATGGTCCAAACAGGCCCATAAATGTGGTTGAATAGCAATACATTCAAGTGGCAATTACACAAGGGACAGTCACTATGAGATGTCCTCATGTGTGACTGTCCTTGTCACAAATGAGGACATCTCACAGTGACTGTCCCTTGTGTAATTGCCACTTGAAGGAAAAAAGCATTAATGTGGTTCAATAGCAATGTATTCAAGCGGCAATTACACAAGGGATAATCACTCTGAGATTTCCTCATTTGTGACTATCCTTACAGTGAGTGTACATTATCATGTTGTCTTTACAGTGACTGTCCTCATTTGTTGAAGGAAAAAAGCATTAATGTGGTTCAATAGTGATGCAGAGTAGTCAGGGCTTTTAGAATATACAAATATACATCCTTAACTCTCATTCCACCAAGGAAGAAGGAATTCCAATGGTTGAAACGTGAGTTAAGGTCTTTACATCAGTCAAAACCTGAAAATGAGGGTTTGTAAACAATGCACAGAAAATTTGAAATAACTTAGATATAAAACAAAGAGAATCAATCAAACCAACTTCCAAAGCATTAGATGTCACTATTACAACTTCCAGGAAAATTTTATCATCCAACCACCATCCGTACAGCCGTACAGAGTTCATTTTTCACCAGAAATGCACTAAAATAGGGTTATTTTTATTTTTTATGAAAGCAAAATGATTACAATACTGGTTCTCTATCTGTCTTCAACCATTTGAAGCCTAAAATAGGCTCTCCAAATGTTGGTTCAACCACCTAGGTGGTTAGAACAGTTTATCCAACAAATGTCAACTTTGCTAAGCAACTTTTAAAGTTGCATTACAACTTTGCAAACAACTTTGCCGAGAAGGTTAAAAATGTGTTGTGAAACTTTAGGAACCTTATTAAAGTTATTTTGGACCTTCAAACTTCTTAACAACATCTAAAAGACACCTAATAAACACTTACTATGCTCATTTCATCCAAGGACTCAAAAGATGCCCAAGGTTTATAAGTCACCAAGGGGTCTTGTGTCCAACAAGTGGATGTTTATAAGGAGATAAAATCAATCCTTAATATTTATTACAAACCAAGAAAACATCTAAAACTCCTATTCTAATTTATTGTCATTCAAAAAGACTCTGATTTGTCATTCAAAAAGACTCTGATTTGTCAATCAAAAGGACCTTTCACCAGTCAATCCTTCAAAGCTCCAAGGTGAAAATCTTATGTTCCAATTGATAGGATTTGACTCCTTGGCTTCATGGCAACTTCCTTCAATCATGGTGTCTTTGGCTTGCATTAGGGATGCCCCTGCATCAAATAGCAATGCATTCAAGTGGCAATTACACAAGGGACAGTACATGCCCATTAAAGTTGGTGTTTTGTTATCCAGCATGACAATGGAGACAACATACTCTGTGTTAATTTTACTGATCAAATTTCCCTCCGCCAGGCAAAGCAACAATCTGGGTATGATAAAGTGAAATTTTGTAGTCCTTTTGGGTATGATAACAGTTCCAGTTTCCAATAAGATGGTTCATTTTTATAATCTAGCTTCAATTTCTCTTGTGAAAATCTTTTTTTCATTTTATGGGTGGTAAAATATAATTATTATGCTAGAGGTGTGTACTTATGGATGATAATGAAACAAAATGATAAGATTTAAGACTCTTGGTTTTTTTTTAAATAGCAATTTAAGTTTCCTTCTATTATAAATTACTGTTTTTCTATTTTTTAATGTATCTTTCCAGATCTTTTATATCAATTTTATTTATGAAATATAAATATATTAATAATGTTTTAGTGTTTTTAGGATTAGTTTATATCAATTCTATGTATCATCATTCGTCATTCAATTGTCAGTATTATTAATTTAGACTGTGCAATTGTAGAACTACTCGAATATGGGTTGGATGGATACTCAAGCAGGGGAACCCTCCTCAAATATCTCAAGCAGTGAACTTGGAAAAATGTGTCCTGAAGGAACCCTTTCCATCAGAGAGATAAAAGTACAAACAAGTAAAAGAAGCAGGCTTTGCAAATATGTTTTTGAGAAGAAAAATGATAGATTATTCGAGTATGGTTCATGAGGTATATCTAAAAAGACATTTTTTTTCTTATTATAATAAAAGAGGAAGTTGTGAATGTCAAAGTTGAGTGAAACAAAAATTATTTTCATCAAATTTTGTTAGGCTTGCTTTTGGGAATAGTTTCTTACAATATTGCTATTAAGATTTTTATTGTGTAGTTTTTAGATTAGGTTTATAAAATTATATTTCATTAGTGATTCATATTAATCAATTAACGATACTTTTGGAAGGTATTTTCAATGTGTCAAATTTTGATATTTTTACAAGAATTAGATTGTGTAATTTTTTTAATTAAAGTCATTGACTCATATTTCATAAATAATAGTTCTCATGAATCCATCTCTTATAAGATTGAATAGTCTATTTAGGAAGTATTTCTGATAGTATGTCAAATTATGATATTACTATTACCATTAGATTGCATGGCTTTGAAGTCAACCTCGTTGACACATATTCTTCTCTGTAGATGCTACTATGTGCTTGGGAACTTCTTAGAACTGTTGGTATATTCTTACAACTTGTTACACCTGGGATATTCTTCTCTGTAGATGCTACTATGTGCCGCGGTCCAAATGGGCCCATAAATGTGGTTGAATAGCAATACATTCAAGTGGCAATTACACAAGGGACAGTCACTGTGAGATGTCCTCATGTGTGACTGTCCTTGTCACAAATGAGGACATCTCACAGTGACTGTCCCTTGTGTAATTTCCACTTGAATGAGGACAGTCACTGTAAAGACAACATGATAATGTACACATACAATGAGTGTACATTATCATGTTGTCTTTACAGTGGCTGCCCTCATGTTGTATATTCTTCTCTGTAGATGCTACTATGTGCTAGGGAACTTCTTAGAACTGTTGGTATATTCTTACAACTTGTTACACCTGGGATATTCTTCTCTGTAGATGCTACTGTGTGCTGTAGTCCAAACGGGCCCATAAATGTGGTTGAATAGCAATACATTCAAGTGGCAATTACACAAGGGATAGTCACTGTGAGATGTCCTCATGTGTGACTGTCCTTGTCACAAATGAGGACATCTCACAGTGACTGTCCCTTGTGTAATTGCCACTTGAATGAGGATAGTCACTGTAAAGACAACATGATAATGTACACAAGTACCGTGAAGGTAGTTGCAAGTTACGGCTATTTCATTGCATACCCGAAACAATGAAGATGTTACGGTCCACAAAATGTTTGTGCTTGAAAGATGAACAAATAAAATTAAACTTCTAAATAACCAAAGCCGCTAACAATAAATTCAACATAGATATGTCCTCATTTCTGGGTATTTTAGCTCTGTAACAGCTGAATACCAGATTACATAATAATGACAAAAGAAAAATAAACCCAACGTACTCAGAAATTGTAGCTGTGATTTCATGGAGGGAATCTCTCTCGGCACTGTTGAAAATACAAATGACAACGTTTCTCTACATTATCATGTTGCCTTTACAGTGACTGTCCCTTGTGTAATTGCCACTTGAAGGAGGACAGTCACTGTAAAGACAACATGATAATGTACACTTACAGCCCGTGTATATTATCATGTTGTCTTTAGAGTGACTATCCTCATTTGTTGAAGAAGAAAAGCATTAATGTGGCTGAATAGCAATACATTCAAGTGGCAATTACACAAGGGACAGTCACTGTGAGATGTCCTCATTTGTGACTATCCTTACAGTGAGTGTACATTATCATGTTGTCTTTATAGTGACTGTCCTCATTTGTTGAAGGAAAAAAGCATTAATGTGGTTCATTAGCAATGTATTCCCAGCATCTGTACCTACATCTCTCTTATATACTACAAGTTGCTTGCCATCAGAAATTGCAGTTCCCTCACGTGACATTGATGGTGAAGTGTTCTTTTCAAAACCATCATCTGTGGTTACCAATGCTCCTATTTTAGGCAATAAGTTTGTTGCATTCCATGAGCCATTGGTCAAGTTTCTTCTACGAGCTTCTGATGCCTCAAAATCTAAGCAGCGCCTACGCATGCCTCGTTGTGGTTGATTATCATTCTGTACATGAATTATAATGAGTAATCAGTTTTGGGCCTTGGAATCTTGTATGTAACATGCACAGGCATTTCATGGCTAAATGAATCTATTTTAAAAGCATCAACTTTTCTTACATGATGTTGGATACATAAGTAGAACAAGCGTATATCAAATTGGAAGCAATCAGAACTCCACAATGACATATTATTTAGAGTACTCTTCAGTTTAAGTAATAATGCATATATTGACACTTTAAAGAAAACATGATAATGTACACTCACTGTAAAGACAACATGATAATGTACACTCACTGTAAGGACAGTCACAAATGAGGACATCTCACAGTGACTGTCCCTAGTGTAATTGCCACTTGAATGTATTGCTATTCAGCCACATTAATGCTTTTCTTCTTCAACAAATGAGGATAGTCACTGTAAAGACAACATGATAATGTACACTCACTGTAAAGACAACATGATAATGTACACTCACTATGAGTGTACATTATCATGTTGTCTTTACAGTGACTATCCTCATTTGTTGAAGAAGAAAAGCATTAATGTGGCTGAATAGCAATACATTCAAGTGGCAATTACACTAGGGACAGTCACTGTGAGATGTCCTCATTTGTGACTGTCCTTACAATGAGTGTACATTATCATGTTGTCTTTACAGTGGCTGTCCTCATTTGTTGAAAGAAAAAAGCATTAATGTGGTTCATTAGCAATGTATTAAATAAATATTTTTTTTTAATCCACCCACGGGCGTCGCAATTGCGACGGCAACCCGTCGTAATGCGATGCAGGCACCCGTCGCAATTGCTTGGGAGGCCCGTCGCGATTGCGACGGCCCTCCGAAGCCATGCAACAGGGGGGTGACGCCCATGCCGCTAACAAATCTTAGTCACATTGCGACGGGATATGTGTCACAATTGCGACGGCTACCCATAGACATCGCAATTTGCGACTAAAAAATAGCGATGTCTATGGGTGTTGCTATTGCGACACATAGCTATCGCAATTGTGACACATAGCCATCGCAAAATGCCCCCAAATGTATTAGTGTGAGGCAGTCACAGAAGTGGTCTCAAGAACAACACAGAGGTTCAAGTGACCTGCCTGCCCCACATGATGCTCTCGCAGAAGAGGAGAGTTGTGCTCCGATAATGGAGATGGTGGACCAAAGTGTGAAAAGGTGTAGAGATAGGTGGAATGATCAACTATCCCTGTAGCAACAATGCCTCCTGTCGCACTATCCCAAATGAAGATTGAATCTATCATGAAATCAACTGTCTTCCCTGGCCCATTGAGTGTAATCTGATAAATCGAGAGAAGGTTTGCAGATAGAGATGGAACATACAAAACATCATTGAATGTGCCATCCTGAATGCCTATAGAACCTTTCTTGTAGACTAGCATAATAGTGTTATTCCTTATGAGAATGTGAGGAATAGGAGAAGCCTCAATAGAAGAGAAGATCTCCAGAGAAGATGCCATATGGTGAGAAGCACCTGAATCCAGTATCCAAGGGACCCGTGAAGGTGATGCAACAGAAGCCCATAATGCATGACCCTATCCAAAATCTTGTCCAGAGGTTGAAGATGAGGCAGAAGACTGAAAAACACACCCCTATGAGGTAGAAGAGGATGGAGAGTAAACAATGCTCTTTTGAAGAAGAGCTTGCAAATCTACAATCTATTTCTCATAGCCATCAAATCTCTTCTAAAAACAATTAGACTTGTCATGAGGCCCCTTCTGACAATAGGAACATGTAGGGCTCTCAGTCTTCTTTTTCTCCTTCTTAGAAGAAGATGGTGGGCCAATAGAGTGCTGAGAAGAGGAATTAGAGATTTACTTCAGCTTCTACTTTTGTGTATTCTTAGGTGTCTTAGCAAGCAATGCCTGTGACTGTGAACCTGTAAGTGAATCCATCTGATTGAGCTTGGACTGCTCATGAGTCAACCTATCACAGAAGGTCTCAAAAGAGGGCATAACATGTCATGCACCCAATGCATCCATAGTGGAGTAGAAGGTAGAAGTGAAAATCTGATAAGGGCCACGAAGCTTTGAGAGTATCAGAAAGCTACACTCATCATCTGACTTCGTCTTTCCAGTAACCTGTAAAATAGATCGAAGAGACTTGAACTTCATCAAGAACTCCTCAATGCTAGTGAATGATTCAGGTACCAAGGAGGTGAACTCTATATCTATCTAGAGAACCTTGAACTGATTCATTGTGCCAAACAAGGTGGAAAACTTGTTCCACATATCCTTGGGTGTGGTCAAACCATCTAGGTGGAACAACAACCCATCTGAGATATTCATTGTAATGAGGTCCATTGCCTCATCCATCCTATTTCTCTGCATAAGAGCCTCATAAGGCCTCTGTAGAACTGGTTGAGCCTCATCGAGGCATGACCATAACCCTTTTTCCATAAGCAATCTGGTCATCTGTCCTTTCCAAGTGTGGTAGTTGTGAGGTGTAAGGCGGATGACAGAAGAGTCTGCCATTGAGAGAAAGTAGACAGAAGTAGAAGGGTCTCTTTGAAATAAATGATAGAAAGAGAATTTTCACCCCCCACAAAATATTATACTATCTCTCATGCACTTCAAATAAGTATGTAAGCACAAAAAGAACAAGGAAAAAACATGATTTCCAGATGTAGAGAGGGAAAAAAATCCTCCACTTTGATGCCAAAAATAGCTGACCAAATGTCAAAATCAAGAAATGAAACCTACACAAGAGCGATGGTATTGGAAAGACCTTTCTGATGATATATGATATGTCAAATTTCAAGTCCGTATGAGCCCTGTAGGACCAAAAAAGCACAAGTACCCCCAAAATGCAAGCTCCCTAGAAAAAAATAGTCTTGACAAATATTTTGACGGCCGTATGGCCGTCATGGGATGGTCGGCCGAGCAAACGTGGCCGATGGGTGGCGGCACCAATGGAGGTGGTGGTCGAACAGCATGGCAGTGGCGGGTTGCACGCTGGGTGCGAGCGGCGCACTAGCGACGTGTTCTACCAAACCCTTCTCTCAAACCCTTGCTCCTTAAAACTTCAAAACATCAAGAACAGGTAGCAGTAGATCTGAGCTCTGATACCATGTAGAATTTGAGAGATACAAATCCACAGAACGCTAGGAATACCTGCATGCAAATAACTTGTTACAGGAGAGAAGCAGAAAGAAGCAAAAGGTAGAACTCGGAAGTTACTCAAAATGTGAGAGAAAAATTATCATCCAAGTTATTCAAAAAAGAATTACAATGTTCAACCTATAAAGGTGAACAAAACCATAAAGCCTAAAAAAGCTAGGTTGCACATTAATAATTAATAAAAGAATTAATTATTAATGCACCTAAGAGAAAGCTTAAGCACTAAAGAGTAATAACTTAACCAATTAAATCAATATGATTTAATTAGTAAGCAAATTAAATATTACTCTAACAAAATTTTCATTTTCCCACTGTAAAGTGTAAGCCTTCACTCAAATATTCCCTTTTGTTTCAAAATCATCCTTACAATTTTGCAAAGTCTTTCTTGTATTCGGCCATTTCTCGAGTCTTTGAACCTAGTCAACAAGTTAGTAAGATCCCAAACATATTCTTCGTGGTTCACAAGTTCTAGAAATCTATGATCGCTTAACTACCTTTAGATGGTATGCCTTTGTTGTTGATTATGTGCAGTGTTTAAGTCTTTGTAGTCAATTAGTCAAGGAATATTGAAACCCATGTACACTTCACTTAGCATGGTTCAAGAGTTCAAGAAATCATAAACCACCTAATTCACTTTTCAAGAAGCAATCTTTGCGAGTAGTTGGGAAGTAGGACTCATTAATAACTGACTAGGTGGTGAAAAGAGTGAGAATGCACTAGCATAATTTTTGAAGAGGAATGATAGTACTCCTTGCCACCAAAATTTAATGAAAAAAATATCTCTTCAATAAAGAAAGGTGGCACTTTTTTCAAAAAAAAATTCATCTTAAGGAGTAAATAGAGAAGCTTCAAGCTCCCATGGCCAAGGAAATTTCACAAAAGTATTCATTGAAAGGTTAGATTTAGAGTTTCCCTCCTCTCTCTAGTGTCTTTAAAGTTTTTAGAAACTAAGAGTTTCTTTGAAGAGATTATTAGTGCAATAGTTTTGGGGTTTTCCCACAAATCTATGTAGTGAATTTCCTATAAGTCTTCTACAAGCTTACCCCTTGTCTACCTGAATAGTTGAAGCTTTTGTAAAATAAAAAATATCAAATCGTGTTTCCTCCAATGCCACCTATTATAAAATATGGTTTGGATGGTGTCAAAGATATGGAACTAGGCGATGTTAGCCTTCACAAAATTCTAAAAAGAACACACCAAGAATCTACCTCTCCAATTGCTAAAAATATTGTTGAGAGTGGGCTTGCTAGTGTCAGAGGCTTTATGTCTATCATTCCATACCCTAAGTTGATAGTTTCACATGCCGATCATTATTATCCAAATTTGTAATAAATTCAAGAAGTTGATGGATCCCTAATTGCTAGGGTTGACCTAGAAGTCATTTTCAAAGTATTAAAATTACTAGAAAGATAGAAATTTGTGTACATGTCCATAGATTCAAGCTAGAAGTATTTTAACAAAAAGAAATATTGGTGTTTTAATCGCATTGCTAGGGGATGAATTAAAGTTGAGAGGAAAGTTAAATCTAGGACCCCCTCACACTTGAAAATAAGTCATTTTAAAGAATAAATTGATAATACAATTAACTTTCTACATCATGTTATAGGGAGCAGTGAATATAATGAATTTTATTACTAGATGTGTCAAATCATCTTAATTATTTATGGTGATAATCAATATGAACTAGACAAAGTTGATGAATGAACACTTGCATATAAAGCTAGAAAATTATAGGTAGAAGGAATCATTTCACATGTGCTCCTTGTTAATTTATATCAGGTTGCTATAAAGGAAACCACCTAGCTAAGGTTACAAACTCTAGGCTCTCCCACTGTTGACATGCTTGTGTTTGAATTATTCCCACAATTGTAGAAAAGGGTTAGAATGAATGATTTTTTGTGTTAATGATATGTTCTTTTGGTTTTTAATCAAGATAATTGAAGATTCCTTTGAGTGAAGGATTTCCTTGGAAGTTACAACCCTGGTATCAACATATGGCAGTTATTTTCTTTAATTTGTTGTTTTTACTTATTTAAGAATTGGGGTTTATGAAGATGCCCCATTAACTTTACCAAGGTATCTTTTTGATTACTTCTTGTTCCTAAATTTTTTTTGGAAAACGAACAAAGTTAAAGTGAAATATGTTGAAAATACGAAAAAGAAGAGATATTTTTTATCATTTCTCTTCTCAAATTTTCATGCAAGAGAAATGAATCTATAAAGACTACAAAGAAGATCCTAGTGATATTTAATTTTTAACTCTTGTCCCCAAGGCCACATTTTGATAGTAAAGGTTGTTGGTATTAAGGAACACTGAGAGGGGGGGTGAATTAGTTTTCTATAATTTTCAACCTTATGGTGCAGGGGCACCTAAAGGCCCTTGGAGGCCTCAAATGAACAAATGATGTATTCGGATTTGGTAAGGGTCAACGGGGACCTAAATGATCGATGTAATAAGGTCAATTGAGACCTAAAATAATGTAATAAGGCATGGAAAGCCAATAAATATAATAGTCAAGCTTGGTTACCTATTTGGCCTAATGAGGATCATTTGGAAAGAATATGCACTAAGGGGCATTAGGTGATGTAGGTTAGGTGTTTTGAGTCATCTCTGATGTAACACGACCATAATAAAGCATTTTTTGTTGATGGGATAGGTTCAAGGTTTAAAAGTTGAAAGTTAACAAATTGAAATTTGAATCTTAAAATAGCTAGTTAGCCAAATAGGTGGTTATGGAGGCTGCAGTTGGTTTGGCGGTCTGAAATATGCTTAAAACTCTTGTATTCACACCCAATAGAGGTTTTTGATGTTGGAGAAAGGTATTGGATGTAAATAATGTTAGAATTATTTTTGTTTGAGGTGTTGACATTCATGTTTTGTCATTTATGTCAACATATGTTTCAGTTGGATGCATTAGAAGATTCAAACAGACTGGTTATCAAAGGTTCAAGAAAGACTAACAATTGTGTACGAATATTATATGGTGTTTCAGTATATGCGAGGATGAAGTTGTGTAGAGGGAAGTATGTACACCTTATATGTAAGGTTGTTGGATTTCATATTGTTGTTTACATGAGTTATAAATGTTTTTGTGAAGACTGGTTACAAAACAGTGATAGAGAATTATGACAAAGATGGTCTCTAAGTTTTTGGCATAACTTGGATGCGAGAAAGACTTATGGTATGAGAGATTAAGACACGATAAAAGACATATGGGAGAACACTAAGTGATATCCTTGGGTGGAAAGAATTGTAGAGAGAAAGAGAAGATGAAGGTGAAATGAAGATCAATTGGCAAAGGTTGATGGTGGCTAAATTGAAGGCTAAGTTCATACCTATCGACTATGAAATTGGCATGTTTAAGAAATTTTAGAATTTGAAGAAGAAAGAATTGAATATTGAAGACTATACTGAGGAGATCTATAAGTTGACTATTCGGTCTGCACACAGAGAACTCGGTAAAGAAAAGGTAGCTTGGTATGTGAATGGTTTGAGATTCAATATTCAGGATGCGATTGGTATGTTGAAGATTGACTCAATCATTCCTTGAAGGTAGAAGATAAGTTGAAGAGAAAATAACATGGTAATTCCTGAGGGAAGGAGAAGCAGGATCACTCGGTGAAGGATAAACCGATTGTTGAAGATGAACCAAAACCTGTTGAGCCGAGGAAGAGGACAGGTAAGGTTACCTTTAAAGGTACTTGTTTGCGTTGTGGAGAAGAAGGACATAGAGCTTATCAATGTTCCCAGAAGACTGGTGATCGAAGAGCTGTTGTGGTGAATGAGAACATACTGAATGAACCTAAGGTGGAGTCAAAGAACTTGTTGGTTCGAAGAACATTGCTGAGGAGATGGTTCAAAAACTTGGTTTGAAGAGAGTGAGACATCCTTGTCCTTATAGGATTGGTTGGTTGCAAGATGTTCATGCTTTGGAAGTAAGGGAGAAATGTCTTATTGATTTTCAGATTGGTCAGTATAAGGATCAAGTGTTGTGTGATATTATAGACATGAGTAGTTGTCACATATTGCTTGGTAGACCTTGGTAGTATAATTGCAGGGCTATGAATGATTGTTTCAACAATGTGTTTACTATTGAGAGGAGTGGTAGGAAGTTTTCCCTGATGCCTTTACTGGATACAACTCTCAGTAGGAGGAACCTGAGCTTTGGGAGCTGAGTTGAGTTGAAAAATCCTCAAACGATTGTAGATCAGTATGGAGAACAGACCTATGGATTATCAAGGAAAGACTTGAGAATGCATAGAAAGAAGAAGTGGAAGAGTGTGCAAGTTGGAGACTTGGAGGACATGTATGTGAAGAACCAGTTTGGGGTTTATGTGTTGAATCTCGTAAGATGTTCTTCCAGCTTTTCAAAACATCTTTTCACACCAGGGGTGTCTGGTGCAGGAGCATCCTA
Source organism: Chamaecyparis obtusa (assembly GCA_027943335.1). Lineage (NCBI taxonomy): Eukaryota > Viridiplantae > Streptophyta > Pinopsida > Cupressales > Cupressaceae > Chamaecyparis > Chamaecyparis obtusa. The sequence goes on along the minus strand of BSBK01001755.1, from coordinate 3,500,203 downwards.
TGGTAGTTGGAAATCTCGCATGTTGGAGTATTTTATCCACGTGTTTCTCGGTTACAATTTTGACCAAGGGGCTCAGTCATTGAAGGGCTCGGTTGCTGAAGGAACTCGGTAAAATTTGGGTACTTGATAGAACTTGTGCTCGGTCTATGTGCTTTCTCGGTGATGCCTAGCTTGCTCGGTTGTTTTGTTGACACTTGACAGTGTGGCTTGCTAACAGTGTTCTTGTGGATTTGGTTGGCTGACTTGATGTATTTAATGTGGGTAGCTTATGTTGTATTCTCCTAGGTAGATCTGGGGGCCGACATGGAGAATTAATTAATTGTAAGGCTATTTGAGAGCTGACTTGTATTGCATTTAATAATTATTTGTTATAGGATCTAACCTGGGCTTAGGAGTTATTTCTTTCTTCTAGCCGACTTGTGGCTGAAGAAGTGTATTTAAGAAATTTTTGGGGTAGTTGTTGAGAGCAGTGGAAAAAGGAGCGAAGATTCAGTTAGGAATTTGAAGTTGCGAATTGTGAGCAGAGCTAGTGGCTGAGGCTTAGGAACAAGGATATTTCTACTAGTTTTTGTAGCCCATTGTTACTGATCTGGATAGCTATGGTTAGGGTTTGAAATTGGATCTTGAGGGATCTTGCAGAACTGTTATTTTCTTTGTAATTAGCCATAACCAGGAAGGCCTTACAGCCCAGCAGATTGCATGTAATCAATTATTTGATGGATAAAGAATTCAGATTGTTGCAGATCTTGTTTTTTTGTTGGATTCTTTGTGTGGTTGTTTAGCTAGGGGCTCAAACATCTCCTTTGGGGATTCTCTAGGCCTTGCACCGCGTCAGTATTGGAAATGATAGAAAGGGAATAAAGAGAGTTCCCCTGGTTGACTTCCTCTAATCTTCCCCACTTACCAATCTTCCATCAATCCATATTCACATCATATCATTGTTAAGATCAAATTTTAGTCCTTTTTTCACTTAGTATGTTCAATCTAGTCAAGTAGAAAAATGAGTATGAAAATAATAGATTCATTTATGTATAGAAGTTTCAACCTTGTTACATTCTTGCCCTATTGATATTTTATTACAGGGATGGTGTTGTGCTAGAATTGGGATGGGATATTTGATTTCATTTGATCCAATTATTCTCTTGATCTTGGTAGGAGTTGTCATTTGGGATAATGTAAGCATTAAATATATGGGGTGTAAGCATTAAAAATTTAGGATCTATTCAAATTTAAAGAGGATGCATCAAGGGTATATTCCTAAACTAATCTGAAATAGTTTTTAAGTACATGAATTGGGTCTATTCCTAAATTAAACTGAAATAAATTTAAAGAACATGAATTGGGTCTATTCCTAAACTAAACTAAAATAAATTTTAAGAATATGAATTGGGCCTATTCCTAAACTAAATTAGTGCCTGAATACTGACTCTCCTTTGATAAAGAAATCTTACAATTGGAGATTCAATCTTTAATGTACCCACACAAATGAGCACATCCCTTGTCTCCAATGGCATATAATTCAATGCTACTATGGCTACAAGAGTACTCCCATCTACCATATGAAATGTTAAGCTCTTGTGGTTTTTTTTTGCCAAAAATAGCTCTCCTCCTCCATTAAGATCCTCACTCTACCACATTATCATTTTTAGTGCTTTCCCTCATTGGTAGGGAACTAATATTTTCATGTTATTAATTTGTACCATGGAAAGGTAAATTTTTAAATTTTCCCTTTAGTTTGTAATGTTTATATTTTATATATAACATTTTGGATTTTTTTGCTTTATTTTTCTTATTGGTTGATTCTAATTTGGTGGTTTTATTTGTTTTAATTATAAAAATTAAGAAAATACAAAATATCAATGAGAATATTAATATAATTTTTCTTAAGTTTTTTCATTCTCCTAGAAGCTTCTAGATATATTTTTGTATCTAGTCATTTGGTCATTTTATCAGGGTTTGATTGAGAGCCATGCTCTTTTTTGGGTGATTTTCTTGCTCTATTGCAAAGCTAGAGAGTTGAAAAGCCCTAAAATTTCTCTAATCGTGATTGAAGAAAATAATTGACAAAGAAGGAGATGGAACTCTCCATATATACATAAACAATATGCAGAATTTGTGTTTCTAGGGTATGCATCAACATAAATTGCAATCTATATTTATTATTTTTATCGATTTCTAAGTAATCATGATTTCACATTTTTACAGGATTTTTGTGTTTTTTTTTGTGATGGGTTTCGTAGGTGGAGAAGAAATTTCCACTTTTTGAATTGAAGATGATTTCTATCAAGTTAATTCATCAATTGTGTCAGTTGTTGTTGACACACAAGGTTTTATGGGCTTTGCATCCCTGAGAGATTAAAAATTTAGGGTTTGTGCATTAGGATTTTACAAAATGTACATTTAGAGTATTAAATGAATATTGGTGTAGATTTATAATGGTGGATATCACATTCTTTAAATCTTTTTAAATCTATTTTATAATTAATTCTTTAGTTTATTTTTATAGAACAATATAAATGGTATGATTTATATTGCTAGTTGAGTGTATATAATTTAAATTTGTATTTTTTCTTTCATGAACAATTATATTGAGAGATTTATTTTGATACCGAGGCTCATTCATTCTATACCTTAATATTAAATTTATAATGTATAAATGATTTGGGTTAGATGTATGACTATAAAAAATGATCTTTAAATTTTTAAATTTTGAATTTGAATATAGAGTTGAGAATACCTTTACCATTTGATTATTATGTATCAATTTGAAGCACAAAATGTTTTGTGGGACCCTAGGAGTTGCACTTAAAGTAGTGATCATAGTTCATTTGGAAACATTTATATTTACAAAGATTAGACTGCACTTGTAACACAAATTGATCCTTCAATTGCAAAAGCACCCTTAAATGACCTTCTAAATTGACACACAAATTTTTTCCTCTAAAACATTCATGAGATCTTTAATAAATTCTCCATGCCTAAACAAATCACATCCTATCATATAGTGTACGTTATCTACATAACTCTAGTTAAGTATCATTATTCTATCAATATAATTTGTAATCACCTAGCTTTGTTCCTTTTTTTCAATTCTAAACAATATTCTTTTATACCTAGGCTAATTAATGAACAATTATGTTATTTTATATTTACTTTAAATTTACAAGGAGTTGTTTTTTAGTCTTTTTTATTTTGACAAAATAATCTACTCTTGTACAAACTTTTCTAATATTTAAAAGGGATTTTGATTATGGGTGTTTTTAATTTTTTCTTGGAGACCTAACTCTTATAGTCCATGTATTATCAAAATTTGTGTAGATAATAAATAATTAACAAGTTTCGTTCTTTGTTTTGGTCCAATTTCAAGGTGTAGTATGAAGAAATCTATTATTTCTTTATCACATAAAAATTTGGAGCACACCTAGGAAATAACTTAGTTATGGCCTACTCTTTTAGCACTCACACAACATCAAGAAGGGTTTTCTTAACTCCACTAAGACAATCAAAGTGCTATTTTGTTGTCCAACACTCTAGTGTTCCATTTTTCCCACTATACCAAAAAATTCTAGCACCAAATAGTTGACGATAATTTTTGCAAATGTCTACCATTCTATGAATGAAATAATTATTTTGTGTTGTAAGTCATCTTATATAAGCTCTAACAATAAAGAGGGATGCCAACCTGATTTAATGTCTACATGTATACCATGAATATTTTTTTCTTCTTGATATTTTTCTCTCCTCTAGCCCTCTTAAAAATATTTTAATAAAAAAAAACTCCAATATCAATATACAAATATGTCACAAACATGTCAGATATAAGTGGCTTCTCTATATAAATCTTTACAATCTTTATTGCATAAGCCATAACGATCACGTGTTTACATGGAAGGTACAACTTAAATAGAGAATTATTTAATGAAATATGATATAGATGTAGAATTTAAAACACATACAGATAAACACAAGCTATTACAGCTAACAAAATTTTTGTAAAAACAAAGGCAAATTGATTTTACACACAAATTATTTAACTCATTTATTTATTACATATAGTTACATCATGTCTAAATATAGAGGTCTTCCTCATTTATCATAGATTTGTAAACTCAAAACATATTCAAGAAGAACTTGTCGAGGAATACTCCTTCTATTATAGCCCTTAAAATAGACAGTAAAGATAGACTTGCAGTATTTTACACATAGCTTTTAAAGCAACTGAAACACTTAGAAACATAGAATTTACGATCTATTAAAAGTTATAAAAATATTAAAAAATAATTTAGAGTGTCCACTTAAAAACTCCTAAAAAACTATTGGACTTTTGACATCATTATCCTATAATCATAATTCTTTACGACATAGTCTATGCACTTCTCTATTTTACTGAAAATTTAGAAGACGAGCTGCAGTTGAGCAGGTGAGGTGTTGAAGGGAAGAAAGCCATGTTTAAGTGCAACTTCCCACACTTTGTTGATGTTAGCAATATTGATAGTTTGTCCACATTCGTGTTGATTCCACCCTTCTAATGCATGCACCATTCCTCCCACTCTCCATGCGCTGATTACTCTCCTTGGCAGCGAGTTCTGAATTCCCACCATATCAAAACTCAAATTACTATTACTTATTAAAAAAAATTAGTAAAAAATTAGGATTGAAGAATATCTATTACATCTTAAATTAACAAAATTAGTTATTACATAAAATTTTATACAATGCATGAAAGATTTTAATGACATTCTTGAAAATTTTAATGATATTCATGAGATCAAACAGTCAAAACAACAAATAAATGAGTGAAATATTTTAATGAGCTCACTAAATAAAACTGTTAAAGAGATCAAGAAGTGAGTTTTAGATTTTAATGACGTCCAAAAAGTTTAAGAATGCAGAGCATTTATTGCACACTTAAACCAAAAGTTAAACAATCAACATATAATGAAATGTTTAATGACATTCACAAGATAAAACAATCAAAACAATGAATGTATGAATGAAATATTTTGATAATGTTCACCATATCAAACTGTCAAAGAGATCAAGAACAATAGCTTTAGATTTTAATGACCCCACAATATCAAATAGTCAAAATGATCAATGTATGAATGAGATGTTTTAATGATGTTCATCATACCAAACTATCAAAGAGATAAAGAACAACAACTTAAGAATTTTATGACGTCCAAAAAGTTTAGAATGAAGAGCATTTATTGCATCCTTATACCAAATGATGAGAGTACTATATAATGGTTGAACAATGAATGTATAAATGAAAGATTTTAATGAGATTCATTCACAAGACTAAACAATCAAAGAAATTTAAAAAAAAAAACACAGATTTTAATGGCATCCAAAAAAAATAGAATTAAAGAACATTTAGTGTACCCTTTACCAAAAACAAATATTATATAAAGATTAAAAAATGAAAGTGCAAAAAATTTAACAATGAAATCAAAAATTGAAAATAATGAATGAAAGAAAGAAATATTTTAATGACATTTAGATGATCCAACAATAAAGGAGATCAAGAATGGAAGATTAGCAAATGTTTACACGATCATAAATTATCTTCAAACTAATTTTGATATCAAATTACCTACCATGGCATTCATTCTGTCACATAGTAAATGCAAATACAAGCTCATTACCTCACAAGCATGTACATTTTCTAGTTTGGTGGGCACTCGCATTGCAGGTGTGCTATGATAAATGCAGTCCTTACGAGTCCTATGCATTGGAAATGGCAGAAAGGGAATAAAGACAGCTCCCTTGGGTGCCTTTATCTGATCTTCTCCACTTACCATTCTCCCAACAATCCATATCTGCATCATATCATTGTCTAGGTCAAATACAAGTTTTTTTAACTTATTTTGTTCAATCCAGTCAAGCAAAAAAATGAGTATGCAAACAAAAAACGGATTCATTTATACATAAGCTTCAACCTTGCAATTCTTGCCCTCTTGATAGCTGTTTACAGGGATGATGTTGTGCTGGAATTGGGATGGCACATTTGACTTCATTTGATCCAATTGTTCTCTTGATTCTGTAAGGAGCTGTCATGCGACACAATGTAAGTATTAAATATGTGGGGTGCAACAAATTTAAAGACCATGAATTGGGTCTATTCCTAAACTCAAACAAGTTTTAAGAGAATGAATTGGATCTATTCCTAAACTAAGCTAAAAAAAAATTTTGAAGAACCTGAATTGGGTCTATTCCTAAACTGAACTAGTACCATTTAAATCATGATATTGCTATGAGGATTCAACTTTGTAGTTTTGAGTCAAACTTACTAACTCATGTTTCATTAGTAGTGGTTCACAAGAACCCATCTCTCATTACAAAGGAGGTGGATATAACCTTGGAGAAACTCTATAATTAAGCATGCTTAGATGTACCATAATGAGAGAGGTGTTGTGAACCACTTTACTCATGAAACTTTAGAAAAGTTGTTTATGTAAAGTATCTTCCTCCACATAAATATAGTCATGTTCCTATGAATTGGTTTTTTCAATTGATAAAAAGTTAGTAAAAGATACCTGGTTGAGGAGGCCTAAATTGATAACTTTGACTTCTTTTTTATCTGCCTCCAAAATGGAATCTTCAATAAACTTATTTATCCTTTCTTTTTCAGAAGGCATAAAATACTGCATCCACGTTCATAACCACAATATTGAAAATTAATAATCCGTGATAGGCATGGATTTTTCAATGCAGAAAAATAATTAGAGAGATTTTGGATTTGATTGCATAAATGTTTTATTCAATATTTTAGATTTTATTCATCTTAGTTTATTATTAAGATGAGGAAAATCTTGTACATTATAACATTTCATCATCCTAATAATTTGACATGAAAAACTTGAAGTAACAAAAGTGAAGAAATGAGCACTTGAAAAGTGTATCGTGGAATAACCCAAGTTTGCAAATGTAAATCATCTAACCGATTTTTCTCAGCAATAAAAGTTTTTCCAAAGAGCCAAAGAAAGAGCATGATGATATTGCTAATTGGCCATAAAATCCACAAATACCATTTGGTAGAGTATAGTTTAGCAGCAAATGAAGCAAACCCAAATCTTAAATGGAAAAATGAGAGCAAACTTGTTGCATGAGTCAGATACAACAAATCCACCTTTTCTTGCTGTCCTGTTTACATAACAATACTACTCATCATAGTCTAATAATACTAGCATCAAAATCTAGTTATCGCCAATTTTTTTGTATTACAATTATTTGTTTAAAAATGTCATTCAAATACTAAACATATTCTTACTTTACAATTTATTTGTATTTCATATAGAAATAGATTATTATCTAAATAGATCATAACATAAAAGGATACATAAAATCGAGTACAGCTTACAATTTATATATATTCTATTTTACAGTCTAACATATAATTGAAGATTAATAATGAGAAACGCTCACCACCCTCCAATTTACATATATATCCTTTTTTAAGTCTAACATTATCAGTCAAAATGCTCAACACCCTCCAATCTACATATATCCTTTCTTTTATCGAACATACCATTGAAGATTTAAAAAAATCATGACCAAAGATAAACATGCAAATAGCGAACACAGTTACATCTTGACACAGCTCTTGAAATAATGCCCAAATTTTTGCTACTGACCTTTCAATGCAGTCTCGTAGAGAATGTCAGTCGATTTATCGACCGTCCCATAGAGGTAATCATAGAGAGGCACGAACAGACAGAAGTTGGTATGAACTTGCGAATGGTGAAGAGAGTGATACCTGTGTGGAATATGGATATTAGCTATGCCTCATCAAATTTATTCACAATGGATATTTTTGCCTTGAAAACTGGAACTTTTGGGCAGAAGTAAGAAATCTTACGAGGGTGTGTACATCAGGTATTTGAGAGGGGGGAAGACCTTAAATGCCCATTTGGGAATAAATTCAAAATTGCAGTGGCCCAAATTGTTCATGAAATCAAACCACATCATGTAGCCAAATATTAGACCAATAGAATGAGTTTTGGTGAAGAGAGTAGCCAGTAGAGCAACTGAGAACATTGTAACATACATCAAATGCTCTGCAAACGGATGCACTACAGCTGAACACAAGCAAGATTCAAAAACTTCAGTACTCAGTACTCATTAAAAATCACAAAATTCAAAGAAAAACCTTTCTAAGATTCAAATTTTAGTAGTCAGGAGTCAGTACACATTAAAAAGCACAAGATTCAAAAGAATCGAAGGAAAACTTTCAAGATTCAAAATTTCAGTATTAGTTTATTAATCTATTTGCAATTAAGAATCATAGGAAAACTTTCATAGGCTTTCCATTTACTAACAAGTATTCATTAAACAAGTACTGATAAAAAAAAAATATAAGGAAAACTTTCAAGATCCATCTGTAATTAACCTACATACAATCTTTCATAAATTATCCATTTCACTCTTTATATCAAGTACACAATAAAAGAAACAAGATTCACAAGAACCAAAGGAAAACTTTCTTACATGTGATGGGTTCTGTGACAAAAGAGGAGTGATGATGAGAATGATAACGATGAAACAGGAAGTGGTGATGGAGAGCTCTGTGTGCCCAGTAATATATGAATTCAGATGGTCCAAGATGAGTCAAACTGATAACAAAGAGGCCCTTTGTGTTCCAGAGAGGAATATTGGAGGCGCCTGGAATGTATGCATGAACTATGACAAGGATGAAGGTGTGTAGGAGAATATAGTCGTCCCTGCATAACATTGTAAAAGTAAGCTCTTATTATCTTCAAACTTACATAAACACCTTTCAGGCCATTAAAAATTTATCACTTTAGATTCGGTTGTTGTTTTTGGATTTAATCGTGTGAATTTTTTTACCAATGTTTCAGATCATTTTTTAGATTTTTCTTCTCCTTAGTCTTTTAAGATTCTAATGATGAAATATGAAGTACGATTCAAGATGCTGCTGAGGAAAAACTCACAAATAATCAAATTGAAAAATAACAATATTAGAATATTAAAAATTGTGGAAATCTAATGTCATTAATATGTAATGTAAATGAACACTTATTGAAGAAGGTAAACACTTATTATCTTCAAACTTCACAGAAACACTAATCTCTATTGCTTTCATGACCATGAAAAAATCATCATTTGATTTTGTGTGACTTCTTTATCAATGTTTCAAATCATTTTTCTGATTTTTCTTTTCTTAAATTCTATAACATCCTAATGATGAATTGTGTAGTGTGATCTGAAACATTGATAAAAATCTCACAGACAATCAAATTTAATAACAATACTTAATATACAATATGAAAATCTAATATCATTAAAAATTAATATAAATAGACATCTGTTATAGAAAATAAACACTTATGATCTACAACCTTTATATAAACACCAAACTTTAAGAACTTTGAATATCAGACAAAAACCACCACATCTATCATTAGTGATTGAAGGAAATGGACACTTATTAAATAGAAAGTAAACACTTATTATCTACAAACTTTACATAAACGGAAATCTTTAGAACTTCTGTGGCTATCAAAAAAACTGTCACTTTAGATTTAAAAAAGTTTTTTTTAGTAACAATTCAGATTATTTTTCTCATATTCTTTTTAACATTTTGATGATAAAAATCTAATATCCTTCTTTTTTAAGATACTAAAAAACAACTTACTAGTGTCCCTCTCTATCAACTTGCTCAAAGTGGATACTTTTAGACTGTATTTGATGATTGCTCCGTGCATTGTGATAGCGAGAGATACTAATCCACAATTGGTTATGAAGGTATCTGACGGCCGCCAAAAGAAGCAGCACAAGACTAAAGTTGTCTGCTTCATGTCCTCCTAGAAAATTGGTATGTATTGCTTTGATCACCAAAGGGGCCAGAAGCAGATACTAGATTTTCATTACATAACAACATCCTTTACAATCAGTAACAACTCTACTTTCATACTTGTTTACCTCCATTAGATTTTGGAGTATGATCTCAAAAAAGAAGAAAGAATACACAAAGCTTACCTTGAAGTTACCAAGTTTCTCCCATGGCCATTGTGTAAGTGGCCCAGGCTTAGATGCCATTCTCTTCACCTCAGAGTTCGGTTTAGAAAAGCTCAAGAACTAGAGATCTCTGCAGATTTGTTTGGTCCTCCCCTTAGCATATATAGTATCCTGAGCTCTATCCACGTTAGAACTTAGTTTACTAAGATTATTTACTTCTGCATTTATGGGTTTACTTAGTTTGCTATGATTATTCACTTCTGCATTTATGGGTTTACCTAGAATATTGTGTATACTGTGCAACTTCGACAAGAAAGTCGACATATGGCTACTACACATATTTAACCTGTCCAGATAAACAAACTCAATTTGATGTTTTAATATCTTTTTAGATTGTAGAAATCAGATAGTTTCTTTATAAACTCATAAATGGAAGACGACTAATCATTAACGTTGAAGACGTTGAAGTGTGCTTTTTATCTGACCCAGAAGCAGATAGTAGATTTTAGATTAATATTTTAGATTAATATTGTTTTTTAGTATTTTAGATTAATATTGCTTTTCAGTATAGTTTTAATATTGTTTTAATACATTACTTAAATTATAATTTGGAATTATTTAATATACTTTAATATAGTTATTACATTTAATTTAGATAATCTGTTTATTCAATTTAGTTATTACATTTACTTTAGTTATTACATTTAGATAATCCGTTTATATTAGATTAATATTTCTTTTTAGCATAGTTTTAATATTATTTTAATACATTTTTTAAATTATAATTTAGAGTTGTTTAATATACTTTAATATAGTTATTATATTTAATTTAGATAATCTGTTTATTTAATTTAGTTATTATATTTACATTTAGTTATTACATTTACTTTAGTTATTACATTTACTTTAGATAATATGTTTACATTATGGATGCCCGCCATAGTCTAATATTTACTTTTTATATAAATTTAATTTTGAATATTACTTTTGTTGCATATAGATTTTTATTTTTCACTATTATCACAATTAGTAAATTTTATTTGATTTACATATTGCAATTACTAATTTTTGAATGTTACAAATAGGATTTAGATTAATTATATAAATTTGGGAGATTTCCATTTCGAATATTACCTTTATTTGATTTATTTTCTTTAAATGTTACAATTACTAATTTAAGATTTATGTATTTTAAATGTTACAATTACTAATTTTTATTTGATTTAAATATTGCAATTAATAATTTTAATTTATTTGATTTAAATGTTACAAATAGGATTTACATTATTTATATTTAGTTTTTATATAAATTTAGGAGATTTCCATTTACAATATTACTTTTGGAATATTACATTTAGATTTCCATTTAGAAAATTGATCACATTTAGTTTTTGTATAAACTGTTATAGGGATTATATTTTAAAACTTAATTTATTAGTATTTTAATAGTTACTTTGAAATATTAGTTGTCTTTTTAATATGGATGGCAATGCCGCCATATTAAAAGATTATTACTTTCATTTTGTTACAAATTTAAATTATTAATTTCAAATATTACATTTGTTTTTCATGTGGATGGCAATGCCCCATATTTGTATTCATGTTTTTAATATGAATGTATAAGGTCTCATAATGTTACAAATTTGATTTAGAAGTTGATTTAATGAAGTTGATTTTATTTAATGACATTAATATTATGTTTATTTTATTGCTATTTTCATGCTTAATTTAAAATATAACATTTTGTTGCTATTTTACTAAATATGGCAATGCCGCAATTTTAGGTCTCCTATTGTTTAAAATTAGATTTAATGAAATTGATTATGTTAACTGTATTAATGAAATTAATGCAATTCATATAATCAATTGTTGTTTAAAATTATAGTTACATAATTTCATTTAAAAAATTAGATTTTAAAACTCATTTAATGAAATTGAATTTGTTAATTATAATTAATTTATGTTTCTATTATATCGTTTTCACAATAATTTGAAATGATTTTTTTTGTAATCACAAATTAGGCATACACATGGAGTTTAATGTGGGAATGAAGGTGGAGATTAGCTATGATGAGGAGGGGTTTGAAGGTCCCTGGTTTGAAGGAACAATTGTAGACATTGTAAACAATAGTGACATGCCAAAATATTGTGTCAAATATCACCACTTCATAAATGACGAATGGGCTCGAGAGCCCCTTGTTGAGGAGGTGTATGTAGATTATATGAGACCTATTCCACCTCCCATTAGTTTTCCTCGATTTGTACCTCTTGTCTTTGCAGTAGAAGTACTAGACAATGACTGTTGGTGGTCGGGTGTGACCGTCGATAGATTTGTTTCACCAGTTAGTCAAGTAGAGTTCTTTGAGGTGTACTTTCCTGACTCTCACACTCTAAAGCCATATTCATGCATCCACGTATGACCAGAGAAAGAATGGGTTAGAGGAAGATGGAGGAAAACATACTGGAATTGAAATGTTCACAATTAATGTTTGTATTGAGATCCAAATGGGATCACGTATTTTTTTGGATTCATTGCTTACTATTACAAATAAGAGATCATGTATTCTCATATTTTCACAAAATGGCCTTTAGACCATTGCAATCATCATTGTATATCAATTATTGTTAAAAAAAAATCATTTTGTTATTCTTATATATCTTGGCTCTAATTTACTCCATGTATCTCTAATTTTTATGGTTTCTACACTCAAAGTGTTGGTATTGTCTTTTTTTTTTCATAATTTGTATTCTATATGTTTAAATATGTATTTAAACATGATACATAAATTATCACAACTAAATTGCTATGTATTATAAATTGGCATTTTCCTTTCAATTCTATATATAAAAAAACATATTAATTGACAAGTAACATTTTTTGTTTCTAAAGATGGAGAAAACATCCACCAAAAAAAATTTCATCAACTTCTCACAAATGTGAGAGATGCGAGTCCAAACTTAGATGATTGGAACTTGCTTATGATGAGAACCCCTGTGAGGTTAGATGTTGCAACCAATGATGAGTTTGACAAGAAAGTGCATTTGTTCTCTACAAATGCCAATGTTCGTAACCATAACTTGAGGATGTTGTATTTTTTGAGGCAACCTATTGCATGTAGCCTTGCAACTAAGTCAAGGAATGGTAATACAATTTAAGATTGCTCGAATGAAGAACTTGATCTAGAGTTATTATTTAATAAGGATTCGAGAGTCATCTTAACTACAAATCTATGGATTGAAGTCGGTCTTGTCAACAATCCTTGGGATATATTTGGAATATTGTGTACAAACCAGGAACCGCCCCACCTGAACCACCTGCTTATGTTACGATTGAATTTGATAATTATTCTAGAATACCATATGATGACCATCATCCAAGAATAGTTCCAATAGCACCAGTCTAGAGGATTAGAACCTTTTAGTTACCTTTAAGGTTGGCATGGGCATTGACAATTCATCAATCTCAGGGACTAGCTCTTTCCAGAGCCACAGTTGATATAGGCCCAAGAGAAAGAGTAGGATTGACATTTGTAGTTGTATCTCATGTAAAGTCTCTAGAAGACTTGAGAATCATGCCACCGTTCACATATGACCGCTATGAAAAAATGAAGATTGGGAAACAACTTTCCAATAGAAAAGAAGAAGAAATTAGACTCAAGTGTCTTGAAAATCAATGATGTACTATAATGTTGTATTTCTATTAAATATTGCATTATTTATTAATCTCCTATTTTGTATCATTATTGTTCTAAATTATCCTTATGCGATAAATTAGTATATCATATTTTATAATCGTGTTCTCTTTTGTTTAAATATCTATCATTAATATAATTTATATCATGTTTGCAAACCTGACTTCTTCTTAATTTAAATATAAAAAATTCCACAAAATCATATATACTATTCCACTATAGGTAGCATCTAAAGTTAGAAATGGTAATGCAAAATGGTTATTCAGATTAATTCTACATACTGATGTTTGTTTAAAACTTTACAAGATACCATTCCACCTGTGGTTGCCTCTGACAGAGAGTCCAACATCATGGTTACAAGCCCCTCTACTTCAGTGGCCTCAAACGATGTCTTTGAGAGTGAATTTGACAAGTGTATGAGAATCATTCAATAGCCATGCACAACTATAATCAAAGCTATGGAGAATGTTGCATTATCAATTGACTATGTTGACGAACTGGATATAAAGAAGATGGCAGATGTTTCGAAAGTTTTGTGCGAGACATTTGCAAAAGTGGATGCATTTCCATCAATGATGAAAGAAGCATACTATGATCATTGTACAAATAAAGGTCGCAATACCAACTTTATTGTTGAAGAATATGTGATGTACTTGCATCATTATGGAGAAATGTTATTGATTTAGATCACTCTTATCTTGGCTTTCACACTTCTTAGTTATCTAATGGTTGTAGTAGGACTTATATTTCCCCTTTCATCTTTGTTTGTAACTTTCATGAACAAGATAGTGAATATATATTTTTTCCTATTCCCATCATGGTTACCCCTATACTTCCAACATTTTGCAACATGTTTTGTTGAACTCTGTATTTCTAATATTTATTTGTTCAATGAATGCACCGATTAAATGTAAAGAAATAAATATAGAGGACATCTGATTCATGACTATTTCTAACCTAACCTTGAACAATGTTAAAAAATTATACCAATACCTTTAACTATATTAAATAAACTATTAAAAGTTAATCTTCAATGGAAGCTAAAATAAAACTATATCTTAACCCATACCACGACGTTAAATTAACAATAATGATTAAAGTAATATGGTAACTGTTCAAGTTAGTAGTTATCATGTATATACCATTGACCAAATTTTAAATTGTAGCATTATATGTGATACTAATGATAATTATCAAATTAATTTATCCTACCCCTAGCCATAATGGTAACCCTAACCCCTTACCTTAATCTTTACCTTTAATGTGAGAGGTGCATGTCCAAAATTAATAACACTTGAATAAGGTTAAAATTATAAACTAATTGCAACCCTTCTTGAGGCGCAAGTCAAAAATTATTAGTACTCCTAAGGTGCAAGTCCAAAATTAATAGTAACCCTTATAGTAACCGTATACCTAACACAACATATGATTAACCCTGACTATATACCGTACATCCTAATACTACACACAACCTTAAATTAATCCCAACCCTAACCCTACATGTTCAATAGCCTAATTGTACTCCTAAGGTTAAAATTATAATGGTAAACATGACGGTTATACTAACCCTTAATATGATGCTATTCCTACTTGTAAACATCGAATCCTATCCCTAATCATAACCCTAACTCTAATATGTTATTGTTAACATTCTAATTACTTATTTATGTCATACCCCTAAGGTGAGAATTTAACCCTAATCAAAACCATAACTGTGTCATTTACCATGGTCAAAAGCTAACCATAAGGGTTATACTAACCCTTAATAGGTTAAACCATAACCCTATTTGTAACCATAACCATGTCCTTTACCATAGGTCAAATGCTAAGTATAATGGTTATACTAACTCCATTCACAACCATAACCCCTGTCATTTACCATAGGTCAAATGCTAACCACTATTTTAATTATACTAACCCTTAATAGGTTAAACCATAACCCATCACTAAAACTTCAATTAACACTACATATAAACCCATCAATATTACTAATTTTACCGTTCACTGTATTTGTCATACTAAACTTAACCAATATTTTAACCATAATCGTAACCATAACCCATCACTAACCCCTACAAGACACACTACATATTAAACCCCATTGAGTTTAGAATTGATGAAGTTGCTCTTTTCACCCTTAATGGTTATACCATAATCTTATAAATGTAACCATAACCCTCTCATTTAGCATAGGTTAAATGCTAAGTATAATGGTTATAATAACTCTTCATAGGTTAAACCACCCAACAATATTACTAATTTCACCATTCACCATATTTCTCATACTAACCTTAACCAATATTTTTATCCTAATCGTAACCATAGCCCATCACTAACCCTACAAGAAACACTACATATCAACCCCCAAATCATATTACTGATTTGACCGTTCACCCTAGTTTTCATACTAACCTACATGAATATTTTAACCCTAATACCGATCCAAACTGAACACTGTGCATCACATCATTAAACCACAATTAACCCTCATGAAATAACTAAATATGATACTAATCATAACCCTAACCCTAACTATAATGTACTCTTGAAGCATAAATCATTATGTTAAATATCCTATTAACCTGAACTCTCACCGTATCAATAACCCTAACCCTATCACTAACTCTTACTCGAACCCTAAGTCATAACACAAAATGACACTACTAAACCCAACTCTTACCCGATGTCAACTTATTATAATAATTTATAATTTTAAAATATATATATATATACTATTTTTATTTAACCCTAATACTAATCCAAACTGAACACTGTGCATCACATCATTAACCCACGATTAACCCTCATGAAATAACTAAATATGATACTAATAATAACTCTAATCGTAACCCTAACCCTAACTGTAGCATACTCTTACTTGAAGCATAAATCATAATGTTAAATATCCTATTAACCCAAACTCTCACCTATCGATAAGCCTAACCCTACTACTAACTCTTACTCGAACCCTAAGTCATAACACAAAATGACCTACTAAACCCTAACTCTTACCCGATGCTAACTTATTATGATAATTTATAATTATATATATATATATATATATATATATATATATATATATATATATATATATATAATATATATATATATATATATATATATATATATATATATATTATATATATATATATATACTATTTTTTTATTTTAACCCTAATACTAATCCAAACCGAACACTGTGCATCACATCATTAACCCACGATTAACTTCATGAAATAACTAAATATGATACTAATCATAACTCTAATCGTAACCCTAACCCTAACTGTAACATACTCTTACTTGAAGCATAAATCATAATGTTAAATATCCTATTAACCCAAGCTCTCACCCTATCAATAACCCTAACCCTAACCCTACCACTAACTCTTACTCAAACCCTAAGTCATAACACAAAATGACCTACTAAACCCTAAACGTAAAATGTCTACTATGTTGCCCTGCGACTGCCACTACGTTATATATATATATATATATATATATATATATATATATATATATATATATATATATATATATATATATATATATATATATATATATATATATATATATATATATATATATATATATATATAATATATATATATATGCTGAGAGTAATCCTTCTCAAGGTGCCTATTTTCTTAAGTTGCAAGGTGCAATAGGCGCCTCAGAATGATTACGTCTCCTTGTATTATATATATATATATATATATATATATATATATATATATATATATATATATATATAATATATATATATATAATATATATATATATATATATATATATATATATATATATTATATATATATATATAATAAGCTAGTTTATTGATAAGTACAAGATATTTTCCATAAGTCAAATTGTGATATTGGTATTAGGATTCAACGATGTAGTTTTTGAGTCAAACTCATTGGCCCATGTTTCATGAATAGTAGTTCACAAGAACCCATCCTAGCAGGGTCGTCATATGATTTTTTTATAAGGGTTTAGTCATTTTATTGCTTTTCATTTACGTTTTTAAAAAAATATTGATTGTCAAAATTCATATGATAATTAATAATAGTATATAATAAATCATATAGAAATTTTTATTTGTGATTAAAAAATATAAAATTAAAAAATAATTATAAATTAATAATAAATGAAAAAAATCTAAGTTTCTAAGTTTATATGTTTATTTTAAAAATATTTAAATAACTATAAATATGAAGCAAAATAAAAACATATATATTACATATCTTAAATGATAATTTAACAATTATAATAAGTTTCTAAATTTATATTTAAATATCTTAAAATTTAGAAACATTCATATTTTATCATTTTAAAATATTGTAAATAAATTTATATTTTATCATTTATACTATAAAATAACATATATTGATAAATAAATATTAAATGAAATATGATATTGCCTATAATAATTTTTGACCGTTTATGAATAAATTAAAATGTCATATTGACAGTTTTCTAATAATTTAGCCTGTCAATTCATACGGTTTAATAAAATTTCAAGCTGTCATATACAGTCAAAAAGTGAAAAAACGGCCATTACGGCCATCAAATTCCAGGTCTGCATCCTTGTACTACTCAACTCAAGTGCGCTTAACCACAAAGTTTCCTCCAAGGTTAAGTCAACTTTGCTTCCAAACCCATTTGCAAAATCACTATTCATGAAACATGGGTAATGAGTTTGACTCAAGAACTACATTGAATCTTGATAGCAATATCGCAGCATATTTTATAATTTATTATAAGACTAAGATAACTATCAGTCATGGGGAACACCCCACAACGCAGCGGTAAGTTGCGAGCCTCTCATTTAGGAAATCTTGGGTATTTTACACTGTACTTAATAGTTTAAAGTCAAAATATCTTTATCTTGATGAATCAATATAAAATATGATTTGAAATACTGATTGAAATATTCACACCAACTCAATCCACAAAAAAAAAAACCATCATAAAAATTGAACCAGAAGAAAAACCCAAAACTTCAATACTCATTTTATTACTGACAAAATGGGACCCATTAACCCAGGTGATTTATCAGGTTTCAGAAATTAAACGGACACGCACGGTGGCCTTCATTGAGCGTAGAAAATGGAGATGAGTGGAACTTCCATATACCACATTTTTTCCACATGGGTAGATCACTGAGCTTTAATATGCTATCAACAGGCTTCTTCATTTGACCCTCAACTCAATCCTCCAAGTAAATATAGAAATCTTATTTAACCATCTACCAGGAGTAGTTGACTTCGAGGACCTCCTTATCAATGTTATTTAATCAATCGTCTACGTGTTGCAGTTGATTTGAAGGACTTCATTATCAATTCATCAATAAGGACTGCAATTAATAAAAATCAATAAGGTCTACTACTTCAATGGAAACCCAACATGTCTGTCTTCGTATTTGGGCTGCTATGTGCGTGGCATTCACTGGTTTGCAATCTGTATTATTAAAATTATCCATAAGGAAGAGGTGTGGATTGTTGTGATGTCTATTCATTCATTTAGTATGCTTCTTTCTTTTTTTTTGTTGTCAATGTTGAGTAAGAGTCAGTAGATTTCTACAATTTATTAGATCAATTGTAAATTGTTTCTGAATTTGATTATGTAGGTTAATCAAATCTTAAAATAATTTACAAATGATCTTGAGTTTTAATTAATAAATATTTGTAAATGTACATTTAAAATATTAAATGAATATTATTGTATATTTTTAATGATAAAAATTATATACTTTTCATTTATTCTATAATTATTTTGGTTCTCTTATTTTTTTTGTAATGATATAAATGGTATGATTTTTGTTGATAATTAGACATAATTTAAACATTACCTTAATGTTAAATTTGCAATTGTACAAATGACTTGGGTTAATATATTTTTGTATTGCATCTTTTGATTACTTTTTATTTAGTATATGCTAGCAATTGCACCTCAAGGTGCGTCGAAGGTCGGGTAGGGAAAATTTTGGTCTAATTTCTACATTCATTTGTGTAGTACACGAGGTCAATTCCTAAGCCATTGAGGAAATTTTGTCATTTTTGCAACAAATGTCTTAATGGAGAACCGATTGCTTCAAATCAACTTTTCTATCTATTTATAAGGATCCAAAAATGACTAAATCAAAATCTTTGCATTGAAAATATAACCAAGCTTCATTACTAATAGTCTTATGTTATGTTTGCAATAAGGAGGGGAGATGATATGGAGAGATAGGGATAGAAAGATAGAGAGATAGAAGGGGCAAGAGTGTGTGTGAGAGAGAGAAAGGGGTAAGGAGATAAAGATATTTAAATGAAAATATAGATATATTTGGACATGGAGATGGAGATGGAGATGGAGATGGGAGGAGACAAAGAGTCATAGAGAGAGAGGAGTCAAAGCCAAAAATAAATACCCACCCAAACATTCTATAGGGAAATTTCACAAAATGGCAATAGGTGAACATCTTGAGTAAGGGAAAAGGAAGCCTACAAAAAGCTAGAGTGTCGAAGATTAGGTAGAGAAAATTTTGGTCTAATTTATACATTCATTTGTGTAGTACATGAGGTCAATTGCTACGCCATTGAGGAAATTTTATCATTTTTGCAACAAATGTCTTAATGGAGAGCTGATTGCTTCAAATCAACTTTTGCATCTATTTATAAGGATCCAAAAATGACTAAAACAAAATCTTTGCATTGGAGATATAATCAAGCTTCATTACTAATAGTCTTATGTTATGTTTGCAATAAGAAGAGGGGGAGAGGAAGACGGAGACGGAGACGGAGAGATGGGGATAGGTATAGAAAGAGGGTGAGATAGAGGGGGCAAGAGTGTGTGTGTGAGAGAGAAAGGAGTAAGGAGATAAAGATATTTGGATGAAAATATAGATAGAGTTCGAGATGGAGATGGAGATGGAGATGGAGATGGAGATGGAGAGGAGATGAAGAGTTATAGAGATAGAGAGATGATTCAAAGCCAAAAATAAATACCCACCCAAACATTGTACAGGGAATTTCACCAAATAGGAATAGTTGAACATCTATTGTAAGGGAAAAGGAGGCCTACAAAAAGGATTAGCTAGCAAATGGTGAGTGAAAGTGCATCCTAGACCTTATTAAGAGAAAGTTAATGGGGGCTTACAGAGGCTTTGAGCATCACCATTGGGATTATTGAATACATGGTTGGGCTCAAAAAGGAAGAAATTTATAAGTAGGAAAAAAATATTGAATAGTACAAATTCAACAATTTTTACCTTTAAAACCCAAAAAATGGCAAGAATGCCATTGTATTAGTCTTTTGTGCAAATTATACATACCTTCATTTTCCACTAACAGTTTTAGTTACATATAAAGTAGCCCTCTCTTTTTCGATAGAAGTCTTTGGGATTACAAGTAATGAATAAGGAAAAGAGAAGAAATGAACCTGCCTCTACAAGAAAGAGAAAGAAAACAAAAATGTTAAAGCATCTTTTGGTATTGTACTTAACACATTTTATTAAATAAAATGAATAAATATTTTATTTTTTTCAACTTTTATATTAATTATTTTTAGTAGTGTTTTTTCAATTAAATTAAATAAGCATCAAATAAAATAAAATAAGCAAAGAACTCAATGATTTAAGTATCTCAATGATCACGTTGTTATCCAATTTATACTTAAAAGTTGTTTTAGAACTATTTTTATTTTAGCAAAATTTGTTTTATTTATTTAAAATTTATTTTTTATATTATTCAACATTTTATAATAAAAAACATCTCTAAAATATACTTCGAAAAAACCTACTTAATGTGGGATCCCATAAGAGGGACTTAAGCTCTATTTTTTAGGAAGAGTAGGTCCAATGACAAAAAAACTAAAAATTGCTATGGGATTATTTAGAATCCTTGAGAAGCTCTTACTTTTTAGTCTTGTTTCCATGACTTTGGCTAGGGGTTGGTCTATTTTTAAGATATATTTGTGAAGCCTTATTTTTTAATATCTTCCTTCTATCTCCTATTTTTTTTTTGCTTTCCCTCTTATTTTCCTCCCTCATGTTATTAATGAATTTAAATAATAACATATGTAAATAATATTATACTTGTTTATTTTATATTTGTATTTAATAATATATATTAATAAAAATAAATTATATTTTATTCATAAATAAAAATTACATATATTATAATAAAATAAAATATTATAACTATATAATTAAAAAATAAAATAATAATAATTATTCATATGTATAATATATAAATAATATGTATTAATAACTATTTTATTCACTCCAAAGTACCCCCCAAAATTTATAAATATGCCTTAATTGAATAAACAAGAGTTGTGTTACAGTAGAGTCCCACCTAATAGGAAAGAAAGTCACGATTAAGAAAAAAATTAAAAGACAAATTGACTAGTTGTAAGATAGAGTTACTTGATAAGAGGTATATTTACAGCTTAACACCTACAATAAAATAGCTTGTGCAATCAGACAAAATGTTGCTAAATTATGTGGCTAAAATATTACTTTCCACTTATTACTAAATCTTTCATTACAAGTCTTTGATACTTATTGTTTACAATGCAATAACTTATTATAATTTGATCTACTTAATCCTATTACTCTATTGTCTTTGAGGTTGAAAGTATCTATTGAAATAATGTTTATCTCAATGGCTATGGCTGCACTACGGATTTTCTATTTCAAGAATATGTTGGATACATGAGACAAATTTAATACTCAATTCATGAGTTAAGGATCCAACGTCGCATATTATAATTTCTCAAAAATCAAATTCATGGTTATATGCATGATTTCTATTTATTTAGAATAATTAAGGCCTAACCATTCAATGAAGTTTTCTTTCTTTTGGCATGTGCACAATTGTGGTAGGTATAGTCTAGACTAGTATAACCAAATCTGCGATAACAAAGATGTCAAAATTAGAATCATTAACTCAAGATGAACAAATTTCATGTTGTCCTTGATATTGAGCTCTTGATGAACAAATTCTTGAAATGGTTGAAGCCTATGAATTCACTTAGCACTCAATATCTAGAGAAAGAAATAAAGATGGGCATTGTATACAAAGAGGAAGAAGAACACACCTTTGCATAGTCAAAATTTTCTTTGACACATGACAAAACATTACTAGGAAGAGACCTGGGTGTATTAGTCCATGCCAAAAGAGTTACACCATCCATGTTATATTTTAGAGGGAAATAAACTTTTATTGCTAGATCTGATGCATCATACTCAAAAAAATGCATACATTCTTTTAGAGAGAATAAGAAACATAGAGATATGGAGGGGGGGCGAGGGGGCGAGGGGGGGGCAATAAAGATAAAATATAGAGTGAAACATTGAAAGGGAGAGAGAGAGAGAGAGAGAGAGAGAGAGAGAGAGAGAGAGAGAGAGAGAGAGAGAGAGAGAGATAAAAATGTATGAAGTGATATATGCAAAGAGGTATTTAAGAGGGAGGGAATATATATATATATATATATATATATATATATATATATATATATATATATATATATATATATATATATATATACATATATATATATATATACATATATATACATATATATATATATATACATATATATACATATATATACATATATACATATATATACATATATATACATATATATATATATACATATATATATATATATACATATATATATATATATATATATATATATACATATATATATATACATATATATATATATATATATATATATATATATATATATATATACATATATATATATATATATATATACATATATATATATTTTACAATAATTCAAATTTTAATGGAACAAAATAATTGTAAATTGAACTATTAATGACTTTTGTTTGTCGTAGTAATTTTTAAAAATAAACACATAATTTTAGAGTAAAAAATCAGAAAAAAATAGTCAAAATATAAAAATATAAATGTAAAAAATAACAATAATTTGAAATATATAATATTAATAATAAATAATGTAATCTATGTATATCATTAGCTTATTAAATTAATTTTAAATACTTAAATAAGTGATAGATAATAAAGGTGATAAAGACAAGTGGTGCAAGATAAATAATTAAAACTTAAATAGAAGAAAAATAATTATAAATTAAATTATTTATAATAGCTTTTATTTATGATTGTGATAAATAAATAATTAGAATAATTTTAAATTTAAATTTAAATGAAAATGAAAATAGAATAAACAATAATGTGTATCAATAAAAATAAATAAAATTAATAATAAAATAGAGGTTAATATATAATTTGTTTAATAAGATAATAAATATTTAGATAAAATTGGTTTATTAGATTAAATGTGAAGAAATCATGTATAAAAAGTGTAATTAATATTAAAGAATAGTAACATTATTAGTACTTGTACTAATAAATAAATATTTATTTCCCATACTTTTTAATTGATTAGACAATTTTTTTAAATTTTCAGAATGAAAAAAACAATTAAACCAACAAAAATAGGAGAAGCCAATAAGAAAAAAGAAATACTTTTCAAAAAATCCAAAATAAAAATCAACACACTTCAAACATTGAAAATCAGATAGGCAGGACTAATAACAATTATAATACTATAGTATTCAAAAATTTGTACCTTTTAATATTGCTAACCCTTAATAACATTTCTATATGTTAATTTCTTTTTTTATCACTGCCACCAATTTGTACTAAGATAAAACTGCCAAAAATTGGTAGGCCTATTTTGTTGTTTGCAGACTATTATGAAACTATTGAAAATGTAAATGTGTTACACAAAATGTTGAAAAAATGTGTATTTTTTTTAAATTTTGTTGACCTCCATATTAACATGCTGATGTAAGGGATGATTGTAGACAATGCAATTATAGAAACATATATTATTGTTTATCTTTGTAATTCATATACATACATGATGAGGAACATCGGAGCCCATTACCCTGAAAAATAGAAAAAAAAGGAATGAAAAAATTCGTGGGCGTGTAACTTTAAACTCCATGGAAATTATTGACACTCTATAGAATGCATCTTGCTCATTTTTTAGGGAAATCTTATTATTAATGTTAATGAATTATTATTATTAATGAAGCTAATTTTTATTTCTATTTAATTTTATAAAAGGTTTTCCTATAAATCTGTTCTTATCACCTCAAATATTTTGACCAATAGAAATGAAGATAATTATACTTTGTAATATATTGTTAAAAAACATCCATCTAAATTTTAGTAATAATAAAAAATAAATTGTACATAAGATAATTCAATAAATTGATTGGTTAAAATAGAAAACATCAACTACATGTTAAGGAGAGCTCATTTGTAATGAGAGAATAGATGACACATCACATTATTAAAAATCTATTTAGTTTTGTTAACATTATGCCCACCCTATTTTCCTTGAAATCCACTCTTATCACCCTATTTATTTTAACCAATAAAATGAAAGATAAATAATTTAATAAATTAGAAAAGTTAAATATTGTACATTTTACTTTATCAAATATTAAAATTTGATATTAAAAAATATATATATAATTTGATTGGTTGAAGTTAACTAATTTAATCACTACTTAAATACATGTAGATACTTGTAATTCTACGGCAGGAACTAACAAGTATCGCTTCTATAAAAAATTATTTAAAAAATTAGAAAGCAATAAACTTAAATGAAAGTAATTGTACGAAGTATTTAGTGATTTTTTCCATAGAGCTCTCCTTTCGCTCGATTAAACCTTCGCCACTCTACGATAGCTAAAATATTAATTGCTTGAATTTGTTTATAACATTCGCTGAATTGGGCAACACGCACCTGTCAGATCAAAACATAAGAGTTATTTTTACGCGGTGATCGAATGTGTTAAAAAGCAGCAATTGTTTTCTAGTAGGTGAATAAACGGCGAGACAAAATGAAGGGTGGAGATATTTGAGCACAAAATAGTATATGTCAATGGGATACACATTTTAACGACGAAAAATCAATGGACAACAACGTTTTAATCGTCTTGCACGATTGTCCAACCTTTTTGAACCATTGATTTTGAGAATAAGGAGGGTGGATCTCAAATAAGAATTGATATTGACTTTCAATTAATAATAATTAGTAATTGTACTTTGGTGTGCAATAGGTATTCTGAATGCAATTTGTAGAGTTCGTAAAACATAAATTATTAAAAATATAATGCTTACCATTATCTGTAGATAAAAAGATCTAACTTATATAAATGCTATCATTATTTGTAGTTAGAAATAAAAATAAAAATTGGTCGCTTCTTATAATAGAATCTTAACTCTCACACTATCTCTAACCCTAATTTAAATATTAGAAACACCAACTCAAATCTAATTGAACTCTAATGCTAACCCTAACCCTAATTCAACTATAACTCTAACCCAAATCTTTATCTTAGAATGGTGATCATGTACTTGAGTCCTAACAACAATTGTAACTGTAACCAAGTTCTATTATCAACCCTACCCTAACCCTAATCCTAATGTAAGCCTCATCTTAGAATGAAAACCTTAATTTAACCAACATTTGAGCTTAAGCTAACCTTAACTGCAGCCCTACCTAAAACTGTTGACACCAATTAGAATTTTTTAGATTTTGTATTTTGTAATAAATTTCATATTTTGTAAAGTTAGATGCAATATTTT
Source organism: Chamaecyparis obtusa (assembly GCA_027943335.1). Lineage (NCBI taxonomy): Eukaryota > Viridiplantae > Streptophyta > Pinopsida > Cupressales > Cupressaceae > Chamaecyparis > Chamaecyparis obtusa. The sequence continues at coordinate 3,473,874 of BSBK01001755.1, read as the reverse complement.
TAACTTTATAATTTATAAAATAATTTTTCTATTATTTGATTGGCTAAATCATTTGAAGTCTTATTACAGAGTAATTAAAATTTAGTATATAACTCACTTTTTCTAATAAATAAAAATATTGTAAATATATGATATAATATAATATATATTTATTCTCATTTATATATTTAGGTAAAAAAATGTGTGATATATTTTTCTTTTCAAAATATTATAATTTAAATTAAACATAGTAAATAAATATTTTATTTTATAATTAATTAGAAATGTTAAATAAAAATAATATATATTTCTATTATATAATCTTCTAAGATAAATTATTATATATTATTATTATAATATAGATTATAATATAAATTAAAATAATAATATTATATTTATAATTATTATACATTCTAAATATAATAATTTAAATTAAACATAGTAAATAAATATTTTATTTTATAATTAATTAGAAATATTAAATAAAAATAATATATATATCTATTATATAATCTTCTAAGATAAATTATTATATATTATTATTATAATATAGATTATGATATAAATTAAAATAATAATATTATATTTATAATTACTATACATTCTAAATATATTATATTATAATTATAATTTATGTATAATATAATAATACAATATTATATATACAATAATATTAATCATATGTAATAAAAAATATATATCAATAAAATAAAATTAGCACTATTGTTATATTTACAAATAAAATTAAAATTAAGGTTTAAATTAATTATAATTTGCAATCAATAATTGTTTATATAATTATAATTTTAAAAACATTTATCATTATATAAAAAATTATAATTATATAATTAATTAAAATATCTTATATATTATAATAAATTTATTAAAATTAAGATTAAATTTATATTAAAAATTAAAATTAAAATTAATTACTAAAGGCAAGTACTTGGCCACTATGTGGCACTTGTTAATCTTGATATATATTATTTAATCTTCAAATTAAATTCAAGATTTTTGTATTAAGTATAAGGAGTTCATGGAAACAACAAAGACCACCGAGAGTCAAGGTATCAGAGGACAAGCCTCACACAGCAAAAAAGCTAAAAATTACATACAACCAAAGCATAACAAAACAGGACTGAATCAGAAAATAGCAGCTATTGTAGCACATCTTCAAAGGTGTCCACCCACCCAGTCCAACCCATAGCACCTTCCATCCAAACCAAGTTCTTCTAATCCTGGATCTCGCCAATAGTGTTCTGTGGGTTTCTTTTAATCTCTTTGCTGATGCGGTTGACGGTTTGGTTGAAAGTGTGGATATTGTCCAAGTGCAGCCTCCAAAAGTAACCATTTTTTACTTCATTAGCAAAGAAAGTAGCATGTCCATCCTTAAGCAATCTTTTGAACTTAGCCTTGTTGACCTTCACAGTTATTTGAATCAGCGAAATTTTTTTGAAATATGTGAGACTTCGAAAATACTTAGTAAGCAATCTAGGGACATTTTGAAATCTTTCTTCATTTCTACACTTCCAAATTTGCCACAAAATGTTAGCTGAGAGAATATCCCAAAACATGTTAACATCTTTTTTTGCATTAGAAATAAAACCAGTAATAACTTCAAGAATATTGAAAGAAGCAGGGATAGAAATGCCAAACATCAACCAAACCTCTTTAGCAAAAGAGCACTCAAAGAATATATGTCTTCCCATTTTCGGGGTTCTGCAAATGCTGCACAAGTTAGTATTAGAGAAAGAGTTCCTAATAGGAAGCTTGTTGAGAATAAGTAACCATTTAAAACATTTAATTTTAGGATCTATAGAACTTTTCCAAAGACTATCAAAAATCTTATTCCAAGAAGGAACATCTAAATTAGTATACCACATATCATTAATATGATTAATAATTTCATCATTGTTGTTAATGATAGAGTAAATGTTCTTAGCTTTAAGCATGGAAATGATAATACCACCAGGCCACTTGATTTTCAGATAACTATTAGAATCAACGTGGCAAACAATAGGAATATTCCTGTTGGCCCTGACAATCATATTATATGTCCTCTTATGAGAATCAAGAAGATTAAATTTACTCTTTAACTCATCCCACTGAATAAGTCTATCATTTTCAAAAATGTCAACAAGTTGTTTGATCCCAAGGTTGGCCCAACTCTTGGTGGAACAACCTTGGGTAAGAGCAAGGGGCTTATTGCCGAGCTTAAGGTTCCACCAAATGGACCTCTCACCATGGAGGGTCTTATCATCAAAAAAGTCTTTATTCTTGATGAATTTCCTAACATGGTTCCAGGCCTTCCAGATGGACTTGAACACAGTCAAGCTTTGAACAATGATAGGAAATTCACTACAAATAAGATCAGTGAGGGGGAGATTTTTCCAGAATTTGGCATTCTTAGGATAACCCCTTTCAATATTGTTACGAATTAGCACTCTCCAAGGGTCATCTCCCTCCAAAGCATGAAAGATCCATTTGGAGGCCAAAGCAAGACCACTTAGTCTTAGGTCTTTGAGCCCCAAGCCTCCAAAGAGCTTATCAACATGACACCAGCTCCACCTGACAGAGTGAGACTTGTTATTTCCTTTCCCATCCAACCAGAGATACTTCCTGATAACTTTTTGAATTTCCATAACTTGGTAATCATTAAACATCCAAGCCGAAGCATAGTAAATATTATAAGAGGAAAGAATCTTTTGACAGACTTGCAATCTGCTAGCAAAAGATAGAGACCTATTGTGCCATTTATTCAACTTATTATGAATCTTGTCTTTAACCCAACTCCACATATCTTTTAAAGAAGGATCAACAGAGAAGGGAATACCCAGATATCTAACAATTTTTGAGGGACCACCCCACTGGAAACCAAACTTACTAAACCAATCAGGAGGTTGGTCATTCCATCCAAGACAAATAAACTTGGTTTGAGATAACCTAGCTCCAAAAATCTTACAGAAAAAAGTGAGCTTATTGATCATAGCAACAAAGTTATCTTCAGAGGCTTCATGAAAGAGAGAGGTATCATTAACAAACTGGCAATTAATAATATCCTTATTATCGGGAAGGGTGATGCCTTTGACAGCAGGGGATAAAGTGTTTTCTCTAAGAATATAGAAAAGAGCTTCAGAGGCAATAACAAAAAGGGCAAGGGCAAGCGGACAGCCTTGCCTAATTGATCTACCCAAGGGGAAAGGGGTTGAAAGAGATCCATTAATATCAATTTGAGCATGCGCATCTCTAAGAAGCATTTTAACAATGTCACAGAAGAAGGAGGGGAAGCCAAAAGCATCAAGCATCATATTGATAAAGTCCCATTCTATTCTATCATAAGCCGTTTCAAAATCCAGCAAAAACATAGCAACATTTTGATCCGTGTGCTTAGCCCAATTAAGGGCTTCCCAACTAGTAATCAAGCTCTCAAGGATATATCTCCCTTTAACAAAACCAGTTTGAGTAGGGCAAACAAATTTAGGAAGAATAGATTCCAACCTTCGAGACATGATTTTGACGAGAATCTTGTAGGAAACATTTAAAAGAGTTATAGGTCTCCAATTCTTTAAAAGACATTTATCTCCCTCTTTAGGGATGAGTTTGATGATACCAGAGTGAATCTCCCTACCCAAAGTACCAGTATCAATAGCTTCGTTATAGATGTTAAGTAATTCTTTGCAAATCCATTTACTGTTGGCTTTATAAAACTCCACAAGTAACCCGTCAGGTCCTGGAGCTTTATCATTGTTAAGCGAATTAATGGACTTTTCAATTTCCTCCAAAGATATGGGATGTTCAAGAATAGAGGCATCATTATCCAAAATTCTTTTGGGGATAAGATTCCTACACTGATTTCTGAGAGTCCTAGCTTCCTGAGAGTCCTCAGAAGTGAAAAGATCTTCATAAAACTGAGAAAACTCTTTTTTAATAACATCAATATCAGAAATCATTTGATTATTAATGAGCAATTTATCAATAGTTTCTTTAGCCTACTTTTGTTTAATAAGATTGAAGAAAAATTTACTACCTTTGTCACCAAATTGAAGCCAGTGAGCTCTAGAACGGATTTTGTCTCCTAAAGCTTTCTGGTGTTGGTGTTTTCTCAAAGAGTTCTTAGCATATGCCAGTTGATGACAGAGATAGGGGTCATCAAAATTGTTTTGAATGGCCATTTCAGCATTGTATAAATTATTGTTAAGCCAAGACTCCTTATATCTGTAATCCTTGGCCTTTTTTTGGCCAACCGTTCTTAACAAACTCTGCCAAGCAGAAATATCCATGTTCCACCTACCAATATAAGATAATGAGGGATAATGTGACTCATTAATAAGTCTAATAATCAAAATAGTAGTAAGAATATCTTCATCTTCCAACAGGCTAGTATTGAGAATGAATTTATTATTAACATTTTTACTACATGAAAGGGAACAACCAAGATTGATTGAAATAGAGATAGGATGATGATCCGAAAGAGTAGTAGGAGAGACCAGAATGAGGTTGTTATGTTTATCCAGGATCACAGAGAAAAAATTATGATTAAGATAAAATCAATCCAACCTAGAATAAATTCTAGCCTGACCTTTCTGATAATTGCACCAATTATACCAGAGACCAGGATTATTGTTCTTGTTCCCCGTTAATGGGTCAAAAAGAGATTTAGAAAATTTAAAATTATTCCAAGCAAGTTTTTCCTGTTCTTTCCAGGAAAAGGGGAGACCCCCCATCTTATCCTCTTGACCTTCTATCATATTAAAATCACCTCCAAACATCCAAGGGATATCTAGAAGCGAGCAGAGCCAAGACCAAAACATATATCTTTCATTATAATCATTGGTAGCATATATAGAGAAAATACCAAAATCCATGTCATTATGATTAAAAATCAACCAAATAGCTTTGTTACAGGGAGAAAAGCCAAAGCTCTTAATTTTAGGTCCCCATCTAGGGCTAACTAAAATTGCAACTCCTCCTTTCCCCTGAGAATGATTAGTGAAAAATTTGATAGCATCCTTCCAAATATAGTTTAGATTGGATTCAAGATTGAATCCAGTGGATTTGATTTCTTGCAGCATAATAACATCAATATTATTAATAGTACTGAGAAAATTTTTAACCACAAATTTTCTATCAGGACATTCAAGTCCTCTGATATTCCATGAAATACAATTCATTGAGATAGAGTTTTAGGGATGGATGCTTCAGAAACAACTACATCCTCCATAGGAGAAGCATCATCAGGGATAGTCTGATTCTTCTTTTTGTTATTCTTATTTTTATTTTTTGAGCCAAGAGGTCTCCCTTTCCTCTTTTCCGTGAGGATATCCTCATTATCCGAGAGTGATGGAGAAACCAAATCCTGCTCCACTAGCTGATTGGAAGCAGGCATCGCTGGTATGACCCAAAGAAAAATTCATTAGAGATTTCTTGAAAATCTTTGACGGGGATCTTTGGGTTGGGGGCTTTTAAAGCAGGGTGAGAAACCTTAGTGGTTTCTTGCATAGCCGCTTTGACCAAAGGGGTAGAAACCTTAGTGGTTTCCTGCACAACTTTATTAACCAAAGGGGTAGAGGACTTTGTAGAGTCCTGTAACTTATCTATCGACTTAACTGATGAAGGAGGCAGGATCATCTTTGAAGCAACATTATTCTTGTTAGACCTATTTTTTCTCTTTTTTGTAACTTCCTGAAATCCATCGGCGTCCACAATGCCAGTAACAACAACATTACTAAAAGATGGTGTCGGCAGAGAGGAGAGAAGTGAATGTGATGAATTGATAGGGGGAGGTGAAGGGTTAGGTTTAACAGAGGAAGAAGGGATCGATTGAGTGGGGGAAGGGCTAATCACCGAAGAAGGGTTTTTTGGGGCTTTATTTTTTATGATAGGACAATCTTTTCTCAAATGCCCCTCTTTTCTGCATAAGAAACATGCATTTAAACCTCCTAGAGTTTCGACAGGGCAAGAAAACTTCTCCTTATCAATAGCAATAGAAAGCTCTTTGGGTAAATCATGGCCAGGTTTCAGAGCTATAAGAACCCTAGCATCAAGATGGGGAACCAGCCTAGCTGAATCATCCATTCGAAGAAATTTTCCAAGAGGTTCAACCAGATAGGGAATAAAACGCCACAAAAAAGGAGGTATATTCTTAATGAGAACCCATCTGGGGGCTGATAGGGAAACTATCTCATCTAGATTAGCTTCAACATTCCATGCCAAAGCTCTAAATGTTGTGTTACCTACAGTCCAATATTCCTTTTTTAAAACTGCAATCTGAGAATCATTATTATTAAAGAAAACCACAAATAAGCCTTTTTGTATTTGCCTACAAAAGGAAATTTGATCTAGCCTAACTTCAGATTCCAGTAATTATAAAACCAGTCATCTAAAAATTCCCTTGCAAGAACCTTGTCAATTTCAACCGCAGAGAAGAAAATGGCAGTGTTCCTTAATCTTTCCTTTTCCCTTATTATCTCAGCTAACATTTCTTGGTTCGGGGTAACATGAAATGAAGAAATGTCTGCAGATTGCTTACCATTTGTTGAGTTTTCATCATGCAAGGGTGAAGTAAAATGGGCTCCAGAGACAATCGTCGGAGTTGAGTTAGTGACTACCTCCAAGAAAGACCTCGGCTTACCACCTGTGCCAATGTTAGATCTGGTAGCATAGCTAGCAACATTACCCAAAGCATTGTTTAAGTTTGAAGAGATGTTGGTATTACCCAGTACAGAGCCTGCAGAAAAATTAAATGCGGGAGTGAGTTTAGGGTTGAGAGAGGACAGATCGCACCTGATCCCGTCCTTGTTTACCAAATCACCATTAAGGCAGTCACCAGCACTTGCCACCTTGCCAAACAAGTTTTCTTCCACTGTTGCCACCTTTCCTTCAATACGGGTATGGAGCTCAGTTAGGATGCCAGCTGGATCCACCGGCGGATCGCCATCCGGCATTCTGGCAACACAAAATGACAAACTACATTCGCTTCCAATTTCGCTAAATTCGCAAAGCAATTTCGCTAAATTCACAGAGCCTTATTACCATCAATTTAGAGTATTTTTCAAACAAAACTGTGAATTTTAGAAACTTGTTTTAACTCCATTAAATTCAAGATTGTAATTTAATTCATAAAAAATAGTATTCTACATATTGCAATAAAATTATTTTATAATTTTTTTACTCAAAAGATAATTATTTGTAATAAAATTATGGAACTGAATAAAATATGACAAGAATTGTATCTATTTGATACACCTTATTTGAATGGGTCACTTATGGCATCATTGCTATTAGAAATATTAAAAAAACTAAATACATAATTAACTACTAATATATTATACTTATTAATCTATTATAAATATTCTTATGTTCTTAAAGTAAATGTTCCTTATTTTTATATTGAATATATCTACAAACAAAAATATCATTTTACATAAAATAAAGTTCACAAATTAAGTAAGAGAATCTCTCATTTTTATAAAGAAATGAATTAATATTTTAGAAAGTAAATATTAGCAAGGTACGTGGAAGTTTAAGAGGAAATTTAGAAAACAAAATCATAAAAATGACGATGGAGATAGTTATTTCAATTGTCTTCAAAGGATTATTATTAGAAAAAATAATAAACCCTTTAGATTATGACCATTTAATAATAAAAAATAATCTCTCTCTTCTCTCTCTCTCTCTCTCTCTCTCTCTCTCTCTCTCTCTCTCTCTCTCTCTCTCTCTCTCTCACACACACACACACGCACACACACTCCCCCCCCTCTCTTACACACTCACACACACACTCTAATTAATAATAAATAATTATTTAAATTTGCATTATACAACACATTTTCTTACCATGACAAATAAATTTAATTTATTCAAACATATTGCAATACTTGAGGTTAGTTGGTTGGAATAATCTTGTTTTTGTAATAAAAGTATCAATAGAGAATGATAGCTTCAAATCAATCTAGATTCAAACATAATTGAAAAAAAATCCTTTCAATGAAGAATATAATTGTTATATGTATATGTTCCTATTTAAATCACAATTAACCAACTCTATTGTATAACCAATTGGTTTGCAAATTCCTAATTTTAAAAAGAAAAGAGATGTTTCTATTATAAATTTTTAAAAACTCAAAAAAAAATCTTTATTAAATCTTTATACTAAAAAATTTATTTTTCTTTCTTTATTATTGTAACAATAAATATTCTTTTTTTTTTGTCTAAATCTGAGAAAGAAGTTATAGTTTTTAGAAAAATATTTTATTGCAGCAATAAATACTTATATTTTTGTAACACCCTTACATCTATTAATGATAAATTTGAATCAAACACAAGGACGCTAAAAAGTAACAACATTCACACCTATAATCAATTCATTATTTCCACACACAAACTCTCAAAACAAACTCAAAAGAAGAACAAAAGAGATTGTACAACGTGCACACTGATGAAATTAAGTGGGTCCTCAAAAGAAGAGTTATTGCTGAGTATACCGCAGTGTTGTCTTCTAAAGATGAGAACTCCATCGGTATTCCCTACGTAGCCTACACCTACTGCCCTAGAGAGGGGATTTAAAGATTTGAGGGGGACGCCATTATGGATGGCTCCAGAGATTTTGAATCAAGTGGAACAGGGGCTGGCTTCGGATATTTGTTCCCTCGGTTGCACAGTTGTGGAAATGGCAACCAGAAGGTTTCCTTGGAGTGAGGGTTCAAATCCCCTGGGGACCATTTATCTGATCGCCTACACAAACGAAGTGTCAAACTTTCCTGCCTATGTTTCACCTCAATGTTGGGATTTTCTTGAGAAATGTTGCGGAGAGATTTGAAATAGAGGTGGACTGCTACGCAGCTATTGAATCATCCTTTTCTACATGAGATTGATTGTTTCTCTGAGGTGAAAAGGGATCCCTTGTCTCTCACTAGTACTTTGGAATTTGAAAGGCCAGATTGGGATTCGTGTTCTTCTAGCCTTTCTTAGACTATTCCAATTTTGGCCCTTGACATTCTGAGGCTTGCTTTAGAAGTTCCCAGGAACAGAATTGTGGCCTTGGCTGCAGGTTGTGAGAGGCTTAATTGGGCTTCAAGCTCTATCACTGGTGACTAGATTGTAGTGAGATCCAATTCTTCGATTTCAAATATGAAAATTTAAAATTAATCACTATTTAATATTTTTTTAACTATCTAAAATATTTTATATAAATTAAAATTTTGTGTGAAAGGTTGTTTATTTTCAAAAATTTATGAATTTGTTAAAAAAGTTATGCAAAACTTTCATATTTTCCTTATTCTCTTCCCATTTGAAAATTTTCTATTCACAACAATCTCGGGCTTTTAAATATTTTAACTTCACAAATGACATAAACCATCATTTATTAAATTATTAATTAAATATAAAAGGTTGAACACTTCATTAAGGGTCCGTTTGTAGCAGGAATTAGACTGGAATTGGCATTTGTTAGTTCCCATTTCGTCAAATCCTCAATTTGGGAGTGCAATATGAAAATAGAATAGGAATATCTAAATGCTCATTTTGCCAAAAATGAGCATTTACATCTTCCATCTGAAAAGGTGGAATTGGAATTTGAATGGGGGGAAAGAAATTTTTAAAATTTTTCATGTCTACACTTAATTTTTTAATTTTTTATTTGTGTGGGGAGGGATTTAATTTATTTTTTATTTGTCTGGGTGGTTTGTAACTTTGTTATTTATTCACATTTTTTCAAAAAAAATCAAATTTTATGCCAAATTTTTTTTCAAAACTTTTTAAAGAAAAATTCATTTTTTATTTCTTTTGAATTTTTTCTCGAATTTAGTTTCCAATTTTTTTGTCGAATTTTGGTTGCGGTGATTGTAACTTGGTTGCCTACCACCAACTTTGGTTGCCTAAAACGGTTTGCGATTCCATTTTAAATTCAATTCCATTAATAAAAATGAATTATTAAATTCAAAAACATTAAAACAATTCAAATTTTTTTTAAAAAAAAAATCATACTCAAATTCCAATTCCAGTTTCAAAAAGTGGAACCAAACGGTCCAAACATAATCCAGAAATTAAAAATTGGATTATCAAATCCATGATTTGACCATTTCCAGCATTTGATCAAATCCCGAAATTGACATTTTCAATGTTTGTGTTCAAAACATGAAACTGGAATAGGGATTTTTTAATTCCCATTTACCCCCAAACACTAATATTTGAATCTTCCATCTAAATAGGTGGAATTAGAAAATCAAATCCAATTCCACTTAAAAGGGAATTGGGGGTAAAGAAAAATTTATAATATTTTGAAATCCATATGCAAACAACATTTTCTATCTTCTTATTATGAATTCCGAGTGAACCAAATGGTTCCAGCCATATTCCAAAAACCATTTTTCAGATTTAAAACTTCCAGAATTGTCAAATACTGGAATTTGACAATTCCAATGTTATTTAATTCTAGCAACCAAACGGATCCTAAGTGTGAACAAAATTGCCAACAAAATTGCCAGCCACAATAAAAGCAAAGACCACTAAATTACTTTTATTGAGGAAGCGACGAAGGAAAGTAAGTGGAATAGGAAAAAAAATTGCACAATAAAAATGAAGAGTCAATTTATTTAAATAATTTTATATTCTGATTGTTCCAGTTTATTAGATGACTGATAGCATCAATATTATGGCGCCGGTCAATATTGAGGGCTTTGACAGTTCTAATCAATCACGTGTCCACATAATTTAAAAATGAGTGAAAATGATACCAGAAAATGATTCTTAGTGATGACTGTGACTGCCAAATCTGACGGTGCATGGGCTTTCAATCGTCTTGCATGCCCGTTGCATGCTTTGAACGGTCGATGTTGTTTCATATAAGGAACCCCTTCGAGGTAATTATAAATTAAATGTATTAATTTTAATAAGATAAATAATTATAAATTAAATTTATTACAATAAAATTTTAATTATTATTTAAAAATAAACTACAAATAAAATATAAATATAATTTTAAAAAATTCTTAGAAATATATAGCATATTACTAATATAAAAAAAAATATAAGATAAATATATTTTTAAAAAATTATTAGAAATATTTATCATATTACTAAATTATTAGAGAAATAAATATCTCTATATATCTTTTAAATAGATATATATTTAAATTATTTTATATTTAAAAATACTTACCATATAAAATATACTATTAAAATAAATTAAACCATCATTTTATTAATCGAATCAAAAACTATTTACAATAATAAAAATGAACATAGACCTTACTCCTTTCAAAACTATTCCAATCAATTGAAATATAAAATTTATCCCAAAGTAGAAATTGTAACCCTTAACCCTAACCATAATCCTAACTATAATAATAATTGTAAACTATAAAACATAATTTTAGCCCTATCAAAACCCTAACTCTAACCATGATACTAACTATCATGTAAACCCTAACTATTATATGTTATTTATTATTTAATAAATTCACTTAAATATCTAATAATAACATATGAAATTAAATAGATAGTGGACAACTAAAATGTAAAATATATAAAGATGTTTGAAATTTTTTTTTGAATGTAGTGAGGTAAATATAGTTAAATTCTTAATAAAAAATTTAAATCATAATTGAAAAAAAAAATAAAAACAAATATATTGAGACTTTTTTAAAATAATAATTTAATGATAGGTTGAACTTGAAAATAAAAAAAAACATAAAATTTGTTTTAACTATTTATTTTATATAAATTAATAATTTATCTTTAAAATATTTAAAAAGTATCCATACAGCATATAAGTACCTTAATATAATTATTCCAACCTATATAATAATCTCACTTAAAGTTTGCAAAAATGGGCATTAATTTTTTCCATATTCGAAGTTCCTAAGTTTGCCACCTGGTAATTTGTTCTAAAACTCATTACAGAACATTTTATTTTCATGAAGAAAGGACCGTGATGAACACAAATTTGATAGCCTTACACACTTACATCATAGCCTAGGAATTTCATTTTGTATAAACATCAACATGCCATAACATGTATGGGTTACCGAGGACACTGTGGCCTAACGAATCATGAATGCTGACTGTAGAAATTTGATTCATTTGGATAGCCTACTAAAAGCTAGCACCTTTGCATGCAGTAATGGCATCGCTTCCTACTTTGATTTGATTAGGTAAGAAGATCCAATGGATGTAGACAACACAATCGTCTTGCACTATCTATCAGTCAATGTCAACCATTGATTTTAAAACCCAACGAAAATGTTGCTGAAAAATTTGATGGTTGTAGATGTTTCAATTGTCTTCTACGCCTCTGAGTGGGTAATAACCATTCAATGAGGTCGATGCCTTTCACATAAGGAACCCCTTAAGGATAAAAATTTGATATTGACTTTCAATTAATTAATAAAAATTTGATATTGATTATTCAGACTGGTATTGCAAACACATTCATGTGCAAGCTGTGTAATATGGAGATGGAAATGACTGATCACCTTCTTCTTTTGTGCCCTTTTGCTTATCAATGCTGGGTTTTTTTTCTTAACAAATTGCAAATGTCTATGCCTCTCCCGAATAATTTACAGGATCTGTTTGAATCTTGGCCAGTTGTTTTTTCAGGTTCCATGTTTGCCTGCATCTAGAAGTGTATCCCTGCAGTTGTACTTTGGTCTATTTGGTGGGAATGTAATAAGATCATTTTTCATAATGAAACTTCTAAGATTGAGTGTGTTCTTGTTGGGATTGAAAATGCCATATCAGAGGTGGTGAATGTAAACTTCTTCAGTTGTGTAACAAAGGTCTATTTTTCTGCTTGGGATCATCAGATTTTAAAAGCATGGCCGCTCTTTAAATTGCCTCCAGGATTTTCACCTAATTGGAATTTTCGCCACTGCCCTAATCGTCAGAATACCAAATGGTTGCCTCTAGCTAAAGACTTTTTAAAGTTAAATTTTGATGGTTTTTCTCGTGGGAACCCTAGTAAGTTGGGTCTGGGTGCATGCATTAGGAATTGGAAGGGTGATGTGGTTGTGATTAAGGTATATATTTTGCTAGACAATACAAATAATATTGTAGAAGCCCAAGCCCTTCTAGCTAGTTTAATCTTGGCCAAGAAATGTAATGCTTCTAAGCTTCAGATCGAAGGGGATTCTCAAGTAATTATAAACTCTTGCATTTCCCGAACTTCTTATTCTTGGAAAATATCACATATTCTTCAGCAGTGTTGGGATTTGATTGATTCATTCAATATTATTTGTTTTACACATCTTTGCAGGAAGGTAATTGATCCACAGATCTTCTTGCTAATCTTGGCTGTGATGGTACAATTTTATAATCTCTTAACCCAGAGGTTATTATTTCAAATTCTCCATCATTAGCAGAATGTTACATTTGGGACAAGACTCAGTTGACTGATTGTCATTAATCCTTCGGCCTCTTCCTGCATGATGTATTGTTTCAACTTTGGATCTTGTTCACTCACATTCATGGTTCAGGGGATATCTCTTCAAAGTTTTTATAGCTGGTTGTGATTGATCCTCTCCGAGAAGCCCTACTCTTAATTCTGCAGCTGTGATTTTCCATGCCCCGAATATGGATTGGTTACTTGTTATGCAATGATCATGCATCTAGGTTGTGTCATGGCATGAATTTTTTGCCTGCATTCTCATACATGTACATCGACAAGCATTCAAAGTTTTCTTTCTAGTTCTTTCTCTGATGAGCCCCCTAAACTAGTTTTATTATAAATAAAATATAGAAGTGTTATGCCACTTTTCGATTAAAAAAAATAAAATTGATATTGACTTTCAATTAATTAATAAAAATTTGTAAATGTACATTCAACTTTAAATGAATATTGTTGTAGATTCTTAATGGGGAATATCATAGCTTCCTCTTTTTTCATTTGTTTTATAACTATTTTGGTTAGGTTATTTTTTATGGAACAATATAAATAGTATGGTTTATGTTGATAGTTAGGTGCATATATAATTTAAGCTTTTATTTATTTATATATATAATTAGATGTATGTTTTTATTTTATTTATTAATTTGTTCAAAATTAGAAATAATATGATCTTGAGTTTCAATAAATTAATAAATATTTCTAGATGTACATTTAAAGTACTAAATGAATATTGTTGTAGATGCTTAATGGGGAATATCATAGTTTCTTTTTTCATTTGTTTTATAACTATTTTGGTTAAGCTATTTCTTATATAACAATATAAATAGTATGGTTTATGTTGATAGTTAGGTATATATATAACTTAAGCTTTCATTTATTTTTATTAACAATTAGATGTAGTTTTCATTGTATCTATTAATTTGTTCAAAATTAGAAATAATATGATCTTGAGTTTCAATAAATTAATAAAAATTTCCAAATGTACATTTAAAGTGTTAAATAAATATTGTTGTAGGTTTTTTATTGTGAACTTTGTACAACTTTTTTCATTTATTTTATAATTGTTTTGGTCAAGTTATCTTTTATAGAACAATATAAATCATATGGTTTTTGTTGATAGTGTTACCCTAAATTTTGAATTTGTAATAATTGAGAGATACAAATCCACATAATGCCAAGAATACCTGCATGCAAATAATCTATTACAGGAGAGAAGTAGAAATAAGCAAACGACAGAACTTAGAAGTTACTCAAAATGTGAGAGAAAAATTATGATCCAAGTTATTCAAAAAAGAATTACAACGTTCAACCTATAAAGGTGAACAAAACCCTAAAGCCTAAAAAGCTAGGTTGCACATTAATAATTAATAAAAGAATTAATTATTAATGCACCTAAGAGAAAGCTTAAGCACTAAAGAGCAATAACTTAACGAATTAAATCAATATGATTTAATTAGTAAGAAAACTAAATATTAATCTAACACCCCCCCTTAAGCTAAGCATAGGGGGAAGCTAACCTAGCACAGCTATGAAAGCAGGAAATGGGTCCCGGCAACAAGGCCTGATCAGGTACCCAATACAAGGAAATCTCTATAAACTGGAGACAAAGGAGAAAACCCAATGGGAAAAACTCCTCTCCAAAAAGAGATATAAAAGAAAGAAAAAGACAACAGAAATGACTTCAAGAGACTCTCTCAAATTCATAAGTACAATGCATGTTGCCAACACCCCCCATGAGAGAGGGTTAAGGCTCCAAAGCCCCCCCGGAATGAAAGAACCCCTGGATCAATGAAAAAACCACCATGAATCCAATACAAAGGAGTGAAAGGAAGTGAACACTGAAGAGGTAACCTCGAAAGATGAGGTGTCATTGGAAGGACAAGCTAATGCTCAAAGGAGTAGACATGAGGATCCTGAAAGAGAATTCCCAATGTAGGTGGTAAGATAGGTGTGCTGACACTGTCAGGAGAGAGGAGATGAATGTCCTCTATAGAATCTGCAACAACTGCACTTGGTGTCTCGATGAATGGAGCTGGAGGGTCTAGCAGTGTTGAAGAAGAGTCCTACTGAAGAGAGGAAACCTCAACAAGATGTGGTGAGGCAGTCATAGAAGTGGTCTCAAGAACAACATAGAGGTTCAAGTGACCTACTTGCCCCACATGATGCTCTCAGAGAAGAGGAGAGCTGTGCTCTGATAATGGAGATGGTGGACCAAAGTGTGAAAAGGTGTAGAGATGGGTGGAATGATCAACTATCCCTATAGCAACAATACCTCCTGTTGCACTATCCCGGATGAAGACTGAATCTGTCATGAACTCAACTGTCTTCCCTGACCCATTGAGTGTAATCTGATAAATTGAGAGAAGGTTTGCAGACAGAGATGGAACATATAATACATCATTGAATGTGCCATCCTGAATGCCTATAGAACCTTTCTCGCAGACTAGCATAATAGTGTTATTCCCCATGAGAATGTGAGGAATAGGAGAAGCCTCAATAGAAGAGAAGATCTCTGGAGAAGATACCACATGGTGAGAAGCACCTAAATCCAGTATCCAAGGGACCTGTGAAGGTGATGCAATGAAAGCCCATAATGCATGACCCTATCCAAAATCCCGTCCAGAGGTCGAAGATGAGGCAGAAGACTAAAAAGCACACCCATGTGAGGTAGAAGAGGATGGAGAGGAAACAATGCTCTTTTGAAGAAGAGCTTGCAAATCTACAATCTGTTTCTCATAGCCATCAAATCTCTTATAAAAACAATGTGACTCATCATGAGGCCCCTTCTGACAATAGGAACATGTAGGGCTCTCAGTCTTCTATTTCTCCTTCTTAGAAGAAGATGGTGGGCTAGTAGAGTGCTCAGAAGAGGAATTAGAGATTTTCTTCAGCTTCTACTTCTGTGTATCCTTAGGTGTCTTAGCAAGCAATGCTTGTGACTCTGAACCTGTAAGTGAATCCATCTAATTGAGCTTGGACTGCTCACAAGTCAACCTATCACAGAAGGTCTCAAAAGAGAGCATAACATGAAATGCACCCAATGCATCCATAGTGGAGTAGAAGGTAGAAGTGAAAATCTAATAAGGGTCGTGAAGCTTTGAGAGTATCAGAAAGATACACTCATCATCTAACTTTGTCTTTCCACCAACCTGTAAAATAGATCGAAGAGACTTGAACTTCATCAAGAAGTCCTCAATGCTGGTGAATGATTCAAGTACCAAGGAGGTGAACTCTGTATCTATCTGGAGAACCCTGAACTGATTCATTGTGCCAAACAAGGTGGAAAACTTGTTCCACATATCCTTGGGTGTGGTCAAACCATCTAGGTGGAACAACAACCCATCTGAGATATTCATTGCAATGAGGCCCATTGCCTCATCCATCCTATTTCTCTGCATAAGTGCCTCATAAGGCCTTTGTAGAACTGGTTGAGCCTCATCGAGGCATGACCATAACCCTTTTTCCATAAGCAATCTGGTCATCTATCCTTTCCAAGTGTGGTAGTTGTGAGGTGTAAGGCAGGCGACATAAGAGTCCGCCATTGAGAGAAAGTAGACAGAAGTAGAAGGGCCTCTTAAATGAAATAAATGATAGAAAGAGAATTTTCACCCCCCACAGAATATTATACTATCTCTTGTACACTTCAAATAAGTATGTAAGCACAAAAAGAACAAGGAAAAAACATGATTTCTAGATGTAGAGAGGGAAACAAAGCCTCCACTTTGATGCCAAAAATAGCTGACCAAATCGAAAAATCAAGAAATGAAACCTACATAAGAGCGATGGTCTTGGAAAGACCTTTCCGATGATATATGATATGTCAAATTTTGAGTCCGTATGAGCCCTGTAGGACCAAAAAAGCACAGGTACCCCCAAAATGCAAGCTCCCTGGAAAAAAATAGTCCCGACAAATATTTTGACGGCCATATGGCCGTCACGAGATGTTCGGCTAAGTAGAGGTGGCCGGTGGGTGGTGGCGCTAATGAAGGTGGTGGCCGGGTGGTGCAGCGGTGGCAGTGGTGGCGAGTTGCACGCTAGGCAAGGGTGGCGTGCTAGCGACGTGTTCTACCTACATTAAAAAACCTTGAAAAAAAGTTTTTTTTTCTCAAATTTTGTGTCATACGGCCTAGGAGAGGGAAATTTTTTTTCCCAGAGGCTATTGTGGCCAAAAATGACAAATTTTATATGAAAATTAAATCTCTCGGGCCTTCTGAGCACAATGGTGAGGTCCGTTTGGGCCCAAAATGCTCAAAAAAAACTTTCACCTCCAGATTGATGACAGAAGCCCTGAAAGAACTGCAACGCCTATAAAAAGTGCTAAAAAAGAAACAAAAAATAACATCCTGTAGAGAATACCAGATCTGGAAACTATAACCAAAAAACTCTCAAATCAACCAAAAAAATCCCAAATTTCTTCTCTCAAACCCTTGCTCCTTAAAACTTTAAAACATCAAGAACAAGTAGCAGTAGATCTGAGCTCTGATACCATGTAGAATTTGAGAGATGCAAATCCACAGAATGCCAAGAATACCTGCATGCAAATAACCTGTTACAGGAGAGAAGTAGAAAGAAGCAAAAGGTAGAACTCAAAAGTTACTCAAAATGTGAGAGAAAAATTATGATCCAAGTTATTCAAAAAAGAATTACAATGTTCAACCTATAAAGGTGAACAAAAGCTAGGTTGCACATTAATAATTAATAAAAGAATTAATTATTAATGCACCTAAGAGAAAGCTTAAGCACTAAAGAGTAATAACTTAATGAATTAAATCAATATGATTTAATTAGTAAGCAAACTAAATATTACTCTAACAAAATTTTCATTTTCCCACTGTAAAGTGTAAGCCTTCACTCAAATATTCCCTTTTATTTCAAAATCATCCTTACAATTTCACAAAGTCTTGCTTGTATTCGGCCATTTGCCGAGTCTTTGAACCTAGTCAACAAGTTAGTAAGATCCCAAACATATTCTTCGTGGTTCACAAGTTCTAGAAATCTATGATCGCTTAACTAACTTTAGATGGTATGCCTTTATTGTTGATTATGTGCAGTGTTTAAGTCTTTGTAGTCAATTAGTCAAGGAATATTGGAACCCATGTACACTTCACTTAGCATGGTTCAAGAGTTCAAGAAATCGTAAACCACCTAACTCACTTTTCAAGAAGCAATCTTTGCGAGTAGTTGGGAAGTAGGACTCATTAATAACTGACTAGGTGGTGAAAAGAGTGAGAATGCACTAGCATAATTTTTGAAGAGGAATGATAGTACTCCTCGCCACCAAAATTTAATGAAAAAAATGTCTCTTCCTTAAAGAAAGGTGGCACTTTTTTCAAAAAAAAATTCATCTTAAGGAGTAAATAGAGAAGCTTCAAGCTCCCATGGCCAAGGAAATTTCACAAAAGTATTCATTGAAAGGTTAGATTTAGAGTTTCCCTCCTCTCTCTAGTGTCTTTAAAGTTTTTAGAAAATAAGAGTTTCTTTGAAGAGATTATTAGTGCAATAGTTTTGGGGTTTTCCCACGAATCTATGTAGTGAATTTCCTATAAGTCTTCTACAAGCTTACCCCTTGTCTACCTGAATAGTTGAAGCTTTTGTAAAATACTTACCTTATTGCAAATATCAAATCTTGGTTCCTCCAATGCCACCTACTATAAAATATGGTTTGGATGGTGTCAAAGATATGGAACTAGGCGATGTTAGCCTTCATAGAATTCTCAAAAGAACACACCAAGAATCTACCTCTCTAGTTGCTAAAAATATTGTTGAGAGTGGGCTTGCTAGTGTAAGAGGCTTTATGTCTATCATTCCATACCCTAAGTTGATAGTTTCACATGCCAATCATTATTATCCAAATTTGTAATAAATTCAAGAAGTTGATGGATCCCTAATTGCTAGGGTTGACCTAGAAGTCATTTTCAAAGTATTAAAATTACTAGAAAGATAGAAATTTGTGTACATGTCCATAGATTCAAGCTAGAAGTATTTAAAAAAAAAGAAATATTGGTGTTTTCATTGCATTGCTAGGGGATGAATTAAAGTTGAAAGGAAAGTTAAATCTAGGACCCCCTCACACTTGAAAAGAAGTCATTTTAAAGAATAAATTGCTAATACAATTAACTTTCTACATCATGTTATGGGGAGCAGTGAATCTAATGAATTTTATTACTAGATGTGTCAAATCATCTTAATTATTTGTGGTGATAATCAATATATCAACTAGACAAAGTTGATGAATGAACACTTGCATATAAAGCTAGAAAATTATAGGTAGAAGGCATCATTTCACATGTGCTCCTTGTTAATTTATATCAGGTTTCTATAAAGGAAACCACCTAGCTAAGGTTACAAACTCTAGGCTCTCCCACTGCTAACATGCTTGTGTTTGAATTCTTCCCACAATTGTAGAAAAGGGTTAGAATGAATAATTTTTTGTGTTAATGATATGTTCTTTTGGTTTTTAATCAAGATAATTGAAGATTCCTTTGAGTGAAGGATTTCCTTGGAAGTTACAACCTTGGTATCAACATATGGTAGTTATTTTCTTCAATTTGTTATTTTTACTTATTAAAGAATTGGGGTTTACGAAGATGCCCCATTAACTTTACCAAGGTATCTTTTTTATTACTTGTTGTTCCTAGAATTCTTTTGGAAAATGGAAAACGTTAAAGTGAAATATGTTGAAAATATGAAAAAGAAGAGATATTTTTTTATCATTTCTCTTCTCAAATTTTCATGCAAGAGAAATGAATCTATAAAGACTACAAAGAAGATCCTGGCGATATTTAATTTTTAACTCTTGTCCCCAAGGCCACATTTTGATTGTAAAGGTTGTTGGTATTAAGGAACACTAAGAGGGGGGGGTGAATTAGTTTTCTATAATTTTTAACCTTGTGGTGTAGGGGCACCTAAAGGCCCTTGGAGGCCTCAAATGAACAAATGACGTATTGGGATTTGGTAAGGGTCAACAGGGACCTAAATGATGTAATAAGGTCAATTGAGACCTAAAATAACGTAATAAGGCATGGAAAGCAAATAAATATAATCGTCAAGCTTGGTTGCCTATTTGGCCTAATGAGGATCATTTGGAAAGAATATGCACTAAGGGGCATTAGGTGATGTAGGTTAGGTGTTTTGAGTCATCTTTGATGTAACACAACCATAATAAAGCATTTTGTGTTGATGGGATAGGTTCAAGGTTTAAAAGTTGAAAGTTAACAAATTGAAATTTGAATCTTAAAACAACTAGTTAGCCAAATAGGTGGTTATGGAGGCTGCAGTTGGTTTGGGGTCTGAAATATGTTTAAAACTCTTGTATTCACACCCAATAGAGGTTTTTGATGTTGGAGAAAGGCCTTGGATGTAAATAATGTTGGAATTATTGTTGTTTGAGGTGTTGACATTCATGTTTTGTCGTTTATGTCAACATATGTTTCAGTTGGATGCATTAGAAGATTCAAAAAGACTGGTTATCAAAGGATCAAGAAAGACTAACAATTGTGTACGAATATTATATGGTGTTTCAGTATATGTGAGGATGAAGTTGTAGAGGGAAGTATGTACAACTTATATGTAAGGTTACTGGATTTCATATTGTTGTTTACATGAGTTATAAATGTTTTTGTGAAGACTGGTTACAAAACAATGATAGAGGATTATGACAGAGATGGTCTCTAAGTTTTTGGGATAAATTGGATGCGAGCAGGAGTTATGGTATGCGAGATTAAGGAACGATAAAAGACATATGGGAGAACACTATGTGATATCCTTGGGTGGAAAGAATTGCAGAGAGAAAGAGAAGATGAAGGTGAAATGAAGATCAATTGGCGGAGGTTGATGGTGGCTAAATTGAAGGCTAAGTTCATACTTGCCGACTATGAAATTGAGATGTTTAAGAAATTTTAGAATTTGAAGTAGAAAGAATTGACTATTGAAGACTATACCGAGGAGATCTATAAGTTGACTATTCGGTCTGGACACAGAGAACTCAGTAAAGAAAAGGTAGCTCGGTATGTCAATGGTTTGAGATTCAATATTCAAGATGTGATTGGTATGCTAAAGATTGATTTGGTTGAGGATGTTTATCAGTATTCCCTAAAGGCAGAAGATAAGTTGAAGAGAAAACAACATGGTAATTCCTGAGGGAAGTAGAAGCAGGATCACTCGGTGAAGGATAAACCAATTGTTGAAGATGAACCAAAACCTATTGAGCCGAGGAAGAGGACAGGTAAGAATAACTTTAAAGGTACTTGTTTTCATTATGGAGAAGTACATAGAGCTTATGAATGTTCCCAGAAGATTGGTGATCGAATTGCTGCTGCGGTGAATGAGAACATATTGAATGAACCTGAGGTGGAGTTAGAGAACTTGTTGGTTCGAAGAACATTGCTGAGGAGATGGTTTAGAAACTTGGTTTGAAGAGAGTGAGACATCCTTGTCCTTATAGGATTGGCTGGTTGCAAGATGTTCATGCTTTGGAAGTAAGGGAGAAATGTCTAGTTGATTTTCAGATTGGTCAGTATAAGGATCAAATGTTGTGTGATATTATAGACATGAGTAGTTGTCACATATTGCTCGGTAGACCTTGGCAATATAATTACAGGGCTATGCATGATTGTGTCAAGAATGTGTTTACTGTTGAGAGAAGTGGAAGGAAGTTTTCCCTGATGCCTTTACTGGATACAACACTCAATAGGAGGAACTTGAGCTTTGGGAGCTGAGTTGAGTTGAAAAATCCTCAAACGATTGGAGATCAATATGGAGAATAGACCTGTGGATTATCGAGGAAAGACTTGAGAAGGCATAGAAAGAAGAAGTGCAAGAGTGTGCAAGTTAGAGACTTGGAGGACATGTATGTGAAGAACCAGTTTGGGGTTTATGTGTTGAATCTTGTAAGATGTTCTTCCAGCTTTTCAAAACATCTTTTCGCACCTGGGGTGTTTGATGCAGGAGCATCCTAGGGTAGTTGGAAATCCTGCATGTTGGAGTATTTTGTCCTTGTGTTTCTCGGTTGCAATGTTGACCAAGGGGCTCAGTCATTGAAGGGCTTAGTTTATGAAGGAACTTGGTAAAATTTGGATACTCGGAAGAACTTGTGCTCGACGATGCTTGTGGTGCTCGGTCTATGTTCTTGCTCGGTGATGCCTAGCTTGCTCGGTTGTTTTGTTGACACTCGGCAATGTGGCTTGCCGATGGTGTTCTTGTGGCTTTGGTTGGCTGACTTGATGTATTTAATGTGGGTAGCTTATGTTGTATTCTCCTAGGTATATTTGGAGGCCGACATGGAGAATTAATTAATTGTAAGGCTATTTGAGAGCCAACTTGTATTGCATTTAATAATTATTTGTTATAGGAGCTGACTTGGGCTTAGGAGTTATTTCTTTCTTCCAGCCGACTTGTGGCTGAAGAAGTGTATTTAAGAAAGTTCTAGGGTAGTTGTTGAGAGTAGTGGAAAAAGGAGGGGAGATTCAGTTAGGAATATGAAGCTGCGAATTGTGAGTAGAGCTAGTGGCTGAAGCTTAGGAACAAGGATATTTCTACTAGTTTTTGTAGCCCATTGTTATTGATCTGGCTAGCTATGGTTAGGGTTTGAAATTGGATCTTGAGGGATCTTGCAGAATTATTATTTTCTTTGTAATTGGCCATAACCAGGAAGGCCTTACAGCCCAGCACATTGCATGTAATCAATTATTTGATGGATAAAGAATTCAGATTGTTGCAGATCTTGTTTTATTGTTGGATTGCTTTATGTGGTTGTTTAGCCGGGGGCTTAGACATCTCCTTTGGGGATTCTCTAGGCCTTGCACCACGTCAGTATTGGAAATGATAGAAAGGGAATAAAGAGAGTTCCCCTAGTTGACTTCCTCTAATCTTTCCCACATACCAATCTTCCATCAATCCATATTTGCATCATATCTTTGTTAAGATCAAATTTTAGTCCTTTTTTCACTTAGTATGTTCAATCTAGTCAAGTAGAAAAATGAGTATGCAAATAATAGATTCATTTATGCATAGAAGTTTCAAGCTTGTTGTTCTTGCTCTCCTGATATTTTATTACAGGGATGGTGCTGTGCTAGAATTGGGATGGGAAATTTGATTTCATTTGATCCAATTATTCTCTTGATCTTGGCAGGAGTTATCATTTGGGATAATGTAAGCATTAAATTTATGGGGCGTAAGCATTAAAAATTTAGGATCTATTCAAATTTAAAGAGGATGCATCAAGGGCATATTCCTAAACTAATCTGAAACAAATTTTAAGAACATGAATTGGGTCTCTTCCTAAATTAAACTAAGACAAATTTGAAGAACATGAATTGGGTCTATTCCTAAACTAAACTAAAACAAATTTTAAGAATATGAATTGGGCCTATTCCTAAACTAAATTAGTGCTTGAATACTGACTCTCCTTTGATAAAGAAATCTTACAATTGGAGATTCAATCTTTAATGTACCCACACAAATGAGCACATCCCTTGTCTCCAATGGCATATAATTCAATGCTACTATGGCTACAAGAGTGCTCCCATCTACCATATGAAATTTTAAGCTTTTGTGGTTTTTTTTTTTTCCAAAAATATCTCTCCTCCTCCATTAAGATCCTCACTCTACCACATTATCATTTTTAGTGCTTTCCCTCATTGGTAGGGAGCTAATATTTTCATGTTATTAATTTGTACCATTGAAAGGTAAATTTTTAAATTTTCCCTATAGTTTGTAATGTTTATATTTTATATATAACATTTTGGATTTTTTTGTTTTATTTTTCTTATTGGTTGATTCTAATTTGGTGGTTTTGTTTGTTTCAATTATAAAAATTAAGAAAATAAAAAATATCAATGAGAATATTGATATAATTTTGCTTAAGTTTTTTCATTCTCCCAGAAGCTTCTAGAGATATTTTTGTATCTAGTCATTTGGTCATTTTATCAGGGTTTGATTAAGAGCCATGCTCTTTTTTGGGAGATTTTCTTGCTCTATTGCAAAGCTAGAGAGTTGAAAAGCCCTAAAATTTCTCTAATCATGATTGAAGAAAATAATTGACAAGGAAGGACATGGAACTCTCCATATATACATAAACAATATGCAGAATTTGTATTTCTAGGGTATGCATCAACATAAATTGCAATCTATATTTATTATTTTTATCAATTTCTAAGTAATCATGATTTCACATTTTTACAGGATTTTTGTGTTTTTTGTGTGATGGGTTTCGTAGGTGGAGAACAAATTTCCACTTTTTGAATTGAAGATGATTTCTATCAAGTTCATTCATCAATTGTGTCAGTTGTTGTTAACACAAAAGGTTTTATGGGCTTTGCATCCCTGAGAGATTAAAAATTTAGGGTTTGTGCATTAGGATTTTACAAAATGTACATTTAGAGTATTAAATGAATATTGGTGTAGATTTATAATGGTGGATATCACATTATTTATATCTTTTTAAGTTTATTTTATAATTAATTCTTTAGTTTATTTTTATAGAACAATATAAATGGTATGATTTATATTGATAGTTGAGTGTATATAATTTAAATTTGTATTTTTTCTTTCATGAACAATTATATTGAGAGATTTATTTTGATACCGAGGCTCATTCATTCTATACCTTAATATTAAATTTATAATGTATAAATGATTTGGGTTAGATGTATGACTATAAAAATGATCTTTAAATTTTTAAATTTTGAATTTGAATATAGGGTTGAGAATACCTTTACCATTTGATTATTATGTATCAATTTGAAGCACAAAATGTTTTGTGGGACCCTAGGAGTTGCACTTAAAGTAATGATCATAGTTCATTTGGAGACATTTATATTTACAAAGATTAGACTGCACTTGTAACACAAACTGATCCTTCAATTGCAAAAGCACCCTTAAATGACCTTCTAAATTGACACACAAATTTTATTCTCTAAAACATTCATGAGATCTTTAATAAATTTTCTATGCCTAAACAAATCACATCCTATCATATAGTGTATGTTATCTACATAACTCTAGTTAAGTATCATTATTCTATCAATATAATTTGTAATCACCTAGTTTTGTTCCTTTTTATCAATTCTAAACAATATTCTTTTATACCTAGGCTAATTAATGAACAATTATGTTATTTTATATTTACTTTAAATTTACAAGGAGTTGATTTTTAGTCTTTTTTATTTTGACAAAATAATCTACTCTTGTACAAACTTTTCTAATATTTAAAAGGTATTTTGATTATGGGTGTTTTTAAATTTTTTCTTGGAGACCTAACTCTTATAGTCCATGTATTATCAAAATTTGTGTAGATAATAGATAATTAACAAGTTTTGTTCTTTGTTTTGGTCCAATTTCAAGGTGTACTATGAAGAAATCTATTATTTCTTTATCAAATAAAAATTTGGAGCACACCTAGGAAATAACTTAGTTATGGCCTACTCTTTTAGCACTCACACAACATTAAGAAGGGTTTTCTTAACTCCACTAAGACAATCAAAGTGCTATTTTGTTGTCCAACACTCTAGGGTTCCATTTTTCCCACTATACCAAAGAATTCTAGCACCATTTGCATTTGGAACGTCATGATTGTTACAAGGAGGTGAATCAAAGACCATCCACCATCTCTCCCAAAAATTGTTTTTAATGTCTTTATTTATGCACCAATGAATTGGGAAGCTCTTTGTTGTAGTTCTAAGAGTATTTGTGTCCCCTGGTTTTTTAAATAGCTGGCAAATGTCATCTTTTGTGATTTTTTTCTTTTTAATGTCCGCATAAGATAATTTATTTGCATAATATTATTTTTGTTCTTCTCTTTTATCCTGCCATAAATTAATTTGCCCACTAACTACGCTTACATGGGTCAAGATTACTTCCAATGATTTTGAAAGTCTTTCCCTTTCGGGATTTGTACCACTAGAATCTTTTAACCTATTAATTAAAGATTCTAATTCTTTTTGCCCTCTTTCAATTTGGTTTAGCAAATTTTGTTGTGTTCCAGGAGGAGGTTTCTTGATTGGTGGAGGCAATTGAGGTTCATTTTCTTCATTTCTTTCTTCATTCGGTTCTTCATTTGGTTCTTCATGAGGAGACAGAGGGTTTGGTGGAGGGAGATTATTTCTTCCTGGCAATTAAAAAAACTACATTTTAAAATATTCATTACACAACAAATTTAAACAAAATTTTTTTGAACAAAACAAATTTAAACAAAAATAAATTTTAACAAAACAAATTGCAACAAAACTCAAATTTTAAAAGAAATAAGAGGCATGATAAGCTATAAAAACACTTACCTCTTCTTCCAGATCGAACTTGACGATGTCTTGGAGCCATTTGATTGATGGATGAACAAAAATAATCGACTCACAAGAAAATATAATAGGGTGTGCACACTTTAGAATCTCCTCTTAGCTGAAATTGCGGGTTTGAGAAAGCAAAATGAGCTTCCAAACCTGTGTGCATCAAACTTTATACAAGTTTTTCAAAAGGGCGTATGCCCTATAGGATGCATGCACTTTGGAAAACTTAGTGTTTTCCAAAGCGCATGTACCCTATAGGGCGCATGCGCTTTGGCTTGGATTGCCCAAGCCTAAGGCTTGGGAAACCCAAGCCATATGGTGTGCGCCCTATACGGCACACACACTTTGGCTTGGATTTCCCAAGCCTAAGGCTTGGGAAACCCAAGCCATAGGGCGTGCACCCTATTGGGTGCACACCCTTTATTGCATGTGCACTATGCGCGATGGGGGGCCAAAAAGAAAAGTGGCATCTTTTTGGTCCCCCATCTTTGTGCACTTACCCTATAATAGTCAAGCTTGGTTGCCTATCTGGCCTAATGAGGATCATTTGGAAAGAATATGCACTAAGAGGCATTAGGTGATGTAGGTTAGGTGTTTTGAGTCATCTCTGATGTAACATGACCATAATAAAGCATTTTGTGTTGATGGGATAGGTTCAAGGTTTAAAATTTGAAAGTTAACAAATTGAAATTTGAATCTTAAAACACTTAGTTAGCCAAATAGGTGGTTATGGAGGTTGAAGTTGGTTTGGGGGTTTGAAATATGTTTAAAATCTTGTATTCATACCCAATAATGGTTTTTGATGTTGGAGAAAGGTCTTGGATGTAAATAATGTTGGAATTATTGTTTTTGAGGTGTTGACATTCATGTTTTGTCATTTATGTCAACATATGTTTCAATTGGATGCATTAGAAGATTCAGAAAGACCGGTTATCAAAGGTTTAAGAAAGACTAATAGTTGTGTACAAATATTATATGGTGTTTCAGTATATGTTTGGATGAAGTTGTGTAGAGGGAATTATCTACACCTTATATGTAAGGTTGCTAGATTTCATATTGTTGTTTACATGAGTTATAAATGTTTTTGTGAAGAATGGTTACAAAATAGTGATAGAGGATTATGACAGAGATGGTCTCTAAGTTTTTGGGATAACTTGGATGCAAGCATGAGTTATGGTATGCGAGATTAAGGCATGATAAAAGACATATGGGAGAACACTATGTGATATCCTTGGGTGGAAAGAATTGCAGAGAGAAAGAGAAGATGAAGGTGAAATGAAGATCAATTGGCGGAGGTTGATGGTGGCTAAATTGAAGGCTAAGTTCATACCTTTCGAATATGAAATTGAGATGTTTAAGAAATTTCAAAATTTGAAGCAAAAATAATTAACTATTGAAGACTATACCGAGGAGATCTATAAGTTGACTATTCGGTCTGGACACAGAGAACTTGGTAAAGAAAAGGTAGCTTGGTATGTGAATGGTTTGAGATTCAATATTCATGATGCAATTGGTATGCTAAAGAATGATTTGGTTGAGGATGCTTATCAGTATTCCCTGAAGGCAGAACATACATTGAAGAGAAAACAACATGGTAATTCCTGAGGGAAGTGGAAGCGGGATCACTTGGTGAAGGGTAAACCGACTGTTGAAGATGAACCAAAACCTATTGAGCCAAGCAAGAGGATAGGTAAGGTTACCTTTAAAGGTACTTGTTTGCATTGTGGAGAAGAAGGACATAGAGCCTATGAATGTTCTCAGAAGACTAGTGATCGAAGGGCTATTGTGGTGAATGAGAACATACTGAATGAACCTGAGGTGGAGTCAGAGAACTTGCTGGTTCAAAGAACATTGCTGAGGAGATGGTTCAGAAACTTGGTTTGAAGAGAGTGAGACATCCTTGTCCTTATAGGATTGGCTGGTTGCAAGATGTTCATGCTTTGGAAGTAAGGGAGAAATGTCTTGTTGATTTTCAGATTGGCCAGTATAAGGATCAAGTGTTGTGTGGTATTATAGACACGAGTAGTTGTCACATATTGCTCGGTAGACCTTGGCAGTATAATTGCAGGGCTATGCATGATTATGTCAAGAATGTGTTTACTATTGAGAGGAGTGGCAGGAGGTTTTCCCTAATGCCTTTACTGGCATACAACACTCAATAGGAGGAACTTGAGCTTTGGGAGCTGAGTTGAGTTGAAAAATCCTCAAATGATTGGAGATTAGTATGGAGAACATACCTGTGGATTATTGAGGAAAGACTTGAGAAGGCATAGAAAGAAGAAGTGGATGAGTGTGCAAGTTGGAGACTTGGAGGACATGTATGTGAAGAACCTATTTGGGGTTTATGTGTTGAATCTCGTAAGATGTTCTTCCAGCTTTTCAAAACATCTTTTCACACCTAGGGTGTCTGATGCAGGAGCATCCTAGGGTAGTTGGAAATCCTGCATGTTGGAGTATTTTGTCCCTGTGTTTCTTGGTTACAATGTTGACCAAGGGGCTCAGTCATTGAAGGGCTCAGTTGCTGAAGGAACTCGGTAAACTTTGGGTACTCGATAGAACTTGTGCTCGATGATGCTTGTGGTGCTCGGTCTATGTGCTTGATCGGTGATGCCTAGCTTGCTCAGTTATTTTGTTGACACTCGACAGTGTGGCTTGCCAACGATGTTCTTGTGGATTTGGTTGGCCGACTTGATGTATTTAATGTGGGTAGCTTATGTTGTATTCTCCTAGGTAGATCTGGAGGCTGACATGGAGAATTAATTAATTGTAAGGCTATTTGAGAGCCAACTTGTATTGCATTTAATAATTATTTTTTATAGGAGCTGACTTGGGCTTATGAATTATTTCTTTCTTCCAGCCGACTTGTGGTTGAAGAAGTGTATTTAAGAAAGGTCTAGGGTAGTTGTTGAGAGCAGTGGAAAAAGGAGAGGAGATTCTATTAGGAATCTGAAGCTGTGAATTGTGAGTAGAGCTAGTGGCTGAGGCTTAGGAACAAGGATATTTCTTGGTGGCTTGCGAGCACAAGTTTAGATCTTGCTGGATGTTTCTACCAAATTTTTGTTTCCCATTGTTACTGATCTGGCTAGCTACAATTAGGGTTTGAAATTGGATCTTGAGGTATCTTGCAGAACTGTTATTTTATTTGTAATTGGCCATAACTGGGAAGGCCTTACAGCCCAGCACATTGCATGTAATCAATTATTTGATGAATAAAGAATTCAGATTGTTGCAAATCTTGTTTTGTTGTTGGATTCCTTTGTGTGGTTGTTTAGCCGGGGGCTCGGACATCTCCTTTGGGGATTCTCTAGGCCTTGCACCACGTTAGTATTGGAAATGATAGAAAGGGAATAAAGAGAGTTTGCCTGGTTGACTTCCTCTAATCTTCCCCACTTACCAATCTTCCATCAATCCATATTCACATCATATCATTGTTAAGATCAAATTTTAGTCATTTTTTCACTTAGTATGTTCAATCTAGTCAAGTATCAAAATGAGTATGCAAATAATAGATTCATTTATGTATAGAAGTTTCAACCTTGTTGTTCTTGCCCTCCTGATATTTTATTATAGGGATGGTGTTGTGCTAGAATTGGGATGGGACATTTGATTTCATTTAATCCAACTATTCTCTTGATCTTGGCAAGAGTTGTCATTTGGGATAATGTAAGCATTAAATATATGGGGTGTAAGCATTAAAAATTTAGGATCTATTCAAATTTAAAGAGGATGCATCAAGGGTATATTTCTAAACTAATTTGAAAGAAATTTTTAAGAACATGAATTGGGTCTATTCCTAAATTAAACTGAAACAAATTGGAAGAACATGAATTGGGTCTATTCCTAAACTAAACTAAAAAAAAATTTAAGAATATGAATTGGGCCTATTCCTAAACTAAATTAGTGCTTGAATATTGACTCTCCTTTGATAAAGAAATCTTACAATTGGAGATTCAATCTTTAATATACCCACACAAATGAGCACATCCCTTGTCTCCAATGGCATATAATTCAATGCTACTATGGCTACAAGAGTGCTCCCATCTACCATATGAAATTTTAAGCTCTTGTGGTTTTTTTTTCCAAAAATAGCTCTCCTCCTCCATTAAGATCCTCACTCTACCACATTATCATTTTTAGTGCTTTCCCTCATTGGTAGGGAACTAATATTTTCATGTTATTAATTTGTACCATGGAGAAGTAAATTTTTAACTTTTCCCTATAGTTTGTAATGTTTATATTTTATATATAACATTTTGGATTTTTTTTCTTTATTTTTCTTATTGGTTGATTCTAATTTGGTGGTTTTATTTGTTTTAATTATAAAAATTAAGAAAATACAAAATATCAATGAGAATATTGATATGATTTTCCTTAAGTTTTTTCATTCTCCCAGAAGCTTCTAGAGATATTTTTGTATCTAGTCATTTGGTCATTTTATCAGGGTTTGATTGAGAGCCATGCTCTATTTTGGGAGATTTTCTTGCTCTATTGCAAAGCTAGAGAGTTGAAAAGCCCTAAAATTTCTCTATTCATGATTGAAGAAAATATTTGACAAGGAAGGAGATGGAACTCTCCATATATGCATAAACAATATGCAGAAGTTGTGTTTCTAGGGTATGCATCAACATAAATTGCAATCTATATTTATTATTTTTATCGATTTCTAAGTAATCATGATTTCACATTTTTACAGGATTTTTGTGTGTTTTTTGTGATGGGTTTCGTAGGTAGAGAACAAATTTCCACTTTTTGAATTGAAGATGATTTCTATCAAGTTAATTCATCAATTGTGTTAGTTGTTGTTGACACACAAGGTTTTATTGGCTTTGCATCCCCGAGAGATTAAAAATTTAGGGTTTGTGCATTAGGATTTTACAAAATGTACATTTAGAGTATTAAATGAATATTGGTGTAGATTTATAATGGTGGATATCACATTATTTAAATCTTTTTAAGTTTATTTTATAATTAATTCTTTAGTTTATTTTTATAGAACAATATAAATGGTATGATTTATATTGATAGTTGAGTGTATATAATTTAAATTTGTATTTTTTCTTTCATGAACAATTATATTGAGAGATTTATTTTGATACCGAGGCTCATTCATTCTATACCTAATATTAAATTTATAACTATATAAGTGATTTGGGTTAGATGTATGACTATAAAAATAATCTTTAAATTTTGAATTTGAATATAGGGTTGAGAATACCTTTACCATTTGATTATTATGTATCAACTTGAAGCACAAAATGTTTTGTGGGACCCTAGGAGTTGCACTTAAAGTAATGATCATAGTTCATTTGGAGACATTTATATTTACAAAGATTAGACTGCACTTGTAACACAAATTGATCCTTCAATTGCAAAAGCACCCTCAAATGACCTTCTAAATTGACACACAAATTTTATCCTCTAAAACATTCATGAGATCTTTAATAAATTTTCTATGCCTAAACAAATCACATCCTATCATATAGTGTACGTTATCTACATAACTCTAGTTAAGTATCATTATTCTATCAATATAATTTGTAATCACCTAGTTTTGTTCCTTTTTATCAATTCTAAACAATATTCTTGTATACCTGGGCTAATTAATGAACAATTGTGTTATTTTATA
Source organism: Chamaecyparis obtusa (assembly GCA_027943335.1). Lineage (NCBI taxonomy): Eukaryota > Viridiplantae > Streptophyta > Pinopsida > Cupressales > Cupressaceae > Chamaecyparis > Chamaecyparis obtusa. The sequence goes on along the minus strand of BSBK01001755.1, from coordinate 3,441,605 downwards.
TTTACTTCAAATTTACAAGGAGTTGTTTTTTAGTCTTTTTTATTTTGACAAAATAATCTACTCTTGTACAAACTTTTCTAATATTTAAAAGGGATTTTGATTGTGGGTGTTTTTAATTTTTGCTTGGAGACGTAACTCTTATAGTCCATGTATTATCAAAATTTGTGTAGATAATAGATAATTAACAAGTTTCATTCTTTGTTTTGGTCCAATTTCAAGGTGTACTATGAAGAAATCTATTATTTCTTTATCAAATAAAAATTTGGAGTACACCTAGGAAATAACTTAGTTATGGCCTACTCTTTTAGCACTCACACAACATCAAGAAGGGTTTTCTTAACTCCACTAAGACAATCAAAGTGCTATTTTGTTGTCCAACACTCTAGTGTTCCATGTTTCCCACTATACCAAAGAATTCTAGCACCATTTGCATTTGGCATCTCATCCAAAAATAGGGGATTGAGTTTTAGTATTACTAGATAGAGGACCAAATAGTTGACGATAATTTTTGCAAATGTCTACCATTCTATGAATGAAATAATTATTTTGTGTTGTAAGTCATCTTATATAAGCTCTAACATTAAAGAGGGATGCCAACATGATTTAACGTCTGCATGTCTACCATGAATATTTTTTTCTTGATATTTTTCTCTCCTCTAACCCTCTTAAAAATATTTTAATAAAAAACAAACTCCAATATCAATATACAAATATGTCACAAACATATCAGATATAAGTAGCTTCTCCATATAAATATTTACAATCTTTATTGCATAAATAATGATCACATGCTTACATAGAAGGTACAACTTTAATAGAGAATTATTTAATGAAATATGATATAGATGTAGAATTTAAAACACATACAGATAAACACAAGCTATTACAGCTAACAAAATTTTTGTAAAAACAAAGGTAAATTGATTTTACACAAATTATTTAACTCATTTATTTATTACAAATAGTTACATCATGTCTAAATATAGAGGTCTTTCTCATTTATCATAGATTTGCGAACTCAAAACATATTCAAGAAGAACTTGTCGAGGAATACTCTTTCTATTATAGCCCTTAAAATAGACAGTAAAGATAGACTTGCAGTATTTTACACATAGCTTTTAAAGCAACTGAAACACTTAGAAACATAGAATTTACGATCTATTAAAAGTTATAAAAATATTAAAAAATAATTTAGAGTGTCCACTTAAAAACCCCTAAAAAACTATTGGACTTTTGACATCATTATCCTATAATCATAATTCTTTACTACATAGTTTATGCACTTCTCTATTTTACTGCAAATTTAGAAGACGAGCTGCAGTTGAGCAGGTGAGGTGTTGAAGGGAAGAAAGCCATGTTTAAGTGCAACTTCCCACACTTTGTTGATGTTAGCAATATTGATAGTTTGTCCGCATTCGTGTTGATTCCACCCTTCTAATGCATGCACCATTCCTCCCACTCTCCATGCGCTCATTACTCTCCTTGGCAGCGAGTTCTGAATTCCCACCATATCAAAACTCAAATTACTATTACTTATTTAGAAAAAATTAGGAAAAAATTAGGATTGAAGAATATCTATTACATCTTAAACTAACAAAATTAGTTATTACATAAAATTTTATACAATGGGTAAAAGATTTTAATGACATTCATGAAGATTTTAATGATATTCATGAGATCAAACAGTCAAAATAATAAATAAATGAATGAAATATTTTAATGAACTCACTAGATAAAACTGTTGAAGAGATCAAGAAGTGAGTTTTAGATTTTAATGACGTCCAAAAAGTTTAGGAATGCAGAGCATTTATTGCACACTTAACCAAAAGTTAAACAATCAACATATAATGAAATGTTTAATGACATTCACAAGATAAAACAATCAAAACAATGAATGTATAAATGAAATATTTTGATAATGTTCACCATATCAAACTGTCAAAGAGATCAAGAACAATAGCTTTAGATTTTAACGACCCCACAATATCAAATAGTCAAAATGATGAATGTATGAATGAGATATTTTAATGATGTTCATCATACCAAACTATCAAAGAGATAAAGAACAACAACTTAAGAATTTTATGATGTCCAAAAAGTTTAGAATGAAGAGCATTTATTGCACCCTTCTACCAAACAATGAGAGTACCATATAATAGTTGAACAATGAATGTATAAATGAAAGATTTCAATGAGATTCATTCACAAGACTAAACAATCAAAGAAATAAAAAAAGAAAACATAAATTTTAATAGCATCTAAAACAAATTAGAATTAAAGAACATTTAGTGTACCCTTTACCAAAAAAAATATTATATAAAGATTAAAAAATGAAAGTGCAAAAAAATTTAACAATGAAATCAAAAATTGAAAATAATGAATGAAAGAAAGAAATATTTTAATGACATTTAGATGATCCAACAATAAAAGAGATCAAGAATGGAAGATTAGCAAATGTTCACACGATAATAAATTATCTTCAAACTAATTTTGATATCAAATTACCTACCATGGCATTCATTCTGTCACATAGTAAATGCAAATACAAACTCATTACCTCACAAGCATGTACATTTTCTAGTTTGGTGGGCACTCGCATTGCAGGTGTGCTATGATAAATGCAGTCCTTACGAGTCCTATTCATTGGAAATGGCAGAAAGGGAATAAAGACAGCTCCCTTGGGTGCCTTCATCTGATCTTCCCCACTTACCATTCTCCCAACAATCCATATCTGCATCATATCATTCTCTAGGTCAAATACAAGTTTTTTTTAACTCTTTTTTTGTTCAATCCAGTCAAGCGAAAAAATGAGTATGCAAACAAAAAAACGGATTCATTTATACATAAGCTTCAACCTTGCAATTCTTGCCCTCTTGATAGCTGTTTACAGGGATGATGTTGTGTTGGAATTGGGATGGCACATTTGACTTCATTTGATCCAATTGTTCTCTTGATTTTGTAAGGAGCTGTCATGCGACACAATGTAAGTATTAAATCTGTGGGGTGCAACAAATTTAAAGACCATGAATTGGGTCTATTCCTAAACTCAAACAAGTTTTAAGAGAATGAATTGGATCTATTCCTAAACGAAGCTAAAAAAAAATTTGAAGAACCTGAATTGGGTCTATTCCTAAACTGAACTAGTACCTGAATAGTGACTCCCCTTTGAGAAAGTAGGCATACAATTGCAGATCCAATCTTTGACCTACCCACACACATGAACACTTCCCTCGTCTCCGATGGGATGGAATTCAATACTACTGCTGTTGCAAGAGTGCTCCCATCGACTATACGAACTTTCAAGTTATTGTGCTTTTTCAAGAACAGCTCCCCTCCTCCGTTAAGATCTTCACTCTGTCTCATTATTATTATTTTGATGAATATGTCCATTAGTTATAATTAAATAAAAACATTTATACATTTATCCACCAAAAAGAAATAAGAATACACAAAGTCACTCCTTCGAATCAATAGTACTCTAAAAATGCGAAATAACAAAAATCAACAAAGTCACTCCTTCGAATTAATAGTACTCTAAAAATGCTAAATAACAAAAATCATAGTACAATAGTACCCTAAAAATGCTAAATAACAAAAATGAACACCACTATGAGGGAAAAAAAAAAAACAATAAAAATGATAAGAAATGTGTTATTATTTTTAATCATTGAACTATCTTATTAATAATTCATCACTTTTTAACTCTACTATGCATTTGATCTATATATTTAAATTCAAAATCATCTTTTATTTAGATTTTCATGTAGTTAATTGATATTTAAAGATCTTTTTGTAATGATAATCAGGGGAGTGTAATGGTGTGTTTTAAGAAACTTACTCTTATCTTAAATATGACAACCATTTAAATCATGATATTGCTACGAGGATTCAACTTTGTAGTTTTGAGTCAAACTTACTAACTCATGTTTCATTAGTAGTGGTTCACAAGAACCCATCTCTCATTACAAATGGAGTGGATATAACCTTGGAGAAACTCTATAATTAAGCATGCTTAGGTGTACCATAATGAGAGAGGTGTTGTGAACCACTTTACTCATGAAACTTTAGAAAAGTTGTTAATGTTGATTGTTTATGTAAAATATCTTCCTCCACATAAATATAGAGATGTTCCTATGAATTGATTTGCTCAATTGTTAAAAAGTTAGTAAAAGATACCTGGTTGAGGAGGCCTAAATTGATAACTTTGACTTCTTTTTTATCTGCCTCCAAAATGGAATCTTCAATAAACTTATTTATCCTTTCTTTTGCAGAAGGCATAAAATACTGCATCCACGTCCATAACCACAATATTGAAAATTAATAATCCGTGATAGACATGGATTTTTCAATGCAGAAAAATAATTAGAGAGACTTTGGATTTGATTGCATAAATGTTTTATTCAATGTTTTAGATTTTATTCATCTTAGTTTATTATTAAGATGAGGAAAATCTTGTACATTATAACATTTCCTCATGCTAATAATTTGACATGAAAAACTTGAAGTAACAAAAGTGAAGAAATGAGCACCTGAAAAGTGTATCGTGGAATAACCCAAGTTTGCAAATGTAAATCATCTAACCGATTTTTCTCAGCAATAAAAGTTTTTCCAAAGAGCCAAAGAAAGAGCATGATGGTATTGCTAATTGGCCATAAAATCCACAAATACCATTTGGTAGAGTATGGTTTAGCAGCAAATGAAGCAAACCCAAATCTTAAATGGAAAAATGAGAGCAAACTAGTTGCATGAGTCAGATACACCAAATCCACCTTTTCTTGCCATCCTGTTTACATAACAATACTACTCATCATAGTCTAGTAATACTACCATCAAAATCTAGTTATCGCCAATTTTTTTATATTACAATTATTTGTTTAAAAGTGCCATTCAAATACTAAACATATTCTTACTTCACAATATAATTGTACTTCATATAATAATAGATTATTATCTAAATAGATCATAACATAAAAGGATACATAAAATCGAGTACAGCTTTCAATTTATATATATTCTATTTTACAGTCAAACATAATTGAAGATCAATAATGGCAAACGCTCAACACCCTCCAATTTACATACATCCTTTCTTTTATCTAACATACCATTGAAGATTAAAAAAAATAATGACCAAAGATAAACATGCAAATAGCGAACACAGTTACATCTTGACACAGCTCTTGAAATAATGCCCAAATTTTTGCTGCTGACCTTTCAATGCAGTCTCGTAGAGAGTGTCGGTCGATTTATCGACCGTCCCATAGAGGTAATCATAGAGAGGCACGAACAGACAGAAGTTGGTATGAACTTGCGAATGGTGAAGAGAGTGATACCTGTCGAATATGAATATTAGCCATGCCTCATCAAATTTATTCACAATGGATAATTTTGTCTTGAAAACTGGAACTTTTGGGCAGAAGTAAGAAAACTTACGAGGGTGTGTACATCAGGTATTTGAGAGGGGGGAAGACCTTAAATGCCCATTTGGGAATAAATTCAAAATTGCAGTGGCCCAAATTGTTCATGAAATCAAACCACATCATGTAGCCAAATATTAGACCAATAGAATGAGTTTTGGTGAAGAGAGTAGCCAGTAGAGCAACTGAGAACATTGTAACATACATCAAATGCTCTGCAAACGGATGCACTACAGCTGAACACAAACAAGATACAAAAACTTCATTGCTCATGAGTACTCATTAAAAATCACAAGATTCAAAGAAAAACCTTTCTAAGATTCAAATTTTAGTACTCAGTGCTCATTAAAAAGCACAAGATTCACAAGAATCAAAGGAAACTTTCAAGATTCAAAATTTCAGTAGTGGTTTATTAATCTATTTGCAATTAAGAATCATAGGAAAATTTTCATAGGTTTTCCATTTACTAATAAGTATTCATTAAACAAGTACTGATAAAAAATATAAGGAAAACTTTCAAGATCCATCTGTAATTAACCTACATACAATCTTTCATAAATTATCCATTTCACTCTTTATATCAAATACACAATAAAAGAAACAAGATTCACAAGAACCAAAGGAAAACTTTCTTACATGTGATGGGTTCTGTGACGAAAGAGGAGTGATGATGAGAATGGTAACGATTAAACAGGAAGTGGTGATGGAGAGCTCTGTGTGCCCAGTAATAAATAAATTCAGATGGTCCAAGATGAGCCAAACTGATAACAAGGAGGCCCTTTGTGTTCCAGAGAGGAACATTGGAGGCGCCTGGAATGTATGCATGAACTATGACAAAGATGAAGGTGTATAGGAGAATATAGTCGTCCCTGCATAACATTGTAAAAAGTAAATTCTTATTATCTTCAAACTTACATAAACACCTTTCATGGCCATTAAAAATTTATCACTTTAGTTTTAGTTATTGTTTTTAGATTTAATGGTCAGAATTTTTTTATCAACATTTCAGATAATTTTTTAGGATTTTCTTCTTCTTAGTTCTTTTAGATTCCAATGATGAAATATGAAGTGTGTTTCAAGATGCTGATGAAAATATCACAAACAATCAAATTGAAAAAGGTAAACACTTATTATCTTCAAACTTCACATAAACACTAATCTCTATCGCTTTCATGACCATGAAAAAGTCACCATTTGATTTTGTGTGACTTCTTTATCAATGTTTCAAATCATTTTCCTGATTTTTCTTTTCCTAAATTATGTAACATCCTACTGATGAATCAGGTAGTGTGATCGGAAACATTGATAAAAACCTCAGACAATCAAATTCAATAACAACACTTGATATACAATATGAAAATCTAATATCATTAAAGATTAATATAAATAGACATCTGTTATAGAAAATAAACACTTAAGATTTACAACCTTTATATAAACACAGAACTTTAAAAACTTTGAATGTCATGCAAAAACCACCACATTTATAATTGATGATTGATGAAAATGGACACTTATTAAATAGAAAGTAAACACTTATTATCTATAAACTTTACATAAACAGAAATCTTTAGAACTTCTATGGCTATAAAAAAAAAAAAACTATCACTTGATTTACAATAAGGTTTTTATTAATATTTGAGACTTTTTTCTCATATCCTTTTTAACATTTTATCAACATTTTGATGATAAATTATGCATCATCCTTTTTTTAAGATTATAAAAAAACAACTTACCAGTGTCCCTCTCTATCAACTTGCTCGAAGTGGATACTTTTAGACTGTATTTGATGCTTGCTCCGTGCATTCTGATAGCGAGAAATACTAATCCACAGTTGGTTATGAAGGTATCTGACTGCCACCAAAAGAAGCAGCACAAGACTAATGTTGTCTGCTTCATGTCCTCCTAGAAAATTGGTATGTATTGCTTTGATCACCAAAGGGGCCAGAAGCAGATACTAGATGCATAACATAACAACATCCTTTACAATCAGCAGCAACTCTACTTTCATATTTGTTTACTCCCATATAGATTTTGGAGTATGATCCCAGAAAAGAAGAAAGAATACACAAATCTTACCTTGAAGTTACCAAGTTTCTCCCATGGCCATTGTGTAAGTGGACCTGGCTTAGATGCCATTCTCTTCACCTCAGAGTTCGGTTTAGAAAAGCTCAAGAACTACAGATCTCTGCAGATTTGTTTGGTCGTCCTCTTAGCATATATAGAATCCTTAGCTCTATCCACGTTAGAACTTAGTTTACTAAGATTATTTACTTCTGCATTTATGGGTTTACCTAGATTATTGTTTATATTGTGCAACTTCGGCAAGAAAGTCCACATATGCCTACTACGCATATTTAACCTGTCCAGATAAACAAACTCAATTTTATGTTTTAATATCTTTTTTAGATTGCAGAAATCAGATAGTTTCTTCATAAACTAATAAATGGAAGATGAGTAATCACTGGAGTACAAAAATGAACAGAGTGGTTGCCTTATAAATGTTGCCCATGAGGTTGGTTTGAAGTTTTTAAATATTTTTTATTAAAATTTAATTTAAGAATATATTTTATTGAGAAGTACAAGATATTTTTCACAAAAAGTCAAATTGTGATATTGCTATTAGGATTCAATGTTATAGTTTTTGAGTCAAACTCATTGGCCCATGTTTCATGAATAGTAGTTCACAAGAACCCATCTCTCATGAGTACTTGGAGGTCACCCATCACAGTACTACTCAACTCAAGTGCGCTTAACCACAAAGTTTCCTCCAAGGTTAAGTCCACTTTGCTTCCAAACCCATTTACAAAATCACTATTCATGAAACATGAGACAATGTGCTTGACTCAAAAAATACACAGTTGAATCTTGATAGCAATATCACAGCATATTTTATAATTTATTATCATGACCAAGATAACTATCAGTCACATCTATCAACGTTTTACATTGTACTTAATAGTCTAAAGACAAAATATCTTTATCTTAATGATTCAATATAAAATATGATTTCAAATATTGATTGAAAAATATTCACACCAACTCAATCCAAAAAAAAAAACGCAATCAACAATAAAAATTGAACCAGAAAAACATAAAACTTCAATACTCATTTTATTACTGACAAAATGGGACCCATTAACCCAGGTGATTTATCAGGTTTCAGAAATTAAACAGACACAAACGGTGGCCTTCATTGAGCGTAGAAAATGGAGATGAGTGGAACTTCCATCCACCACACTTTTTCCACATGGGTAATTCACTGAGCTTTAATATGCTATCAACAGGCTTCTTCATTTGGAAAAATATTAAACAGTTGAGGTGACCCTCTACCAATCCTCAAAAGTAAATATAGAAATCTTATTTAACCATCTACCAGAAGTAGTTGATATCGAGGACCTCCTTATCAATGTTATTTAATCAATCGTCTACGTGTTGCAATCGATTTGAAGGACTTCATTATCAATTCATCAATAAGGGCTGCAATTAATAAAAATCAATAAGCGCTAGTACTTCAATGGAAACCCAACACGTCTGTCTTCTTATTTGTGCTGCTATGTACGTGGCATCCACTGGTCTGCAATCTGTATTATCAAAATTATCCATAAGGAAGAGGTGTGGATTGGTGTAATGCCTATTCATTCATTTAGTATGCTTGTATATTTTTATTGTTGTCAGATCATAAGTAAGAGTCCCTACATTTCTACAATTTATTACATCAATTGTAAATTGTTTCTAAATTTGACTATGTACCATCAATTAAATCTAAAAATAATTTGCGAATGATCTTGTTAATAAATATTTATAAATGTACATTTAAAATATTACATAAATATTATTGTATATTTTTAATGATAAAAATCATATGTACTTTTCATTTATTTTATAATTATTTTGGTTCTTTTATTTTTTACGTAATGATATAAATGGTATGATTTTTGTTGATAATTAGACATATAATTTAAACTTTACCTTAATGTTAAATTTACAATTGTACAAATGACTTGGGTTAAATATACTTTTGTATTGCATCTATTGATTATTTTTTATTTAGTATATACTAACAATTGCACCGTGCAATGGGTATGTTGAAAGAGTGTTGAAAGTCAGATAGGGAAAATTTTAGACATTTTAATAGAGAACTGATTGCTTCAAATCAACTTTTGCATCTATTTATAAGGATCCAAAAATGATGAAAACAAAATCTTTGCATCGGAAATATAATCAAGCTTCATTACTAATAGTCTTATGTTATGTTTGCAAGAGAGAGAGAGAGAGAGAGAGCCAAAAATAAATACCAACCCAAACATTCTATAGAGTAGTTTCACAAAATAGTCCAATAGGTGAACATACACAGTAAGGGAAAGGAAAGCCTACTAGCAAATGGTGAGTGGAAGTGCATCCTAAACCATATTAAGAGAAATTTAATGGGGGTGTTACATAGGCTTCGAGCATCACCATTGGGATTATTGAATACATGGTTGGGCTAAAAAAGGAAGAAATTTATAAGTAGGAAAAAAATATTTAATAGTAACAATTCAACAATTTTTACCTTTAAAACATAAAAAATGGCATAGCATGCAATTGTATTATTTTTTAATGCAAATTACACATAGATACCTTCATTTGCCACTAACACATTTAGTTACATACAAAGTAGCCCTCTCTTTTTCGATAGAAGTCTTTGGGATTACATGTAATGAATAAAGAAAGGAGAAGAAACCAACCTACCTCTACAAGAAAGACGAAGAAAACAAAAACTAAAGCATATATTTTTTTTGTATTAACTATAGGTGGATCAATTACAAAAAATACATTACAGAGAGTACCAACAAGGAGGCCAAGCCTCACCACGAAGTCAAAGTATCATATATACAACAGAGGAACAAAAAGAAGCAGGGAACAATTAATGAAAGACATCATAGTGGGTATCAACCCAACCTGTCCAGCCAAGCAGGCCCTCCATCCAAACAATGTTCTTATGTTGTTGAATATGAGTCAACATAAACAGATCTTCTTTCCCAGTATTGACATTCTTCCTGATTTCTTTGTTCAATCTTTTACAGGCCTGCTCAAACGTCTGCAAGTCGTCCAGGGTTCTCCTCCACTCATAACCATGCTTAAGCTCGTAGAAAAAAAAGGTGGCGTGCCCATCCTTAAGGAACCTCCTCAGCTTCTCTTTTTCTATCATCATAGTAGTGTGAACCTGCAAAAAAATTTTAAGATGTGTGAGTTTTTGAAAAAACTCAGTAAGAGCTCTCGGCTTACCTTGGTATCTCTCCTCGTTCCTGCACTTCCAGATCTGCTAGAGGATGTTAGAAGACAGCATATTCCAAAATAAGTTGGTATCCTTATGGAGACCATTGATATGACCAGTAACAATTTCCAAAATATTCACATTAACAGGGTAGAAGAGACCAAACATATTCCAAATCTCTTTAGCAAAGATACAATCAAATAAAATATGTCTACCTGTTTTAGGGAGCCTGCATAAGTTACAAATGTCAGTATTATGACCATCTTTTTTAATGGGGAGTCTATCAAGCAGAACTAACCATTTAAAACATCTAATTTTAGGTTCAACAAGACTTTTCCACAAAATGTCAAAATATTTTTTCCAAGAAACAACATCTAGAGAGGAATACCAAACAGTGTTAATGTGATAAATAATATCTTCATTGTGATCAATGATTTTGTAAATATTCTTGGCTTTGAGATTAGCCATGATGACCCCATCTGGCCACTTACATTTTAAGTGCCTATGGGACTCCACATGACAGATAGTAGGAAGATTTTTAGTAGCCTGAACAATCATATTATAGGTCTTCTTGTGCGACCTAGGAATATTATACTTATTCTTGAGCTCATCCCATTGAATGATATTATCTTGTTCAAAAAGGTCAACAAACTGAGATATACCCAATTTAGCCCATAACCTGGCAGAACATCCTTGGGAGAGGGCTAGGGGTTTACCATTCAGGTGCAAGTTCCACCAAATGGATCTTTCACCATGGATCTGCTTATCATCATAAAACTCCTTGTTGGTGATAAAGTTCCTAACATGGTCCCAGGCTCTCCAAATGGATTTGAAAATAGCAGAGCCTTGGACAATGACCGGGAAATTGCCAACAATAAGGTCACAAAATGGGAGATTTTTCCAAGTTCTGGCTTTTTTAGGAAAACCTCTTTCAATATTATGCCTAACCAGCACCTTCCAAGGATTATTACCCTCCATGGAGTGAAAGATCCATTTGGCGGATAGGGCAATACCTTGAATTTTAAGGTCTTTAAGCCCTAGCCCCCCAAGGATTTTGTCAATATGGCACTAGTCCCATTTGACCGCATGCATCTTTTTATTACCTTTACCATCAGACCAAAGAAAGTGCCTAATAGCCTTCTGGATTTCTAAGATCTGATAATTATTGAACATCCAAGCAGAGGAATAATAAATACTATAAGATAAAATGAATAAATATTTTATTTTTAATTTTTTTTTATTATTTATTTTTAGTAGTATTTTTTCAGTTAAACTAAATAAGCAAACAACTCAATGATTTAAGTATCTCAATGATCATGTTGTTATCCAATTTATACTTACAAGTTATTTTACAACTATTTTTATTTTAGCAAAATTTATTTTATTTATTTAAAGGTTATTTTTATAATATTCAACATTTTATAATAAAAACCATCTCTAAAATATACTAAAAAAAACCCATTTAAGTTGGGGTCCCATAGGAGGAGCTTAAGCTCTATTTTTTAGGAAGAGTAGGTATGATGAAGAAAAAAAAAAATTGCTATGGGATTATTTAGAATATTTACCTAGAATTTTAGCCTTGATCAAATTTTTAGGAGATATTTGTGAAACCTATTTTTTAATATCTTCCTTCATCTCCTATTTTTTTTGGCTTTCCTTCTTATTTTCCTCTCTTATATTATAATGAATTTAAATAATAATATATCTAAAAAATATTATACTTATTTATTTTATATTTGTATTTAATATTATATATTAATAAATATAAAATATATATTTTATTCATAAATAAATATTATATATTATAATAAAATAAAGTAAATGTCTTGATACTTGGACTCTCTCGTTATGAGGTTGTACTCCTTGTTGTAAACTCTTCTTTTGATCTCCTTATAATTAATACAAAAATAAAATAAATGTAAAAATTTATTTATATATTATATTATAACTATATAACTATTAAAAATAAAATAATAATAATTATTGATATACATATATAATATATAAATAATATGTAATATTAATAACTAATTTATTCACTCCAAAGTTATATATAAATCATGTGTATTATTAATAGCTAATTTACTCACTCCAAAGTACCACCCCAAAATTTATGAATATGCCTTAATTGAATAAAGAACAATTATAATACTATAGTATTCAAAATTCCATACATATTGCCAACCCTTAATAACATTTTCATATGTTAATTTTTTTAAAAATATTACTGTCACCAATTTGTATGAGGGCAAACAAAATATCAAGTATTGCTTTTATGAGAAATTATTTAAAAAATTAGAAAGCAATAGACTTAAATGAATGTAGTTGTATGAAGTATTTACTGATATTTTCCATAGATATTTTCTTTCGCTCGATTACTCCTTCGCCATTCTACCATATCTAAAATATTAATTGCTTGAATTTGCTTATAACATTCACTTTGAGTTGTTAGTTCTTGTCGTAGGCTAGAATTATAGGCATCGATAAAACTTAACTATTCATTTTTTAGCAAATCAAATGCAAGATATTTTTCTTATTTCAAAAATTTGTATCTTACCTAAAGTATAGTTGCAGTTTTTTTAACAAAACAAATTTACAAAATTTATTTTCTATCACTTCATTGGCTAAAAACTTTTAGTGATAAGAGCGCTTTTTCAAGAAATATGAAAGTGTTTTATAAGGTAGAATTTTTAATGAGTACAAAAATGAAATTGTTTTATAAGATATAATTTTTTATTTATTATTATGTTATTAAGCAAAACTTTATTTTTGTTTGTATTTTAAAACTACTTCTGTGTTCTATTTTATTAAGAAAAATTAAAATGAATGTGATTTAATAGTTGACTCTCTCATTGAAGTATTTAATTAATGTAAATACATTATAATTATTATTTAATAAATTATATTTTATATTATATATATATGAGTAGTAATATTTATAATATTAAATTATCTTCTATTATATTATACTATAGTTATACCATTATTAAAATAAAATAAAATATCCAAGGTTATAATTTAATATCAATTATATTTTATTTTATACTACATTATATTATATTTATATTATTAATTAAATAAATTTTATTTTTATTTATGGTATTATATTAGATTATAATAACTTAGCATACTTTAGTTCTAATTATACTACTTGATATATTATATTATTTTATCAATAAACTAATAAATTATTTTTCCTATTAATGTTAAATTATAAATATATGAATAATTATTAAATTATATGAATATTTATTATAACTAAAGTACATTATATTATTTCATATATTAAAATTATTAATTAATTTTATATTATATTTTATTAATATATGAATAATTATTATAGTATATTAACATAATCCTAATTAAACTAATTTTTAATAGAATTCCCTCTTTTACATTATATTCATTTGTGACATACTAATGCATCAATACTTTATCTATTGGAATGCATTATTTTTTAAAACATTAAAAAATACAATTGATCAAATACACAATTTATTCATTTGGCAGGAACTATGTTGCACTGCAGCCTTGTTTGAGTTGGGCAACACACATTCTGGCAGATCAAAACATAAGAGTTATTTTTATGCTGTGATTGAATATGTTAAAAAGCAGTGAGTGGTTTCTAGTGGTTTCTAGCATAAAATAAAATAGTATATGCCAATGGGAAACACGTTTTAACGACATATGTATATGTTCTATTAGTGAAAAACTCAATGGACAAGAATGTTTTAATCGTCTTGCGTGCATTGTCCAACCTTTTGAACCATTGATTTTGAAAACAAGGAGGGTGGATCACAAATAAGAAATGGTTTCCACGCAACTAGTAATCGCATCTTGGTGTGCAATGGGTACGTTGTAGTTATGTACAAGATTATTGAAAAAATGTTCCTGATGATCATCAATGAATATGTATATGTTAAAATAATCAATAAAATACAATATTTTTGGAACAAAAATATACAGAGTGATCAAATTACTATGTACTATATGAATGAAAAAGAAATAAGAAGAATTGAGGGAAATTGGTAACATTGAATTTTCATTTATTGTTTGCATTTCATTTGTAGTTTTCATCATTTTGCATGAAATAACAATTGCAATGTTTTCCATGCTTTTATGAATACTATAGTGTTTCTTCATTTTTTTTTCATTTTAAAACATGTAATTAAATTTCATTCATCCTTTCACTTTGTTATGTCATTGTCAATAAGTATAAAGCTTGAGTGCTCTACATGTCCTTCAAAGATATTGTATTCATTCAATATTTTGGTGAATATAATAGTTGAAAACCATTCTACACAAAGACACGCAAATTAATGAAGATCTTTGCAAACTTGGAGCACTCAATTTAGGCTATGATACCAAGTTGTAAAACAAGGCACAGAAGAGAAACCCACAAAATGAGCTCTGTTATATTGTATTGCCAATTCACCTAATTTATAGAGAAATACATAATAAATTCTATATCTATTGTGGATGAGAGTTAACGACATATTTATGACAGGCAAGTTTAATGGACGGTGGAAGATGGTTGGTTCATGTTCAATGGTCGCATATGGAACATGTGTGGAAATTCTTCATAGTCTATACATGAACAATTTGTTGTTGAGAATTAATTTATTTTTCAGAAATCTCCCCATTAATTAATCATCAAAATAGGGTGAGATTCAAATCAACTGGAAAGGAATTTTGTCATAGCCTTGTATGCTAAAAAAACCTGGCTTGGCAAGCTTTCCTAGAAGGGCCAATTTCACACATTCTGTTGGAGTGCACATGGAAGGAGATGCAGAAGAATTGGTATTGGTATTCCTCACTTCTGTTATGTTTAGGAATAGGCTAACAAAATTGCTCGTGAAAAACTCTTGAAAAAAATATTGTGGCATGAAAACATTGAATTCCGGTGGCCAATGCCCACATCGGCTAACTATCAGCTAATAATTACCTTCAAAGCACATAATTTTTTTATCTAAAAATCCCCAAATTTGAACGCTTGCTCAATTTTTTTAAAAATTTGCTCTCTATTCTGACATCAGTGTTTTCTTATTTGGAAGGGCAATGTAAGTTAGATGAGTCATGGAGGATGGATATTTATTTATTTTAGTGAAGGGAAAAATGATGCCCTCGCATTCATGACTTGAAGTAGTATAATGCGCTCACATGATAATTAGCAAAAATGTCTAAAATAACGATGTAAATGTACATCAGTGTCAGTGAGTTCAAATGACACATATCCAATGCTATTAATTACCACATGTCTTAACTGTTTAGTTCCTTCCATCTGTGGAGCTGCATGCCTGCCAAGCACGTCAAGCTGCACCTTGGGATTGAGTGATATATACCATTTGAACTCTAGTGCATAGACTTTCTTCTTAGTGCCACATACCTTCTTCTTAGTGTTTGTGGAGAATGAGGCACAGATAAGTAGCGTGGATTGTCAAGAAGCACCTAATGAATGTTATATGATCCTGGTATGAACCAATGATGAAAATGAATGTCCAAATCACACACTTGCAACTCCTAACTTAGCAGCTTTCTCCTTCATTGCCTCAAGCTTCTCTATATGTAACTGCAAATCAAACTCACTCAATTCAGAGCCAGTATGAATGAACTTGGTGTCAGGAAAACTTTTATTGTTATTCATGGTGGAGTAGAGAAATGGATGAGTGAGAGCTTTAACCAGCTTCACTACCTCACCAATACTCGTACAAAACTTAGAAGCAATCACAGTATTATCAGTCATAATATCCTTTGCATATTTTGACCTCCATTTTTTCCTGTCTGATGCCTGAATCTCAATTTCCTATTTGAGAGATGTCATGTCATCTATTTTGTTAGGTTGAGAACAAGAAGCAACACTCTCAATCTTGGTCAAGTGATCTTCGAAGAGAATTGAGGCCTTGTCCCTCCTAAAGTGGTCCAGTTCTACAATCATGGCAGATGCCAATGATTGAGCACAAGACATGTCATTTGCATCACTTGGGTTGCCTTCTACATCACAACCAATAGATCGCAACCTTGAAGCTCAGATTCAAGAGTTTCAAATATCTTTTCTTTGTAGGAATGCACTTCATCAACCAGAACCAGTTTGCATAAATCATGGGCACCAATCCTGCCCAATTGGGGATCATATTTTCTTGCAGCAGGGGAGGGGAAGGGAGATCCATTAGTCTGAATCTAATGATCCTATTGGAAATTTGGCTATAATGGTGTATATGAATTAGTATAGTGTTGTCATTATGGCAACAAAGTCATATAGTAGTTTGGAGTCAGTGCACTTGATAAGAAGATCAGAAATCGGTTAAGTGTTGAAGACTGGATAGTGTACAAAGTACCTGAAGCTCAGAGCATCAGCGCACATGAGTACGACTGAGTTATGGTGTGCACCCTAGAAGATAAGTTGGTTAGACTATATTCATGCTTAGTCTATGAGCACATGATCAAATATGCAAGTATGACAAAGTTACAGACAGCTAAAGTTGCACATCCAATGTGTGCCAAAGAAGAACAGAGTAAGCAGCCGACTAGTAGCATTTTGATTTGTGGTCATATTCTAATGTTGTAAAGGTTATGTGCCTATTGTAATTAGGTTGCTGACATATAAATATGTTTGTTTGTAAACATGCTTGAGCCAATTCAATTGGAAGCGTTGTATGTATCGATTAAAGGGCTGACCTAGTTATTTGTTTTGTATGCGCATATAAATATGAGATGCGACCATTGTAATTAGTATGGAAGTTGATATAGAGTTGTGATAAGAAGAGAAGAAGTATGAAAAGAATCAATAAGATGTATTAGATTTTTGCAAGAGGTCAAAGCATTAGCGCATCAAAGGAACTGATCAGACAAGTAGTGTCACAGTGACAGTTCATCCAACAGATATAGTGTGTATTTGAGATTAGAAGGTTGTAGCCTTCACTACTTGAGTAGTGAGCTCTAGGGAAATGCATTCACTCCCCTAATAGGGACTATTTTAAAAGACTTCTAACAGGGTCTGACCCTTGACAAGGTCTACTGTACTTAATACATTGTAAAGCAACTCCTATCAGGGTTAAGGATCTTCTAACAAGGATCATAAAACACTAGTATAAAATATTAGTGGGTGTCAATTCCCATCAGGGTTTTTACCTATTTGGGTTTCCCCGTAACCACATTGGTGTTATGTGTTGATTTCATCTTTCATGTTTATGTGGATGTTCATTTCAGTACTTAAGTATTTAAGTTAAGTTTGAGATTAAGTAAAAAGATAAAATACAGTGAACACTGATTCACCCCCCCTCTCAGTGTTCCCATTGCCAACAATTGGTATCAGAGCTCTGATCCTTAGCAAAGAAGTTTAACCACTTGAGGAGATCATGGACAAAGTAGAAATGAAACATTTGAAAAGAAATCTTGAAGTTGCCCTTGAAGACCTGGACAAATTTGAAAGAGAAATTGAAGAACTAAAAGAAAAACTCAGTGATGCTCAATTAGTCATCAAAAGGCTAAGAAAGGATTTGAAAGAATGCTCTACCAGTGATCTAGGGACAATGGTCAAGAAGCTGAATGAAGAAAATAAATCCTTGAAAGAACAACTTGAAGAATTTGATGATAAGTTGACTAACAATTAGAAAGTCTATGATGAACAGATTAAAGAGAACCTTCAACTGAATGAAGAATTGAGGCAAGAAAACATGGAAATCTTGGAGCTAAGGAGCAATAAAGAAAGCTTGGAATCTAAATTGAAAGATGCTAAGAATCACATTGATAAATTACACACCAGTTCTGATTTGATAGAATCTCAGTTATATGCAAGAAGAGCTAAAGAAGATACTAGCTGCATTGGATACAATGAAGCACAAAATCATATTGACAACATGCGAGCAAGAATGAAAGCACCTGAAGGCACCTCAGATGCTAAGAAGACTGGAAGTCAGACTAAGGATCATATTGAGCCACCTAAGAATGAGTGCAAGCCAGTAGACCACACTTGTTATGCATGTAACAAGCATGGACACATAGCAAGGAACTATATATAGGTAAGACCTTTCAATGGTTACTGTTATTCATGCAATAAATTTGGTTATAGAGCTATGACTTGCAAGAAAAGTCAAAAGAATAGGACTCAACATAATCAAAGAAACCAGAATCAGTCAAATGTAAGAAGTTCTCAGAATGTTACATGTTAGATATGTAACTATAATGGTCATTCAACTAGACAATGTAAGATGGTGACTCATGTCAATGCGTCGAGGAATATAAGGCCTCCAGTCATTTCTCACTCTTGTAACAAGGCTGGAGACATCTCAAAGTTTTGTAGATCAAGGATGCAAGGTCAAGAAAGCCCTAAAAAACCTAAAAAATTAGTTTTGGATCCTGAAGGAGAAGTCAATTTTGTGAAAGCTTTAGAGGATGCAAGCTTGATTTGGTCAGAAGCAAAGAAGGACAAGGTTGATGAGTATGTATTGGATGCATCCACAGTGGACACACCCTCTACATCTAGATGAATGGCCCTCAGGGTCATAGGGGGAGCTAATTTAGCTCTAGCCCCCTGCGTGACTAGTATACTCACTCTCAAAGTATGCGCCTTTGGACTTAAGCCTTTGGAGACCAGTAGAACCTATGTGAAAAAGTGCACTAGCTGATTGTTTGCAGAATGGGAGATAGAATATTTCAAGTAATAGCCTGGTTTACACGACAAGCATTAATGGAAGATTTTCCACTTTAAAGTACACAAAAGTTTAAAGATCTCTCATTCCATTCAAATTGAGAGTGATTGGAGAGTAGAAGAGCCCTAGCATTTGATTGAGAAGGATTGCAATTTGATTCATCAAGTGATTTGTTGTTCATTTGATTAGTTGCGAAAACCCTAGTTCATCACACCAATTCAAGAAGTCTTCAAGATCATTTGGAAAATGATATCCAAGTAAGTGATGGCTACTCCTATAGTATTTGATGTTGTGGAGAAGAAAATATATGTGTTTAAGAGGCATCCATTTAAATCAACACTTAATGACCTAGAAGGGGCATTCTCTCGCATGCCTATGGGCGTTATGCATGTCGAGGACATTAGGGCATACATTCACTATAAGAAAGAACCAGTAGGATTGGATAGATTAAGAACACACATGGAAACTATGTTGAAACCAGACAAAACCTTCATGGATGAGTATGCATAGTGGAACAATCACCCTATAGTGTAGTATGCTATGACATATGAGTTCTATGAATTAGAATGGATTAAGGTTCTACTAAGTAGGATTAATGATGACCTATTTTGGATAGGTGAAGTGTCAGTCAGAATTATTGGTGACCTAAATCATGAGATGATAGGCCTCTCAAGGATGGGCGTCATCTTTCCAGTGGGAAAAGATATGAGGAATATTGTTGAACAGACTTGCAAATCAAGAAGTGATAGGTGTGGTATGACTATCAAGCCTATTGAGAAAGATGACATCAACTTGATGTCCATGATACTAGGATATAGGTTCCAACACACTAGCATGGTAAATAGTGTGTCTGCGGCCACAATTCTTGCAGCCATAAGAATTGTAAATGAGAATGGAGAGTTCAACCTGTGTGAGATATTACACGCATAGCTAATTAACAACATCAAGGTAATCAAGCACGATAAGACCAAAATATTCAGATTTGGGTCTTTGATCATTTATATGTACTTCCATATTATTGGAAAAGTGTCTGATCTGTATCTTGACAAATCTATCCCCACAATGCCATAGATATCTCTCAAGGCATGTACTGAGAGCACTTTGAAGGACTACATGACACTAGAGTTGAAGACATTCAGGTTTAAAATGTATATGAGGTACAGGATACTAGAGAACATTGTTGAGAAATACAAGGATACTATTTGCTTCATGGTTGAGACTAACACAACATGCATGGAGGTAGTTGAGCCAAGAAAAAAGTGGATTCATCCACTAGGATATGAAGTGGAAGAGCCTATTATAGAAGTATATGCACAAGTGTTGATTTAAGCCCCTAAAGACCCTAATGAGCCAAGATGGGGAACCTATATAGAGAAAACAAGAGAAGTTGATGCAGTCTTGAATAGTGTAGCAACTAAAAGAAAGGTTGCCAAAGTCACCTCAGAGTTCTTGAGAATTCATGGACTGTCTCAAGAAGACCTAGACAAAGCAAGGGAACAAAAGATTGCTTTGGAAATTGAGAGCACAGCAACAACAAAGACTGAATTAGATGATCCTAAGTTGAAGAAGGTGAAGATAGAAAAATTTGATGTTCAGAAGGGTAGAACTATTGTTACTCCTTCTATGCCCAAGGAAACCATTGACCTTACTGCTCCTCCTAAGTATAAGGAAATGCCTAAGAGGAAGAAAGAAATTAGCACTGGTCATCCATCCTTGAGAGTAACAAGAAATAGAAGGAACACTCAAGCACCTCCTGAAGTAAGTTTCAAACCTAGTCTGAGTGTGTTAAGAACAAGAATTATTGATGAAGGCATAATTGATTAAGTAGGAAAGTTCTATGAGAAATACAGCGAGATTGACAAATCAGAGATACATGGAATGATTGTCAAACATATGTTAAAGTTTAAGAAGACGGTCTTAGAATTGAAGACTATGATTCCTGATAATGTATTGAATATCTTAGACTTCCAAAAGAGATAGGCTATTGAAGAAGATCTAAGGATAAGAGAATTTTTTTTAGATGAAACCCTTCTAGTATGTGAGCTAGAAGAGAAAAAGTTATTGTTAGATCTCGTGAAGCCTCACCTTAGGACCAAGACAAGAAAATTGAATATAATGGATAAAAACTTTGAGTTAGTTGCTAAGGAAACATAGGAAGCCTTTAAGAAGGTCTTTATGAACAGACACATGTATCCACCTACTATGCCCACAACTCAAGTACCCTCAAAGGAAGTCAAGATGGCAGAGCCCACTAATGCATCAGTGACAGGTCTTTAGTGTACACACTAAAATGGTGCACTTCTATGAACCATTACATGCAAGGTTGCTCAAGAATGAGGCCTCACAAAGTGGCTCATAGCTCTCTATGCATGAAGTTGCAAGGGACTATGATGTATTTGCTCTCAGCTAGAGCTACAAGCTTGTGACCTTGCTAGTCAACCATACAATGAGAGATTCAAGTGAGGACAAGGGCAAGAGTGCCAATATCCCCAAGAATCACTATGAAAAATGCAATGCAAACTAGTCTATGGAAATGAAAATGCAATGCAACTAAGCTATGAAATGGAAAGAACAAGTGTTACAAATCCTTCCTATTTAGACTATGTGAGATTAATCTATTGCATCAAAGGAAACTAAGCTATGAAATGAAGCTAAAATGCAAAAATAAAAGACTAGGAACAATAAGGTTTCCAAAAGCTCCAAAAGTCTCCAAGAATTCCTGCAGCATAAGATTAGTACTCAAAACATGGTATGCAAATGGAGGAGAGAGCTTTCCTTTTGTAAGAAATGCAAAGGAATGGACCATTGAGATTAAGAGGCAAAAATTCTTAATCGACGGTGGAGGTTGAAAGAGGAGCAATCCATGTGCACAAGTATCCTCCAATGAGAGTGAAGTGTTGACTTTTGAGCCTCATGTGAGACAAAAAGTTCTTTTTTTCCTCTTGTAAAATAGGAATAATGTTTTATTTGTGCAACTTAGGATAAGAGGAAAAGTGAGGCTTTTTATTTAATCAAAAGGGGAGGAAATCTTCCTTTTAATTAAATAAAGACTTAGGATAAATGGTTAGCCCAAGGATAAAAATCCAATATATGATCGAAATTAAGACTTGATCAAGAAACTGATAATGTTGAAAATATTGATTATTGATCAAAATGATTCAGGGTTGATAAATCAAATAAATGGGGCCCAAAGTCTAGGCGACCATTTTTGGGTGCATACATTTGCCCCTCTTTGACTAATGTGTGATCGATTTGGGAACACATGTAGTCAAAGAAGAATTGAAATGTGAGATCGATCTGGGATCACAAAACAACTCAAATATGAGGTCGATTTGGGATCATATTCGGACAAAGCATAAACAAAGGTCTTTGAACATGAGGTCGATTTAGGATCACATTCAAAGTAAGAGATAAGAATCTCAAGCTTGAGCGAAAACTCACAGAAGGATAGTTGAATCAAGAAAATCAAGGAATCAAGGATTAAAATCCAATAGGTACTGCCCCCTCGGAATCAAAATTGAAATCAAAGAGAGGAGAACAGTGAATTGATAAAGATTTGATCAAATCAGAATGAAATCACAATTGAATATAAAGGTCAATAGGTTAACCATTAAAACATGCCCTAGCCTGACTGAGAAAGATGTAGTCAAACATGAGAAAGGAGGGAATGGAATGAAGATGAATGAAAGACTAGAAGTTTGGAAGACATGGAAATGAAGAAATGACGATGCCCCAACAAAGATCGAAGGATTAGGCCTCAAAAGATGTAGCCAACTGCGCAGAAGAAGGGAAGATTTTGAAACATGATTTTGACTATCAAGATGATCTCAAATTTTGATTTCGAGTCTGAAAATGGATCCAGGACGTCGAAATTAGCTAGGGGTGCAATTTTTACGCAATTCTGAGGTGTTTCAAAAATTAGGTCAAAAAGTCAAAATGTTATAAAAGGGGTCAAAATGTCATTTTCAAAATCATTTGAGTTTTAGCAATTTGAGGATCTTGAGAGCTTTAGAGAGAGAAAAAGGCCCAGCAAGCAGGAGTTCCCATCCATAGGCATCGATTTGAGCACGCCCGGTTGCACAACCGGCCACCACACTATCCTTCCCCGGTATGTTTTCGAAAAACTTGAGCTTTTTGAGTCATTTTTCGCATTTAATACCTTTTTAGCACATTTTTAAAATTTTTAAAATTTCAATTTTTTTAAGTGAGGTGAAATATCACGTGATACTTTAGAAGTATCATGCCCTTTGGGGAGAAATATCGCACGATACTTCGCGGGTCCCCAAAGTATCGCGCAAGTAGAGACACCAGTATCGCACGATACTGGGTGAAATATCGCGCGATACCAGGTGAAGTATCACACTACCCAAAGTATATCGCACCACTATAGGGAGAAGTATCGTGCGATACTTCTCCAAAAAAGAAGTATCACCCAAAGGCAAATTTTGAAATTTTAAGTATTTTGAGCAAAAATGACATGGGTCTAGACAATATTATGTGTTTAAAGATGTGTTAGACTGATTTTTAGGCATCCATCATGATATGTTCTAACAACTAGCTTGGTTTAATAGCTTGCAGGAGGTCTTTTCGGTGCTGATCATCAGAGCGCCAAAGGTGACTGGGCTGAGGTGTGTCCGAGATCTGGATGATCCGGGCAATGCTGACATTAGGGCTATGGGATTCAGGTATTTACTGAGATTCCCAAACATCAGAGCTGACCATGGGTTGTTGACTGCGCTGGCTGAGAGATGGCATAGCGAGCACAACACCTTCCATCTTCCCATAGGTGAGGCATCCATCATGCTAGAGGATGTGTACAAGATCCTACGAGTGCCATGTCATGGTGAGCCTGTAAGTATAATCATGTTTTTAAATTGTGTAAGTGTAATATTTCCATATGATGAAAACTAATATGATTTGTGTGATGAGACAGGTATACTATGATCAGGATGTGACCGAGGGGCGACGGATGATCCAGGAGATGTTCCAGGATGTGACTATCCTGGATCGGCATGTCAGCTGGGAGCAGTTAGTAGAGGATTTCAGCAGAGATTTCTTGGTGCCATGTATTGTGGCATCGATCATTTCACAGATCTTGATGACTGATCGCAGTCAGAAGGGATTCCCGCTTGGATGGGCTAGGTTACTGATGGACTTGGTAGGCAGACCTCGGTGCATGGCATGGGGTCCGGCCATACTAGCAGAGATGTACCATGAGCTACACGAGATCGTGTACAGGGACAGTCGATCGTGGACGTGTGGTGCCATCCTGGCACAGGTGTGGGCGTGGGAGCACATCGCAGTGATGAGCCTTAGGGTTCAGCCGAGGGAGAGGAGATACCCCTACATATATAGATATGTGGGGTTCATATCACATGCTCATACTAGGGATGTGACATATTACAAGAGGAGTTTGGATGAGATGGCTACTTTCACATGGAGGCCATACAGGGATGTGGAGGGGTGAAGTGATGCAGATGAGGAGTTGAGCTACATGTTGTGCACTCGGTCATTAGTAGGCCAACACCCAGAGATAGTAGAGAGATTTTGCATCACTCAAGTATGGTGGTAGTTTGGGAGGCAGCAACGAGTCTCGACAGAGACTACCATCAGGCAGTCGCAGAGATAGTGGGTATTAGGATCAAGCCCTGGGAGTATCACCCAGATGTGGTAGATGCAGGGGCTGATGCGGCATACAGGGAAAAGTGGCAGAGGGCACCATTCTCTTGATTTACGATACCAGATGCATAGGTACCAGCACAGGGGGGAGACGGAGGAGATGGCAGGGGGGACGGAGGAGACGGAGGGGATGGAGGAGATGGAGGAGATGGCGAGAGGGGGAGAGGGAGGAGGATGGAGAGAGGGGAGGGATCTAGATCAAGTGGCTAGAAATGGTCATGGGGACAGAGATTGGCGACGCCTGAGGATGAGGTGAGACCAGCTCGCCGACAGGCAGATCACAATAGGACCAGCCTACAGGAGGAGATGATTTGAGAGCGAGGATATAGGCTCTCAAGGCTGAGATGCAGCAGCTCCGGATTACTATAGCAGTGAGAGACTAGCAGTTACTAGATCTGAGAGCAGAGCGAGATCAGCAGATAGCCGATCTCAGGGCAGAGATAGCACATCGTGAGGCGATGGCATAGGCAAATGCGCTAGAGATCCGATGGGAGTCAGCGAGAGTAACATATTATCATGGACTCTACCTTTAGGCCATTCCAGAGGGTGAGAGAGCACCATCATATTCTCAGAGGGTAGGGGTATCAGATGTGGTACTTGATAGGAGAGCCATGCCTCCTCCACCACCACGAGCTCCTCATGAGAGTGGTAGCAAGTCCTAGGGTTATGTCTTAGGTTGATAGATGTTTAGACATATCTTGAGACATTGATCTAGATTATGGGATCCCATATTGTATATTGTATCATGACATTGATGTATATATGAGATTACTGGATGTTTGATTGTATCATGTGTTTATGTCTCTCTTGTGATGGATGTATCAGTTTATGTATATTGTCTTGTCATTTTTCTCAAAAATACTTATGTACATGCTTATGTATGTTCTCTCTCATAGATGTATGTTTAATTCTCATGTGTATGATATAGACTCATATTTCTGGAAATGACAGTTGTGATATAGATATGATGATATGATTAACCCCTTGTGATGAACAGGAACAGGTTCGAGATGAAAAAGACAAGGAGTGAAAGACATGATTGAGAAGAAGGAAAGGTGAGCACAGTTGGCTGATAGGTCCACATAAGATGAAAAGAAGAGCTCTCTCCATATGCAAGATGAAAAACTAATCTAACATGAACCTAAGAATGCAAGCTACTATGAAAGTGGTTGACTTGCAAGGTCACAACACCTATAGATATCTAATTATCATCATCGAGCATTATTAGTAGCGTCGCAAGATCATACAATACACACTAGCATAACTATGTGGATATGAATATGATCTTTATCAGATAGAAATGTGGAAATCTCACCTAGGCATCAAAGACATGTAGGTCCAAATGATGAATGCAGTGAGATCACCTAAGTTTGATATGGCGAGATTATGCTTGTATCAAGACACATGAAAGTCAGGATAACTAGAAGCATGCACTCACAAAACAGTCAAAGAAAATACCTTGTCAATCCATAGTGTCAAGTAAGACTAGCATAAATGCTCATGACAGTTAGGATCAACAAAATATACCCACTCTAATACCCCAAAAATGGGCTATAAGTTCATTAATCTCCTACATCTACAAATTCAAACGAAATCGACATCAAAGTCCTAATCTAAGGCACATCTAAACATCATCAAATCATAATTGATTATCTTAAATTCTGCATCGGGGAATATTCTTAGCAATATTCCTAATCATCATAATTATTTTTAATTTTATAATTATTTGGCAATAAATCACATTTATCCTAAAGTTTGATTAATTAAATATTTTCATATTTAATTAATTAGATTTAATATTTGCCACTTAATTATGTTATTAAATTTAATTCTATCTATTATTAATTATATTATTTAATTTTGACAATAAATCTAATATCATATGAATAATTGATTAAATTCTTATTTAATTAATTAAAGCAAGTTGTCATTATTTAATAATATAATTTTTAATAAAAGTTTGATTAAATAATTGATTAACCCATAAATCAATTATTTTATTTTTAAAAGCAGTTAAGTTGGAAATAAATCACTTTATTATTAAATTAATTCATAAATAAAACATGCACAATCATAAAAGCAGACAATTATCAATTATCAATTAAAGTTAAACTCTATTTTTAAGTTAAAACTTAGCTTTTGCATATTTTTGTGAGTTAATTATCCTTTATTTAAAAATAACTCAAAAATCAAGCTGAGTTAATCTGAGTGATTTATGGTTTTTTCTCATGCACCTCCAAAGCCTTGGATTTCTATAAAAATAAGGCTCATCTCTCAATCATCTCTCAAATTTGCATCCAAGCATCTCATATTTTTGCACAATCACGTTGGAGAATTGGAATTGAAGAATCAAAGCTCTTGCGAATCGACATCTTTGTGAGATCAATCTTATTTTTGTATTCATATTGCATATCATTGTTAGATTAGCATTGCATATCAATTTTCAATAGCATTCATAGCATATCAATTTCATCTAGCATAGCTTTCATATCAGATTAATCATTCTTATTGCATAGAAAATCCAAAAAATATAGATTAATTGCATTCATATTTCATATCATTTTTGCATTCAAATCCTTCATTTAGGTGTCGTCTAGGTCACTGATCTCGATTACAATCTGAGAACATCAATATCGCACCTACTAGAAGGCAGTAAATCGCTTGGTTAGAGTAGATTTCAATTTTGCATGATTTTGATTTTAGCTAACCTCTAATATTTTACTGAAGGTTGTGTCTACAGATTAGGTACAATTTTTACACACACATTTCTGACGCCCACCATGGGGCAACCCACCTTTGCATGCTAGTTTTGATTTTTTTTGGGAGCTAAAACCCCAAAGTTTCAAAGATTTAATTTTATCTCCCAAAAAACTTAGAGTTTTGGTTTGAAATTTTTTTTGTAGGTTGGTGACATATCAGGGAAGCTTTGATAAAAAATTCAAAATTTTCTAAAAAATTTTGAATTTTTAATAATTTTTTTTTTATTTTTCATAAAAAAATTAAATTTTTAGCGCAAATCAGAATATTTTTTGGAAATTTTTACATTTTTGGAAAGATCTTCAAATTCTATAGGGGGTCTATTATTTGTATTTTAAATTTGGATGCAATTTAATAGCTCAAATAGTCAATTTGCAAAAACTAGTCTATTTTGATAAAACGGGTCTCTAGGGCACAAATGAAGAGATTTTTCTAAAATTTTTACATTTTTGGAAAGATCTCTATTTTTAAGTAGGGGTCTCTATTCTGAATTTCTATTTTTGTGGCCAAAATCATATCAAAAAAATTAGATCTTGTTGACTAGGTCAAATGCAATGCAAAAAAATTAAAATTTTGTGATGGGTATGCACTTATTTTTCATATGATTCAATGCATGATATGAGTTGTCATTTGGATTAATTTCTAGTTATTATTGCTTCTAAAAATTGATTTTTAGATCTAACCCTATAGTTTTCATAAGTTGAATATATTTTGCATATCTTATTTGCTTGTTTGCTTGTTGGAGAGTTCGTCACTTGCTTGCATAGAAAAGCTCAACAAAAATTGCTAAAAATAAGGTAAAATCTACTAAGCACATTGCAAGGATCCTAGGTATTCTCCTTCATCTAATAACATTTCGATTTAGGATTTAAAATAAATCTCTTATGTGTCTAGCTTGGGTGATTCTTTTCATGCTTTTGTTCTACACACTTGCATAATTGATACTAGGTTGTGACCCCTTAAGGATTCATTAAGTAGTCTTAGATACTTGTGATTGATCTTGATTGCTATCTTGGGTTATTGGACTCGCTAATCTACCGGCCCCTCATTTTCACCCCGTGGTTGCAATCTTAGCGCTATAAAGGGGAGGGGTCAACAGGACAGAAGCGTTAAGTGTTCCACTTGGCAACCCTTTTGTGCTTTTAGAAACTCACTTGTTTTATAAGTTGGGGACTCATTTTTATCTTGTGTGAGGTGTTAAATGTTCCACCTTATGGACTCATCTCATATTCTCTTTAAGCGTTAAGTGTTCCTCTTTCTGCTTTTTGGGTACTTTTGGTAGATTTGCTTTCAGGAATATATCTGTGCTCACATAGTAATTAGGCCCTATGAACACTATTCGTGATTCTTGAGAGATTGGATTCCTAGAGAAATATTTCTTGACGATAGAATCCTTGTAGGTAGGGAGGATACTTAGTGCATTTCACATTCAGCTTGGCTAGTGCGTCTCCTCTTATTGATCGACACATTCTCTCTTTGGAGAGGTTGATAGATCATGTGGGGTTGATATCACGAGCTTTGGTGAATCAAAATTGGTTAGTGCATCTTCTCTTATTGATTGATACATTCTCTCCTCAGAGAGGTTGATAGATCACGTGGAGTTGATATCACAGACCTTGGTGGAATAAAACTGTCTTAACGTATCAGATTAATCTGCTTGCTTTGTTTGGGTTAAAAGTGAAAACGTGTCAAAAACCTTGGATCTGGAGCCAAGTCCCCTTGTGGTATAAATCTTTGAGTCACCATTAGAGAGGGTTAACATAGCAAACAATCCCTTCATAGGGAAAACTGCGTTGATGGAACCTCAAGCGGTAATAGCCATTTTCACCATGGTAGTGACAGCCGCTATATAAATGTCCTTGTGGAAGAAATCTCCACGGGTATGGTTCATTGTTGGGTTGTCAGATCTCCCTAGCAGCTCTTGAAGATTAAGTTCTCGACTATGTCAAAACCCTGGTGCGCTAGGATTGGAGTTCACCCCTTTGAATCATAAAAGTTGCAGAGTCAAACCATTACTAAAAACCCTAGAGAGGCCAATTTTTCACTTTCAGGTATATGTGTGTTATTGCAAAACTTTTCAGAACATACACAATTAGTACTCTTAGGGATTAGCACAATTTGGTCACTTGATTGTTCATGCGCAAGGTTGCTTTTGCCCTTGTTCATTATTTTTAGACGTGCTTGGAATCACTTGCTTGCTGTTCTGTGTGCTTGTTTATCTACTTGGCTATTAAAAATGATCAAATCTAGTATAACCTTCAAAATTTGGATAGTACAATTTGCAAACAATCCTAAACTGAAGACCTTAAATTTTGCAAAAATTGACGTAAAATCTTTCTAGAGTCAAAAGTTATTTCAAGAGGTCAAAAGTTGTATGAGTTTTGTCAAGTGTCATTTCAATACTGCCCATCTATCATATGGTAAAGAACCCAGTGTCGTATGAGTTTTCCTGCCAGCAAATTCTTAAAGTCAAAATCTTGCAATTGTCGTATGAGATTTTCAACTATCATTTCATTGCTACCCAACTGTCGTACGAGTTTTTCAACTATCGTTTCATTACCTACCAACTATCGTACGAGTCTACAAAAAGTCATTTGGGAAAATTTTGAAAAGTTGTCAAGAAATTGTCAGAATTGCCAGATACTTCATCTTTTACAACCTATTTCCAGAATCTGCATATAAATCACTGTGTCAGGAACAGAGCAGTAGCTATTGAGAATTAGTACACATGTCTCAAAGAATCAATACACATGAGGAAGAAATTCTGATTGCCGCTATGATGAAGCAGCTGCAAGCTATGCAAGTCCAGCTTGACAAACTTGAGAAAGAAAAAGAACCTAAAGACTTGTACATGTCACCATGCCCTCAGATAAAATGTGAGCAACGTGACAACCCTTATGATACCTCTTCCATGGAGAGTGACACATCCAGCTTTGGAGACTATGATGACTATGATGACAGATAATATAATGATACCTATGACACCTTTGTTCCTAAGAGTCCTCCTTGTCGTTCGTTCCTGCTTACTAAAAATGGGTCATCACATTGGATAGATCATGATGGTGATCCATATGATTCTGATTTTGAAAGAGATTTTGATGACTTTTGTGGACAATACCTTGATGATGATCCATCTACTACTGCTGAGGACTATAAAATACATCATGCTAGCTTGAAACGTCAATACTATAAGGATCTCTCCTCTAAGAACTCTCGGGCTAAAAATAAATATTACACTCTCAAGCAAGATCATGTTAATGTTGGACCTTTGTGTTGTGATGGTTCCCTTCCATCCCCTACTTCCTCCAATACTCGTACATTTCCTAAAGCTTCTGAGTCTTTCAAATCTTTCACAGAACCTTTATTCGACACAAGCCCTGATACTTTTCATGTAGTTCCCTATAGTCATCCTCCAGGGCTACCTCTTAAAGAAACTCAAGCTATCCTTCACTTGGCTGCAAATACTTTCAATGATGATAAACCTAAAGAGCCTAAGCCTTCATATGCTATAATCCCTACTTTAGCTAGTCCTCCACCATCTCTTCCAAAGTCTTCCATACAATCCTAACATGCTTCCTTGTCCTTAGAAGTGGCTCCATGTCAAGAGGATTCCAAAAATGATGAAGAAAAGAAAATAAAGAAAGATCAAGATCAAGAACCCTCCATTTCATCCACTCATTTTCCCGATGTCTCTTATCCGCTTCATGGTTCTTTTGATCCTATACCCCCTTTTTCATGCATTCCACCATGTCTTAAGTCTTCATCTAAGCAAGATCAAGCTACTACTCACACTGTTGAGCTTATTGACAATCAAAATGACCTTACTACACTTGCGCTTTCCAAAGATGATACTTCCATTAAGGTTGGTAAAAATAGTGTTGTTACTTCCAATGTTAAGCCTATTGAAAATCAAGAGACAAATTATGCACTGGTGCTATCCAAAGATCCTTGTCAAGATCAAAGTCTTCCATCTTCTTATTCTACCACTCCATGTTCACTTCCACTTTCTACTCTTCCTAAGTCTTTGCAAGCTTTGAACAATCCTATCAAAGAAGGTGCTCATATTCAAGATGTCCATGATTCTATTGAAGATCCTAATGCTCACTCTAAAGATGCTGATATCCTTGGTTGTCATATAGATGCTGATGAACTTATTGATTATCCTTTTGCATCTTCCACTTCCATCCTTGGACCTCTTCCACCACTACAAAGATCTTCATGCCTTCCTTCCATCTTGGGTCCTTATGTCCCTTCACTTTCCCCTCCTAACTCTCCTAATTTTCCATCCATCTTGGGTCCTTATATACCTCCATCTCCCATCTTTCCTCAAGATCAACATAGATGCATACCCTTGAATCCTTTTCATCCACCCACCCATCTAAACCAGTCATATCCTCCCTCTTCCACAAATCTCAAGTCTTTTGGAAGTAACTTGAATGTTCAATACAAGAAAAATAAGCAATACAAGAATCCATCAAAAAGAGAAAATCACCATGTCTCCTCTAAACGACATGGAGGCATAAAGTCAAAAAAGATATCTAAAAAAAAAACTACAAGACAAGTATGGGTTCCAAAATCCATCATTGAAGATATTCTCTCTAGATCATCAAAAGGAAATAAAAAGCATACAGCTATATGGATTCCAAAGTCTCTCTTGAAAGAGTCTGGTGTTGAACAAAAAGTTAAGTTGACATTCAAGCTTCCAAAGACTTCCACTTCAACTCCCTCCAAAAATATTCTTCCATTCCATGCGCCTAAACCGCAACCTCTGCTATCCATTCACCATATTCCTTCACGTATGCCTTTATTCACGATTCCTCCATCCTCTCACCACCCTTCAAGGTATGTTTTGATGTTGAGCTTGCCTTCCTTTCCACCTACCCTTTCACAATCCTTCCATTCATTATCCTTCTACCTTCTATCCTTTTTCCTCATTTGCCTATTCCTCCTATCTTCCAATCTCACTTGCTTTACATAAAACCCTATCCTCCATTTTTGTCTTCCATCTTCCTTTCCCTATCAACATCTTTGAGCATATCATTTTGAATCCTTGGCATATCCTGGTTTATCATTTCAAGGAGCACTATCTAAAAGCTTGCTTTCTTCTAAAATAAAAAATAAAAAAAATATAAAATGTGCCTTGGTGAAAACTTGGAAACAGGCACCTTGGTAGCAAAAGTAAAGAGAAATAAATTCATCCTATGGTGAAAACCACTCCCTTGTGGCACCTTGGATAAGTACCATGATGAAAACCTGGCAATCAGGCATTATGTGTAGTTCTTCTACATATTTCATCCATTCCATCTTCTCTCTTTGATCTTGACAATGTTGATCTATACACGAACATTTGGCTATTTTGTGAGCTATGTTACACTGATCTTGCTTTCATTCCCTTCCTATTTAGCCTTCATATTTATTTTCCTCCATTCATTCTAGCCTTTCACTATGCTTTTCCCCTTTGGTCTTGATTTAATAAAAAGAAAGAGTAAAACACAGTGCTATGAAGCCTCTTGACATGTCTACTCCTTTGGACTACATCCTTTTCTACTCTTGCATTACACTTTTATGACTTATCCTATGCTGGCCTTTCATTGCTTGTCCAAATGTACTTTACATGAAAATTTTTCCCTAGCTTGGGTATTCTTGAGGAGTTTTTCCTTAAGTATTTCTTCCCTTCATTCTCCTTCATTCTCTTATCTTCCATCTCATCCACCAGCTTGCCAATCCCTCTTGTTCTCCACCTTGCTAGACATTGGGACTGCATGATATGATCTTACTTGGGAGTTTGCAATGGAAAAAGATGATATCAAGTTTACCAAGTATCAAAACTAGTATCAGAACAAGTATCAAAACCAATATCAGAATCAGTATCAAAACAAGTATCAGAACTAGTATCAGAATCAGTATCAGAACAAGTATCAGAACCAGTATTAGAACAATTATCAGAACAAGTATCACAACCAGTATCAAAACAAGTATCACAACCAGTATCAAAACAAGCATCAGAACCAGTATCAGAACAATTATTAGAATCAGTATCAGAATCAATATTAGAACCAGTATCAGAATAATTATCAGAATCAGTATCAGAATCAGTATTAGAACCAGTATCAGAACAATTATCAGAATTAGTATCAGAATCAATATCAGAACCAGTATCAGAACCAGTATCAGAACAAGTATCAGAATGGGCCTACAGAACAAGTATCAGAACACCTACTGGGGCTACACCTTTCACTTTAGTTTATGGGTCTAAAGTGGTACTGCCTATTGAAGTTGAAATCCCATCACTCAGAATCAGAATGCATGGTCTAGTAACTGATGATGACTACAAAGTGTCTAGGTTACAAGAACTAGAACTACTAGATGAGCGCAGACAAGCAGCATATGATCATCTCAGAGTGTATCAGAAAAGAATGTCTAGAGGCTACAATAAGAAAGTCAGACATAGAAAATTTCAGGTTGGTGATCTAGTGTTGAGAGAAAATCCTAAAAATCAATCACATCGAGAACGCAAGGGGAAGTTCGAACCCAATTGGCTGGGTCCCTTTGTTATCACTACTACTTTTGGCTCTGGTGCCTATCAACTCTCAATGACTGAAGGAGAACAGCTTCGAGAACCAATCAACGTTCTCCATCTGAAGAAATTCTATGTCTAAGGCACTCAGTTTATGGTTAAATATCCTGAAAAAATCCTAAAAATTAGAAAAAGTCCTGAAAAAATGAACATCTTGGTGAAAACCTAGCAATAGGCGCCTTGATGATTCACAAAAAAATAAAAATAAAAAAAAAATTCAAAAAAATTCAAAAATAAAAAATACAAAAAAAATGAGAAAAAAAGAAAAAGTGCCTTGGTGAAAACTTGGAAACAGGCACCTTGG
Organism: Chamaecyparis obtusa; assembly: GCA_027943335.1. NCBI lineage: Eukaryota > Viridiplantae > Streptophyta > Pinopsida > Cupressales > Cupressaceae > Chamaecyparis > Chamaecyparis obtusa. Next base: position 3,406,966 of record BSBK01001755.1, on the reverse strand, counting down.
TAGCAAAAATAGAATCTCTACCAAGATGGTGAAAACCTGGCAAATGGGCGCCACTTGTTCCAAACGCTCCATCTATCAGCACAATCTTGGTCTTTCCCAACTTTTAGTCTTGCTTTAGTTGTACATATCTCCCGGTTTGTTTCAACATTTCCAGTTTTCAATAAGTCGATCTGTACACCAACCAGCTCAAGCATCTGTATCCTATCAATGTTTAACACTTGGGGGCAATCAATGTCATATCCTATGGTCTCCCATGTATCTTAGATGGATCATATCTTGTCAGAGTCCTTTGAAGCTTCATGTGAGTCAGTCAGTCAGTCTCGTCTCCAGAAAGGATTTTGCATTTACAACAACGCAATCAAACATCAAAACTCAACTGAAAACAATCTATGCTTTTTACATGCTTTTATCTCCTTGTATGCTTACTGATTCGCATTGAGATTTTTGCATATTGTGTCCCCTTCAAGCTCTTCAATGATGTCCTTTATAGGATTTAGAGAGTGATGATTGGGGGTATAATCTTTTCTTTGTTTTCTGCTTGTATGTGAAAATGTAATAACTTTAGAAATTCTAGATTGAAATGGTGTCTGACTGTAAGAGCCTCTATCTCAAATTGGATGGCCATGCGTACCTTGACCATTGATACCCAGAAAATTCAAGGATGTTTGATCTAACTATTGTCTTTTTGAGTAAGTTCTTTCTCCTATTGTGGAACGCGATCTTGCCTAAGGATGTGAATGATAAAGGGTCACTACGGGTAATTCACATTGGATTTAGAATGATCTCTTGACTATTTGATGTGTTTTCCATGCAAGGCATATTTAGGTCATCACAACGTTTATGTTTTGATGCTTATACAAATTGCTATATCAAAATGGACATGATATTTAGGTCATCCTGGCATTTGTGCCTTGGTGCTTATATCTACTCTGGCATTCTGAAAATAAAATCAATATTCATATGTCCATGGTTGTTTGACTAGTGGGGGTTGTATTGATTCTTGCGCATACAAATCAATATTCATATGTCCATGGTTGTATGACTAGTGGGTGTTGTATTGATTCTTGTGCATACAAATTGATATTCATATGTCTATGGTTTCATGGCTAGTGGGCATTGTATTGATTTATCCAGTTACCTAAAAGTTCAATGATGATAACAAATCAACATATGATCAGTGACTAGGTCCTAGGTCTTAGGTTGCATTTCATTTTGCATGTCTCATTGCATTTTGCATGTTTGCATGATCTCACAATACCTAAATGAACTTCAATGCTTAAACAATTCTTCAATCACCTCTTCCAATCTAACAAGAGATGAAACCCACATGAAGGTTCCTCCAATGAAATAGCAAGTAGAATCCTTTTTCGGGATCAAAATTTAAATCTGAGATCATTCATATTATTAATTGCTTGCATAATCAACCTTCAATCATCACAAAAATCTAGTATTCAACTTAACTGATTATCTTACATCAAACTATCAAAATTTCAACTTGGTCAACCATGGTCAACTCATGGTCAAACCTAGTCAAACTTGGTCTTTTGAGACATTCCAACGATGCAGAATGTGTTCTTGAATGTGTTTCACCACACTTCTCAAATCAATTAACATGCTTCTGAACTACCAACGCTGACTTTTCTTGTCAGATTTTAATTTTAATCCCGAAGGGGGCATGGTATTGCACATCATTCGAAGTCTGTAAATCAAATTCTATCAATCAAGTCTATCAATATCTTTCATCAGTAATCAAGACAAAAAATCACATCTAGTTACTGATTCATAAAAAAAAAAGACCTCATTGCTCGGGGCAAATCTATCATCACTTGGGGCATATCAGATTCATCAATCCATATCAATCTGGTATTCTCTTAATCTTGTAATCCGTATCAGTTTTTGCAACCATCAGATCATAGTGTTCTTTCCTTGGTTCTTCGGCAACTGAAGGGTTTGGATGTGATACCTGCTAGTTCTGCTAAGACAATCAAGTCTAGAATGGGTCACTCACTTCTTTGCAATCCTAAGGTTTGGAATCAGACATTTTGGACACTTTTTCGCAATCATAGGTTCATTTTCTGTTATAGTGAACATTATCTTTGGTCATTCAGGACCTATTATCTTCATATCAATTCAATATCAATCAACTCCTATCTCAATATCTTTCAATCAGTTTCTATCTTGAGATCGGTTTATCTTTTGAATCAGTTTCATATCTTTATCAAACACAGACTATCTTTGAACCACTGCGCTTCGCACAGTAATTCAAAGAGGGGCAAAATGTAATACCCCAAAAATGGGCTATAAGTTCATTAATCTCCTACATCTACAAATTCAAATGAAATCGACATCAAAGTCCTAATCTAAGGCACATCTAAACATCATCGAATCATAATTGATTATCTTAAATTCTGCATCGGGGAATATTCCTAGTAATATTCCTAATCATCATAATTATCTTTAATTTTATAATTATTTGGCAATAAATCACATTTATCCTAAAGTTTGATTAATTGAATATTTTCATATTTAATTAATTAGATTTAATATTTGCCACTTAATTGTGTAATTAAATTTAATTCTATCTATTATTAATTGTATTATTTAATTTTGACAATAAATCTAATATCATATGAATAATTGATTAAATTCTTATTTAATTAATTAAAGTAAGTTGTCATTATTTAATAATATAATTTTTAATAAAAGTTTGATTAAATAATTGATTAACCCATAAATCAATTGTTTTATTTTTAAAAGCAATTAAGTTGGAAATAAATCACTTTATTATTAAATTAATTCATAAATAAAACATGCACAATCATAAAAGCAGACAACTATCAATTATCAATTAAAGCTAAACTCTATTTTGAGTTAAAACTTAGCTTTTGCATGTTTTTGTGAGTTAATTATCCTTTATTTAAAAATAACTCAAAAATCAAGCTGAGTTAATCTGAGTGATTTATGGCTTTTTCTCATGCACCTCCAAAGCCCTGGATTTCTATAAAAACAAGGCTCATCTCTCAATCATCTCTCAAATTTGCATCCAAGCATCTCATATTTTTGCATAATCACGTTGGAGAATTGGAATTAAAGAATCAAAGCTCTTGCGAATCGACATCTTTGTGAGATCAATCTTATTTTTGCATTCATATTGCATATCATTGTTAGATTAGCATTGCATATCAATTTTCAATAGCATTCATAGCATATCAATTTCATCTAGCATAGATTTCATATCAGATTAATCATTCTTATTGCATAGAAAATCCAAAAAATATAGATTAATTGCATTCATATTTCATATCAGTTTTGCATTCAAATCCTTCATTTAGGTGTCATCTAGGTCACTGATCTCAATTACAATCTGAGAACATCAATCTCGCACCTACTAGAAGGCAGTAAATCGCTTGGTTAGAGTAGATTTCAATTTTGCACGATTTTGATTTTAGCTAACCTCTAATGTTTTACTGAAGTGTTGTGTCTACAGATCAGGTACAATTTTCACACACACACCTACAAGTAGATAAAGAAATAAAACATGTTCTCATACCCTCAGTCTTCTAGCTATGCATCATCGAAAACTTCTCAGGGAGAGACCACTCATCAAAGAAATCCTCATAGACAGCACACAAAGAAAAATAAATTCATCATATCTCAAGCGAGTTGATTGTTGAAGTGCGTGTGTGTTGGTCATAGAGTCAACTCTGAGTATCACATTTTCTTAGTGAGAAATATCACATCATACTTAGACTATTGGGAAAGACATCTGATAAGTGTTGAGAAACACTCGACGCAAGGGTAGTGTTGAAAAACACTGTTTGGGGTGGTGTTGAAAAACACCTGTTGTGAAATGCCCCAAGAGACAAACACACCTAAAGGACCTATGCAAATAGTTATGCCCCCTAGACAAAGACAAAGACGAATTCAAGACTAAGCCAAATAAGGTCAAGGCATCATGGAAAGTGGCTAGGTGTCGAGGATGTATGCTAAAAGACAAGGGTGCAAAGGCCTCAAGTAGCGCATGTTTCCAAGTTTTCACCACTTGGATGTTTTTTTCATTTTTTCATTTTTTCATATTTTTGCTACCAAGGCGCCTGTTTCCAAGTTTTCACCAAGGCACTTTTTCTATTTTTACTTTATTTTTTGCATTTGTTGATTTTTTCTGTATTTTTTTAGGACTTTTTATGCTTTTTAGGATTTTTTTAGCATCATATATCAATTTTTTTGGTATTTTTTTAGGATCCATAAATATGTATAGAGGATGCCCCCAGATAGAAATGGGCATCAAGGATAGAACTTCTTGAGGTGCACAATGTTGATGGGATCAGGAAGCTGTTCTCCATCGAGATCTAACAGTAAATACGCACCGGTACCAAAAGCAGCTATGATGACATATGGTCCAAGCCAGTTAGGTTCAAACTTTCCCTTTTATTCTCTATTCTATTGGTTCTTAGGGTTCTCTCGCAAAACAAGATCACCTATTTGAAATTCTCTAGGGTGAACCTTCTTGTTAAATGCCTTGGACATACGCTTCTGATACACTCTCATATGATCAAAGGAAGCCTTATGCTTCTCATCTAGAAGTTCTAGTTCCTGTAACCTCATGGCGCAGTAATCCTCATCTGTTATCAATCCTTTGAGTGAGACTCTGAGTGATGGGATCTCTACTTCTAAAGGTAATACCGCTTCAGCGCCATAGGTAAGGGCAAAAGGTGTGGCTCCTGTAGGTGTGTGAATGCTTGTTTTGTAAGCCCATAGTGCTGGATTGATTTGTAAGTGTCAATCCCTACCATTCTTGTGCACTGTCCTATGAAGAATTTTAAGAATAGTTTTATTAGAGGCTTCTACTTGTCTATTTCCCTATGGAAAATAGATGGAGGACCAATGTTGCTTGATTTTAAAATTTTTGCATAAATGCTTTAGGTCCTTATTCTTGAATTGACCTCTGTTATTGGTGATAATCTCAGAAGGCACTCCAAATCGGCAAATAATATGATTCAAGATGAACAAAGAGATAGTTTTCCCTGAAGCAATAGAAAGTGGCATAGCTTCCACCCATTTTGTGAAGTAGTCAGTGGTAGTAATAATGAATTTATGTCCACCTGATCAGTTGGGATGAATCTGCCCAACTAGATCAAAGACCTAGCACTGAAATGGCCAATGAGAAACAGAAGGGATCATCTCCCTACCTGGAGCATGAATCAGGTTTCCATGTTTCTGACATTTTTCACATGACTTAGCAAAGGCTACTGCATCTATCTGCATTGTGGGCCAATAATATCCCACCCTAAGCAACCTTTGAGCCATGGCAAGACCATTAGAATGTCCACCACAAATGCCCTCATGGATGTCAACTAACACTTGGTTGGATTCCTCCTTTTCCAAGCACCTAAGGAGCGTCCCATCTAAACCCCTCCTATGTAAATCACGAGAGATAAGGGTTTGGTGAGAGGCATTACGGATGAGGTTTCAATGTTTAGAATGGTTGAATGTGTCAGGGATGATGCCATCATGAAGATATGAATAGATAGCACCATATCGGGAAGACTCATGTGTGACAATGGTACAAATGACATGGATTTCAGATGAGTCAAAGATGGGATGGTGTAGCTCTTCCATCAGGAATTCAAATCTTGATTCATGTGTCTCTAACTGAAGAAGTGAAGCTAATGTGGCCATGGCATCTGCAACTTTGTTCTCTGTCCTAGGGATCTGTTGAAGTGTCGCAAAGGTAAAGTAACATTTCAATGAGTCAACCATCTTTTTGTAGGGTATCAATTTATCATCCTTGGTTTGATACTCCTCATTGACTTGGTTGATGATTAACTGGGAATCCCCAAAGACATGTAACTCTATTATGTTCCATTCTATAGCCATTCTCAAGCCCTTGGTTAAAGCTTCATATTCTGCAATATTATTCGTACATGGGAATAAAAGTTTGTAAGACTTTGGAATATTGTACCCATGTGGAGAAATAAATAATACTCCAGCACCTGATCCATTTTGCATGCAGGAACCATCAAAGAACATTTTCCAAGTGAGAGTAGTCATATATAAGATGTGTTCATCGGGGAAATCCACTTGAACAGGCATACTATCCTTAATTGGGAAATCAGCTAATTGATCGGTAATAGCTTTCCCCTTTATGGCCTTTCTCTCAACGCACTCTATATGAAATTCAGTCAAAACCATCATCCACTTAGCAAGTCTACCCATGAGAGCAGCCTTACTAAGCAAGTACTTAAGAGGATCAATTTTTGCAACCAAATGTATAGTACGAGCAAGCATATAGTGTCGCAACTTTTGAGAAGCAAACACCACTGCAAGACAAGACTTCTCGATGTTATTATAATTGATCTCATAGGAGACTAGAGTACGGCTGATATAGTATATGGCCCTTTATTTCCCAGTGTCATCTAATTGAGCTAACAATGCCCCCAAGGAAGACTCCATTGCTGAAATGTATAGAATCAAAGGCTTCCCTGGAATAGGAGGCATCAAAACTAGAGGATTAGCCAAATATTGTTTTATTTGATCAAGGCTCTTTTGGCATTCCTCATTCCATATGCAAGAAGCACCCTTATGCAGTGTCTTATTAAAGGGTTGTGCTCTATCTGCCAGCTATGAGATAAACCTCCTAATTGACTGGAGTTGTCCCTGAAGACCTCTCATCTGACTAATGTTTCATGGAGGTGGCATGTCTAAAATTGCTTGGACCTTTTCGGGATCAACCTCTATTCCTTTTGCTGATATGATAAATCCTAAAAGTTTGCCTGATGTGACACCAAATGCGCACTTCTTTGGATTCAATCTGAGTTGAAATTGTTCCATGCAATCTAGAATTACTTCCAGATCATCGAGGTGCGTGTCCCATTTTCTTGATTTTGCTAGGGTATCATCCACATAATCTTCCATGTTTTTGTGCATCATATTATGAAAGATAGTGGTCATAGCTCTTTGGTAGGTTGCTCCTGCATTCTTTAACCCAAATGGCATGACGTTCCAGCAATAGGTTCCCCATGCACATGTGAACACTATTTTCTCTTGGTCTTCGGGAGCTATTTTAATCTGATTATATCCTGAGAAACCATCCATTAGAGAGTATATTTCATAGCCCGCTATCATGTCCACTATCATGTCAATGTTTGGAAGTGGAAAGTCATCCTTTGGGCATGCTTTGTTTAAATCTCTAAAATCCGTGCATTCACGAATGGACCCATCATGTTTGGAAACTGGTACTATGTTTGAGATCCATTCTGCATAATCGATGGCTCTGATGAATCTAGCCCTCAAAAGTTTTTCTAATTCTGCTTTGACAAGGAGAGCTACATGTGGATGCATTTTTCTGAGTCTCTGTTTCACTAGTTTGACTCCTGGAGCTATGGATAAGTGATGGATTATAAGATTTGTGTCAAGCCCTGGCATGTTTGAATAGGTCCATGCAAAATTAATTTTCTTCTTTTGTAAGAATTGTATATATGCCTTGGTCTCTTCGTTTGATAAAGACTAAGCAAGATGAACTATTTGAGGAGTTTCTTCTATGTTCAAATTAACTGGTTATGTTGGCTCAATCAATACTGATGATCTATCTTGAAAATAACTTGGAAAGTTATTAAGTACCCCATCCTTAGGTGCCTCAAAGAGGTTTTCACCCTCGGATACGTCATTTCTTTTTACTATTTTTGGTTCTGATACCGCCACAAAGTGGTTTTCGCCATCAGACCTATTTTTCTTTTTTTCTTTCTCTTTTATTTTTAGACTAAGGTACTTAATATCAGGCTCTGTCATACTGGTGGAAGAAGCCATGGGTTCAAGAGCATTCAGATAGCAGGCAATTTTGTAATCATTCTGAAAAGTGAGGAATATAGGCTCTTGATGGCGCTGAGACCAATCAATTAGGTCATAGTGAACAAGGGGTAGGTCAATGACTGGCTCAATGTTATTTATGTGAAAGGGGTTATCTCTGGTGACCATACAATTGGGATTCATCAAGGCTTCTCCTAAGATACCTGAATTAGGACTCATCCTACCAAATGAAGCTTTGTCCACTAAGGCAATTTGAGGAGGATGATCCTCTAGTCCTACACTAAGCTCATTAGCCACATCGGGTTGGGTACTATAAGTATGGACAACATCCATGTCCAAATCAACTGTTGCATCTAAAAGTGAGTCCCATTCATACTCATGGGAGTCTGTGTCTAAATCATCATTTGGGCCTCATGATGTATAAGCCTCAAGGTTGGGAAACGTTTCCCCTTCTCTAGTGCTAGCATTGGTACTATCCATCACAGTTAGGATAGCAACACTTTCCTTTATCAATCTAGCAGTCATATAGTCACTATCCGTCGCAGCTGGGATAGTAGGACCGTCAAGTATCAAATCTTTTAAATCTCCCCAAAGAAGATTTGTGGAAGGCACCCAATCATCAGACATGTCGTGTTGACTAGAAAGATCAGGTGTGTAGTCTGAATCACTGTCACTGTCTGTCGCAGCTGGGATAGGGACACCTTTATTCTTCTTATTTTCAAAACCTAAGCCAATTGTTGACTTATTCTTTCATCCAAAAAGGGCATGGTCAAGAGGCTCAGCTTTAGCAGCCAACCTATGGCTAAGGGGACCATATCCTGGATAACCCATATTTTTAACCAGTGTATACCCTCTCCCATAAGCTTTAGGTGAAGGAGCAAAGTTCTCGTTGTGTTTGTATTTTTCCTCATGATAGATCCAGTCCCTTACGGAAACTTCTTCTTTCTCTTCCTGAATAGGAACCAAAGACTCAACAAATTTTCCAAATAATGTCATTACTGATGATGAAGGTTTCATATTTGGTGATGGTCTCCCATAAGACCTAGGAGAGATTGACATTTTTGTAAAAGAATCAATTTTATAATCTCCCATCCCAAGATATATGGTCTTAAACTTCTGCTTGCATTGTTCAAGTGAACTACTAGGACTGTCAGCTTCCCTATTCAAAGGTACATGTGATCCAGCATAAATGTTATTAACTGACAAAGCACTATCTCCAGGTATGCAAATTTTTACACCATTATGGGGAAACTTAACACACTGGTGATACGTTGATGGGACTGCTTGCATTTCATGAATCCATGGCCTACCTAGCAAAATGTTGTAGGCTAAAGGTCCAACATCAACAATTTGAAACAAGATATCCTTTTCTACTGGACCAATGCGAATAGGTAAAATGACCAATCCCTTAGAACTTCTTTCTGCTTAATCATATGCCTTGATTGTGATCTTTTTCCTTGTGTCAATGACGTGTTTGGAATATCCTAGAGCCTTTAAAAAACTCATGGTACAAATATTGAGCCCCGCACCCCCATCTATCAATACATGCCTGACATGGGTTTTATGAATCATGACTTCAATGTGTAAAGCCAAGTTATGTGGGTGACTGATGGATTTGTCATCTTCTTCTGAGAAGGTGAGGTAATGAGGGCTAGCCAAATGGTTGACCATATTCTAGAATTGATCAATATCTAAGTTGTTAGGGACACTGGCTGCTCACAAAGCATCTTCAAGGACACACTTATGCTTAGGGGATAATTCTAAAAGTTCAAAAATAGATATCTGCGCGGGTGTTCATTGTAATTGGTCAATAAGATTATAATTGGAATCAGGACCAATAGCAGATTTAGGAGGAACACCCTTGGGCATGGGCTGCTTAGACTTGCTAGTGCTAGGACCTCTGATAATAATGGGAGCTTGAGCCTGACCCCTAGTGACAGCATTGAGGGACTGGGGCATTCTTCATGAGCGAGGACCTCTTATCACCACAGCGGGTCTTTCATCAGTCATAGGAGTTGAGTCCACATCATATCCATAAGGATCTTTCCCTCTCATCATGTTGATGTTATCGTCAGCCACTTCAAGCATGTTAATCACATTTTTAGCATTTGTGTATGTATAGTTGATAGCAGCCTTACCATGCTTGTTGTTAGAATTTTCCCCTTTTTCATATTTGGGCAAGGGTTCCTTAAAAGCCTTATGATCTGCATTAGTGGTTAAACCATCAACTTGTAATCACCCACTTTCAATGAGGTCTTGGACAAGATGTTTAAGCCTAAAACAATTTTTGATATCATGTCCAATTCCATTGTGGAAGACACAAAAGGCTTTCTCATCCCACCAATGTGGTTTAGGATTGGGTATGCGGTGCTTGGCAGGATCTTGAGGTTGCGCCAAATTATGAGCAATTAGTGTTTTTAAAATGTCGGCATAGGAGTCCCCAAGTTTGGTGAATTGTCTCTTTTCCTTCTTGGGTTTCCCTTGATACTTGGATTTATTCTCTTGTTGTCCTGAGGACGCTTGCAACTTCATGGCTTGTACCGCATTAGAGAGATTAAGAAGTCCTTCATTCTTAGGTTGTGGTGAGTCAAAAACTCTGTCATTGACCACCTGTTTATTCTTGTTCCAATAGGAGTTCTTTTTGTCCTTATAACCATGATTGTTGTTGTTTTGGCCATTGTTGTTATTAGTTGATTTAGCCAAAATTCCTTGTTCTTTTAGGACATCCTCTATGTGACATGCCACTTCTACCATGGTATCAAAAGAATTAAATGGTATCTTTCTTACCTCGTATCTTAATTCTGGCACTAAGTTACTCACAATGATGTCTATTCTTTCCTCCTCAGGAATTGTCCTGGGATATTTTGAGCACAAACGTCTCCATCTTTATAGGAAAGTGACAAAAGATTCTCCTTGATTTTGTTTAAGCTTGCACAAATCAAGCATTGTGACCAACCTTGATAGATTATAAGAAAAATGCTGAACAAATCTTTGGACGAGTTCTTTAAATGACTTTACTGGAGGAGTAAGGTTGGTGAACCACTCCATGGCTTGGCCTTTGAGACTCCTTGGAAATAATCTCATCAAGTAGGAGTCTTCATGATGAAAAGAAAAGCTCATTATGTAGAAATGTTGAACATGGTCATGAGGGTCACCAACGCCATCATATTTGTCATAGGTTGGAAACTCAACTTTCTTAGGGAACTCAACCAACACCACACTCTTGTCAATCAGGTTGGGACATATGGAGTCCAAATTAAATGTGCTCTTAGGAGCCCTCATCCTTTCTATGTCCTTCTGCATTTGCATGATCACCTCATTGGTTGAATGATTCTGTTTCTTAATCTTTTTGTGGACATCAAAATCATATGGAACTTTAGCACCTTTGTTGATAAGCCTTTCTAGGAATTGATCCTTGTTTTGTTTCACATATCATTCCACATATGCTTGAAAGGATGGTTCTTGTTGCATAGTCATAAAATCCATATGGTCAAATTTGGCATAACTTCCTCCATGTTGTGAGCCATGATGTGCTCGTTGGGAGGGTTGCTTTGAATGTCTATGAGGTGATCGTCTCTTATGATGATCATATCTTGAAACCCTTCTTCCTCTAGGACTTGGGGATCGTGAGGGTGTCCTTGATCTTCTTCTAGGACTTGGCGAAGGGGTAGATGGGGGTGAGTTGGTCCCACTATTGGTTCCCCTCCTATTGAATTGGCTTTGGAGTTGTTGTGCGTAGAGTCTATCTTCTTCTTCTTGGGTGACTCTTTTCTTTATATCCAACAATGCACGTTCCTCTTCTTCTAGTTGTCTAAACTTTTCCTTTTTAGCAGCTTGTTCATCCAAATAGGCTTGCTTGTCCCTCTCAATGCTTCTCAATCTTGTATTTGCATATCGAGAGGTGTCTTTAAGTGGGGAGGATGGTCTCGAATGCCTTATTGCATTAGCTGCATTTATGTGGTGATCACTAGATTTATTATTCTGGTCCTCGTGTTGTGACCTTGAATCTGAGTGAGCTTGCTTATGATGTCTCTCGGCTCGTTGGTGAGAATCAAAATACCTTGCATTGTTGGGAGGTGACCCAGGTGGACTAGCATGAGAAGAACCACTGTACTCTCTTCTATGTCGTTGGAAGATATCCTCAAGAGTTTGATTCATGGCTTCTCTTTGTTATCGGGTGAAAGTGTAACTCATGTCCATACTTGATGATAGTGGTACAAAAGAGGTGCTCACTTCACTAGGATTAGTTTCTAAATTAAGACAAACCTCAGATTCACTCTTAGGTGATTGATCAAAAAAGGGTCCTTTTCCCTTATGCTATCGACGAGTCTTGACGTGTGGCAACTGGCTAAAGGCAATAGGGGGTCACTTCCCTTGATTGACTTGGTACCTTGTCGTAACTGACATGAAAGAAAGATACTCTCAATGATAAGGTGACCTCTCAAAGTGTCAACACCAAACTAGGATAATCAAAGTCCTCTATTGTCCAAAGAGAAATGAGAAGATAACAAAGGGGCTTTACCAACACTGTCAAAGAGGTGCTTCAAATCAAAGGGTGACTACCCTTGCACTTTTGAACTAGGAGGTTGGACTAGGCAAACATATGATTGAAATTGAGATTTAAATGAAAGCGATTTGGATAATAAGAGCACTATAATTTTCCAAGAATGTAGCTAACAATCTTAGAGATGAACCTTGGCACCAAGAATGACCTTCTAATTTGACAATTATTCCAAAGTAATTTCATAAATCAGATGATGCTATCTCAGAGGACTAAAACCAGAAATTTAGAGTCAAGCCAGGTCACAAATGTCAGAGCAAGAAGCCTACTCTAAGACCTAACCTGATTAACAGCAACTAAAACTGACCAAATTGCAAGCACGGTAGAAATTACCCAGGTGATATACTCCAGGCTACTGGGGTGATATACCTACAACCGCGTGATACTTCACCTTATGCCATGCGATATACCTTATAATAGTCGGGCGATATACTCCAGGTAGGTCGGGCGATAGTCTGCCAAGGGTGAACTATCGCACGATATTTCTTCTCAAAGCAGGTGATACTTTTCGAACCCACGAAGTATCACATGATACTTTTCTCTAAAGAGCGCAATACTGTTGCAAGATTACTTAACTCTTGACTAGAACTGTGTAAAATTTGCATTTTTGGGTCTTCTTGGTCAAAATTTTTAGTCTAAGGGTTGATGTTTCTGATTTCAGTCACAATATCAGTAGAATTTTGGCAGGTTTGCAAATAGTGAGGGACCAAACATGTCTCAAAACACTTGAAACAAGGGAAAAAGAAACCTTTCCAAGGAAAACACTTGTGATATCAGAATTGAAAAAGCACCTTATGAATGCTACCGATCATTTTCATGTGAGAATGTTTATACTAGCATCACACAACCGAAGACAATTCAAGCAAGTCTATCCTAAAAAGTCAAGGCTCAATACTTACCAACTTAGCCCACAACTTGATGCCCCCTCGCCTCACACCAAGTGATTACCCACAAGAGATGTTGGCTTTGTCGTGGAAATGTCAAATGACACAACCAAAGGGACACATATGGTGAGTATCTTAAGGTGATCCGGGTAAACCACTTGGATCAATCCTTGCACTAAGAAGATAAGCAGCTAAACAAGGTGGCTTCTATCTAATGGTTCTTAATAAAGATTTCCGTTCACAACACCCCTCTTGCTCCTCATAAAGGACTAGGACCTCACGGCCTCAAGAGTACCTTAAGCATTTTTGTTCAATGTTTTCCCCATGGTCACAATCCCATGAGCTACTCACATCAAACGAAGATAAGTGTTATGTCTACCAAGGTTTTTGGTGTCCTTGATAGCCTTGAGATTATAGTGAGTTGGAATCACTTGCCACCAAGGAAAATGATGACAAGGTTGTCCCCACTTGAGTCGTTCCTCTTGATTTCTCAAGAGTAGGCCCACTAAAGGATTCCTAAACTAAACAAAAATGGATAATTTATGAGGTTCAAGGTTTTTGGTTCACCTCAAGGGTGAAGAGCATACTCCCCTATCTCAAAAACTTCTCCCAAACACACCAAGCAAAGAGATTCAATTACTCCCTTGCTTCCAAAACCTTAAGATGGGTCAAGATTTTCTGATTCACCTAAAGGTGAAGAGCATACTTCTCCTACCACCTCAAAATCCCTTTCACAAGGTTTTAAAAATTCCTAATACAATTAGTGAATGCCACACTTGAAAGGAAAGCAAATAAACAAGCAAGATTTTTTTTGTTTTTATGCTTGGGCAGCCCTGCAAAAACTGTTAGTAGCCCTCTTTGACATGCAATTTTTGGCAAGCTTCTCAAGCAAAGGCACCTACAACCACAACTAGTTAGGCTCACAATGTTAGCAAAATCCAAAATCTCAATAAGAGTAATTGCAAGAAATTGATTTAACTAAGCTAAAAGATGCAGGTTAGACCTATCTAAATACAATAAAGCAAACCAAAAAACTAAATATGATCAGATTCAGATGATAAAGCTTGAACTGCAAGTCTCTGTCAGATCAGGTGATATACCCTGAACTTTACCAGTATCATGCGATATAGTTTTCTATACCCGCGTGATATACCTCGGTTCAGGTGATATAGTGCACAATAGGCGGGCGATACTTCGCATGACACCAGGTGATATACCTCAATACTACCGTGTGATTCTTCTCTGGCATGAAGTGTCACACGCATATAGTAAGGTATATCACGTGATATACCTGAGAAGTATCGCGCGATATTCTGAGATAAAGAACCAGAACCTACAAAATTTCTGAAAAATAATTGAAAAAATGATGAAAATGCAAGAAACTAAAGGACAAAGCCTATCTACTCTGCCCCACGGTGGGTGCCAAAAATGTACACACTAAAATGGTGCACTTCTATGAACCATTACATGCAAGGTTGCTCAAGAATGAGGCCTCACAAAGCTGCTCATAGCTCTCTATGCATGGAGTTGTAAGGGACTATGATGTATTTTCTCTCAGCTAGAGCTACAAGCTTGTGACCTTGCTAGTCAACCACACAATGAGAGATTCAAGTGAGGACAAGGGAAAGAGTGCCAATATCCCCAAGAATCACTATGAAAAATGCAATGCAAACTAGTCTATGGAAATGAAAATGCAATGCAACTAAGCTATGAAATGGAAAGAACAAGTGTTACAAATCCTTCCTATTTAGACTATGTGAGATTAATCTATTGCATCAAAGGAAACTAAGCTATAAAATGAAGCTAAAATGCAAGAATGAAAGACTAGGAACAATAAGGTTTCCAAAAGCTCCAAAAGTCTCCAAGAATTCCTGCAGCATAAGATTAGTACTCAAAACATGGTATGCAAATGGAGGAGAGAGCTTTCCTTTTATAAGAAATGCAAAGGAATGGACCATTGACATTAAGAGGCAAAAAGTCTTAATCGGTGGTGGAGGTTGAAAGAAGAGCAATCCATGTGCACAAGTATCCTTCAATGAGATTGAAGTGTTGACTTTTGATCCTCATGTGAGACAAAAAGTGCTTTTTTTCCTCTTGTAAAATAGGAATAATGCTTTATTTGTGCAACTTAGGATAAGAGAAAAAGTGGGGCTTTTTATTTAATCAAAAGGGGAGGAAATATTCCTTTTAATTAAATAAAGACTTAGGATAAATGGTTAGCCCAACAATAAAAATCCAATATATGATCGAAATTAAGACTTGATCAAGAAATTGATAATGTTGAAAATATTGATTATTGATCAAAATGATTCAGGGTTGATAAATCAAATAAATGGGGCCCAAAATCTAGGCGACCATTTTTGGGTGCATACACTTAGGACTCAGTGCCTATAGTTGAAACACAAATAGAGGCATATAATTTTGTGCCCATGATAGAGTCACTAAAGGATAGCACCATTATCATTGATAATGTAGAGATAGCCATGGCGGCTACTGACACTAAGTTGGAAAAGTTTGAAGAAGCATTTGTGAGTACTCAAGAGGTTGAGACTCTATGTGGTAACTCCACTCCCAATCAAGAAGAAGTATTGATTGAGGATATAACAAATGAAGAAGAAAAGAAAGAAGAACAAATAGAAAAAGAAGTAGAAAAACAAAAAGAAGAAGTAGAGAGAAAATAAAATAAAACAATAATGATAAGAGTCAAAGAGGAAGTTATGGACAATACTCCCATCTCTCCACTTCCCTCAGCATCATTTTTGTCAAGTTTGACACTTGACACAACTAGTTTGGACTCTTGGGGAGAAGAAGACTTGATTAAGTTCAACGTCCTAGCTATGGAGAAAGCCAAGGAGAAACAAGTGATGAGAAATCCCCTCCTTGTAGAATCAGTAAACATCTTGAATAACTTGTTACTAGCAGACAAGAAAGTGTCTAAGGTACACTCCATTGATGATGTAAGTGCAGTCATTTCACAGTTCAAGAATAATTTCTCTAGCCTAGAAGAATCTACATCCCTAGCTGCAGAAGAGAAATATTTAAAGAAGAGGCTCAGTGAACTGGTTAGCAACTATGCACTTGACCTAAGCTCACTAAAGACTGGTCAAGCATCCATGAAGGAGTTTGCAGCAAAGGGTAGAAAGATTATTGCTAATTGTATGAACCAATACAAGTTGACTAGAATCTGTACAAAAAGATACAGGAGGTTGAAGCTATGATAGATAGCATAAGGAAATTAGTGGAAGATCCATCAGTTGATGTAAACATGTGCAATAATATCTACCAAGGACAAATAGATAAGATAGAGAAGGCAAACA
Source organism: Chamaecyparis obtusa (assembly GCA_027943335.1). Taxonomy (NCBI): domain Eukaryota; kingdom Viridiplantae; phylum Streptophyta; class Pinopsida; order Cupressales; family Cupressaceae; genus Chamaecyparis; species Chamaecyparis obtusa. The sequence continues at coordinate 3,390,398 of BSBK01001755.1, read as the reverse complement.
AGGAGATGTCCAAGATAAGGGCTAGGCAGACTCAGCTAAGGAATGCTCTTGCACCCTCATTAGACATACTTAATCAAAATATCAAGGAGATCAATGCCACCATGGTGACATGTGATCAAGGTCCTAGCATAGATTTGGAGAAGATGGAGAAGATACAATATGCATTATGCGCCCATCTATAGATTGTAAATTCAATGATCACATTTTGGAAGAAGGAGATCCAAAACTTGCAAATAGCATATCCAGATGTTTTATCATAGTAAGCAGTTGTATATATGGTTTTGAAGCACCTTTTTCATTAATTTCAAAGGGGGAGTATGTATAGAATATGGTTATAGATATGTATAAGGAGATATAAGATAAAAAGATATGAAGACAAAAGTTTTTTGTATTAAGGAACAGTTAGCAACTTGTCCATATTCTTTTGTTGCCATCAATGACAAAGGGGGAGATTGTTGGGAAGTTGGCTATACTAGTGTATATGACTTAGTATAGTGTTGTCATTATGGAAACAAATTCATATAGTAGTTTGGAGTCAATGCACTTGATAAGAAGATCAGAAATTGGTTAAGGGTTGAAGAGTGGATAGTGTACAGAGTACCTGAAGCTCAGAGTATCAACGCACATGCATATGACCTAGTTATGGTGTGCACTCTAGAAGATAATTTGGTTAGAGTATATTCATGCTTATTCTATGAGAACATGATCAGATATGCAAGTATGACAAAGTTACAGATAGTTGAAGTTACACAGCCAGTGTGTGCTAGAGAAGAACAGAGTAAGCAGCCGACTGGTAGCATTTTGATTTGTGGTCATATTCTAATGTTGTAAAGGCTATGCACCTATTGTAATTAGGTTTCTGACATATAAATATGTTTGTTTGTAAACACACTTGATCCAATTCAATTGGAAGCAATGTATGTAATTGATTAAAGGGCCGACCTAGTTATTTGTTTTGTATGTGCATATAAATATGAGATGCACCCATTGTAATTAGTATGGAAGTTGATATAGAGTTGTGATAAGCAGAGAAGAAGTATGTAAAGAATCTATAAGATGTATTAGAGCTTTGCAAGAGGTCAAAGCATTAGCACATCAAAGGAACTGATCAGACAAGCAGTGTCATAGTGATAGTTCATCCAGAAGATATAGTGTGTATCTGAGATTAGAAGGTTGTAGCCTTCACCACTTCAGCAATGAGCTCTAGGAAAGTGCATCCACTCACCTAATAGGGAATATTGTAAAAGACTCCTAACAAGGTTAAGGATCTTCTAACAAGGATCATAAAACACTAGTATAGAATATTAGTGGGTGTTAATTCCCACCAGGGTTTTTACCTATTTGGGTTTCTCCGTAACCACATTGGTGTTATGTGTTGATTTCATGTTTCATGTTTATGTGGATGTTCATTTTAGTACTTAAGTATTTAAGTTAAGTTTGAGATTAAGTAAAAAGATAAAATACAGTGAACACTGATTCAGCTCCCCCTCTCAGTGTTCCCATTCCCAACAGCTCCTTGTTGAGAAGCTGAAGCTCATATTTCAAGTAGGAGTTCTCTTTCAACAAACTAGTCATCTTGGCATAGAGTGAGTGGAGTTGAGCTTCAACTTTTTCTTTCCCCCACGTGAGGAGTGCGAGAGTGGCATCCTGTTGTTGAAGGGATGCAATTATAACACTATTCTTAGCTTCTGTTACAATCAGTTGCTACTTTGCTTCTCCAAACTTCACCTCCATTTCCATTCTCTCTCTGTGCCTCACACTTGCCTCTTCTTGTCTCTCTTTCATTCACCTCTCAAGTTGATCCTCCACATCTACCTTTTGCTCAAGGGCTTCTTCCACCCACTTCTTGTATTTTTCCATATCAAACTCTTCTTTGAATAAGCATTAACCATTGGATTTAGATATTTAGTCACCCATTTTCAAATGAGATGCTGAAAGCATCATCAACCAACCACCTATTTCCATAGAGTGATCAGCTAGACAAAATATATAAAATATAAGTGTAGAGTGGCAAAAATACAATGCTCCAGATGACTTCAACGGTAGTCATTCTGTCTATAGGATCTACAATCATCGGATGCAAATTTTTGCTTGAACCCTTTCATAGGGAAAATGCCTACGATGTAAATATGATATTGACTTTCAATTAATTGAGAAAAAATAAAAAATTGTAAATGTACATTTAAAATATTAAATAAATATTGTTGTACATTCTTAATGGGGAATATCATAGCTTCCTCTTTTTTCATTTATTTTATAACTTTTCTAGTTAGGTTATTTCTTATGGAACAATATAATTAGTATGGTTTATGTTGATAGTTAGGTGCATATATAATTTAAGCTTTTATTTATTTATAGGACCCTTGAATAGTCATCAATAAATAACATAAAATATCTATAACCGAAATAACTTCTTGTCTTAGTAGGACAACAAAGATCTTTATTCACTAAATCCAATAGTCCATTTGAAGAATATAGCTCATTTTTTAAAGTAGATCTAGTCAGATTTCCTAATTGACATTCTTTGAAAATATTTTTAGGATTTATCAATTTAGGTAAATCTCTCATAGCATGAGTAGTGCTAATTTTCACCATATTATCAAAGTTCACATGACAAAGTTCCTAGAACCTCCTCCTCCATAGGGTCCTATTTTTTGACCTCCAATGTTTCCTGTCTACTGCTTGAATCTTGATTTCCTATTTGAGAGATGTCTTGTCATATATTTTGTTAGGTTGAGAGAAAGAAGAAACACTCTCAATCTTAGTCAAGTGATCTTCGAAGAGCATTAAGGCCTTGTCCCTCCTAAAGTGGTCCAGCTCTGCAATCATGGAAGATGCTAATGATTGAGCACAAGACACATCATCTACATCACTTGGGTTGGCTTCTACATCGCAACCAATAGATTGCAACACTTGAAGCTCAGATTCAAGAATTTCAAATACATTTTCTTTGTAGGAATGCACTTCATCAACTAGGACTGGTTTGCATAAATCAATACGACCCTGTGGAGGAGGAGGTTCTAGGGGTTCTTGTGCCTGGTCGACTAATATCTAGATGACCTGCACATTTAAATTTGTAATAACCTATGCGCTAAACTGTCTATATACTCATACCCTATGTTGGCCCCATCTGGCCAGTCTATCCACACCAACTTGATGTAGAGCCTTGAAAGGACCACCTCAAACCTAAACCCATCCACCTCTCATGAAGACTCCACCTCTAACCAGAGCATAGACAACAATCACATGAATGAAAATCCTACCACCTCATCTCACTCTGCCTACTTGTCATCCCCGATGACCCTATCTTCCACCACCATCACCATCACCCCCATTATCATCAAACTGCTCCTCGATCCTAGGTACTGGCTCTGCTGGATCAATCAACCTAGGGAATGGGTTTTGTAAGAAACACTATACATAGTTGTTGATCATGCCAACATCAACAATGTGCTCCCTCATATCCCATGTAAGGTGAGGTAGTTGTAATAATAGGACCTTGTGGAGGAGGAGGTTCTGGGGGTGCATGTGCCTAGTCCACTAATATCTGGGTGACCTACACATCTAAATTTATAATAACTGAAACTGGTTTGCATAAATCAATAGGACCCTATGGAGGAGGATGTTCTGGGGATGCTTGTGCCTAGTCCACTAATATCTGGGTGACTTGCACATCTAAATTTGTAATAACTTGTGTGCCAACCTATTTGTATACTCGTACCCTATGTTGGCCCCATTTGGCCAGTCTATCCACACCAACTTGATGTAGAGCCTTGAAAGGACCACCTCAAACCTAGACCCATCCACCTCTCATGTAGACTCCACCTCTAACCGAAGCATGGATAAAAATCACATGAATGACAATCCTACCACCTCGTCTCACTCTACCTACTCGTCATCCCCAATGACCCTATTTTCCACCACCATCACCATCACCCCCATCATCATTAGACTGCTCCTTAATCCTGGGTACTAGATTTTCCAAATCAATGAACCTAGGGAATGGGTTCTGTAAGAACCACTATGCATAGTCATCGGTTATGCCAACATCAACAATGTGCTCCCTCATATCCCATGTAAGGTGAGGTAGCTGTAATGAATCATATCGAGCTATCTTATAATCTATCTAAGGACCCAAAAGGGATCTCTTTACCTTTACTGAATTATTGTAGAACCCTATGACATCCCCTATGGCTGACTGAATTGTCGTAGAACCCTATGGAAATAGAATCTCTCAAATAATCAAGGGCATCTTCCCTATCATCCATAGAGGCATGCACATATAGGGAAGCTCAGATGCATCCTTCGGCCACTGCTCAAATCCTAGATATGGTCTCTAGACCACCTGATCTATATCATCACTAATGTGTCTCTAGTAATCCACCTTGCCTAGGTGGGCCTAGACAACCATCCCCTCGTATATAAAAGTAAAATGCCATCCTAAATCTTAATGATGAACTGTAATAGGCTGAGTCACATGAATATGCTCCCATGTCCATAGCTATAGTAATACTACTCTGACAGAAAGAGTAGCACCACACCGATACACCACATCATGTAGCTTGTGATATAGTTGAGCCAGCATGCATGAGACCCAATGAAACCTGTGAGGATGGGCAATCATATCCTCAAGGATCCTACCCCAGCCAACTACAAATCCATGTCCCCATCTGTTCGAAACCAAGAAACTACCAACTAGAATCCCAAGTATTGTTGGAAGTACTGGGAAGGAAATGAACTGTGCCCATAAGATACTCTCATCTCCAATCGTGGGGTCACAAAAGAGACATCTACAAATTGTTCTGTCATAGAACTGATCATAGTACACTATCTTCCCATGAGTGGGGATCCTCAACAATGAATACATGTCCTCAAGAGTGATATTCATCTCCCCCATTAGCAGGTGGAACATGTTATGGTCAGAGTACCAATGCTCTGCCATAACTATCAGGAGACCCCGATTCATGCAGAATTAGGGGAGTGAAAGAAAGAAAGACAATCCACATTGGCTAATCACCCAACACTCCGGCCTACTAAGATCATCAATCATATCAAAAGGCAATGGAAATATACCTCAGACAACTACTTTGTGATGTTTCACATGCATAAGAAAGTTTTAAACACATTAGAAATCGATATCATCACATATTGGATCATCATAGGTCAATCAACCAATCAAAATCAAATCAAAACCATAATCAATTTTCCTGATTCTATTCAGAGAGGACAAAAAATTTATCATCAAAATCAACCATCTAAATCAAGATTGACACTAAAAATTTCAATATCAAGTGACTAGAACTGACATGACATGACTTTCTATAAAAAGGACTCAAAAACCTATGCCAATTGACTAATTGATGACATCAGATGAACTGGATATTGACTGAAAGGTTCAAAAGAATTTCCAAATAGGGTGTATGTGCTATTTTATTATTTAAAAGTGCTAAAAATCAAATGCGCAGCTAAAAATATCAAAAGTGCAACAAAAACTATTGAAAGCACATAAACAACTTAAAAGTGCTATAAGAATTAGTATGCACTACAGGATTGCCCTGTATGCACTGCTAAAATATTCAAATGCGCAATCAAATTTAAAAGCATAGCACAAAGTCCTAAAAGTGGAATCTTGACCTAGTTTTAATGCTTGGAAGTACAACAAGATTGTTTGAATGCACTGTGGAAAACCGTGGATGTGTGTAAACAAAATTGTATGCTTTGCTAAAAAGCTTAAAAGCACAGGGAAAAATAAAAATTGAAAAAATAGGGTTTTTTCATGAAAAATCCAAATTTTTGAAAATTAAATGCAGAAATTAGACAAATTAAGTTGCCAAAGGTACATACCAAAGGTCCATAGCTAGGTAGGCACTGGTACCATCGACCTTGCTTGAATTTGTGCTCTCGAATCTGGATCACCATCTCAGAAGGCTCAAAGGGTCAGAGTGAAAAAGTAAAAGTGGAGGCTGAAAATGAATAGTAAAAATGACCTTTTACCCCTATATATATCCCTTTTTGACCTAAGAAGGGGCACTTTTGACTAGAAAATGACCTGAGACCCAAATTTAACACCCATTCAGCCAAATCAGGGGCATTCATCATCACAACATCACCAATTCATTATCGAAAATGAAATCAAAATTAACATCTAATTGAAAAGTTTTTCAATGCAAAGGTTTAAAAACACAACATCTTTCACCAAAATCAAATTTTGTTTCATTTCCGAGGGGGAATACACTCGGATCATATTAGGGACATCATCAGCTTAATCAAATCAAGGACGTAAACTTTAAATGAATGTTTTTTTGCTAATAATCAAGTGGGGCATTAAAACATCAAATTAGACGTCATATTAGCAATCCATTATCAAAATCAACATCAGGAACTTCAATCGAATTAAACTTCATCAAGTTCATCATCGATATCTTCATCTTTTATCAATATCAAATCTATCATCATTAAACCATTGGCTCTGCATTGAAACAATTAGGACATTCTTTGAACCGATGCGCTTCGTACATCAATTCAAAGAGGGGCATTTGTAATCACCTAAAAATGGTCAAGACTAAATCATGTGAGTAACTAAGGAAAAATCAAAGCAATAAATTGAAATCAAGCTAAAATCAAAGAAAAATTGTAATCAAGCAAAAATCCAATTTTTAATTGAAAATCAAAAGCCAATAAATCAATTTAAATCAAATAAATCAATTAATTATAAAATTAATCTAATTAATTGTATAGTTCAATTTAAATCAAATGAACTGATTCAAGGGGTACACATGGCTAAACAAATCAGTTAAAATTAATTATTAAATCCCTATTTTCCCTCAAACACTACATGGGAGTAAATTGCCTCAACCAATGGCAATTAAGGATTGGACTCACATGGATCAAGCTCAAATCGACTTGACCACTCATCTTGTCTCTTTGTCCCAAGCTTTGAGGACAATCCATTTAAATTGTCTCCAAAGGTGGAACCATGGACTTAACCTTAATCCAACCATGATCAACTCAACTCCACCCCCTATACTTGCTAAAATCTATAAAAGCAAGACATAAATCAATGAGAAATCATCCACAAATCTGAAAATTGCATCAAACCTTTTGAATTTTTGAGCTAGAAAGGAAAATTTAGACTTAATTAAGCATAGTTTCAATTTAAAATTCACTTAATTAGTTCTGATTAAGTAAAAATAGGATTTGAAAGGTCCCAAAATCTTGTATAAAAGCATCAAAAGATAGAGAAATCAAAGGCCAAAAATAACTGTGGTGCCCCACCAAACAAACCAAAGGAGCAAACCATAGCTCCTACTAGATGGAGATTAAAAATCCCAACCAACCAAAAAGGGCGTTCAAGATTAACATTTTTTACCATCCTTATGTGAACATAAATTCATATCAAAAGGAGTGGAAGATTTAAATTTCTTTCCTTTAACTATTGTCCATCCATCCTCCACCTTTTTAGTAGCCTTTTGCCAAGCTAGAGAAGAGAAAGAAGAACCCACTAAAGGGTGGGTCACATTAGCATCCATAGAAGGGACAAGGACAACACCGATACGATTCCCCAAAACCCTCCCAAAAGAACCATGAGCAACAAAACCTACAACAAAGGAAGACAAGACCGTTGATCCAAGGACAACATCAATGAATTGGTCAGGGACAACATTAGCGACACCAGGAGGGACAACATCAATAGTTTGAAGAAGATCCTCTTTAGAGATAGCATCTGCATTAGAGACAACAATAGAAGCTTCAAGGATAGCATTAGTAGCATCAGAGATAGCAATAGAATCTTCAACCAATACATGATCAGACTGAGGACAAGCAGCTGACCCCTCATCCTTAACTAATTCACTTAATTAGTTTCATATCATATATTTTTCTCGATTTAAGGATCTCACTAATGGAGGGTTGCTGAGAGCTTATCATTAGCACACTTAAATAGAGATCAATAGGGTGTTTATTGATTTTATTTGCATTAGATAGCTCTTAAATTGTGGTATTTAGTCTAGTTTAATGGAACTATTTACATCTGATAAGTCATATACTTCATTAAATATATCTTTAATTTCATGAAGAACCTATTTTTGCTCATAGGAAAGATTATATGTATCCCATTTAGGAATAACAATTTCTTCATCAATTGTGATCTCATCTTTCTCCTTTTGTCCTCTCAGTGGAGTGCTTCCACTCGGCATCTGTACAAGAGCTTTTATTGCCTCTTGTTCCTTTGGTTCTTATTCTTCAATGAGTTTTCCTTTTATGTTTACTTCACCTTTCTCCTTCTCCTTGGCATGAGGGCTAACAACTTGTTTATCTAATTTTCTTCCTTGTTCTTTTGTGTTGTGTTCTTCCTTAGGAGGACTTTGAATGTTGTCTGCTACTTTAACTTCTTCCTCAGCTGATTGAGTTAGTGGTACTGACTTAATGGGTTCCTCGGTAGGACTTGTACTAACTAACTAATCAATAGTAGCAACTCTAGGTAGAGTAGGATTATCATCAGCAGATTGTGTGCTCGTAATGGTGGGATAATCCATGACTTGCAATAGTACAGTGTTGCTACTGAGTAGGGGTGTGTCAGTTTCTTTCATGTTCTTTAAATCATCCTTAGTTAAGAATGAATTCTTAATAGGACTCTCCTTCGGTATGTCAACAATGTGAACCTCATATGTATCATGTGATTTCACTTCCTTAGGAGTATCTATCTCCATTATATTTGACTTGATGTCAGGTTCAACAACTATTGAAGTGGTAGCATCTTTTCCTTCATTCTTTCCTTCATCCTTTTCTTCATCCTTTTCTTCATTAGGAGAAGGTATCAAACCATACAATACCTTCCAAATTCTTAGACTTTCTTGGAAAACATCTTCAACCTTGTGTTGAAGAATGTGAGAGGCTCTAATTTTAGGATCAAACTTGCCTCTATATTGCTCAATTGTCTGTTTGATGTTTGCAGGGGTGAGAGTGGATTCAACTTGTGCTAGTGTACTCTCTCTAATTTCTTTCTCTATTTGTAGAGCATACTCCCATTTCTATGTGACCTTGTTGCATAATTCCTTTGGAATTCTATTTTCAATCTCAATTGGCAACATCTTGAAAATGCATAACATTTCAAGAATAGCATCCTCAACTTTCTCTTTATCTCCAATACTCATTTTTCCAAACTTTAATCTTTTTACCTCATCTACTACTACTGTTTTAGTAAGCTTAAGACATAAATCATCAACAGTGAGTTGATGTGTACCTTGTTGTGTAGCCTTCCCCTTTATTGCTTCATCACTTTTTGTTTCTTCATCATCTTCTGTTAGAACAAGTTTCCTTCTTGGCTTCTTCATAGCCTTGGTCGGCACTACCTTGGGTTGAGCAGATTTTCACTTTGCAGATGCAAGAGTGTTCTTTGGAGTCTCGGTAGTAGCTCTTCTAGTTCGAGGCCTTAGTGATGGTGTCACTGACACTTTTCATTTCAACACTCTTCTCTTTGGCAGGGACTCGACAATTACTGGTTTCTTCTCTTCTTCTTCTTCTTTCTCACTACTACTAGTTGCACTCGGTTCATCTTCTCCCAATCCTTGGGTTAACTCCAATGGTGCATCCTTCTCATATTCTTTAACATATTCTTCCAGATTTCTCACTATTTTCTTTCTTTTCCTTTCAGTGGTGGCAGCCAATAATCCCAAAGAAATCTTGGATTTGGCCTCTTCAAATGTTCCAAAGTAGGGTGCCTTTGTATCAATTACCTCAGCTAAGAGGGTTGTGATTGCTGCAGTAGCTTCATCTATGTTGAGTTCATAGGGTAATGGCATTAACCATGAAACCCTAGGTAGGACTACTTGTGCATAGGTAAAGTCTGTGTCTACCAGAAAACATATATCTTTGTTGTACTTCTCAATTAAAGACATAGAGATTCTAGTCCTATTCCTCATCTTCTTGTTAAACTCAATGAAATAATTATCCATAATTCCTTCAAAATCATCACCAATCTAGTTTATAAAATCATTAATTTTAACTATGATGGGCTTCTTCTTATCCCATGTGACATCATCATGTGTAGGAAAACACTTCTTAACATAAAAGAATATACAGATCAGTAGGGAACTGAACTTACACATAGAGTTCTTCGCCATCTGGATGGAGCTCAAATTCTCGGCAAGTTGAGTCAGTTGGAGCTTGGCAAGGTCATATGTGTGCCCTTTCTTAATAATCTTCCATGCCTGGTCCACTACCATATAAGGGACACTGTCCAACCGACTGGATTGATAAAACTTGTGCGAGATGACTCTAACAGAAAAGTCAATTTCCGGATCGATAATGGTGGAAATTGTCATGCTGCATTTGTTCCAAACTGCCTGGGTGTTTGCTTGAATATCCTCTTTTCCTACACATTTCATTGTTCTCTTCCCGTCAATTATAGGGTAACCAATGACCTTGTGTATCATTTATTTTATGATCTTCACCGGTCCATCTTCCAACCATAACTGCATGTCGTGTACTCGACCCAAAATGATCTTGATCCATTCCACTATGAAATTTTGTGGGAAATTTAGGGCATGCACTAACCCTTGATCGGCAACAACCTTATGTTCCAGCTTCAGTACTCCGTTGACACATAATTTGTCATATGCTTCCCTGATCTCATAATCACCAATTTCTCCAATTTTGCACATATAGCAAGATCTCATGTCATTCATCAATAACACATTCTCCAGAATAGAAGATAGGGCTCCGTTCAAATCTCCTCTAACAACACTTTTTGACATTGTCTTGAATACCCTTGGCTTGCAAACTTCGCTCCTTACAAGTTGCACATTGAAAACTTCCATTCCTTGTTTCTTGACTGGTGCAGATGATGATGATGCCATTTTAAACTGTAATTTTTGAAAATAAAATATTTGCTCCGTAAGGTACCTTTTTGTCAGTAACCCTGTAGATGAATTTTGCTGACAGCATGCTGAGAGAATTTGGAATCACTTTGCTTAATCTAGTTGCTCAAACTCTAAATCACTCTCTGAAATCTCAAATAGCCCAGTGAAATGAAATTAATGACAACTTTCCGCTTTATAGAATTTGAAAAAATAGGATTAGGGCCTCATAAATGCTCCATACAGATTTAGGTAGATTATAGTTGTCTCGACAAACTCACAAGCTCGGTCGATATAACTCTTGTGATATAGCTCGGCATACATAGCATTTCGGCCATAACAGGTGCTCGACATGCATTGATAGCTCAGTTGTTGACACTGATGCTCGGCATCAAAAGTGAAATTTTCTATTTTTCTCACATATGTCCTAGTGCATCTTTATCTATGTTGATGTGGACTTTTTCTCGGTTCTATGTTAGGAACTGATGAAAGATAAGGCTTTGTAAGGCTCAGTTCTGAACATACCTTTCAAGCTTAATTAGAAGAAGTGTGATCACCTAATCCATTGGATTGGGTGATCGTCGATGTGCTAGCTTTTCTTGAGTTTTCTTGTTCTTTCTTCCTCCATGTCTTTTCAATCTGACTTTTCAGTTTCTCATGAATACCTCCATTCTGATTTTCATTGCTCGGCATAGGTGATCTGCAATATTTCTTTAAATGACCAAGCTTGTTACATTTGTAACAAACCATGCTTCCATTCATCTAGCTTTTAGATTTACCTCTAAAGTGAGTCTTCATAAAATTTGCTCCGATGTGTCCATACTCACCATAATAATGGCAATTATACCAGGTGTTCTAATCCCAATTGTAACAGTTGTGCTTTGTGACTAGATTTGTTTTCTCATTTGATGACCACCTTAGTCTTGATCTTCATTCAAATGCTTTATGCCCATATTTCTGACAATTGAAACAATTTCCTTGAAACTTGGTTGAGGTGGATGAATTATTAGCTTTGAGTCTACATTCATGTGCTTGATGTCCATGCTTCTTGCAGTTAAAACAATGTCCATTAAACTTAGGCTTAGAATCAAACTTATCATGTTTGCTTCTGCATATGTTGGCTATATGTCCTAGTTTTCCATAGTGATGACATGTGGGTTTGGTGTTTTTTGGTGTAGCCATCTTTTGTTCTCCATTCATTGATGATTCTCCTTCTTCAATAGATGAATGATCTTTCAGTCCAAGTCCTGATCTATCACTGGATCTTCTAGGTGATCTTAACAGCTCTTCAAAATATTTTACAGCTTCATTGGGTTTGTTCATCCTTTCATTGATCTCCTTTTTAGTTCTTAGATCATGTTTCAACTGATCATTCTCAAATCTTAGTTGATTGATTTCCATATCTTTTTTGCCCAATTCCTGATTAACCATCAGTAGCTGATTTGCCATGTCTAGTTGATTATTAGTCAATCTTTGCATGTCACTTGTTCTTTCATCTAGTCTAGTTGCAATTTGTCTTTTGTCTTCCTCAGCCATTGTCTTATCATCTTTAGCTTTCTTTTTCTATTCCACTAATTCACAAAGTTTAAAAGATTGAATTTCTTGTTCTCTCCTTAGAGTTCTGATGTCATCATTTAGTATGGTATTTTTCTCCAAAAGTTCTTTTATAGCTTTATCACTCTCGGCAGAGTTACCATTGTCAAATAGTTCAGAGTTGTCTTCCTCTTTATAATGTGGCTCATTCTGTTGGATTTCAATCTCTCTTCTCTTGCTGAAGGATTTCTTCAATTCTCCTCTGGTTGCTTCCAGTTGCTACAATGCCAGCTGTACTTCAATCTTTTGATTCTCTATGATCTTCCCCAGTTTATAAGCTTCCATTTTAAGATCTTTTTCCTCAAGTGGTTAGCCTTCCTTAAGAGAAACCTTGCTACTCTGAAACCAATTGTTGGAAATATAAATGGGAAAGTAATACTGAGAGGGGGGGTGAATCAGATATTACCTACTTTTATCCTTTGATCTGATAAAAAATTTATGCATAACACAAATAAAACTTGATCATAGTAAGAAACAAAACATATAAAGTAGCATGCATGAAATTGCTCATAACGCCAAGATTTTGGTAACCCAGAAACCCTAAGGTAAAACTGGGGTGGGGATGACACCCACAAATCTTCACTACTGCAGTAATAAGTTTTTCTTGCTAAAGCTTACAAAATGTGATCAAATCATGATCTACCTTGTGAAAGGTCTGCTTCGTTAAAACCAAAAATACTGTATAGTCTGCCTTGTTAAAGGATTTATAAACTTACAATAAAGTAAGCACTTGGTAAAGAGATTTAAAAAAGTCTGCTAAGACTACTCGGTTAAGAGATTTACCCTGATACACTAGTCAAAATTTCTCAGTACCTGATCTTTCGGTTTGCACTAGTATGTAGATTACAGATCTCCTCTTTTCTTTATATTCTGATCTCTTCTATCTGATCTTTCTTGATTCTGTCCTTTCACTGCTTAGCTTGGCCACTGAACTCTGTCTGAATACTTCGCTATTCTGAATATACTTCTCTAATCATTTTCTCATACTAACTCAATCTTATCTCTCTGATTCACACACTTATCTCTAATCTAGATCTTGCCCTTATATAACAACAAAAATGTTTTACTGTTTCAAGATCTACGGATCAGATTTGTTTCTATTACTGCCTTACCTATACAATTTTCTGATTGGCTCTAGGTTTTACATAGGGATCAATGATAACAATATGTATGCGTAATTACCTCTTTAATTACCTTAATAGACAAAATAAAAAACATTATTATCACCAAAAATGGTTTACCTCGATCATTGTACCATTCCAAACTTGTATGTCAATTTTGGCTAACTCGACAAAATTTACTCCTGGCACTCGGCATAAACTATACTCGGCATCAATTGAACTTCTTTGTCACTTGGTAACCATTGATGTATGTAACTCGGCAATAACTATACTCTTGACATATTACAAACATATAGTGACCATGACTTTACTCGGCAGTACTACTGCTCGGTAAGTATACAATACAAAACTCAACCTTTACAAAATGACTCGGTCGCAGTGATGACCAACCATCATTCCCTAGGTAAATGACTAAGTGTGAAACACTAATGGTCAACAAAAACTATAGAGATCTACACAAAATATCAGTACTTTGCCTATACCCCTACAAATACACTAGGAATGCCTAAGAAACATGGTCTTGTAGCATCTCATGGATCACCGATACGTCTCACAAGGTCTAAGTTATGAGGCTCGATAGTTTTCTAACTAGTCGTGCTTAGTGCAACTTTCAACTGACCCTCATTACAAGTTTTGGCATCGAGGGAGACTGGCGTGCCAAATTCAATTTTTTTTTAATCTCCTAGAATGGAGAGAGGTTATTGTAGGCATTGGAAACATCATCTTGTAGCATCTCATAGATCTTAGTTATGAGCCTCAAAAGTTCACTGCCCAATCGTGCTTAGTGCACCTTGGGGACACTTTGGTCCGACGTGGTCCAGAACATTCTGCTGACTCAATTGTCAAAATGGGGTTGTGCCTAGCATTTACCCACCCAACTGGAGCTAATGGCATAGTCCATTTGGTGTCAGGATGAATGGTTTGGAATTAATCCATTGGTGCAACTTTCAACTGACCCTCACTGCAAGTTTTGGCATTGAGTGAGACTGGCGTGCCAAATTCAAACAAATTTGAATCTCCTAGAATGGAGAGAGGTTATTATAGGCTTTGGAAATGCCATCCTATAGCATCTCATGGATCTCTGATACCTCTCATGGAGTCCAAGTTACAAGTCTCTAAAGTTTTCTACCCAATCGTGCTTAGTGCACCTTGGGGACACTTTGGTTTGGCGTTGTCCGGAACGTTCTGCTAACTCAGTGGTCAAAATAGATTTTTCCCTAGTGTTTACCCACCCAACCAAAGCTAATGGTGCAATCCATTCAGTGTTGTGATGAATGGTTTGGAAGTAATCCATTGGTGCAACTTTCAACTGACCCTCACTACAAGTTTTGGCATCGAGCGAGACTAGTGTGCCAAATTCAAAAAAAATTGAATATCCCAGAATGGAGAGAGGTTATTTTAGGCCTCAAAAACTCCATCCTATAGCATCTCATAGATCTTTGATACCTCTCATGGGGTCCGAGTTATGAGCCTTGAAAGTTTTCTGCCCAATCGTGCTTAGTGCACCTTGGGGACACTTTGGTCCGACATGGTCCGGAATGTTCTGCTGACTTAGTGGTCTAAACAAGGTTGTGCCTAGTGCTTACCCACCCAATCAAAGCTAATGGCATAATCCATTCAATGCTAGGATGAATGGTTTGGAAGTAATCCATTGGTTCAACTCTTAACTGACCCTCACTGTAAGTTTTGGCATCGAGCGAGACTGGCGTGCCAAATTCAAACAAATTTGAATATCCAAGAATAGAGAGAGGTTATTGTAGGCCTTGGAAACATCATCCTGTAGCATCTCATGGATCTTTGATACCTCTCATGGGGTCTAAGTTATGAGCCTCAAAAGTTCATTGCCAATCATGCTTAGTGCACCTTGGGGACACTTTGGTCCGACATGGTCCGAAATGTTCTACTGACTCAGTGGTTGAAATGGGGTTGTTCCTAGCATTTACCTACCCAACCAAAGCTAATGGCACAGTCCATTTAGTGTCAGGATGCAATCCTTGAACTTTATCCCTTCACCCAGGGAATCATCATTTTACTTTGCACACATTTGACCAATTTTGACTCAGTGACTCCAACTATTACATCATTTGATGATACAAATGTAATGGAATTAAGACAATAGAAATGTAAGGATACAAAATTAAGACGATAAAAATTATATAAGGATACAAAATTCATAGCAAGGAAACATGTTTTTTGCACTTTACATGGCATTAAGACGATACAAATGTGGGCTTTTAATATTTGCAAATCAACCCCATGGGCTCTTTTATATTTCCAATTTTGCATCTAATTTTGCATCAATTTTTTTATATACAAAATTTGCCATCTAAATATGCACATTACATTCAATTGTTGTTTTTATATACAAAATTTGGCATCTAAATATGCACATTACATTCGATTGTTGTTTTTATATACAAAATTTAGCATCTAACTATGCACATTACATTCGATTGTTGGTTTTATATACAAAATTTGGCATCTAAATATGAAAATTACACAGCTATATATAAAAAATAAGTGTCCTTTTCACTCCAATCCATACATTTGGAAGGCAGAAGAAAAGTTAATAGAGAATATAAGAAGTTCCCTTTTGGCATCTAAATATGCAAATTACAGAACTATATTTTAACTTGAGTTGAACGTACCTACTAAAGTGTGCCTGAAGGGTCATCTTTGTGCTTGAGAGTATTGAGTATTGCTTCATGATCAACAGTACTAATAGTCCAAAGTTCCTTTGTCTTTGGTTTTCCTTGATGTTTCAACAACTTAACATTGGCTTCTATAACAAGGTGTGAATACATGAGAATGGTTTTGTGCTTCTCATAGTCTTCAAATGCAAGAATGCCATTATTTTTAATCATATATGTATGCAACCATGTTCTTGCAACAACATGTGATCCTATTGGATATGTGAACATATCATCATCTATTGTCAGTTGTGCAAGTTTCTTCTTTCCTCGTACACAATGTGCTAAGCAGTAATCTGGTCTCTCATCATTCCCTTCTAGTGCAACCAATGCAAAAACATGTCCTGGCTGTAGAAGATCTGAAAGATGGTCGTAGTCAAGTGAACAATCCATGTCATCATTTATTATAGAGACTGCGAGAGATAAAGGAGTAAGATAATTTGGAACCCATGTATCAACCCACTCACTTGACTCACATTGATCCCAATCACACTGAAGACAACTTGGACAATAACAAGCCAGCTCTCGTGTCCAAATGGTCCATGTACTAGCATCTGAGCTTCGAAATGAATGCATTTTTGAAGAATCTTTCATAGTTTGACAATCTAACCTATCTCCTATTGTTCCCAACTCAACCAACCAAAAGAATCTGTGCACCACTGAATCAACCCCCCCTATGACAATTCTGAAGTACACCAATCAACAATAGAATGGGCATCAATGAGTTCTGCACCTAAAATGATTAGTTGCTCCTTAACTAGAGCTCTTTTTACACATGCACCTACTCCATCATGCTCCCCGTTTCCATGACGGGCCTAAAAAAAACTCCAAATATGAGGTACACCTCTCTCTACATGCATTCTACATAACCAATAAAACATACGAGCATTTTTGAATCAACCTATGCAATTATCTAACCAAATGAGATGTCTATCCATAGTAATATTATTTTCCCGCACCCACTTAAAATAATTCTCAAAGAAATGTTGGACAAACTTGGATGAGTGCAATCTATCATCGCTCATGTAAAAATGGTTATCTCTAATTATCTTCCGGTTATCTTCTGTACTATCAGGGGAATGTCTATATGTTATGTGCACAAAAATAGAAACCTGAATAGAATTATAATATTGAGCTTGCAACTCATTTTGGGGCTGCAATGTATAGTTATCTGCAAAGTCAACAACTGATATAATAGTGCCAATTGAGAAAGTGTCCTTACACATCCTGAATTGTTGATCCAACCACTGAGACCTATGACTATGCCTTGCATACTTGTAAAAAATATTCTTCCTGAAATCTGAAATAAAATCAGCTACATTGCATTCTTTAGTAACCAACTCACATCTAGAGCCTTCACCTCCCCTTTTTAATGTATATTTAACAGTTTCATATACCTTTTTGTGGACAGTTGTCTTTCCAAAATCATGTTTGTAGTCCTCATAAAAACATTCAACAAATTTCACTAGCCCACCACACTCTGAGCACTTGTCATTTAAGCAATGTTTTCTATAAAAGAAACATCCATCTTCTCTAGGACATAAAAAAATGATCTAGCAAGTCTCTTGATGATTTTGGAAGAGCACTTTCACCACACTCCTCCAACATTTCACTACTATGAAAAGTAGAATGAATGGAATGTAACAATTCATGGTGCATTGAAAAATCCACATGATATTTGCAACAACAAGTATTTTGAATCTTAAGAGGCACACAAAAAAAAGGCTTTAGGGCTTCAAAATCTCTTTGTGATATTTTCAATGTTGGATGTGTGTCACAAAATTTTTTGAACAACATTTTTTGACTCACCTCCAAATAATGTTTGGGATGCGGGGTGCAGTCTCGAATGCCAATTCTCAACTTCAAGACATCCTTCACATTTGGTGACACTCTTGAGTTAGATTGCCAAAATAGTTAAATTTGATCCTTCACAACATTAGTAAGCTTCTTATCACAACGTGAAAGTCTCCCACCATAAGCCCATGTATCATTTTGAAGAGGATCATCAAGTCTTTCTCTTCTTGCAAGTGCTCTATCCAAAGTTTTACGATTTAGATTCAATTCAACACAAGTTTGTCTCACCAAACGAGCCTTTCTCAAATGATGACTTACCAAGGAGGTTGTAATAACCCTCCTAGTGGCTCTGTTATATTTTTCCTTGGTATTCTTCCCAATGGAATTGAGAGCACTAAAAATATTTCTCACAATAATAGCATTCCACTCCTTTTTCTTGTTCACACTAATCTTAAATTTGACTAGTATACGTCTCATCTTCTGCATCTTTAAAAATTGCACAAACATTTGACATTGCTCAACCAACATCTTGTGCCTAAAAAATTGATCAAAAAGTTTTGAAACCCACAACCGAATGGTTCTTTCTGATCTCTTGCCATCGAAATTGCTCATTATGTTCTCGTCAATTTCAAGTAACCATTTAGTTCTTCTTGAAGGTCTCAATTTTGAAGTTTGTCTTTCTTCCTCTGAAGGGACTTCATTTATCATATAATTTGGAGATGTGCAATGTTGATTTGGTTCTTCTACACCATTATCATTGTCAGTTACTTCATATTCAATTGGTGGATTGACATTGAAAATGTCCACACTTCCATTGGCCACATCTACATGTTCATTTTCAAAACCTACATTTTCATATTCAAATTCATGTTCTTCACTTGAAACCACATTCAAAGGTGGGTCTATGCTGACATCTTCATTCATATTTAACTTACCTTGTCTCTTGTTCCAATGGGAAACCCTATCCATTTCTCTATACACTTCAACATCTTCATTTGTGAGTCTCCTCTTCCATTTATGCTTTTGACGACTACTACTCCCCATACTGAGACCAAAAAGAAGATGAAAATACCTTTGGTAACATAGAAAATCATGCCAAAAAGGGTGAAATAACTTTGGTAATTGAGAAAATCACCCCAAAAAGTGTTTTTTTGTCTTCCCACTACAACTCGAATCCTGTAATTCAGGAAAAACACATGACTCTCTGGAGGGACCCAGAGAATCTTGTTTTATTTTACACCAGTAAAAAAACTTGAATATCCGATATGTCCCACCAAAATTTTGGCAAAATTTATCTCTCTCTCTCTCTCACCTTTCTCTCTCCTCTCTCCTCTCTCTCTCTCTCACCTAGAGAGAGAAAGAGAGAGGAGAGAGGTGATAAAGAGAGAGAGAGAGGAGAGAGAGAAAGGTTAGAGAGAGAGAAAGGGGAGAGAGAGAGTGAAGAGAGAGGAGAGAAAGAGAGAGAGGAGAGAGAGAAAGGTTAGAGAGAGAGAGATGAGAGAGGGAGAGGACAGAGGGAGATGATAGAGGGAGAGAAGAGAAAGGGGTCATGAGGACCCCTAGGAAGTCCCCATGACCCCTTTTGACACATTTGAAAGTACAAGTGTGTATAAAGTAGTCGTAGGACCCCTTAGGACACACTTGAGGGTTCTAATGTGTTGAAAGGGGTCATGAGGAATTCATAGGGGTCCTAAAATGTGATAAGGCATACTAGGACCCCTGGGAAGTCCCCATGGCCCCTTTCAACATATTGGGACCCTCAAGTGTGTCCTAAGGGGACCTACAACCCCTTAGGACACACTTGAGGGTCCCAATAGGTTGAAAGGGGCCATGGGGACTTCCTAGGGGTCCTAGTACACCTTATCACATGTTAAGACCCCTAGGAAGTCCTCATGATCCCTTTTGACACATTTGAACCCTCAAGTGTGTCCTAAGGGATCCTACGACCCCTCCATACATACTTGAGCATTCA
The DNA here is from genome assembly GCA_027943335.1 of Chamaecyparis obtusa. Lineage (NCBI taxonomy): Eukaryota > Viridiplantae > Streptophyta > Pinopsida > Cupressales > Cupressaceae > Chamaecyparis > Chamaecyparis obtusa. The sequence continues at coordinate 3,370,372 of BSBK01001755.1, read as the reverse complement.
AATGTGTTGAAAGGGGTCATAGGGACCTCCAAGGTGTCCTAGTACACCTTATCATGCATTAGGAAGTCCCCATGAACCCCTTTGACACATTGGAATCCTCAAGTGTGTCCTAAGGGGTCCTACAACCCCTTAGGACACACTTGAGGGTTCCAATGTGTCAAAATGGGTCATGTGGAATTCTTAGGGGTCTTAACATGTGATAAAGCATACTAGGACACCTAGGAAGTCCCCATGACCCCTTTCGACACATTAGAACCCTCAAGTGTGTCCTTAGGGGTCCTATGACCCCTATGAACACACTTGAGCATTCCAATGTGTCAAAAGGAATCATGGGGAGTTCCTAGGGGTCTTAATGTTTGATAAGGCATACGAGGACACCTAGGAAGTCCCAATGACCCCTTTCAACACATTAGAACCCTCAAGTGTGTCCTCAGGGGTCCTACAACCCCTGCAGACACACTTGAGCATTCAAATGTGTCAAAAGGGGTCATGGGGAATTCCTAGGTGTCCTAGTATGCCTTATCATGTGTTAGGACCCATAGGAAGTCCCCATGACCCCTTTCGACACATTGGAACCATCAAGTGTGTCCTAAGGGGTTGTAGGACCCCTTAGAACACACTTGAGGGTTTCAATGTGTCCAAAGAGGTCATGGGGACTTCCTAACATGTGATAAGGTGTACTAGGACACCTAGTAGATCCCCATGACCCCTTTCAACACATTTGAATGCTCAAGTGTGTTGGGAGGGGTTGTAGGACCCCTTAGGACACACTTGAGGGTTCCTATGTGTCAAAAGGAGTCATGAGAACTTTCTAGGGGTCCTAACATGTGATAAGGCATCCTAGGACACCTAGGAAGTCCCCATGACCCCTTTCAACACATTTGAATGCTCAAGTGTGTCCGGAGGGGTTGTAGGACACCTTGGGACACATGTGAGGGTTCCAATGTGTCGAAAGGGGTCATGGAGACTTCCTAGGGGTCCTAGTATGCCTTATCAAGCTTTAGGACCCCTTGGAAGTCCCCATGACCCCTTTTGACACATTGCAACCCTCAAGTGTGTTATTAGGGGTCCTATGACCCCTCTAGACACACTTTAGATTAAAATATATTGAAAGGGGTCATGGGGACTTCCTAGGTGTCCTAGTACACTTTATCACCTGTTAGGACACCTAGGAATTCCCCATGATACCTTTCAACACATTTGAAAGCTCAAGTGTGTCTGATGGGGTCGTAGAAACCCTTAGGACACACTTGAGGGTTGCAATGTGTCAAAAGGGGTCATGGGGACTTCCCAGGGCTCCTAACATGTGATAAGGAATACTAGGACCCCTAGGAAGTCTCCATGACCCATTTCAACACATTGGAACCCTCAAGTGTGTCCTAAGGGGTCCTATGACCCCTCTAGACACACTTGAGCATTCAAATGTGTCAAAAGGGGTCATGGGGACTTCCTAGGTGTCCTAGTATGCCTTATCATGCATTAGGACCCCTAGGAAGTCCTAATGACCCCTTTCAACACATTAGAACCTTCAAGTGTGTCCTAATGGGTCCTACAACCCCTTCGAGCACACTTGAGCATTGAAATGTGTGAAAAGGGGTCATGGGGACTTCCTAGGTTTCCTAGTACACCTTAACATGCATTAGGAAGTCCCCATGACCCCTTTTGACACATTGGAACCCTCAAGTGTGTCCTAAGGGGTCATGGGGACTTCCTAGGGGTCCTAACATGTGATAAGGCATACTAGGACACCTAAGAAGTCCCCATTACCCCTTTTGACACATTTGAATGCTCAAGTGTGTACTAAGGGGTCCTACGACCCCTTCAAACACACTTGAGCTTTCAAGTGTGTCAAAAGGGGTCATGGGGATTTACTAGGGGTCCTAACACATGATAAGGCATACTAGGACACCTAGGAAGTCCCCATGACCCCTTTCAACACATTTGAATGTTTAAGTGTGTTTGGAGGGGTTGCAGGACCCCTTAAGAAACACTTGAGGGTTCTAATGTGTCGAATGGGGTCATGAGGACTTCCTAGGGGTCATAACATGTGATAAGGCATACTAGGACACCTAGGAAGTCCCCATGACCCCTTTCGACACATTTTAATGCTCAAGTGTGTCTGGAGGGGTTGTAGGACCCCTTAGGACACACTTGAGGGTTCCAATATGTTGAAAGGGGTGATGAGGACTTCCTAGGGGTCCTAACCAGTGATAAGACATACTAGGACCCCTAGGAAGTCCTCATGACCCCTTTCAACACATTAAAACTCTCAACTATGTCCTCAGGGGTCCTACGACCCCTTTGGACACACTTGACATTCAAATGTGTCAAAAGGGGTCATGGGGACTTCCTAGGTGTCCTTGTACATCTTATCATGCGTTAGGACCCCTAGGAAGTCCCCATGAACCCTTTTGACACATTTGAAACCTCAAGTGTGTCTGAAGGGGTCGTAGGACCCCTTAGGACACACTTGAGCATTCAAATGTGTCAAAAAGGGTCATGGAGACTTCCTAGGTGTCCTAGTATGCCTTATGATGTGTTAGGACCCTTAGGAAGTCCCCATGAACCCTTTTGACACATTAGAATACTCAAGTGTGTCCTAAGGGGTCGTAGGACCCCTTAGGACACACTTGAGGGTTCCAATGTGTTGAAATGGTTCATGAGGACTTCCTAGGGGTCCTAATGTGTGATAAGGCATACTAGGACACCTAGGAAGTCCCCATGACCCCTTTCAACACATTTGAATGCTCAAGTGTTTCCAAAGGGGTCATAGGAACCCTTAGGACACACTTGATGGTTCCAATGTGTCAAAAGGGGTCATGAGGACTTCCCAAGGGTCCTAGTATGCCTTATCATGTGTTACGACCCCTAATAAGTCCCCATGACCCCTTTCGACACATTAGAACCCTCAAGTGTGTCCTAAGGGGTCGTACGACCCCTTAGGACACACTTGAACATTACAATGTGTCAAAACAAGTCATGGGGACTTCCCAGGGGTCCTAACGCATGATAAGGCATACTAGGACACTTGGGAAGTCCCCATGACCCCTTTCGACACATTTGAATGCTCAAGTGTATCTAGAGGGGTTGTAGGACCCCTTAGGACACACTTGTGGGTTCTAATGTGTTGAAAGGTGTCATGGAGACTTTTGAAGGGTCCTAGTATGCCTTATCACGCGTTAAGACCCCTAGGAAGTCCTAATGAACCCTTTCGACACATTGGAACCCTTAAGTGTGTCCTAAGGGGTCCTTCGACCCCTTAGGACACACTTGAGGGTTCCAATATGTCAAAATAGGTCATTGGGACTTTCCAGGGGTCCTAGTATGCCTTATCCCGTGTTAGGACCCTTAGGAATTCCTCATGACCCCCTTCGACACATTGAGACCCTCAAGTGTGTCCTCAAGGGTCCTATGACCTCTTAGGACACACTTGAGGGTTCAAATGTGTCAAAAGGGGTCATGGGGACTTCCCAAGGGTCCTAGTACACCTTATCATGCGCTATGACCCCTAGGAAGTCCCCATGACCCTTTTCGATATAGTGGAACCCTTGAGTGTGTCCTAAGGGGTCATGTTAAACCTTCAAGTGTGTCCTAAGGGGTCCTACAACCCCTTAGGACACACTTGAGGGTTCCAATGTGTAGAAAGAGGTCATGGGGACTTCCTAGGGGTCTTAGTGTGTGATAAGGTTTACTAGGAGCCCTAGGAAGTCCCAATGATCCTTTTCAACACATTTGAATGCTTAAGTGTGTCTAGAGGGGTTGTAGGATCCTTGAGGATACACTTGAGGGTTATAATGTGTTGAAAGGGGTTATGGGGACTTTCCAGGGGTCCTAGTATGCCTTATCATGTGTTAGGACCCCTAGGAAGTCCTCATGACCCCTTTCGACACATTGGAACCCTCAAGTGTGTCCTAAGGGGTCCTACGACCCCTTAGGATATACTTGAGCATTACAATGTGTAAAAAGGGGTAATGGAGACTTCCTAGGGGTCTTAACGTGTGATAAGGCATACTAGGACACCTAGGAAATCCCCATGACCCCTTTTGACATATTAGAATCTGCAAGTGTATCCTCAGGGGTCCTACAACCCCTACAAACACACTTAAGGATTCAAATGTGTTGAAAGGGGTCATGGGGACTTCCTTGGTGTCCTAATATGCCTTATCATATGTTAGGAACCCTAGGAAGTCCCCATGACCCCTTTCGACACATTGGAACCCTCAAGTGTGTCCTAAGGGGTCCTACACATTGGAACCCTCAAGTGTATCCTAAGGGGTTGTAGGACCCCTTAGGACACACTTGAGGGTTCCAATGTGTTGAAAGGGGTCATGGGGACTTCCCAAGTGTCCTAGTATGCCTTATCATGCGTTAGGACCCCTAGGAAGTCCTCATGACCCCTTTCGATACATTGGAATCCTCAAGTGTGTCCTAATGGGTCGTAAGACCCCTTAGGACACACTTGAGGGTTCTAATTTGTTGAAAGGGATCATGATTACTTCCTAGGGGTCGTAGTATGCCTTATCACGTGTTAGGACCCCTAGGAAGTCCTCATGACCCCTTTCATTACATTGGAACCCTCAAGTGTGTCCTAAGGGTTCCTACAACCCCTTCAGACACACTTGAGCTTTCAAATGTGTCAAAAGGGGTCATGGGGACTTCCTAGGGTTCCTAACACATGATGAGGTGTACTAGGACACCTAGGAAGTCCCCATGACCCCTTTCGACATATTTGAATGCTCAAGTGTATCCAGAGGGGTTGTAGGACCCCTTAGGACACACTTGAGGGTTCCAATGTGTCGAAAGGGGTCATGGGGACTTCCTAGGGGTCCTAGTATCCCTTATCACATGTTAGGACCCCTAGGAAGTCATCATGACCTCTCTCTCTCTCTCAGATCTAGAGCCTTCACATCCACTTTTTAATGTATATTTAAAGGTTTCATATACCTTTTTGTGGACAATGTACCTTAAATGTTCTTACATCAAGTTTTATGCCACTGTTAATTTCTAGAATAGATGATGAGTGTACGGTGGTTCTACAACTGTGTGAAATTTCTTTTTGAGAGTTAAAAATCAATTGATTTTATTCAATTGAGGGGAAGTCCATTGACATCTACTTATTTAGTATAGTCAAACCATTGAAATTATGAGGAGTCTATAGAAAAATCATGTGCTGGATATTTTCAAGAGGATTTGGGCTGAAACTATCTATCCTCAAATCAACTGTGCAGGTATTTTTTCAAAATCATTTTGTATATCAAATAATATAATACATACTAATATAAATATTTATATTATAATATTTATTCTATGCTATTATTATTTAATATTAATATTTAAAATGAAATTAATATTAACATAATAAAAATATAATTTAATATGAAACTTGAATTAATATTAACATAAAAAGAATACAACTTAATTTATAAGACAATTAATATTACTATTAAAAAAATACATTTATTATGAAACTTGAATTTGGGAAAAGCGGGACAATTGAAATTTCAAAATAGGCAGGATTTTTCGGATATCTGATATTATCGAATATCCAAAAATATCGGATATCCAATTTTATCGGATATCCAATTAGGCTTCGTATTTGCTTCAGCATTACCAAACATGGGTGGTCAACCCTTTAGGCATGTTTCAGGAGATAATTCTTGATATCGAGACTTCAACCATGTAGCTGACGACTATTTTTTCACCCGAAATTGATGAAAGGTAAAGGGTTTCTTAAAGACATTATCAGCTTTCCATCAATATAATTGCTTTCAAATTTTGAGTTCAGTAAGTAATTATTACTTATTTTTCAATTAATTTTTAAAGTCGTAATTGACATACTGATTGAAAAACAACTATAATTTTCAAAATGTTTAGCCTTTTTGAAATATGAAACATGCGTCACATCCGGGCATGAGTCTACTACTTATATCTAGAATCTTGGGAAAATATATTATCATTTGATTGTGATTAAGGTGGTCAGACAAACATGTATTTTTTATCTTTTCCTTGAAATTTTCATAGTACTGTATTGAAATATAAAATTTTGAACAATTAGACAACAAAAATTTCAAACAAGGGCTAGTAGTTTAGAAACTACATTCAATTTCCTACATATTCTACTCTTACAACTTTTTCACATAAGGTTCATAAGATATTCAACCTTTTACGTCAAGTTGACTAACCCTGATTTTCTAATTTTTCATTGCCACTTAAGGCCATAGTTTGGTATACCATGATCCTGCACATACCCTTAATTAGTCTTAATTGGTCAATTAATAGGTCCTAATTGGTCAAGTATTATTCACATGTTAGGTCTTAATTGGTTCTATTAGGTCTTAATAGGTCCTATTGGTCCTAATTGGTCTTAATAGTTTCTCTTAGTTCTTAAGGGTCCTATTAGGTCTTATTAGTAGGTATTAGGTCGTATTAATCAGTTTAGGTGCTAATATGCCCTATTAGACCTCTTATTAGTCTTGTTAGGTCCTAATAGGTCTTATTAGGTCTTATAAGTCTTAAGGGGTCGTATTAGGTCTTATTACTAATGTTAGGTATTAAGATATCATATCACATCTTATTAGATATGATAGGTCTCAATTGGTCTTAATAGGTCCTATTAGCTCCTATTAGTCCTATTAGATCTTAAGGGGTCCTATTAGGTCTTAAGTGGTCCTATTAGATGTTAAGGGTCTTATTAGGCCTTATTAATCATGTTAGGTCTTAATAGGAAATATTAGGTCTTATTAAACATGTTAGGTCTTAAGGGATCCTATTATGTCTTATTAATCATGTTAGGTCTTAATTGGCCAAAGAAAGAGAGTTCATGTTGGTTTCTAGTATTTTGGTTTAAGTTGGTTTCTAGTGTTAGGGTTTATGTTGGTTCATGTTCTAGTTTCATGTTGGTTTAATGTTAGGGTTCATGTACGTTTCATATTAAGGTTTATTTCTCAATTAGGTTTAGGGATCTTTTTTTAAATTAGGTTTATGGTTAGGGTTCATGTTCTAGTTTCATGTTTCTAATAATTTGTAACGTTTTCCTCATATTTTGTAACATTTTCCTAATATTTTGTAACATTTTCCTAATGTTTTAAAACATATGTAATAAAACTAAATTAATTAACTAACTAACTAACATATTTTCTTAACTATAAAAAAATATTATATTAATTAAATAACTAGATCTACATAAAATCATATTATTTAATTTCTACAATTAAAAATAATAAAATTACATAAATAAAAACAACTATTAAATTAACTTATTATTAAAACAACTATTTCTACAATTAGTAAATTAACATTATTATTAAAATTACAATTATTTAATATTAAATAAATAAAAACATTAAAAAACATGAAAAAAAGGCCTACCTGTTTCCACCAAAAAATCTCCAAATGTACTCTGCAATTCGCGGAAGCCGCTTTGTTCAAATGAGCCACTTAAGACATTTTTTGGGGTATATATAGTTTTTGATAGTTTCGGTTGAACCCGTTTTGGCCGGAAACCTTCTGCCACATCAATGCCACATGGCGTCGCATGTGTGTCACATAGTTGCGGCCGAAATTGGTTCAGCTGAAACCATTCTGGTCGAAACTGTTTCAGCCGGAACCATTAAAAATATCCTTCGATGCAATACAAATTTGTACTTTTACCATCATATTATTTCTAATTTTGAACAAATTAATAGATACAATAAAAACATACATTTAATTATTAATATAAATGTAATTTCTTTGATTTGAGATTTAATTATTGGTAATCTATTTCATTTGAGAACTATTGAGAATAAGTATTTTATTGCTAATATTGATGATAGTTGGTTATGGAATAGAAGACTTTGTCATGTGAATGTTGATAATATGGTGAAAATTAGCACTACTCATGCTATGAGAGATTTACCTAAACTAATAAATCCTAACAATATTTTCAAAGAATGTCAATCAGGAAATCTGACTAGATCTATTTTAAACAATAAGACATATTCTTCAAATAGAGTTTCGGATTTAGTGAATAAAGATCTTTGTTGTCCTGCTAAGATAAGAAGTTATTTCAGTGATAGATATTTTATATTATTTGTTGATGACTATTCAAGGATGATGTTGGTGACATTTTTGAAGGAGAAATTAGAAGCCTTTCATAAATTCAGATATTCAAGATATTGGTGGAGACAAAATCTAGAAGAAAATTAAAGTTCTTGAGATCAGACAGAGGTGGAGATCTGATAAGTTTTATTTATTTTGTGAAGAACATGGGATAAGAAGACAAACTTCTCATCCATGAACCCCATAGTAGAATGGTGTTTTTGGGTGAAGGAATGGGACTATCCTAGGCATAGCTAGGACTATCATGATTGAAGGAAAAGTTTTGCAGATCTACTGGAGAGAAGTTGTGTGGACCAGAATATATACTCTGACCAGGTACTAATTAAGCAAGGAACTGGTAAGAATCCTTATGAAATTTTGTATGGATATATTCCTACAGTGAAATATTTTAGAATTTTTGGAAGTAAATGCTACATTAAGAGGGATGACAATACTAGAAATTTTGATCCAAGAAGTGATGAGGGAATATTTCTTAGATATTCTACAAAGAGAAGGGCATATAAATGATATAAATATAGAATAAAGATTATTTTTGAAAATGAAAATGTAAAAGTTGATGAGAATTAGAAGAGATCATAAAGAACCTATAGATATGACATGATTGAATAAGACAATTAGATTGTGGAAATGCATAACTAGAATCAGGATGGACCAGAAGAACAAAAAGAACCAAAAGAAAATGAAGTGGATATTAATACCAAAGGGTCTTCTACACAACCTACACCAAAAGCTCCAAGGTATGTAAGGATTAATCATTATGAAGAAGTCATTATTGGTGATGAGGATAGAGGTTTTCAAACTAGAGGAAGAATTGCTAGAGATGAAACATGTTTGCTATCTAAATTTGAGCCTATATATGTTAAAGAAGCATGTATTGATAAAAGTTGGATGAAATAAATGAAAGAGGAACTTGATCATATTGAAAAGAACAAGAATTGGATCCTTTTTCCTAGACCCATTGACAAAAATGTGATCGGTACTAAATGGGTATTCAGAAACAAGCTAAATGAAGATGGTAAAGTTTTCTAGAATAAAGAAAAATTGGTATGAAAAGGATATTCACAAATGGAAGGTATTTTTTTTACTGATAATTTTTATCCTATAGCTATACTTGAAGTTTTTAAACTACTTTCATATACATCTTATAAAGAATTTAAGGTCTATCATATGGATGTTAAGTCTGCATTCTTAAATGGTGAACTAGAGGAAGATGTTTATATTGAGTAGCATGATGGTTATACTCTAACTAAATAAGGAGACATGGTTTGTAAATTGTAGAAAGCCTTGTATGGATTAAATCAAGCTCCTAGAGCTTGGTATGATAGATTGGAAAATTATTTGTCAAAGATTGGTTTGAGAAAATGAGCTACAAATAGTAACTTATATTTCAAAATAATTAATGTTAATGTCTTGATTTTTGAAGTATTTATTGATGATATCATATTTGGTGTAAATGATGAGTTGAGTAGAGTTTTTTCTGATGAAATGCAAAAATAATTTGAGATGTCTATGATAGATGAAATGAAATTCTTTCTTGGATTGAAAATAAAATAGCTAGATAAAGGAGTTTGTATTACTCAGTCCAAGTATGTCAAAGAACTATGGAATAAATTTGGTATGGAAGACTCAAAATCGGTAAGAACCCCTATGGTTACTAGTTGCAAGATGACTAATGATGATGATTCCCCTTGTATTAATTAGACATTGTATAGATCTATGATTGGTGGATTGTAATATCTAACTCACTCTAGACAATACATATCAAATTTTGTTGGAATTGCTACGTGATTTCAAGATGAACCAAAGGAATCTCATATGGTTGTTGTCAAAAGAATTTTTAGATATTTGAAGGGTACAGTTGAATATGGATTATGATATGAAAAATATAACAACTTTACACTATGTGCATACACTGATATTGATTGGGCATGTAGTATGGATGACATAAAAAAGTACTAGTGGAGGTGCATTCTTTTTGGGTAAGAAACTATTTTCTTGGACTAGTAAGAAGCAAGATTGTATTTCTCAATCTATTGTTGAAGCTTAGTATGTTGTTGCTACAATTAAAAATAATCAAGCTATTTGGAAGAAGAAAATGTTGAAGGACTTAAAGATAAACATTAACGACCCTATTCAATGTGTATGCCCCTAATACTAAATTAGGAAGACTCAAACTTTGGAAAAGGATTCATGATTTCAAGATAAATCACCCTGATGAGAAGTGGATGATGATGGGATATTTCAACACTCCTCTGAAAGAAGTGGAAAAAAGAGGAGGGAATATTACACAAGTAGAAAGTAGGGTTGATTTGATGGAATTTATAAGTAATGAAGGCTTGTTGGATGTTGATCTTGAAGGTATTAATTACACCTAGACTAATAGGAAAGTGGGTGCTGATCTTATTCAGGTTAAGCTTGATAGGGTTCTCCTTTATCATGAGTGGTATGCTAAGTTTTCTTGCACTCTCTCATCTCTCAACCATATTGGTTTGGATCACTACCCCATTTCCTTTCTTGAAAACCCCTTCAGTGGGAAAGGAAACACCCCTTTTAGATTTGAAAAAATGTGGCTGGATCACCCAGACATTGAAAATAGAATAAGGGATTGGTGGAAAATTAAAGTGGAAGGAAAATAAGTGTATCAACTGGAAAAAAAATGGCAAATGTTAAAGCTAAAGTAAGACAGTGGAATAAGGATGTCTTTGGTGATATTTTCTAAACCAAGAGCAAGGGTCAATTAGATTTAAAAGAAATTCAAGATAAGATTCAAAGCACTGGATTGACTGAAGAAATGAGAAAAGAGGAAAACCAAGTTCTAGTAGACTATCACAAAATCATAATGAAAGAAGAGACCTACTGCCGATAGAGATCTAGGTCCCTTTAGCTGAAAGCTGGAGACAAAAACACAAGATTTTTTCATCTTACAACAATGAAGCATAAAGCTATGAACCAAATTAATTCTCTTGTTACTACTAGGGGAACTTTATCAAGTCAAGAGGAAATAAGGGAAGAAATGATGGGCTATTTTGCTTCTCTACTCTCTAAAGAGAAAACTCTTAACCAAGAGAATCAAAACTCTTTGCTAAGATCCATTCCCTCATTGTTGGTTTCAAATGGTAATGACTATCTCAAAGCTATTCCTAAGGATGAAGAAATTAAAAGGGCTCTTTTCTCATTTGAAGGAGGAAAATCTCTTGGTCCAGATGGATTCCAAATGTTTTTTTTTCAATCATTCTAGAGTATCATTGGGAAAGATGTGTGTAGTGTTGTGAAAGAATTATTTGGATCTAAATCTATCCTTAAATAACTTTAATTTTATAGCTCTTATACCAAAAAGACTAGGAGCTAATGTTGTAGGCTGTTTCAGGCCTATTAGTCTTTGTAACCACCTATACAAGATAATATCTAAGGTCCTCACTACCAGGCTCTTAAAACTTCTCCCTCACCTTATCTCTCCTCAACAGAATGGCTTTGTCCTAGGGAGACAAATTCTGGATTCCATTATGGTTGTGCATGAGGATATCCATTCATTGGAGAAATCTAGGAAATAGGGCTTCCTGATGAAGCTGGATCTATCCAAAGCCTATGATAGAGTGGACTGGGAGCTGCTTTCCAAAATTCTTCTAGCTTTTGGATTTAATCAGGGAGTGGTTAAACTTATATTGCAACTAGTTACTATAGTTTCCTCCTCTATGATTGTGAATGGGGTCTCCTCTCCCTTCTTCAGACCTTCTAGGGGTTTGAGACAAGGAGACCCCATTTCTCCAATCCCCTTTTCCATTATGGCTGAAAGACTTGGGAGATTCATTAATAAATTGGTCATTCAAGGGTAGATCTCTTGCCTTCAACCTTCTTTTGTAGGGCTAAAGTGTTCTTATGAATAATTTGTTGATGATACGATTCTTATGGGAGAATCTTCTATCAAAGAGGTGAGGAATCTGAAAAAGGCCCTCACTATGTACTTAAATGCTACAGGTCAACTAATAAACTGGGAGAAAATTTTCTTGTATTTTTTCAACACTCCTGAAGATAGAATGAATAAAATCTCTTCCATTCCTAGTTGCAAGATAGGGATGCTTACTGCCCCTTATTTAGGCTTGCCACTGTGCTCGAAACTAAAAGCCAATTTCTAGAATGAAATTCTAGATAGATTTCATAACAAGCTGGCTGGATGGAAAGGGGCGATTCTTAGCCAAGCTAGAAAACTTCAACTGTTGAAGGCTACTCTTTAAAATCTTCCAGTCTATGCTCTAAGTCTGTTCAAAATACCTCTGAAGTATGCTGACCTTATTGAAAAAATTCAAAAAAGGTTCCTTTGGACTAGAGTTGAAGAGAAAAAGAGACTTAGCTTGGTGGCTTGGGAGAAGGTATGTAAACCCAAAAAGCTGGGGGGGCTGGGTATTAGAAACATAACTAATACTAATAAAGCTTTATTAGCCAAACAATGCTGGAGGATCTTTGAAGATGAAAAAGTATGGAATTCTATAATTAAAAGTAAATACCATCTCACTTCTCTTGAAGGTATCCTACAGTCTCAAAATGATACCCAGGGCTCATTTGTCTGGAACAATATCATCAAGGGTAAGAATCTCATCAATAAAGGAGCTATATGGAAGTTGGGAAATGGCAGGAAGATTTAATTTTGGAATGATAAATGGTTAATGAAAAAGCCTCTTATAGAGAATGAGGAGTGGAAAAACATGATCCAGGATTGTAAAGATACCATTGGAGGAAAGGTGAGTGACTATTGGATTAATGAAGAATGGATCGATCTAGGATTGGGGGATATTAGATTCAAAGAGGTGAATAAACAACTAAACAACTAGTTTATAAGAGAAAATGTGTTAGATGAACTAATTTGGGGCCCTGCTAACACTATCAAGTTCTCGGTTGCCTCTGCCTTGACTCTTTTCATCCCTCTTGATGATCAACCTTTTTGTTCTCAGGTATGGAATAAAGATCTTATCCCTAAAATTAACATGTTTTTTTGGTTTCTTGTTCAAAACAAAATTGTTACTATGGATAACCTCATTAGAAGAGGGTTCCAAATGCCAAATAGATGCATCATGTGTTGTAAAGAACTTGAGTCCTATAATCACTTAATGATATATTTCTCCTTTTCTAGAGAGGTCTGGGCCTCAATACTTATGTCTCTAAACCTGAAATGGGTTAAACCTCAAAACCTCCAGGACTTTTTTCAACAATGGTAGTGCCCTTTTAATGACAAAAATGCTAAGGACCTTTGGAAACTTGTTCTCCCTCACTTTACTTGGAAAATATGGAAGGAGAGGAACAACAAAATTTTTAGAGATAAAATTGTGCCTTCCCATATGGTTGCTAACTCTGTGAGCAGAAGCTTAATGGATAATTATAGAAGTACATGCAAGAAGGCTACTAAATCTTGGAATCCTAACCCTAAGAAGGACTGTACCATTTCCTAGGAGAACCTAGAGAGTAGAGAAAATCCAAATCCTAGAGACAATATAATGTGGACTGCTCCTCCTTTGGGATGGTTAAAAGGGAACTTTGATGGTTCTGCTAGAGGAAACCCTGGAAGGGCTGGAGGGGGAGACCTCATAAGAGACTGGGCTGGAAACTACCTATGTGCTATAGTGACTCTGCCAGGGATTCAAACTAACCACATGGCAAAACCTGAGGTGATGCTTTATGTGGTGAATCTAGCTAAAGAAATGGGATGTTCAAAATTACGGCTAGAAGGTGACTCCCTCAACATAATAAATTGTATCAGAGGGAAAACTATGAGTTCATGGACTATTGTTCATATAATAGATATAATTAAGATGATAATCCACTCTTTTGAGGAAAGTTACATCACCCATATATACCGTGAAGATAATAAGTCAACAAACAGGTTGGCAAATGAAGGGACCCAAAGTGATGTCACTAAAACATGGAGAGGGGAAGAAAATCTAAACACTGATATCATAAGTCTAATCACTTATGATAAAATTAATCATAAGGAAAAACCACTTAAAATAATGATGGCAAGGACAAAACAATTATCGAGGAGGGTTACATGTAAGGCGAAGTGTGGGATCATTATTTTTATTTTAATGAAACACAGATTTTGGGTTATTTATAGTGATTTGAATAGAAATAGAAATAAAAGCTATGAGACATGGATAATTTGTAAGAATTCAAGCTAGAACAGATATAGAAAGAAGAAAATGGGAGGAGGTCTAAGGAGAGAGGAGCCCTTCGATTGCAAGAAATGGAGACAAGAGAAGAAAGTCTGGAAGAAGCTGAGGAAAGGAGGGGTCACTCAGTATATGGAAAAGCTTCACAACTACGATAAATAGGTAACTACCTTGTTTTTTGATGGCTGGGTAAATGGTAAAGTCAATTTATGGGGAAAATATTTCCCCCTCACTCGTACCCTTATGTCTGAAATCATTGGTTTACCCATGGAAGGTACTCATTTCTATAGAGACAAAAAGCATTTAGGAACTGAAGCTTTTAATATTTTCCCTAAAACTATTGATGAAGAATCCCTGATGACAAAAATCAAAGGGTATTATGTGGATATAATAAAAATTAAGGAATTTTGGGCTAAAATATTGAAGGTTTTGATTGAGTATTTCATGCTCGATGGGTGCTACTCCAAAATCTATAACCTGCACTTTGTTTTGGAAAATCACTTTAGGCACAACAAGAAAAATTCTTTTCCATATTTTCTATTGAGTTCCCTAATTAATAGTATAATGAAGCATAGGAAGAAAGTGAGTAATCTAGTGCTGCATGAGGGTTTGATTCTCCTCATCATAGACCATGCTAGGGATATAATCTCAGACCCAATCTTGAAAAGGGTCACTGGTAAAAGAAAGGAGAACATAGAGGTTGAGAGAAAGGATGAAACTAGCAAGAAGAGGAAGAGAAACAAGAAAAAAGCCTCTGACAGTAGTGATGATGCTCGTAATAAAAGTGACAAGGAGAAAGTCAAGGACAACAGAGATGATGCAAATGACAACAGCCCTTTGTCTCAGAGAAAGGGAAGTGCCAATGAAGATAATGCTGAGGAGGATTTTGGTAATGAGGGGAGAGTCCAGGAAAAATAGGACTAGAGTCTTGAAGAAAAAGAGCAAGAAGAGGATATGAAAGAAAAAGACATTATGGAAGAAGATGAGGAGGAAGAAGAAGGAGGTAAAGAAGAGGAAATAGAAGAGGAAGAAAAAGATGAAGAAGGAGCTAAAGAGGAGGAGGAAGTTGGTCAGGATTTCCCTACTCTAGGTGAAAAAGAAGAAGAACAAACTAAAACCGAGGATGGAAAGGGCCAGGCTAGCAATGAGGATGGTAATAGCCATAAGGAGGACACCTTAGGCCTCTTGATGGGTGATACTACACTAGAAGAGGTCAAGAAGGCTAAAGGTCATGGTATTCATATGGACAAATGGATCAAGCAGTAGATGCAGGAAATGAAACTCCATCTTCAGGCAATGGAAAATACTACGAACACCTTGACAACAAAGCTGGAGAAGCTGGAAAAGAAGTTTTTGGATAAGGTAAAAAATAATAACAAGAATGAGCATATGGCAGTTGAAATCAAAATGATGGTGGAAAATAAGTTAAAAGATTTAACAAAAAAAATTAGTTACAATGGGAACATGATAAATGAGGTCCTGAAACATAACAATGAGGGTCTTAGTGCTACTATTATGAACCTGAAAATGATGTACAACTATCTGGAAAAAAAGCCAGCTCAAAAAAATGACCATAAAAATTGATGATGATGCTGGCAATGCTGGTCCAAGAATGAGAACCAGAGGTTGCACTTAGTGGAAGGTCCTTTAACTCCAAAGGAAATGAAGGATCTGAAATATGCTATCCAGAAGATGGAGGACCTGTAGATCAAGGTGGAGAAAATGATAAAAACTAATTAGTCTTTTTTGGGTGGTTGTTGGGTGTTTGCTGGTTGTTTTTCTAGTAACTATTTTCTTTCATTTTTGTTGTCGATTCTAGGGTTTTTTTGGGTCCTGCTGTTGTCTTTTTAGCAGGTGTCTCTTTTTGAAAAGCCCAAATGCTATATCTTTATGCTTTATTGTAAATGGTTTCGAGTTCCATTCAAAACCTATTTTTACGTTAATCAAAAACATTAACAAACCTAATATTATTCACTTTGATAACTCTAGTGTTATAAATATATCAAAGAATCATGTTTTGAATTCAAAGACAAAGCATATTTCTATCAAATATAATGTCTTTAGGGATAAAGTTAATGAAAAGGACGTGTTGCTAAAATTTGTGTCTTTTAAGGAACAAATTGTTGATATCTTTACAAAGCCTTTCTGAAGGATACTTTTGAGTATCTCAGGGAAAATCTTGGGGTGATAGCCCCTTTGGATCAAAGCTAATGATGATAAGGATATCATTAGTCCTAAGAATCTATCATAACATTATTTTTTGGATTGATGAGATTTTGGGACTAGTCCTTAGGGGGAACAGTCTTATGATTATTTCTAGGTTTGGTTTTTTTGATATCTTTTGTCCTTTACAATTTATGTCAAAGGGGGAGAATTTTCATGTGAAAAAAAAGTTAGTTTGTGTTGAGAGGTTTGAAGCTGGACATTCAGAGTGATCAGGTGGATATATTTTAGAGTGATTAGGTGGATATATTGACATCTTTGTGCATTGATCAGTTTTTCACTTCCTATGTTGCCATCAATGCCAAAGGGGGAGATGGTTGGAAGATTTTTGAGCATGTCATATTTTTTGGATTTTGGGTGCGCTGACATCAATGGTTTGTCATTGATGTCAATATAATAGTTACTATTTTAGATAGTGTGTTCAGTGCATTAGATATGAAGAATTTTAGTTAATTAGGTGCTATGATAAAGATCTTGAGTTGTGATTGTAAGGTATTGTTTAGAGGTATTTATAAATCATCTATAGAGGTTTACAAAGGTTGGTATGATAGTTTTAATGAGGAATGATTAATTTTTTGTTTGTTGGTGTCACAATGTTCCTATGAATAGTGGATGAGTATTTGGTTTGGTATGACTTTGATTTGGTGTTTCAGAGGTTGTGAAGTTGGTGATTGTATGGCTCCTTATCATTGTGTTCACATATAGTGTTATTCATGATTCAAATTACAACAAGATATCTTTTGTTATGTAAGATTTTGGTATTTTAGTGTTCCTTTTGATCAGAGATAAAGATGAGTTTGGATTTTTTATTGGAGATGATGCAAAGGTTCTAGATGGTATTCATGTTTCTTTTTGGTGTTCTTTGATTGTTTGATGCTCATGTTGTTGGTCTTTATTGATTGAGGTGATTAATTTTTTTTGTTTTGGTAGCGTGTTGGCATTTCTTCATTTGAGTTCCAGTTGACTTGATGGAGTAATGTATTGGGATTCTTGGTGCTACATTGGTGATGGTATAGTGTGTTCAAGGTTGAAGATTTCAATCCTATCTAAGTCTTAGTTGACTTGATTTGGATTGCATTGGTGATTAAGCACACTATTTATATCTTTTGTTGTAATAGGTCTTAGCTGACCTAGTAGAGGATTATTCTTTGTAATTGGTATAATGAGAGATCATTTTTTAATTAAGAGTATTTATGTGAGAGAGAGGATTGTTTATATGTGTGTTATGCACTTAAGGTAGATTTTTTACTTCATTAGAATTGTTTTGGTATAGGAGATTATAGTTTTTAGTTCTGTTGTAAAGGATTGTATGTCCACCCTATTATAATTGAAGATAGATCAGTGAACCCAACTAAGAGCTAGATATGAGATTGTATTGTGAGTAGTGAGCTCTGGGAAGTGATCCTATAGATTGGGTTTTAAGCTTGTGGTTGCAAGTCCATCCTTGTTCTCTTTTTTCGCTTAACCAGGTAGTACTTTTATTAGAGTACACTCATCTAGTGGGTTTGACTCCCACTAGGGTTTTCCCTTAACTGGGTCTCCTCAAGAACAAATCTTGGTGTTTTATGTTATATATTGTGGATATTGCATTACTATTTATCTTTTATATCTAAGTGGCTAAAGTGGAATTAAAGTAATTAAGTACATACAATTAACCCCCCACCCCCTCTTCTCAATTGTTCTTACCTAATTTTGGGCCTAATAAGGAAGTCATTTGTATTACACTACAAAATTTATTTCTATAGACATGGATTTCCTTATGCTCATTTCTCTACCATGTGTCTTGCTCTTTTTTTTGCACATCTTAATAGCTCTCCATGCACTTCATGACCATAATTCAGATGAATAATGGGAGATAAACTTGGTCAAGACTTTTTAGAGACTATAGTAAGTCACACTAAGAATACCTACCATGGAACTACCATATGTTATTTCCAATGCTAGATTGGGAGCTTTCCTTCTCTGGGGAGTTGTTGAACAACCTTCTATTGTAGGTTTTCATAATTCATTTCCCTAATTTCATGAGATACGTCAAGTACATAATTGGTTAGGATATTTTATCTCTACAATTGTGGTGGGTAATTTTCCCTTCACAAATAATCTCTATCTTCCTTTCCAACATTTTTTATTTTCTCCAATTTTTACATAAGCTTCAATCTATAGTAGAGAAAGTAATAAAAAGGATTTTCTTGCAAGAAAATAGGGTACTCATAGTTGCACAAAACTATGACATGTGGAAGGGCCAAGGCCATATTAGAAGCTTCTTTCCTCATTATTTTCTACTGAAAGGTTATGTTAATGTCTCTATTGCTAATGATTCTCTAGAAACACAAAATATTAGCTTCCTACAGGTGGTCACTAATAGGTACTTCCTTACCATGGGGGATGAAATGGTTGATAGGGTAAAGTCTCATGTTCTAGCAATCATTGACCTATTGGATCATGAGCATGAAATCCATCAACCACCCAGAGCTCCAGCACGCATGACTTGTGGCCATCATCCAGTACAACACCTTGCGGCCCTGAAGGACAATGTGAACTTGTCTCACCCATTGTTCACCTTGTCAGTCACCAAAGACATTCCAATACACATCTAGTTGATTTAAAAGCAGTACCACTAGAGGCACAAGATGAAAATTTTCTTAAGCTGGGTGATATTATAAAAGAATGAAAAATCTAACTATTTTTTTGTTGGTCACCCCTTCTATATTTGGAGGTCTTGTTTGTTGACAAACTTATATGTAATCTAAGATCTTTTTCCCTTTTTGGTTGGACTTTTAGGGTAGTATTTTAGCCTATTTTTTGTTTATAATCATGGGTTGGGTTTAGTACAAATTTCACTACTCTTTTCATATAGGTTTTTGGGTGGGACAAGATAGTCTATCATTTATCTACTCAAGAGCCATCATCAAATCATGTAACTACATTTTACTTATATTTTAATATATATATAGCTCTTTGGCCTTTGTTTATATATATAGGAATAATATGGCATGACCCCTATTCAAATGTGGAAATGTGTGTGGATAGATGTATGGGGGAAATATGAGATCTACTCCCAAATCCAACTTCCCAAAGGAGAGATCCAATATGATCAACCAAGAGGTTAATGCACAATCGAATTAATCTATGAAGAATATGAAGGAGAAAGAAAAGCCCAATATTTCCCTATAAAGGAGTTATACTTGAAATCTAAAATAATTGAAATACAAATACTAACCTCAAATTAGGGCAAATATGGAAAATGTTGATTTTTTATGTCTGTGTGTACTTTCAAGCAATTTTGCAATTTGTTTCGGATTGGAAATGTCAAGACAAAGAAAACCAAAAAATATTTTATCTTTTTGACGGCAGGTAGTCTTCGACCCTCATAAAAGGTCAAAGGCTAGATTCTTTATTTGAAGGTCGATTCTAACCTTGTTCATAGATCTCAGAAGTTCGTTGAAAAGGGTATCCAAATCTACTCTCAGATTTGAAATTTCACACTTGTACTTACAAGAAAATGGGGGTTTTGTTTGTATGGGGGGTTTGCCTTGGTCAAACCCCAATTTAGGAATTAACCTTGAAATTGAATTGAAATGTAGTGTGCATACACAAAATAATTGGAACAATTCACCTCGCTTATGTTGAAGTCCTTGAAGAGGATTCGAATCCTCAAATCCACAAGTAGGAATGCTTCAATGGATGTAGAATGAATGTAGGATATCTCTAATCAATGACATTTGATCTTCAACACCAATCTTGAATTGATCTTTGCATGTGAGGAGGCTTTGATGAATGTGGAAGGATGGATCTTCAAGGGGGCTCCAAAGAGATTGAATCCTTTAATGGCTAACAATGGATCTCCTTGAGGGATGGATGCTTGAACACTTGAATGATTGAAGGCTTTCTTGAATTTTTGAATTCACTTGCTTGCACTTGAGAGCTCGCTCATGAAATTTCTTGAGATGTGATGTGAAAATGAGAGAGGAAGGCCTCCTTTTATAGTGAACTAGGGCACAATCCTCTAGAGGGGCCACCTTGGAGAATTAAATCCCAATTAGGTCCTAACCTTTAGAAAATATACCTAGATTAAATTCTCTTTGAGGATTTACCATTCTAAAACTTGAAATGGCCGACCTAGAGGCGGGAAAACAAACATCCCCGAAACTCGACACTCAGAATTCAAGGAAAATTGAATTTTGAACAGGAGGGGCAAAATCGAGCTCAAACTTGACTAGGTCAGGATTGAGGTCGATCTTGACTAGGTCAGGATCAAGGTCAAACTTGACCCCATAAGGTCAACCTTGACCCCATAAGGTCAAATTTGACCTTATGGTCAAAAACATTAGGATCCATGCCCATGATGCTAGGAAATGTAGATTAAAGTGAAAATCAGGTGTAAAGGAAAGTAGAACAGGGGGGAAAAGCCAAATACATGCAAAGACCTGATCAAGGTGCTTAACATGACCTGAGACCACTTACTTAGAGGGCTAAATTCTCTTATCATGGAAGTGCTTCCATTTTAAGATGATACATTAAGCCCCCACTTTACCAAGACTATGGACTCGATGCAAACTCTTGGTAAAGGAGATCAGAATGAAAAGATAATCTTATCATAATCCAAGGGACAAAAAGAAACCTTAAGCCCCCAGGGACTCAAGTCTTTGTTAACTCCTAGATCACAATAAAAGAGACATCTCTAGAGAGAGAAAGAAAGGGTGTGATTACATTGCCCAATGAGAACTTATGTCCCATTGTGAACCACACATGAAAACAACGCAACTGGAAAGATGAAATTGAACAACTGTGAGGTCCACTTTCGACCCACACAGTGATCCTGTGTTATTCATATTAGCTATCTTTTTGATTATGTTTCTTTCAGAGATACTTGGACTTTGTCGACTACTGTTATATTATGTTTGGACTCGTTGGATTGTTCTTTTGATGATTCTGCTTATGGGATCCATGATGTATAGATTTGGTTTATGTTTTTATATGATGTTTTGTGAGCCTGATGATCTTGATGATATTTAAATTACGTTATGGAATTTCATTTGAAATGTGCAATCAAATCATGAATATTATATGCAATTGACGTATGAGTTGAATTATGCAATTTAATGTTTAAATTTTGCTATATCATATATGTTATTGTAATGGTTTTCTTCCTTGAATTACTGATGCTGCATTTAGGTATTGCAGGTGGAAGGACCATGGAAACACATTCGGGGAAAGCACATTGAACATAGGGTAACCAGTTATACCAAGGCCCCATCTATTTAGAGACCTGAGGCCTCGTTGTTAAGTAATTTATTTCGTAACAGTAATTTGAATGTTTGTATGTTATGTGTTGTTATTCTGGATGTACCTTTCGCAAAATGTTATTTTGTTAGGTGTCGCTTGACACTAATGTTCAATGTTATAAAGGTACGTCGTGTGTTGTGTGAGAGCACTTGCTAGGAGTTTTAGGGATATCTTAGCACTCCTTTCTACCATAGGAATCTTTATGCAGTCTCATTCCCCATTTCTGATGTTATTTCTCGACATGGGTTTAGAGGGTTAATAATGGCCTTAGGAGATAGTTTTATGCTTAATTTGTTAACCCATTCCATGTATCCATGGGTTAGGGGTATTTTCACCTCTTTAGAAGCCTAAAAGTGACTTTAGGACCCTTTTAAAATTTCATTTTCCTTCTTGAGCGAAAATTGCAACTTGCTTGTTTGAACCTTATTTATGAGGTTAGGTGTAGAAGCCCTATTTAGAGGAAATTTTGGCTTAGGGTGATTCATTCACCCATTCTCTATTTTTAGAGAGCTTTCAGAAAGTTAGAGGAAAAAAGGCTTGAAGCTTGGATTAGGGCTTAACAACATTCTACCATAGCTTGGATTTGAGGTAGGAATTCATGTGCTCTCTCTGTTTGTTTGAGATGTTTGTTATTATGATCATGTTCTTGGCTCCCCATGGTTGGTCATGGTGGAGGTTTGTTTTGTTTAGTGTTGTGTTTTAGCTCCCCATGGTTGGTCATGGTGAGAGCAAGCTTGCATATGTGTTTATCATGTAATTGAATTTTTGGGTTGTTTACTCTTAGATTCTCTCACCCTTGGGAGGGAAGAGAAATCAAGAGGGGGTGTGGAAATGGAGGCAACTCCATGTGTAGAGTCTCCTCCTTGTGTGGGGAAGGATGAACCTTGGGTGAGTGATTTTCCCCAAGAGACCTTGCATGTAGCCTTTGTGGCAATGGGGGTATAAGGAGGGAAAATTGGCCTTGTGTGCCTTGTATGTATTTGAGAAATATGGGTCCATGTGTGGCCTTGTATATTATGCAATGGTAATCTCCATGGTTTTGTCTACCACACCCTACAAAGGAAATTCATGGGAATTCCTTAGTTTACTTCTTGAGGGAATTTGGGAATTTTGTCCATGTTTGTTAAATCATGTTGTGATTGTGTGTATATGTTTGTAACCTGTTCAATGTGTTCTCCCCAAGCTCGGGGGTGGTGAGAGACCTTGGATGGGAGGTGAGCTCCCATGGTCTTTTCCTTGTTTTGTTTGCAATTGCAGATTTTGAAGTATGGATGCATGATGATAAAGAAGATAAAGACTTTTGCTTTGATGTGTTTGAATGAGGAATTCACTCTATGTTTGAAAGAGGAATTCACTCCATATTTTGATTTACCCTTGTAAATTTTGAATCATGTATTCAATCTCCCTTTGGAGCTCTTGTATATTGTATTTAGAAAGAAAAAACATGTTTCTATATTGATCTATCATTGCCAAATTTATGTTTTAGAAGATGCTTTCATTATGAAATTCATGTAAAGAAAAGCAAGCTTCATTTGAATATTGCAATGTTACTTTGTAACCTAGGAATGATGTAAATTTCAATGGGACAAAGATAATGAGAGGATTATGTAGTTCATATTATGGAAAGTTGTATCCTTGCATGTTTCTTAAAAGACCTTCATTCTCTCTTAGCCATTGAATTTACTCTCTAAATTATTGTTATAAGTTCATCAAGTTGAAAGAATCTATATTGTAATGTTATCAACTCTTACTTGAATGAAATAAGGAGATTGTAGCTCCATTAGATGTTTTAAATTGGTTAAGATCAATTCAAATATACTCTGAATATGTGTTTGAAAACACTCCTTAGTTCTATGATATTGACAAGAGAAAACTATGAAAAACTATGAGCATTTAGTCTTTAGAAAAGACCTTATTTGAATAACAAATAGACTATGTAAATCTATGTTTCAAATACTATCTAAATGCAATAACTTAAACTCTTCATTCCATATTAGGAACTATTAAAATTTCATTGCTATGATTAATGAGTTTAAAAAAAAAAAGAAAAAAAAAAAAAAGAACTAAGTAGTGCTAAAACAAAATAACACTACCCAGAAAATTTTAAAGAGCAAATAGCTCTCTGGATTTTGTATGGAAAAGAATTCCCATACAAAAATCCAACCACAGTCATTTAATATTATTAAATCTGCCACCTTTGCCCAAGCTAATAAATAAAATAAACTTTTAAACAAATATCATACTCACCTTTTTGACAAGCCTTTCCCCTAGGCGCAGGTGGATGAAGGCTAAGGCTTTGTAATTAATCCCAATCCTTTTGGATGATGGGATGGTGTACTAAGTGCCACCTAAGCAAGCAACTTGTTAGCTTTTAAAAGCTTTGTCTTCCAAAATCCACGCAGCCCTTTGGAGGAGTTAAAACTTGTTAATAGTTTCCTTGTTTGAAGCTTAAAAGGGTAGGTGGGTTGTCATGTCTTGGCATTATTTTAAACCTCCTTTCAATACACATCATCTCTACCTTGAATTGCGCCCCCCTTGCTTTATTTGAATTTCAATCTCCTCATGGCACGTGAGTAGAGGAGGTTTAGAGGCTAGTGGGAGGGCTAGTTTAGAAGGTTAGATATTTAGGAAAGGATGGTAGTTATTAAGGTAGATAGGGTAGTAGATAGTTTAGGATATTTTGGTGAATAAAGATGGATTAATTTAGTTAGTTTAGTTAGAAGTTTTTTAGATGCTTAGATAGTTAATAAGATTGTTTAGTGGGTAATAAAGTTATGATATAATTTATGTTATTTTGTTATTTTGCTTTTGGATTTAATATTAGTATAGGAAGATATTAAGTGATGCAAGGAGATTTATAGTTAGTGGAAATTTCTATTTTGTTCTATAATGATATTTTTAAACATGCATTAAATATTAGATAATAAATTATAATTTATTAATTAAATAATATCTATATTATTTAATTAATATTTTATAATTATTAATTAGTATTATATAATAAATAAATATATTTAGTGAATAAGACTTATAGCTTTCATATACTAATTTAATAATAAGTTTGACGAAGCATTCATGAATATCCTGTATTTCCAATCAAACCAATTAAGCTCCATGAACAGATTGGACTTAACGTAAACATTAGACATTCTTTATACTTGACCTTAATTAATGTTCCTATAGCATCCTTTATAGACCACATTTTCAAGGTTGTTTACCTGAATCATTGTAGCCTCGTCGTTGAACTCTTTAACCCGCATCTTGTGTGTGTAAACTTATCACTTTTTAAAAAAAAATTTTGGTTGTGTTTTGTCCCAACTTTTGGGCATCACAACAACCTAGTGAATGTGGCTACTCACTAGTCAACCCATCAAGGATTTACCCATAGGAATATTCTATTCCATAAGAATAAAACCAAAAACAATAAAGAGATCCAGTCTTAAGGACACCTCCAACCTTAAGGGATCAAAATATATATGTATTTGAAACTAGAGGGATCAAGAGATCCTAAAATATAAATCCATGCTTTAAGGATTAGTTACTAATCCAAAAAGGGAGAAAAGTATCTTGAAACATATGTGCGTATCGAAAAGTGTGTGTGTGCAATAGGTGAGCAGAGCGTATGCCCCCACATTAAAGTCATTGCTGACACTTTAATAGGAGCAATGGATTTAACAGAAACATAAACAACTCCACTGACTATGTTTCCACATCAAGATGCCCTAAGACAAAGACAAATCAAGGGAAATATCAAAGAAACATACAGAGAAAATAGAAGGGATCTACCTACAATGGGGTCAGTATGATCATAATATAATATATATATGATATTATTGCAAATGAATTGACATCATTCCCCAAAGAAAGTAGAACTACGATCACAAAGGAGGAAAGATCACATAAGACATACAAAGGAGAATCTTTTTGAACCATGACATGGAGACCAAAAAGAAGTAGTGCTACCATATCTCGAATCCAAGTAGATTACACAAGGAAACATTTACAAACAATAGCACAATTATGACATAACACTGAACAACACATAGAAGAACAAAGATATATATAGAGGAATTTGAACAACAATTTCGATTCCTTTATCACCTTGTGCCAACTGAGTAACAAGGATAGTCTAAAAGAATCTAACAACATTTAGTAAACACATTATAGGAGAAACATAGTACAATAGGCAAACACACAACATAGCTACCATGAAGGACAAGCCAATCAAGCGTGCCGCCTACTCTCTCCATCTTGTTGTATATCATTTAGGGAAGGTGGGTAACTCACAAGAGGGTCTATATCTAACATAGTAGGAATAGTAGCCAATTCCAAACAAGGATCCTCTTGAGAATCACAATGTTTGACACTAGGTGTAAGAGTTAATTGTGATGAAAGCATATTAGGTAAATCAATGTCAATGTCAATAGTCTCATATTCATCATTAACATCATCAGTATCATCAAGAGTATCTTCCTCATCCAAATTAATCAAAATAGGATCTAAGATATGAATAGAATCATCATAATCATGCATCTTAACATCATTATTAGTAACAACTTCTTCTAACACATCATGCATAGGTTTATCCCAAGAAGGTAGAGATTTTTGAAAAATAGAATTATGAGCTTTAGCATGAGCACAATTCTTTTTACGACATTCATTAGCAGATCTATTATGTTTTTATTTATTTGAAATAGGTTGAGAACTAGGAGGAACAATCATAGGATCCTTCACAAGTTCTTTAGGAAAATTAATAGGATTATCAACAATAGGAGGAACAATCACAAGATCTTTGATAGGTTCTTTAGAAGGAACTTGATTAACAAAACTAGAAGCCATAGTTAAAGGAGGTATAGAAGGTGTAGGCAAAATATCATGATTAATATCCATAGGAGGTAAGCCTAATTTAAGAATCTTGTGATGTTTATAGGCTTGATATGAACGGAAAAGATTATTAGGTCGAGGAGGACATGAATTAGGTAATGAAGGCCAAAAGAAATCAAGATTAGCACAATCTCTAGGCCTAGAAGGTTGATATATACTATGATTAATCATCTTTATTTCACCATCATGAATGAATTTAAGACACTTATGGATAGGTGAAGCAACAACATACATGGAAGTCAACCAAGACAAACCTAGCTTAACTTGAAATTGATCAAAAGTAGGAACAACAACAAAGGTAGTGTTCACAATTTTTCCACAAAGTTCAACCGGTGAAGTAATAGAACCAAATGATGGATAAATAAAACCATTGCAAGTTTGAATACACACATCTGATGTATCATAAGAATCACATTGTAAGATTTTCATAAAAATATTTTCTTCAGTAATAACATTGACTAAGGATGTAGAATCAACAAGACAATAACGAGAAAGTTTCTGATAAATCCTAGCAGAAATGTAAAGGGGACCATCAGGAGCTTTAATAGTCTCAGAATCATCAACGGTAATCAAAATTTCCCAAGGTCTTTTATTCTTAGGTTGTTGTTGAGGTTGAGATAGAACTTGAGGTTGAGGTTGAGGTGGAGATACAGATTGACCAACATGCTCCACTTGATTAACAACATGATTGAGATCATCCATCTTTAAATCATACACAATTTCCATAGCACATGGTTGAGAAATGGTATTAGTATCATGGGTAGGTAAAGGATTCATATAGATTTGAAGGTTTTTATTAGGAGGAGAGAAAAATTTGTTCCCACTACCATCAAGATTATCAACAGATAAAGCATTAGAGTCAATTAAGTCTTGAACCTTATGCTTTAAAGAATAACATCATGACCATTTTGACGATGATATTGACAAAAAGTATTTTGATCAAAAGATTTAGATGCAATCGTAGTAGGTAAAAGAGGTCGAATAGGAGGTAAATTAATCATATTAGAAATTATCAACTTATTCATAATAGCATGTAAAGATTCAGAAAGAGGAGTAAACATATGATTTAATTGAAAAGCAGTGGATGCAGAAATGCCATTGTGAGATGCAACAACAACTTGATTAGCAACTGCATTCACTTGTTTGTTTATCTTGACATAGTTGTTTAATTTTTTAAATTTGTTTGGATTAGGAGCACCATCACTCTTATCAACTGGAACATGAGCCATTGGAGTGTTTCTCTCAAATTGACTCACTTGTAATTGATAATGATGAAGTGTTGCACAAAGTTGTTGAAAAGAGGTAAATTTAGTAAGCAGAATCTTATCTCTAATATCCTTTTGCAAATTTGAAATAAACATATGTTGAATATCAATATCAGGAACAAGATAGGAAATTTGAGCATGAAAATGCTTAAATCTACCAATAAATTCAGTTAACTTTTCTTTAGCACTTTGTTTACAATGCATCAAATTAGTCAAAGACACTTGCGGGACAATGTTGTTTTGAAATTGTTGATTAAAGACATTAGAAAGTTGTGGAAAGGAATAAATGGAATAAGGAGGCAAGGAACAATACCATTGTAAGGCCTTGTCATGGAAGGTTCTAGCAAACAGTTTGGCTAAAATCCTATGGTCATGAGCATAATCACTACAAAGGATTTGGAATGTTTTAACATGATGAACATGATCTCCTTTTCCATTATAATTCTCAAGATGAGGCATCTCACCTTGCTGAGGAAGAGGAGTATGAATAATGTCTCGGGACAAGGGACTTCCCATGTTACATGTAGGAATACTAAACTTGTTTTGAGTTAAGGAAGCAAGTTGTTGTTGTAAGAATGACACAGTTTGAGCCAAATTGATGATTGTTGAATCATTAGAGGAAATAGGAGGATTAGCAACATTAGACACACTAGGTAAGGTGTAAGAATCTGTAGGAATAGAAGACACAACTGGAGGAACACTAGGAACTACAGTTGGAAGTGGATTGGAATAAGTGAAAGGAACATTATGATATGAAGGTTGTGATGTAGGAAGGGACACATGAGGAACACTCATAGGAATAGAGGGAACCATCACAGTCACCAATGGAGTATAGGTAGGAATACTACATAAAGGGTTAGAAGGAGGTTCAACACTAGTGGTAGGAGGAATCAACCCTAAATCTTGAGCTTCTTGAACTAAAGATTTAACATTTGAATGCGCAAGGTGAGTAATACCATGCAAGAGGTTAACACCTTGATCACTATAATGGATAACTTTCTTAAGAGCCTCTATAGCTTGAATGAAATCTTGATTATGGTTCTCTTGAATAAGCCAATTACCCATTTTATCAAGTTCAGTGGAAAGTTTTTGGACTTGTTTAGGAAGAACTCTTAAAGCGTCATCCTCATCATGAGCTAAGTGAGAAGAGTTTTGCTTCATTGTAGGATTGGAATCATGAAGCATTAAGTTATCATGCGGGATCCTAAGGAAAGGAGAAGAAGATTCAGGATCAAAGGCACCCATGAGTCTATGAATTCTTCTAACTGGAATGTTATAAGTAGGACTAGTGGTAGTAGAGCTCATAAACTAATGTAATGCAAATGAACTAAACTAAGAACACATAAAGAATGAATATTTTTGTATTTTTGAAATCTAATTAGCATGCAAGATCTAAGACAAAGGAGAAATCTAATACTAACAAGATAAAATGAAGTATAAGACAAACGGATATCTAACACCAAAAAGAAAGAGAGTAGGTATGTCGGGTTCACCAAAATGAATAGTGAAGGTGAACATGCAAAATAAGACAAAGGTAAATCTAACACCAAAAAAAAAGAGTAAGCACGTCAGGTTCACCAAAATGAATAGGAATAATATGGCATCACCCCTATTCAAATGTGGAAATTTGTGTGGATAGATGTATGGGGGAAATATGAGATCTACTCCCAAATCCAAATTCCCAAAGGAGAGATCCAATTTGATCAACCAAGAGGTTAATGCACAATTGAATCAATCTATGAAGAATATGAAGGAGAAAGAAAAACTATCATGCCCCTATCTGCTTCTGGCTTGGTTTCTGATTCTACAGCTTCATATAGTTCTTTTAGTGTGAATTCATGTCTTGGTTTGGATTTATTTATGTCCAGACTCTTTTGGTTGTGATTTGGATTATAGCTTTGTCTAGATTTTGATCTATATCTCTGACAGTATATGGACATTTAACTTGGCACGTAGTTGTTAATCTTTTGTTAGATTATGGTGTTGGATTTATTTGTTTTAATAAAGACAGTTGCAGATTCTGACTTTTCTGAACTATCGGTTTTCTTTGTTACTTTTAGGTACTTTGGAAATTTGTGTTATTATAGGAGGTGATTATTTAAAAGGTTAAAAAAAAAAAACTCATTCCTTTAATGAGAAGAGGAACTCCTATGCTGCAATTAAGATTTCATTAATGGAATTTTTTATGTTAAGTGAGTCTGTATTTGTTAAGGAAAATATTATTAATTATATGATTAATGTTAGTTGTTGAAATAATTTTATTATGATGATGTTAATTGTTAAATGGAATTGAATTTTTAAAAGTAATAAGTTAGTAGAATGAATGAATTAGTGGTAAAGTTATGTGTTAAAAGTTAGAAAGGGGTGTTAGTATTACCCTAACATTCTATGTTATTATGGTAAGACAGGCTTAGGGGTTAGTAATTTCTCTAACCTAGGCTTTGGCTTTGAAGCACTTCCTAAGGTTTTCGTGTCATATGACCTAATATGGTTTGACATACTAACCTCACTTTGTTTAAAATATTTGATTTGCAATGATTCAAATGTGCATTGGGATTTTGAATGTTTATCCATGTGCGATTTAATTTTAAAACATGTGTCTTTGGGGGTTCTTGGTTAAGTACTAGTACTGCAGTGACAACTGTCGAATTGTTGAGTGGAAGTGGTAGTAAAGGGTAAGTTTGAAGTTAATGCAGCTATGGCATGCATACTGGAATTGATTACTTCAGTTTGCTGTCTGTCATTTGCATTGGCAAGGGTTTTTAGTTATGAGGAAATGTGTTTTGATACCTGGAATGGTTGCGAGAATGGGGTTATTCTATTCAGCTTGGAGGGAAAAATGGTTGCATATCTATACATTAATAATGGGATTCTCCATTATGTATATCATGGTTTCATTTATGATCTTCGAGCTTATAGTTTGGAAACACTATTTGAGTTTTGTGCTTGTGAACCGAGCTCTGTCACGGTGTGCTCTATTTCATTACTGTGCAAAGGTTGTTTCTGGTGTAGCTCGCCAGTTCGAGAGTGTGGATTTTGGATTTCTTTGTGCGAGTTTGAACACCCTCACTCTGTGTTTTAGGCAGGGGCATTCTCTAACTCAATCTCTTGTCTTCTTTATGAATTTTGTTTATAGAAGTTCATTGAATACAGTTTCTATTCATATCATTCATTATGCTAGGAATGATTCACGTGTTACTCTGGAAGTATCTTTATAAATGTTTGGTATTTAAGCATTGTAGTGTTTATGTTCACTATCAGAATTTGGAGAAATTCAGTTGTGTGTGATTTTTGTTCAGTAAATTAGAAATGTTGATTTAGGGTTTGTCAAATTTTGTGATACTGTTATGATAGTTTTATGAGAATGTAGGGTTTCCTGAGCCTTGGGAGAAAAATGTATTTCATTTTTTTGTGTAAGTTATCGTGATCTCGATCAAGGGAACTGAAATGTGGTGCTTAAGGGAGTAGCATTTTGGGAGTTAGGACTGTGAAGTTTAATTCATTTCTTTGCTACCAATTCTACCGAGCTTCTGGAATGATAAATTTGTGTTTCAGGGGTTAGATAATTATAGTGTTGGATTTTGGACTTATCGCTAGACATTTGGGTGTCGAGACTTCTAAGTTTTATTGGATCCTCTATTTTGTATGATTATTGGGTTCTGTGGATTCCTTGGTTTGGATTAGTGTGTAACCATAGTGGAAAGGTTCTTATCAACCTTGGAACATCATGCGATTTCATATCTTGTACCCAACTTAATATTTCTAATTTTATAGCTCTTCCTGTTGAGTAATCATAGTTAATGTTTAAATTAGATTCTCACTGTTGAGTATTGTAATCAATTTACCTATCTTTGCTGAGCCTTGGAATGGGGATTATTGTTTGGTAAATTTCTGGTTTGCTTTCTCTATACAGGAGCCTATTGAGTTAGGTTTTCGAGAGTTGAGTTTTGGTTTGTACCACAAATTTTATGTTGAGTATAGTAGTGTATCGGTCTCAAGTATTGGTTAATTAGATAGCCATTGGCAGTATTTATATGCTATAGGAAGAGGTGAACTAGATTCTGGTCATAAAATTCTGCAGTTGCTTGTCTAGAGGATAAGTTGGGTCTGTTAGAAATTTTCATTAGGAATTCATGTTTTGTTTGATGAACGTTCTGTAGCAGAATGTGGGAATATAGTTTATCTCTTCGTAGTATTTTGGAACTCTCAGTTATTATGGGGTTTATTATGGGAGCCACTGCGGTCACATTGTTTACCTTCGAAGACTTGGTTTTGGTTGTGGTCTGAAGACCATATGATTAGCTACTGTAGTAGATGATTTTCTATTTGTGGAATGGATTGTGAGGATAGGTATGTAAGCCGATTTGGATTATGAGATTTTCTAGTTCGTTGATTTAATAACCTCTATGTTATTGTTTGGAAATTTGAAACATAGTATCATTTGGTATAATGACAGTAATTGACAATAAATGTTTCGAATGAGTTATCTGATTTTGTATTATTTTGATAGGGTTATAAATACAATAATGTAGTGTTCTGAATTCTTTATATTTTACAAGGGTACATATATATATATATATATATATATATATATATATATATATATATATATATATATATATATATATATATATATATATATATATATATATATATATATATATACTTGTAGGAATGTATATATATATATATATATATATGTATATACACATACCATGAGTGCATATACATATGTATATATATGTGTGTATGCCTATAAGTATATACATATGTGACTTTGTAACAGAGATGACAGAATTGAAACAAGTGCATTTTTTATATGGATGCTAAATATGAAGATCATGTGTAATTCTGCATTAAACATTAGTATATGAAATTTGATTTTTTTATCTTCCATGGATTTACAAATAAACTCTGTTAGTTATAATGTGTCAGATTAATGGAATTGATTTTTAAGTATTAGCTGTATCGGTCAGTTGATAATAAAATTGGATATTTCAATCATCAGATATAATATTGCAATTGGATGTTAGGAATTGGGTATTATTATTATTTGAGTTTACTAATGATAATATTGGAAATTCTTGCTTAAGTTATTCCTTCAGTTGATGAAAGGAAGATGCTTACTATGGTTATTTTGAAAAGAGGATTCATGGGTGTATGTGGATCTTTTAAATTGTTGATTCAGTATTTAAGATTTAAGTTATTAAGTAAACATTATTAGTTGGAATTTGATAATTCAGGTTTTATTATGGTATTGATAGTATGAAGTGTTTTGAGATAATGCAAGTGTGATCCTTAGTATGGGAAATTGACTTACATCTGGAGCCTTAAGGTGAAAGAATATCTGTCAGTTATTTTACTAAGTGATAATTTAATAATACATGGGCTATGGGTTTCATTTAAAAAGATAAAATATGTTGCCCTGATTACTTGCACATGTTGGTGAAGTAAGGGTATGGATTTACCTTATTGCTTGTAAAGAATAAGGCTGGCATAATGAATTCTTTGAGTTTCCTATGTGGTTACTAATCTTTGATTCTTATGTAGATACCCAAAGCTAGTGGATCATCACCTTGTCATTTTCTTTGCGAGTTTATTTCTATTGAATAGAAATGAAATGCTTCCTATAAATAATGAAATATATCTATTTTTATATGTATGGTTCAGTTTATTTTGTTAAGGTTCTAACCTATATGATGCAGATGCTTTGGAGGTATTCCACCATCTTAGTCTTTTTGACTAAGCCCTGTTTGTTTGTGGTTGTTTTTATTTAGTGTTTTCAGGATTCTACATGAGGAAAACAATTTTTTTTGGGGAATGGTTAGCTGCTATTAAGATATACGGAAAATAGATTATTACCTGGTTACTTGTTATCAGAGCAGTGCTTAGGATAGATAAGGGCAATTAGAATCAATCTTGAACTCATAAAAAATATGTATTAAATATTGATTATATTATTATACTCTCATGTAATCATTTACCCTTGGATATTAAATAACTGATTAAGTCAGTTGAGTTGTATTTCGGTGCTAATTTGTAGCTTGTTAATAAAAAAAAATGTTGTGCTTTTCTGGTTAATTTATTTGGTTTATTTTTGGTTGTCATTTATATAGATTATTCATATGGGGTGTTACAAAAACCCAATATTTCCCTATAAAGGAGTTATGCTTGAAATCTGAAATAATTGAAATACAAATACTAACCTCAAATTAAGGAAAATATGGAAAATGCTGATTTTCAATGTCTATGTGTACTTTCAAACAATTCTGCAACCTATTTCAGACTGGAAATGCTGAGATGAAGAAAACCTAGAAATCTTTTATCTTTCTGATGGCAGGTAGTCTTCAACTCTCATAAAAGGTCAAAGGCTAGATTCTTTATTTAAAGGTCGATTCTGACCTTGTTCGTAGATCTTGGAAGTTCATCAAAAAGGGTATCCAAATCTGCTTTGAGATCCAAAATTTCGCACCTATACCTTCAAGAAAATGGGGGTTTTGTTTGTATGGGGGGTTTTCCTTGGTCAAACCCCAATTCAAGAATTAACCTTGAAATTGAATTGAAATGTAGTGTGCATAAACAAAGCAATTGGAACAATTAACCTCGCTTATGTTGAAGTCCTTGTAGAGGATTCAAATCCTCAAAGCCACAAGTAAGAATGCTTCAATGGATGTAGAATGAATGTAGGATGTCTCTAATCAATGACATTTGATCTTCAACACCAATCTTGAATTGATCTTTGTATATGAGGAGGCTTGGATGAATGTGGAAGGATGGATCTTCAAGCGGTCTCCAAAGAGATTGAATCCTTCAATGGCTAACAATGGATCTCCTTGAGGGATGGATGCTTAAATACTTGAATGCTTGAATTCACTTGCTTGCACTTGAGAGCTTGCTCATGAAATTTCTTGAGATGTGATGTAAAAATGAGAGAGGAAGGCCTCCTTTTATAGTGAACTAGGGCACAATCCTCTAGAGGGGTCACCTTGGAGAATTAAATCCCAATTAGGTCCTAACCTTTAGAAAATATACCTAGATTAAATTCTCTTTAAGGATTTACCATTCCAAAACCTAAAATGGCCAACCCGAAGGTGGGAAAACAAACATCCCCGAAACCTGACACCCGAAATTCAAGGAA
Source organism: Chamaecyparis obtusa (assembly GCA_027943335.1). Classification (NCBI taxonomy): domain Eukaryota; kingdom Viridiplantae; phylum Streptophyta; class Pinopsida; order Cupressales; family Cupressaceae; genus Chamaecyparis; species Chamaecyparis obtusa. The sequence continues at coordinate 3,335,318 of BSBK01001755.1, read as the reverse complement.
AATTGAATTTTGAATACGAGGGAAAAAATTGAGCTCTAACCTGACTAGGTCAGGATTGAGGTCAACCTTGACCCCATAAGGTTGACTTTGACCTTATGGTCAAAAACCTCAGGATCCTAGCCCAGGATGCTAGGAAATGTAGATTGAAGTGAAAATCAGGTGTAGAGGAAAGTAGAACAGGGGGAAAAGCCAGATACATGCAAAGACCTGATCAAGATGCTTAACATGACCCCAAACCAATTACTCGCAGGGCTAAATGCTCTTATCATGGAAGTGCTTCCATCTTAAGATAATACAATACACACACACACACACACACACACTATGTTGGTGTTTAAAATCTTGGTGAATTGAATATAAATTGAATATATGCATAGCTATTTTCTTAAAACAACTATCATTTTCTATATTTGTTTTAAAGTGGAATGTGACAAGAATTTGGGTTAGAGAAAAATTATATGGTAGAATTGGTTATTGCTTTTTATTTATGAGGAAATAGTAAATGAAATGGTGAGTTGTTCATGACCATTGTAATGTCCTGCCACAGAACCCATGAGAACTTAACCTAAACATGCAGTTAAGTTTACAAAATATATTTTTTTTAATAACAAAATTAATTTCAATAATGAATTGGAAACCCTATTACATTAACTGGGTGTCCTAATGAGAGATACCCTAGATTTTACCTCAGCAACTATCAATCTCAACAAATATCATTTAAAATTAATTTTCACCAAATTTACATACAATTCAGCTCTAATGAAATCTATTCACAAAGAATTAAAAAAAAAAGATAGCGTGTAGTATGAAGAGAGAGAAGATACATAGAGTAGAGACCTAGACAGGAAAATACAACCAGGCATGAAGAATATAGTCCTTTCAAAATTTACAAAATAATATATTCATAAGGAAAATCAAACCCTACCTCCAACACCGAAGAATAATATTCGAACGAAGAGCAGATCTGAAGACAAATTCCAAACTTTCTAGCTTTTCCAAAATTGAATTCTTCACACAAACTTCTTCAACCTGTCTCCCAAAAATCATGTCCAATTCTCCAACATATAGGAATTCCTATTTCACATGCGAGTGTTTGGAACTCAACTCCACAAAAAGCTCTTCATGAATTATTCTCTAATTTTTAGTTGAACTAACGTCTCTCCTCCACTTTTCCTTTTGTTGAAAACACTTAACCAAAATTAACTAATACCTTTAATTTAATTTAATCAATTTTAATTGTGCAACTTAATACATTCAATTAATTAAAATAAAACATTTAGTCTAAAATAATTACGACATGCCAAATTAATTCTTAAATTAACAAATGCATTTTAATTGAAAAAGGTTAAATTTACAATTACATAATTCAAAGGTGTAACGCCCCACCAGGAAACCCAAGAGGACAAGACATAAACCTCTATAAAATGCAAGTAGTAAATTTCTTTTTTTAATTTTAACTAGAATAATATTCATCATTACACTTCATATTTCTAAAAGAAGAAATAATTTTCTTCTACTTGAATGTAATATTTATACAACTTAAGTCTTCACGGGTCCCCTCACGTCGCTACTAGAGAAACATCATATAAACCATTTACATGCATAAGATATTCATGGAATCATGAGCTTAAAATATCTACGTTCATTTTAATGCATCAAGTTAAATGTCGCTAACTTATTTCTTTTATTAAACATAAGTTAATCATCCAACATCATTATTCCTTTTATCAACTCATTCCATAAATTCATATTGATTTCATCTACATCTACTATCCTTTATATCACTTTTCTCTAATAATTTAGGTAAGAGATTAATATTCATTAAGGTAGGCATCATCCTAGGTACTTCATTAACATGAAGCAAGTATTAACATTAAAATCAAATTACTATTTTATTGCATTGTTTCATAACCATTCATTGTTAATAATTCCAATCACTAATCTATCATTTCTCAATAATTTCCTTGGATTCTTTCATCAAGAGAGAATACATTATTGTTGTGATACATCATTATATATAACTATATTTAAGATTATTTCCTTTACACATGGAAAACATAAGAGGATAGGAGAAATAACATAAACACTTTCTTTTAATGCTAGTAACATGTCCAATATTCCACATTCTTTTCCCTTTCTTTTACCTAGAACTACCCATTCCCTTATGCATTGCTTTGAATTGAGATTACATCAATACTACAAGACTCCTTTTAGGAGATTAAAAATGACATGAATACAAATACATAAGTACATCTCAACATATTAAAATATCCAATAAGAAATCTTCAACTGCAGATCTGGAAAGGAATATATGCTAGGATCATCCAAAGAATCACGATCAATACCTCGATATAAATATTAACCACCCAACCATGTGGAACCAATAGGCCCACTCCCCTGAGCTAGGAGATAGAACCAAAGGCCCATACAAGAGGTAACAACTAGGAAATTCCTAAGGCAATGATAAAATTTCCCCAAAGTCACAACACAAAAGAAAAGACAAGAAGACCACAAGGACTACTAGAGGCATGATCAAATTTGGTAGAGAATCTAAGCTACAAGCTAGGTGAGTGTCATCACATAGCCCTCACCCCTTGGGTTGTCCTGGTACTAGCCACTCTTGGCCCCGGCCCCCAAGTAGGCACATGCGGAACCAAATGCCTCTCGTACAGACAAGGTCATTCAGTCATACCTACGCATATGTACCTTCTCCCACTCCCATCCATAGTATTTAATAGCACCAAAGGCATGGGTGAGGCACAATTAATCTTGATTAGTGTGTAATTTTCCATTCCAATAATCTCTCATTCCCAATTCATTTATTTAGGTTATCACTTGATTAAATAACTCATAGTAGGTTATCCTGGTACTAGCCACTTAGGGCCCTGGCCCCTCACTATGAGCCACTCACCTAGTGTACTTAGGCTCCCTAACATACATATAAAAATCATAAGAACATAATAGATTCATCATCAAGAATTCATATCAATTCCATAACAACATTTGATTGAGTTTAGGAAAACATATGTTGTCCCTAGTCCACTTGACAACCCTAAACCCAATATGGCATTCAGAATGTTCCAAACATATAAGAAGACATCCAAGTGATATTATAAACATATTCAAAGTATACATAGATCCTATTAACCAAAAAAAAAATTTTAATAGCCTCTGGTAACCATACGAAATCTTAAAACTCAATGATGTTCTTAAACTGAATTATTTCAAGCAAGGATTAAATGCAAAGAATAGTCATCATAGAATAGTCATCCATATCTTCCACAAAACAAATAATAAAGAAAATATTTTCAGTGGAGATTTAGATAACATAATTATGGACTCTCAATTTGATTTTTAGGAAGATCCAATGGTGGGAAAGAAAGTTATGACTTCTGGTTTAAAACAGAAAATTCTGGTTAGGGTTCAGACCTGCCTTCACTAAAACGGTTGTAATTTTCACAAAACATAATTAAAATTCACAAAACCAATTGGAAATGAAATATAAGACTTAGGAGAATCTCTGATATCAAATTAAAACTTTTATATGATCATATCAGCCTGTAGCATACGAATACATTTGACAGAAAATTTGGAATCAAGAATGGACAGGCATAGTCTGCCAAAATGTCAAAAATAAAACATTAATTTGACCCTAAAAATAAAATCAAAGAGGTACCCATTTTATATATATGAATTTTACTTCTAGAAAATCAATTTAGTAAAACCCTAGATGCAATTTAAATTATTATAATAATATATCTCCAAAAATGGGTTGCTAAAAACCCTAGGAAAACACATGCCAATTCTTACAAACAAAAACTCAAAACTTTAAAATAACCATAGAAATGAAAAGTAAAGATATAATAAATAATGATAATATATAAATAGATACATAATCTATCAGAGACATAAACTAACTAAAATATTCAATCCATACCTCATGTCCTACGAAGGTTGAATCGAAGAAGGAAGGAAACAAAAGAGAAGACAAATCCAAACTTGAGATGCATCCTTCAAACCCTATCCACTTTCAGAAATCTCCATGAAAGAAAGAAATAATTCCACAGCAAAGAATCCCTCTCTCAACTACTGAAATTCTCACAAAAATGTCTCTCTCCCAAAAGCAAAGATAACCAAAAATTCTTAAAGACATATGCTTACAAACTCTCCCTCACATCTCCAAGTTTTCTCTCCAAAATCTCCATGAAAAGTAAGGCCATCCTCTCCTCAATGCTTCAGCCCCAAAATCCCCTCCCTTAAAATGAGAAATTAGTGCATATAAATAGATTTCCAAAGGTTGAGAGGAAAAGTAACCAACTCCCAACTAACTCTTAACTAAAGGGTATTATAAAATAACTTAATATCATACAACTATATTACTCAAATATACAATAAAAGATTATTTGTATTCATTCATACACATATGTAATATTATCCTAACATATATGCATATGCCATCATTAATTACATCAATATCTATATATATAACCTATCCTCATTATTAATAATTAACAATTGAGAATAATATACCTTGCATTATTTAATATTTAATTATTAATAATATTATACTTTACATTAATCCCAAAATATACACGATCAACAATATCTACAATAATTAACATATAATCACATATAAATTATATATATATAAATACATATATGTGTGCACCCATATATATATTTCTATATATATATATATTTATATTTATATAGATACATGCCAAATACCAAACACTATAATCTATAAGATTATGAAGTAATAGATCACAATATTATTACCTATTTATAATTGCTATAGGATATAATCACTGAGATAGAATAAAATCACATGCCTCAAAATAAATCTAATCATCCAAAGAGGCCATACAAATCATCTATGAAACATATCGAGAAAACCATAAGATCAAACAAGGTCAACCAAAGTCAACAAGGAAAGTCAAGCCAAACTCCTGAAACACAACATAGAAAGATTAACTAAGAATCATACCAAGAAGGAGAAATAAATAAAATGAGTAAACAAATCATACAACCAAATGAATTCAAGTGGCCACAAGGCACTAACTACAACCATGCCCAACCGGGTGCATTGGATCTGGGTTTTTGACCCAAAGGTTGACTGACAAAGAAGGAACCCTAATATTCCCAAATTGGAATAATGACAAAGGAAGACTCATGTAGGGGCCTTAGTATTATCTCCATAACAACAACCATCGAGGATTTGAGGGCATGCTCAGACCTGTGAAGCCAAGTGAAGTCGATGCCCGGTACCTGCAAGCCTACATCACAAAGAAGAAATACATATGCACTGATATACATATAAAAGAAAACATTGCAGATAGATGACCGGGATCGATACATCGTGTGGACCTCAGCTATGTGAGTAACTATGACTTCATCCTAAATCATGAAAACACATCATGTATATATATACACTCAAAGCATGTAGCATCATCATAACGAAGGTTAGAATCTCAAGCATTGTGTTAGTCTCTTATCAATACTAATAATAAATCAACATAATCAAATCATCAAGTGAGATACAAGATTCATCCAAAGTAACCTTAATAGAAGAAAATATAAATAACCACTTATATATCTATCAAGTACATATCATATAACATCCTAACTATGTTCATAAAGGTCTTGAAGGTACTCAATACATACACGGAGATAAATACATACAAAAATGATACCTTTAGATAGTATGTTTGATATTAGAATCATTGAGTACTAGCTTATGAAATTATTATAAACAAACTATAGGAATAGATCAAACAATTATCATGTACAACTTAAGCTGTAAGAAAACATCGAAAGATCTTAATTCTTTCAAAAACACAAAACTTATATTAGGGTTAGAGGGGTATTACAAAAGGTGCATGTATTTAATTTATTATCTTTAATTAAATACTTCTACCATACAATAAACTTTTGAATAATAATTAAACTTAATAGTTGTATTTAATTAATTTCCAATTAAATAATGTCTCATAGCTAAAAATAGCAAAGATCTAATTATAAAAATCACACCAATAACCACAAATCAAAAGAATCAAAAGAGCCTAAAGACCCACATTCATACTCAAGAACATGGATATAAACTCACATCAACTGGATGAGTTTAAAAAGGGTAGGAATATCAGAATCTTGTCCACTATTTCAGGACAATGGTATGTCTTAGGTTAGGATTTGCATCAGAATATTATCTCCCCTCTTTTACCATTGAGACTAGCAATAGGGCACACTCATCCTAACAATTCAGGGAAGTTGATGCCTGATACTTGGAAATTTGCATAAAAGACAAGCATGTGCATATATGTATAGAAATATAATAGACAATAGTGGGGATGGACCAATCATGTGGATCTCACAAGAAAGTAACTACGACTTCATCCCTCAACCACATCAAGCACATCAAACATAAATATAAAAGCATACATGAACACCATACAAATGCAAGTATGGGGTAAGTATAATCATCATCATAAACAACATTTCAACACAAGTACAACATCATCATAACTCAAAACATATAACTGAATCAATGTAACCATCATAATCATCTATTTTTTAAAATTCACCATGTAGTGTCATACATCTAAAATCATAATAAAACTGAAATATCAACGCACACATGAAAGTGGCCTAAAAGAGTTTGGCAAAGATAATAAGAAAGAAAAATATGGAGGGGCACTATATCCACCTCCCCTAGAAATAGGCTTGCTCCTAGAAGCCTACAAACAAAATAGGAACATAAGTCCCATAAAATTCACTGCACTCAATTGAACACAAGAAAATGATCAATGAGTAGGTCCCATCGGACCCTTCCCTACCTTATAGTTCAAACTCTGAGGATCATTCCCTTGTGCAAAAGCGCTACAGGATCTACCAGCATCTCCAACTATAGGCTCATAAGCTATTGGCCTCTATCCTAAATATTGAGATGAACATTGGGGACATTTTTTTTCCTTATGACCATATTGGCCACAAGAGAAACAATCTTAACTAAATCATCTCCCTATTGAAGGTGCACTAGACTACTCAAAGCTACCTCTACTAACCTCCTAATGAAAACTCTAATCAGACTGACTCTAAGAATGACTCTTGATACGCTGAGCATTACAAAAGTTCTTGGACTGAGAACCACTACCCTGAGCTAGGGAAGAGAAACCCTTCTCACTAGTACATTTGAGACCTTTTTCCGATAGTGGACCATTGAAATTATGATAGTTTACTGTCAATCAAAAGACACCACCCACAGTTGCAGTTTTGTAATAAAAAAAAATGATGGCTACGATTGGCATCATAATTACAATGACTATGGTTGTCGCAAAAAGGGGGTGTCAACATAGCAAACATACCATTGGGTCTATTTGTGGCCATCGCCATTTCAATGACCCTCCATCACAAAAACTACAAACAACAACTACCAGTCTGAATCCTTTGACGGGTAGTCGTCATTTGTAGTTTGTTTACCGACGGAGATGTTATACATGCAACAGCTACCCGTCAGAAGTTTTTGATAGATAGCCATAATTTGTAGTTTTTTTTGACAACTATGTTCTACGTGCAATGATTAGCCATCGTAACTGTCAGATGGATAAACATCATTTGTAGATTATTTACAAATGGAGATTTTGTACATCCGATGGCTACCCATCAGAAGTTTTTGATAGATAACCATCACTTTTTTGGTGCCATTGTAATTGTAACAAACATCACAATTTAAAAAATATATATATATTTGTCAATCAAGTTTGTATCGATTCAGAATGGTGTTCTTGTAGATCTAGTTTGAGCTGGTTGTAGATCTGGTTCTAGCTAGTTGCATTACTTTCGGATCTTGATCGACTTGCAAGGTGGTTTGGTGAGTCAAGGTCTTTTATTCCTACTCGATATTTGGTTATGTCATTTAGAGATGACTTTGTAGTAGATTTGGTACCAACTCGTGGATTATTGAGTCGAATCTAGAGACTTGGATTTGGAATGGATCTGACCAAATCGAGATTTGTGACAGCAATTGCTCCAACACAAGAAGCTAGTGCAACAATCAGAGATGCATTCTTCCTAATGTGTTTTTTGGATATATGAGAACCTGATTACATTTGGATTTCATTCAAGTGACTTCTTGACTTCTTTGGTCTGAATTGGATGTGCTTTGTTCCTATGGAGTGTAGCAGTGACTTGACTTGCAAAACTTACACATTCAAAATTTGGAGATCACTGTAGTGTCCGTGATGACTTGGGAGAAGTCTTCTTTTTGGTGAAATGAGCTGAAAGACTTGGATTACAAAAAGTGGGTCATTTGATGTGACTTATGAGACATTGGATGCCTCTTCACAGTGGGTTCACAGTGTGGTGTGTGGTGTTTCTTTGTGACTAGGTTCTTGGTATCTTCAAGATCTGTTGATTTGGTAGCCATTGAGATGGATCAATATGACTTGATATTGGGTCAAGACTTCTTGAGGTGAGCTGAAGTGATCATTGCTCCTTGAAGTGATTGATGTTTCCAATAGATAGCTGTTGCTTTTGGTTTTGTCATTGGTTATTCTTTGGTTTTCATTGTAATTGTGACGACTCACACTATTTTTTAAAAAGATATATATTTGTCGTACGTTGATTGAGATCTTAAATTATTGAGCTTCTCTTTGTTTTGAGAATAGTTTAACATTCTCTACTTAACAAGGCAAACCACGTGAAGGTGAAAGCTCATCCGGCCCCTCCTAGATCCTCTTATGGCCATTTATGACACTTTAAGACCTCTAAGATGTATTCTTAGGGATTGTAAAGGGTCATAAAGGGTCATAAGGGGTCCTGGGACACAACAACTAAGAAACATAAATGTAGGCATCATGGTCACAATTTTTTGGAGACACAACATAATTGAATGTTATACCTAGACAATGCAACACAACCACTATTCCTGCAGTTCTAAGTGGACACTGTGGGATCCAAAAACCAAAGATAAGGAATCTATATATTGTTTTTGAATCCTGCAGGGTCAACTTAGAATTGCAGGAGTAGTGGTTGTGTTGCATCCTCTGGGTATAGCATTTTTTATGTTGTGTCTCCAAATAATTGTGACCATGATGCCTACATTTATGTTTCTCAGCTGTTGTGATACCTACATTTATGTTTTGTAGCTGTCGTGTTTATTTGCATGTTCTTTATGTGTTTGGCTTCTCTCCCTCGCATCAAAAATAAAATTTTCCCACTCTAAATTGAGAATGCAAATGTAACACAAGCAAAATATGCACGGATAGTAGGTGGACCTGAGAAAACACATGTTTACATTTTTTTAATAGGTCAAAATTACAATGTTCGCAATGGTCTATAAATTAAAATACACAATTAAAGACCTCTATAAAAAATGTAACCCTGTTGTTTTTTTCAAGTCTACCTAATATCCTATGTATATGAATTGAGATTGCATATTGAACTAGGTGTCTCCTTCTGCATTTCCTGAAACCAAGAGATTGTCACAGTTAACATCTAAAATCATTATTGAACTTTTGTTATTATTAAAAAGTAAACTAGTCTCCTTTGTTTCTTGTACACCATCTCTGTCAGCAAGTTTCTTCATGGATGGCCTCAACTTTCTTCTCCACTACAACTGTAACCACTATTCATTCTCCCACAGTCATTACTATCTTCACTATTGATTAGCCCTCTACTACAATTTCTTTGATGAAAATTTCCAAATTCACTATTTTGTATTCCTTCATCTCCCCTCAACTCCATCACTTATGGTTACAAATCAAGTTCCAAGAATCAGAATGACACATCTCATCATCACAACTAAACCACCTTAAATAATTGATTAACCATTCTAGACAAGATGATGATTTAAGGTTTTTTTTGAAGCTTCTAACTTGGTAGTTGCAATCAACATTTGTATTACAAGTTTTATTTTTGTTCAAGTAGTGTGTTTTAGAAAATAACCCATTGAACATTCTACTACTAATTTCTCCCAAAATATGAAATCCACTAAAATTTAGTGAAAACCCCTCCAACATTACAATGGTGTATAAAAGGAAACTGAATGTTTCTAGTAGCGATAAATAGATTTTTTGAGAAGAGTAGAAGAAACAATAATAGAAATAATACGCTTGGAGGGAGAAAACCCTATAGACTTATGACATACCTTTGTATGCAGCCCATTAACATTTCAAATGCAAGAATGAAAGAAAACATGGAACTAAGCTCAAACACGTGTAAATAAACATCAGTCATTATCAAATAAGTTGCATAAATGAGAATCATTTTTTTTTTACTTTTTCCTTTTTTCTGCTTCCCTATATTGTTGTAGAGGCATATCCATGTCCACATTGTCATTTCTTCTCGGCCATGCACATGATCTCACTGTCCTTTGCAAAGGCAGGTCCTCTACAATAACAAATAAAAGGATTTAATTAAAAACATATTATCATAATTGGGGTTCATTTAAAAAAATATTCATTATTGTTATAAGCATCTCAATACTTCAAAAAATATAAACGTGATGCTCTTTACCTTGTCCAACCACATCATCTTGCTCAGTGGCTTGAACCTCAACACGCTCATCGGGAACAACCTCTGTATCCCCTGCAACTGCAATACAAAATGTTTTATTAATCCCAACACATTATAATTAAATTTTTATTACTATACCAAATTCAATTTAACATGTTTACTTGTATTAAATACTCATTAATCAAAATTCAAATAGAAAATCTATACCTTGAGTACTACAATTCACATTCAAATCGACGCCTCTGTCATGTTCGGTCGGTGCGGTAACAATATCGGCAGGTTGCATTCCAATGTAAATAATTAGTGAATTTATCGACAATATATACATATAAATACAAGACAAATACTGAGAAATGTTAATCATTCTATTTAATACATATAAATATATTCACTTTAAAGTTTTAAACAAATATATAATCATTGTTTCCTTACTTAAAACAAATATATTCACTTTATGTTGGAACTTAACATCAAATATAGTAATTGGTAAAGTATTCAATTTGAAATAAAAATCAATTGGCTTATTTACTTGATCAATAGATCTAGCAGAAGAACCTTGTGCACTCATTGCTTGGTATCGTTCAGCCATGACTTTATAGCCTTGTTTGTAGCCTATTTTCTTGTCCTCTTCTATAATCAATTTTTTGAACTCCAAGACTTACATTTTTTATTGGTATCATGAATTTTTATTATAGTGAATTTCATCAAAAATAAATTTATTGCAATTTATAAATATTTGCATACAATTTTTCATTTACTAATACTTACAACTCATGCAACAAGTTTTGAATATCCACTCGAGCCAAGCTTATGTTGCATGTGCTTTTGTTTTCTTGCTTCTGTTGCCTTTGTTTTGTTAGGAAACCTATGTGATGTTTGAAATATGTTAGATCACATAAGTACAAAGAGTAAATAGTACATAATTTCATTATTAAGATTATCACATACCTTCTTTCCTTAGGTGATAGTACTCATCCACTATGTCTTGTGCTTCTCTCAAGTGCATCTTTTTTAATATTCTCCCACTCATTAATAGGAATATAGGGAGGCCGCTCATAATAAGGGTTGTATTCTATTTAGGTCTTGTAGTTGTCCCTAATATACTTCAAAGCTTGGTCCACTTTGTCAAGGAGTTTAAGTCTATGAAAGACTTCAGGTCCAAAAAGTGGTGTCATAGAGTCAATGAGTTTATTCTTTAACCCTTTATCTTGTGATGACCCCCTTTTAAGAAAAAAATTGTCAGATTCATAAATGAAGTGAAGCTACCTTTTAATATACTTGAAGAAAGGGATGAAACGAAATCTGATCTTGCAATGAAATCAAAATATGATACCATGTGTGTATGGTCAACCTGAAAATGTGCAAACATTCATCATTAAGTTTTTCATAAAATAGATTATTCCCTGCAAGATAATAATGAAATTATTATAATTAGTTATTGCAAGGGACCACATAGGGGGTTAGTGCATTACATTATGATTATTATATTGTATAGTAAAAGAAAGGATCAATCTTTAAAGTACTTGGAAGCTAGGCTACTCTCAAGGGAAGTCCACCTTCATTTCTCATGAGAAATTGATCACAATTCTATATTATTCCCGTACATTTAACATTAGTACATCCAGGAATTGTGTCATTGCCTCCTACATAAAATGAATCCAATATTACAAAATGCCCCCTAAGAAAGAATATATAGTTCAAGTGAAATAAACACATGATAAATGAGAGAGAAAAAGAGGAGTCTACCTACCAATAGTAGGTGTTTCCAATGCATATGTGGTCATGCTACATGTTGCCAACATTGCAGGAAGTAGTACCTCTATGGATCTGATCTTCGCAACAGGCGGTGTACTCAACATAGGATCAATAGTAGGTGTTGAACAAAAATATTATTAGAGCATAAAAAATATGGATAACCATGAACAAGATGGAGGATAAAACATGCGATGTACCACCTGAAGTATTTGCATCTGAGGTGTCACCCTTTAATGTATTTAGCATCCTCTATAAAGAGAACACATATATATTTTAGTTAATGACATAAATAAAATAGTATAATATAAAAATCATTATTGAACTTTTGTTATAATTAAAAACTACATTAATACTTACTTTATAATTCTGAACATGGTGGATCAACACATCCTATGTCCTTTGTATTTCAAGAGTGTGAGGTTGAATACCTTCCATTTGTGCTAACTCTTTTGATATTGCATGAAGGACCCTTTGCAGTACAACCATGGGATTAACCTCTGATAAAAAATCAACATTGAATGGATCCTGCTCATCTTGCGGCTCCTCATGGGCTACTTGTTCCTTTCCCTTTTTCTAATCAACACTCGTTTATAAGAACAATATTATTATGCCTTTATTTAAAGGAAATCCAAAATAGTAAAACAACAAAAATTACGCATTAACATAACAAAAATTATGCATTAATATTTTTCTTGTATGTGCATTTATACAACAACAATGAGTTTTACCTATCAGGAAGAAGAAGTCTCATGAGAAATATCACCACCATGCATATCATGTGGCTATTGATCCATACTATAGCTCTGTATTTCAAAAAAATTCATTCCGACATGTTAAAACATATGTGTTCTTATTCTAAGTTACATTGAATAATAGACAATTATCAAAATGCATACCACCTCATCCATGATAGTGATGGGGTTTTTTGTATCTATGAAAATCAAATTGTAATTGATAAGCATTTCCTCACCTCCACGTATTTATTTGATCGCACATATGAATACACAATTTCCCTCGCATGCCTCAAATATGAAATTGGGTTGCTTCTTAGTTGACTTAGGTTGTGTACTGTTTATAAAACCTACAATATTCCCTGATGCTTTTGGCCTTTTGTCAATGTATATAGGTACTATTTTACTTTGTTCATTGACTTTTTGTTGTATATAATTTTCTGTGAGTGCATACCTACACATACTTTTTTAATATTTAACAATTTGCATCCAACTACTGTCATAATAACAAGGTCCGACATACTCCATCAATTTGACAACTTGTTTGTAAGAGACCTTTATGCCATCGATGGAAAATATGCCCAAACCATGTAATGAAGATGGTGCTATGCGATATATCCTCTCTTTAGCACAAAAATTAGTATTTATTGAAGGAAGTTCATCGAGGACCCATTGTTTCTGTAGATGTTTGTACATAAAGGGAAGCTCGGGGTTGCCTTTTCTCTCATCATCATAAGAACATGACCCCTCTTGAGCAAGGAAAAATTGCATGCTTTTATTGAATTTCTTTCTGATCTTTTGACCTCGAGTCGATCTTATTGAATTAGACATACTAAATGTCTCACTTTCTTCTTCCATTCCTACATTTTCCTCAATCGAGGAAGACAATTCTGACAAATACCTATTCGTTGGTACCTGCACTTCATGTAATGAGAAAGTTAGGTAGAAATGAGATAGATATTTTACAAATGGTAAAAGAAATTAATCTCTATGGGGTGTATTGACTTGTACCTAACAATCTATGAGACTGTGTGGGATACTTGACATAAGATACTAGTTATATAATTAGAAAAACATAATTCACTCCATAGTTTTCATTATATCTTGTGAAGGAAATTATATATTTATCCAACAATATTTTGAATAGCTCAGCATTGCATATAACTAAATGTTGGAGATTTGCCAGCAAGCCAGTGCTAACTATATGTTTGTCATTGATGACAACATATGGTAAGTGGCATGCATGGAAGACTTGTGCAGTAAGCTTTGAGTATATGTAGCATGGGTATGTTATCAACATGATATCATGGATGCAGAGGTTAATTGTTAGTACAAATAGTTATGTAGCAGCTTGTGTCAATAGTGTTCCTAACAGAGTTATAGGTAGTCTTCTATGAGTGATTGTTCGTATAGTTATCATGGAGCCTTGCATCTTTGGATATGTGATGGAGACATGTTAGTGTTTCTCCATTCATGGAAGTAGAGTCTGATGTGTAGCAGAAGTGAAGTTATGCAGTCATTATTCACTAGTTATAGTTTCCTGTGTTTATCTAGAAGAGCTGACATAGATTATATTGGTACAGGAGTTACGCCTATCATTTTGGTATGCATGCTTGGATTAGTGATTAGAAAAGAGTTAAGAAGGTTTTGTTAAGAGTGCATGATGTAATTCAGCTTGAGGAGAAAGTATCAGTTAATTTGGTAGAGCTAACAGTATATAGTGTGCATCTACACTTATTTGGATAGGTCCCAGATTGTGTTGTGTGCTTAGTAGAGCTGACAAAGATATTATTGGAGAGTGTTATTGTTTCTCTAATATGATTTCAAGGTGGTTCTAATAGGAAAACTTGATTATATCATTTAGGGGAAAGATACTTATAGCCGGTCATTTGTGATCGCTAGAGGCATGACATGGAGAAAAAAGATTAGTGCAGAGCAGAGAGTGTGAAGTGTTTTGTCATCAAGAAGAGCTCTATGTGACATAGAAGATAAAGTGTGCTATTCATTGGAACTGATCAAGATAGCAGGTCTACCTTGCAGTTCACCAAATCTAGATATAGTGTGTATCTATTATTCAAAAGGTTGTAGCCTTCACCCCTTTGAGCAGTGAGCTCTCAGATAGTGCATCCTCACCCCTAATAGGGTCAATCATAAAAGACTCCTAATAGGGTCTGACCTTTGACTAGGTCACTATACTTATTACATTATAAAGATCAACTCCTAATAGGGTTGTAAGATCTTCTAACAAGGATCATTATACACTAGTGCAATTTATTAGTGGGTGTTAATTCCTACTGGGGTTTTTACCTATTTGGGTTTCCCCGTAACCAAAATATTGGTGTTGTTTTCAAGTATTCTTTCATTGTGTTTATGCTTGATGTTTAAGTTTACTTAATTGGATAAAGAATTGAAACTTGTAGATAATTGATTCACCCCACCCCCCGCCCCCCCCCTCTCAGTTATCTCTTGGGACTATTCCTAACACTAAACATCTCAACATTGTATGAGACACCACTATTGTGGCATTTCATCAAATAGTTCTTGTGCCTTGCCAGTGTTTTTATTGCATCTTTTGAAAGACTTTATACATTATTAAAATTATCTATTTATACTTTCAGAATTAGCTCACTGCATTCCAGGGAACAAAGAGAATCCCTTGTGATTTAACATCATTGAGATGCCTCCTTTCATTAGCTTCATGTCACCTTCTCATAGCTTCTCATAGCTTCCAATGTGTTTCATCCTTCATTTGTACACTTACTTTGAACAATGTTTTAATTTTCTAATAGATTTCACCAAAGGCTTTGTAGGAAACCAAGTAAGGGGTATTCTTGAGTTCAAACACATGGAGCTGCTACAACTAAATTATAAATCATGAATTCACTATAAATCAAGGGGCATTATAAATCATGAATTCGCTATAAAATTAATGTATTTCTCTATATTTCATATGCACATTTTTTCAAATGGTTTTCATGTATGTTTATTCAAATGGAGTTATATCATTTGGAATGGATATATGATAGGTTGATATCGAATTCTACATCAAGATTTACAACATTAAATTGATCATAGTTAGAAGACTCAGACACAAGAAGAATATGAGTATAGCCAATTTTAAGAAGAATATGAATGAATGAAAACATACATAAGTGGATGAACACAAATAATAAAGGTACCAGATATTGCCTAAAGTAATGAAGTGTTGACCCGAGGTTCAATCCAGTATGCTCATGTGTATGATCTAGAAACTGCAAGGAAGGAAAGGATGGGGTTAGATCCAAAGGATCTAAGCTATGCCTGAGACCCTATTATTGATCCTCATCTACAATTATGCATGTGCATAGTTAAGCCATACAGTTCTAAAAGGAACTATGCTACAGAACATGTGCACTCAGGAAAATGCACTTAGGAACATGTGCAGTGTATAGGCGTTAGAATCCAAATGAATCCCTACATTTATGTCTCTATGAAAACCTGGTGAATCACTATTGTGGCTGTATTTATGCCTGTATGAATACTTGGTGAATCACTATTGTGACTGCATCATCCAAATAGTGTAACAACAACACCAGATATTGTTGTCCCATCTGGTGTTGTTATGGCATCATTTCCAAATGATGCATCCACAATAGTAACCCACCATGCCCATAAAAACAAGGAAGTCATGATCAAGCATAAGCAATGGAGGGGACATTATCAAGGTCAAATCAGAGGTCAAATTTCATTCCTTGAAATTTTATATTTGTATAGTTATAAAATTTCATGCCTTGAAATTTTATAACATAGTTCCTTAGCATTTGATCTTCATATTGTAGCCATGACTTGAGGTAGGCATTCGAGGTTTGTCTTCTCATTAACTCAATTTCATTTTGATGGCATTTGTTGATTTAATGGAAAAATATCAATGTTAATACTGCCATTGTTTACATCTTTTCATTTGGAATGCTCGATGACCCGTGAGCTTTGAGAGCTAGGGCATCTTTGATACAATATCAATGTTAATACTATCATTGTATACATCTTTGCATTTACATGTTTGTGTTATATGTATATGTATATGTATATGTATATGTATATGTATATGTATATGTATATGTATATGTATATATATATATATATATATATATATATATATATATATATATATATATATACATATATATATATATATATACATATATATATATATATATATATATATATATATATATATAGTCAAGTAATAAAATCTTATAAAACAACATACATTGTGTGAAGTGTTTGATCTCTCTTTATTTGTTGTGTTGTTGATATTCACTATGTGGTACTCCTCGTTTATGATCATTTCATTAGGAAATGTCTTGATGGCTCACGGGTTGCAAGCTAGGGCATCATGAATTATTTATGAGCTCACTTTTTGAGCACCTCATGTCCCTATTTGATTGGTCGATGCTCTGTTTGTTATATTAAGTTTACATCATATATTTAGTCTTAATAAATATCTTATAAAACAACATAAAACTAACCCAAAATACTTTGTCTTAATAAAATCTTAATAAAACAATATATTTAGTCTTAATTAAATCTTATAAAAAAACATATATTGTGTGAATTGTTTGATCTCTCTTTATTTATTTTGTTGTTGATATTCACTATGTGGTACTTTCCATTTATGATCATTTCATGAGGAAATGTCTTGATGGCTCGTGGGTTGCAAGCTAGGGTATCATACATTGTTCATGAGCTCATTGTTTAATACTAGAATTGTTTACATCTTTTCATTTGGAATGCTTGATGACCAAGAAGCTTTGAGAGCTAGGGCATCATTGCTATTACCTTCAAGGCATTGTGTGAAGTGTTTGATCTCTCTTTATTTGTTTTGTTGTTGATATTCACTATGTGGTACTCCTTGTTTATGATCATTTCATGAGGAAATGTATTGATGGCTCACGGGCTGCAAGCTAGGGCATCATGCATTGTTTATGAGCTCACTGTTTGAGCATTGACCAATCAAATAGGGACCTGAGGTGCTCAAACAATGAGCTCATAAATAATGCATGATGCCCTAGCTTGCAGCCTGTGAGCCATCAAGATATTTCCTCATGAAATGATCATAAATGGGGAGTACCACATAGTGAATATCAAAAACAAAACAAATAAAGAGAGATCAAACACTTCACACAATATATGTTGTTTTATAAGATTTTATTAAGACTAAATATATTGTTTTATTAAGATTTTATTAAGACAAAGTACTTTGGGTTAGTTTTATGTCATTTTATAATATTTTATTAAGACTAAATATATGATGTAAACTCATAATTATACTTGATATATATAATACAATGGTATGTAGTATAATCTATACATTTGTGAGATGTGATTAATTCCAGTTATATGATGTTTTTGGATTAAATTGGTGAGTTTGTATACTTTCTCCATTTTAAACTAACCTATAACGTCAAAGAAGGAATTATGAAATATAGTTGTAGGTAGTTATCTCTTCTATAATGATGGAGGAGTGAAAGGTAATGATCAATGAGGTTGTTACTATTATATCATACATTAATACACTTACTATTTTGAATTTGAGCTCGGGCATCATGCAATGTTATTGTTTTCATTGCATGCTTGCTATTGTTGTGCACCATATATTATTTTATACACTTTTTATTTCATTGAGACCATGAGCTTGGCATTTGTAATGTATTTTCTGTTATTAGATCAATGCTACCATGTTGTTGAGGCCATAGATGTTAGAATAACTAAGAGGGTGGTGAATCAATTATCCATGGTCCCAAATCAAAATGTATAATCCAAAACAATTTAATTAAACTTATGTAGCTTGGTAACATAAAATACTATACTATCTGTACTTTTACTGATTACTAGTCAATAACAAACTAATGATTATCGACCAAATCTAACATGTAATATGTAAATTATGATAACAAACAATCATCACAATGAACACATAACACAAAATATTTAACGTGGAAACCCTGTGAAGGGAAAAACCACCTGGGACTAGCAACCCAAAAATGTTCACTCTTTTGAAGTGAGGTCGGTGAAGACCCAACCCTATTAAAGGTTACAAGCACACTGTTAGGCATGACCTTGTTAGAGGATTTTAGACCAACCGTTATCATCCAACCAACATTCACTATGGGGTTGACAAGATAACAATGTTCATTCTATGAATGAAACATAAAAGACTTTCAAGTCCACTCGGTTAAGAGATTTCTCTATTTACAATGGTTAAAATGTAACAATAGTTGATCTGAATACGATACAACTTCAATTGCAAATTATTAGATCTATTTTAAGCTCATTCAAATCCTCTAATCAGTATATCAATTATATATCACAATAATCAATGACTTACTATTGCTCAGTAATAGCTTTCTGATGCTCGGTAAACTCTGCAATTAGGTTCTTCTTAACCAGTTTGATCAGGCATACATGAAGCTTGTTCATGTGATAGTTCTACAGTCTTCTCCTTTTGGAATTAGTTTCATAATGAAACTTTAGTCTCTTAAATAAACAAGTGAACCATTTTCTTCTCCTCCATAAGATTTTTCCGCTTATTCTACTTCATCCATTTTGCCACTTAAACCTTCCTTGACTGATGTGCCAGTAAAACATTTTGATTTCATCCTTTAGATCTTCCTTGAATTATGCTAGTTGTTGATTTTCATAACAAACATTATCTCCATCACTAATTTTGATGTACTTTATAGCTCAACAATCCGTATCGGCTAAACTAATCATTTAGTTCCTTTCCTCCTACTCGGTTAACAAAGAAATACGTCGGTGAACACACACTCAATTTATACTGTGCTCGGTATACACTACACTACTCGGTGTATACTATGATGCTTCATCAACTGACCACACTACTTTGTGTCTTTTAGTTCTTTTCCTCATCATAGATGAATGAAACATAATCAAGTCAATAACATAAGTTCATAGACTCATCAACAAGTTACACAATGTATTCCTTATCCTCATCTGTCATATACATCTTCCTCATGTAGATATTTCTATTCTTCATCTCTTATACTCCTTTTCTACAGATGTTAACTTATTGTAACTTACAAAATAAGTGTTGTCAAACTAGTTTACATCAATGACAACATATTATTGATTCAATCATATTACATATCTAATCAAAAACTCGATGATCTCTAATCATAGATTCTTCAATCAGGTTCTAAATCATTTGTAGTTCATCAATCTCTCCCTTTGGCATTGATGGCAACTCAAGTAATATGAAATATACCATACAAATACCAAACATGTATTCTACAACTCTATGAACAAATGTTGTACAAGCTCTCCCTATCTTAATATGTTTAATCACTACGTTACTCAACAATATTACCAATGCAGCTTTGACATTCTGCAAATATGATCTTTTTAGCTCTCAGATTCCTTCTTCTATTCTCAGTAACTAATCTTCAGTACTCTCCCTTTCTTTTAGTTTGTCTCTCCCTTAGATAGATGTTTCAGTGTTCTCATCGGTGCATCTTGTTTCATATGGTTTATCTCTCCCTTTGAAAACAATGCCAAAGAAACAAATAAACATATAGCTCTATAGTAGCCATGTAACTCTCTATTATCTGGTGCATTCTCCGTATATCTTTATATTGATATGACAATCTGTTCTAGTTCTCCAAACTTTTCACAACCTTAGACATGATCCAAAGTGTGAACTATGCTGTATCAACATGTATGATCTTCTAATAAAATTAGGCTGATGCAACATCCAGATCACATTAGGGATCGATAGATAGGGGATGGACCCCAAGTCTAGTCCTCAAGTACTCAAATGTATCCTTTGGTAGAGGCTTTGTAAATATGTCTACAAGTTGTTCTTTTGATGCAACAAACTCTAGCTTAACTTGCTTCTCCTGTACTTCTTCTCTTAAGTAGTGATACTTAATATATATATTCTTTCTTTTAGAGTGCATCACTAGATTCTTTGAAATGTTTATTGCACTTATGTTATCATAGTATATAATCACCAACTCAGTGATTATCTCATTCACACCTTCCAGAACTTGCTTAATATATGCAATATTTGAACAGTTTGTAGCAGTAGCAACATACTCTGCTTTAGCTGTAGACTGAGAAATGCAAGCCTGCTTCTTACTTATCCATGTAACAAGTCTTTCACCAAAGAAAAATGCTCCTCCAGTGGTACTTTTTTTGTCATCCACATTTCCCGCCCAATCAGCGTTGGTATAGACTCTAAGTTCAAATTTTCCATCCTTAGGATATGATAATCCATAATCTTCAGTTTTCTTCAGGTATCTTAGGATTCTCTTTGTAGTAACCATGTGTGACTCTATAGGGTTTGTAGAAAATCTTGCAACAATTCCCACAACATGTGTTATGTTTGGTCTACTAGGAACTACATACATTAACTTACCAATCATTGATTGGTACAGTGTCTGGTTCACCTCTATAGTTTCATCTTCCTTAGTCAGTTTACATCCAGTAGACATTGGTGTTGCCATGGGTTTAGCATCTTCCATGCCAAACGTCTTCAATACTTCCTTGATATATTTAGATTGTGTGATGAATATACCATCATTCTGCTGAATCACTTGTAGTCCTAGAAAGAACTTAATCTCTCTGAACATACACATTTCAAATTCACTTCTCATTTCATCAAGAAATGACTTAAAATTTTGATCTTGTCTTCCAAATATAATGGCATCCATAAATATTTCATCAATAAGAATAGTATCATCAGTATCTCCTTACACATACAAATTGTTGTTCTCACTTGTTCTAACAAATCCAATACTTAACAAATAAGTATGCAACCTCTCATACCAGGCTCTTGGTGCTTGCTTCAAACCATATAAAGCTTTATGTAATCTACATACCATATCTTTCTTCTCTAGATCAATGAACCCTTCAGGTTGTTCTATGTGGACTTCTTCTTCAAGTATTCCATTCAGAAATGTTGATTTGACATCCATTTGATAAAATTTGAACTTTTTGTGTGCAGCATATGCAAGTAACATTCTGACTCCTTCTAATCTAGCAACATGTGCAAATGTTTCACCATAGTCAATTCCTTCCTCATGTGCATATCCATTACATACCAATCTAACTTTATTCCTTGTTACCTCTCCATTCTCATTTCCCTTGTTCCTGAATATCCTCTTAGTACCGATAACATTCTTATCTTTAGGTCTGGGTGCTAAGGTCTAGTTTTTTTTCTTCTCTATTTGTTCTATTTCTTCTTTCATTGCATTAACCCATTCATCATTTTCTAATGTAACTTTTACATTCTTTGGTCCATAATCACAAACTAGACATGTACCTTGTCTTTCTTTACTCCTTGTTTGCATGCCAACTTGTTTGTCTCCAATGATTTGTGTCTCAGGATGATGTTTTTTGACAAAACTTTCTAGTATACAATTTCTTCTTTCTTGTTCATCTTGTGCAGGTTCATTTTCTTTCTCAATGGGTGCTTCCTACTCGTCAGTTTCTCTTTCTTGCTCCTCGGTATTATTTTCCTGCTGACCAGTTGTCACTGTCTGTGGCTTCGGTAGATACTCAGGTTGTATAATGTAAGTGAATATATTGTAGTCTTCTAGTTCCTTTCTACTTTCCTTTATGTTCTTATCATCAAAGTCATCAACTCAAACATTAGTACTTTCAATCATTTTATTAGTTACTCTATTCAGACACTTATATGCTTTACTTTTACTAGAATATCCTAGAAATATCCCTTCATCACCTTTTGAGTCAAACTTTCCATTTCTTTCATCTTTCAGAATGAAACACTTACTTCCAATAATTTTGAAATAACTTATAGTGGGTTTGTGTCCAAACCATAACTCATAGGGTGGCTTATTAGTGTCCTTCTTCAATTGTACTTGGTTTAGCACATTAACTATAGTACTAACAACTTCCCTCCAATATGTCTGTGCAATATTCTTTTCTATCATTAATGTCTTTGCGTAGTCAACAATTGACCTATTCCTCCTTGCAGCAATGCCATTCTGTTGTGGTGTCCTCAGTGCAGAGACCTATCTTTTAATACCATGCTCATTACAAAAGTTAGTAAATTCATCAGAGATAAATTCACCTCCTCTATCAGATCTTAAGTATTTCAAATATTTACCAGTCACTTTCTCTACTTTTTCTTTATACAACTTAAAAATATTGAATGCCTTAGATTTTTCCTTCAAGAACATGACAATCATCAACCTAGTATAATCATCAACAAAAAGAATAAAATATATGTCTCCATAATAACTCTGAGTTCTCATAGGGCCACATAGGTTAGTATGCACTAACTCAAGTATCTTCTTAGTTGAATAGTCTTTTCTTTTGAAACTAGATTTAGTCATCTTACCTTTTTGACATTCATGATACATAACATGATCTGACTTAGATAAGTTAGGCAGACCTCTAACTCTTTTCCTTTTACTAATCTTAATCATGTTATCAAAATTCACATGGCATAAAATTTTAAGCCACAAACATGCATCTTCATCTTTCATTATTAAACAAGAAGACTGATCATTATCAAGATAAAACAAATTATCTCTAGATTGTGTACTAGTTCCAACAAGTCTTCCTCCATCATCAAATATTTTCACCTTTTTTCTCTCAAAAGAAACTCGGTGGCCTAAATTGTTCAACTATGCCACACTTAGCAAATTATAGTTCAATCCTGTTACTCAATAAGCATTTTCACATTTTAATCTATCATTTATCATCAAGGATCCTTTACCTCTTACCATACAGGGTGCATCATTTCCCATTCTTATAGATCCTCCATTATATTCATCAAGATAATCAAATTTTTCTTCATCACCAGTCATGTGATGTGTACAACCACTATCTATAATCCATGTATAATTCTTATTAACCTTAGAGATAAGTGCTATCTCTACATACCTTTCATCTTGTTTGGAATCATCCTTCATTTCCACAAATACAACCTCCACATCATCATCAGTGTTGGTATCGGAGATATCTTCTTCCTCAACAATGTAGCATTCCTTCTTGCCTTTGTCAGTAATGTCTCAGTTATCTCTTTTGTAGTGTTGGTAGCCTCTGTTGTTTCTTCTCCCATAGTTTCCTTTAGATCGATCTTTGGTTCTTTCATCATCTTTCTTATGTAGACATCTAGCAGCAATGTGGCCAACTTCTTTAAAGTTAAAGCATGCTAAAGGTAACTTACCTCTATACCTTTCTTTACCTTTAGGTAACCTTCTAGCCATAAGAGCTTAAAGTTCATCAAGCTCATCATCAATATTGCTATCACTATCATCATTCTTATTTCTAGACTTACCAATCTTCAAAGAAGTCATAAAAGAGGATTCAACATTGGGTGCAACACTATTATCATAATTATTTAGTTCAAATGTTGTAAGCTTTCCAATCAGATTATCAAGAGTGAGTGTGATATTAGGTGCTGACCTATTTTCATGAATTGCAGATATTCTGACGGCATAGATAGGCAATAAGGTCCTTAGAATTTTTCTTACCAAAATGTCTTCATCAATGACTCCATCTGATGCTCTAATAGCGTGAACTACCTCTTTTATTTTATTTGTGTACTGCATAATGTTTTCACCTTCTTTCATCTTCATGTCATTGAATCTTCCTCTTAAGCTTTCAACTCTTGCTCTCTTGACATTCGCATCACCACTATAAAATTGAGCTAACTTATCCCACATCTTCTTAGCAGTAGTATAGTCCTTGATATCTTCAAATTCAACATCTCAATAGGCATCAACAATCTCCATCATAGTAACATTATGTTCATGCCTGTCCCTCAATTGATCAAGGGTCAAGGGACCATTAGGTGGTGCAAGGTATCCATTTGTCATTAGATCTAGGGCAGAATTCCCAATCCCAAATATATGAAGCTTCATTCAACTTTTCCATATTATGAAGTTATCTTTGTTTAGCTTTGGCACTTCCCTCTTAAACATTTTGAGACCTTTGTACCGAAGTCCTTAAAACTCTGTTCCAAGTAACCAATGCTTTGATACCAATTGTTAGAATAACCGAGAGGGGGGTGAATCAGTTATCCACAGTCCCAAATCAAAATGTATAATCCAAAACAATTTACTTAAACTTATGTAGCTTGGTAACATAAAATAATATAATGTTTGTGCTTTGACCGATTACCAGTCAATAACAAACTAATGATTACCGGCCAAATCTAACATTTAATATGTAAAGTATGATAACAAACAATCATCACAATGAACACATAACACAAAATATTTAACATGGAAATCTCGTGAAGAGAAAAAACACCTGGGACTGGCAACCCAAAAATGTTCACTCTTCTAAAGTGAGGTCAGTGAAGACCCAACCCTATTAAAGGTTACAAACACACTGTTAGGTGTGACCTTGTTAGAGGATTTTAGACCAACCATTATCATCCAACTGACATTCACTATGGGGTTGACAGGATAACAATGTTCATTCTATGAATGAAACATAAAATACTTTCAATTCCACTCAGTTAAGAGATTTCTCTATTTACAATGGTTAAAATGTAACAGCAGTTGATCTAAATACAATACAACTTCAATTGCAAATTATTAGATCTATTTTAAGCTCATTCAAATCCTTTGATTAGTATATCAATTCTGTATCACAATAATCAATGACTTATTGTCACTTGGTAATAGCTTTCTGATGCTTGGTAAACTCTGTAGTTAGGTTCTTCTTAACCAGTTTGATCAGGCATACATGAAGCTTGTTCATGTGATAGTTATGCAGTCTCCTTCCGGCATTAGTTTCATAATGAAACCTTAGTCTCTTAAATAGACAAGTAAACTATTTTCTTCTCCTCCATAAGATTTTTCCGCTTACTCTCCTTGATTCATTTTTCTGCTTAAACCTTCCTCGTCTGATGTGCTAGTAAAACATTTTGATTTCATCCTTTAGATCTTCCTTGAATTATGCTAGTTGTTGATCTTCATAACAAACAGTATCTCCATCAATGATTTTGATGTACTTTATAGCTCAGCAATCCTTATTGGCTAAACTAATCATTTAGTTCCATTTCTCCTACCCAGTTAACAAAGAAATGCGTCAGTGAACACATGCTCAATTTATATTGTGCTCAGTATACACTACACTGCTCGGTGTATATTGTGATGCTTCATCAATCGACCACACTACTTTGTGTCTTTTATTTCTTTCCCTCATCATAGATGAATGAAACATAATCAAGTCAATAACATAAAGTCATAGAATCATTAGCAAGTTACACAATGTATTCCTTATCCTCATCTATCATATACATCTTCCTCATGTAGATATTTATGTTCTTCATCTCTTTTACTCCTTTTCTACATATGTTAAGTTATTGTAACTTACAAAATAAGTGTTGTCAAACTAGTTGACATCAATGACAACATATTACTGATTCAATCATATTACATATCTAATCAGCAACTTAGTGATCTCTAATCATAGATTCTTCAATCAGGTTCTAAATTAGTTGTAGTTCATCAATAGATGCATTGAATCACCACTGTCATTCTATTTTTATAGAAATAATATAACAAGCAGAGCACCGACCAATCAAATAGGGATATCAGTAAGACATTTAATGTTTTATTACTTTATCATGATGATAAAAATTTCATTGGCTCAAAGCACATAGAATGTGGGTAGATGCATTGAATCACCACTTCCATTCTATTTTGATGAAGAGGAACTATGTTATAAAATTTCAAGGCATGAAATTTTAGAGTTGTACATATATTTTATGAGTATAATTGTACAATAGAAGAACACCCACATGCCTTGGTTGTTATTGGTCTATGAAAGGTTTTGGTTTGCCTTTCCCAATTGATATGTCATCCTAATATTCAAAAGGACCAAGGTAATAATAAGTCTTCAACATAAATGCATGATTGTGGATCCTCAAGTAGGAGTTATGATGCAAAGGAAGAACAATTATATGGGTTTACCCACATAAGGACAATGGTTTCATTCATCTTTCTTTCAACTTCTCTTGGGTAATTTCCTTGGCCTCTAGGCTTTGGCATCCTATAGGGGTTGAACCAAAATTACGAAGACAATAAGGACACATACAACAATAGGTTTGGGGACTTAGACTTATGTTCAATCCTTAGTAATGGTTTGGGGAACTAATTACTAGATGAGTGACTACAGTACCCTAGTTTGCATTATTAGATGATCTTGCTTAATTTGTGTTCATTTCATGCAAAGATACATGTAAAGGAAAATAAAGTTTTGTATCTAAAGATTACATGTATATATATGAAAAATAACTTGTATATACTATATAAGGAAAATAACTTTCAGAAGAAAATGCAAGAGTACAAGCATACATAAGAGGATGAACATAAATAATAAGGGTGCCAGACATTGCCTGAAGTGATGAATTTTTAACCTGGGTACAAATCTTGTGTGCCCCTGTGTGATTGAGAACCTACAAAGAAAAGAGAGAAGGGGGTTAGATAAAAAATATCTAAGCAATGAATGACATCCTATTATTGATCCTCATATACAATTATGCATGTGCATAGTCAAGCCATACACTTCTGAAAGAAAAACCATGCTACAGGACTTGTGCACTCAGAAGAATGTTGCAAAGATTAAATGGTTGCATTTATGTCTACATGAACACCTACCGAGTCACTATTGTGACTACATCATTCAAACAGTGCAACAACAACACCATATGCTGTTGTTTTATATGGTGTTGCTATGACATCATTTCCAAATGATGCACCCACAATAGTCACACACCATTCCCATCAACATGAGGAAGTCATGAGAAAGCATGAGTAAGCAATGGAAGGGGCATACATCATCATCAAATCAGAGGAGAAAAGAATCAAATCTGCATATTAAGGGAGGAGTAAATCATGGATTTCAAGTAAATATCATAACATCACAACATGGTTGGCAGCCCCAAGGAGGCCCCATTTCATATAGTGAGTAAGCTACATCAAAACAAAGAAGTACACAAATCTGCATCATCTATACATTAATGCTATGGAATGGAGTATATTTGAATCTGCATTTTAAAGGATAAGTAAGAAAGCTACATGATGCTAGTGAAATTAACAAAGGCACAGATATTCATGAGCATCCTTAGGTAAATATTTTGTGAATATGTTTGCTAGTTGTTCCTTTGTATTCACATATTCCGTTCTCACCTCTTTATCTTGTACCAATTCCCTCAAGTAATGATACTTGATAGCAATATGTTTGGTCTTTGTGTGCATTACTAGATTCTTTGATATGTTGATAGCACTTCTGTTGTCACAGTATATGACAACTGGTTTAGTGATCTCCTCTTTCATGCCTTTCAAAAATTGCTTAATCCATACCAGATTTGAACAGTTCACTGCAGCTACTACATACTTAGCTTCAGCTGTAGATTGGGAAATGCAATTTTGTTTCTTGCTTGTCCAGGAAACTAATCTCCATCCAAGAAAGAAAGCTCCACTACTAGTACTTTTTCTATCATCAACATTTCCTACCCAATCTGCATCAGTGTAGACTCTTAGTTCAAATTTCTCATGCTTCTTGTACTACAGTCCATAGTCTTATGTCCCTTTCAAATATCTCAATATTCTCTTCACAGCCATCATATGACTTTCCTTAGGATTGGCAGAGAATCTTTCCACAATCCCAACTACTAGAGCTATATCTGGTCTGCTGTGAACAACATATTACAACTTTCCAATCATGGATCTATACAGAGTTTGGTTTACTTCAGTAGTATCATCATTTTTAGATAGTTTCTATCTAGTAGCCATGGGAGTACTTACTAGCCTTGTATCCTCCATACCAAAGGTTTTTAGTATCTCTTTGACATATTTAGATTGTGTGATAAAAATACCTTTTTCCATCTGATAGACTTGTAAACCAAAAAAGAATTTTATCTCACCAAACATAGACATCTCAAACTCAGTTTGCATCTCATTTGAAAATTTCTTACATAGGGCATCTTGTCCTCCAAATATAGTATCATCTACAAAAACATTAGCTAACAAGATCCCTTAACCTTCTTCATCTTTCATGTACAGATTGATTTTGTCATTTGTCCTTGAAAATCCAATCTATATCAAGTAATTGTGTAGCCTCTCATACCATGCTCTAGCAGCTTGCTTCAATTCATATAGCACCTTGTTCAACTTGCAAACCATATTTCTCTTGTTTGGATCAACAAATCCTTTAGGTTGCTCAATGTACACTTCTTCTTCTAATATACCATTAAAAAATGCAGACTTGACATCCATTTGGTATACCCTTAAATATCTATAAGAAGCATATGCAAGTAGAGTTATCACTCCTAATATTGCTACATGGGAAAATGTCTCCCCATAGTCTATTTCTTCTTCTTGTGCATAACCCTTGCATACTAGCCTTGATTTGTTCCTTGTGATTTTTTTGTGTTCATTAAGCTTGTTTCTAAATACCCATTTTGTTCCAATGACATTGTTGTTTTCTGGTTGGAACTAGAGTCCAGGTATCATTCTTTTCTATTTGGTCTATTTCCTCATTCATAGCTTGAGTCCGGTCTTCATTTTCTAATACCTCCCTTGTTGTCTTAGGCTCAAATTCACACAATAAACATGTAGGATCTTTCAACTTGCTTCTGGTTAGAACTCAAATTTCTTTATCTCCAATGATTTTCTTAGGCTTGTGATGTCTTCTTACATATTGTACCAAAGTAGGTTTATATTTCTTTTCTCCTTGCTCTTCAAGTTCATCAGTAAGATTATTAGATTCAACCTCTGATTTTTCAACAACCTCTTCTTGATGTTTGGCAACATCCTCCTGATGCTCGGAAGCATCCTCTTGATGCTCAACATTTCTTACCCATGACTTTGCATCAGGTGCAAGTGTGTTACTTGCCTCTCTTTCTTCTATATAGACAAAAGATTTATAATCTTCAGGTTCTCTTTTGCTTTCCTGTTCTTTTTTCTCTACATATTCGTCAACTTTCAAATTTACACTTTCCACAATTTTTTTAGTGTTAGTGTTCAAACACTTGTAAGCTTTACTCTTTGTGGAAGAACCTAGCAATATGCCCTCATCACTTTTTGCATCAAACTTTCCATTCCTATTATCTTTTAATATATAGAATTTTCTCACAAAGATTTTAAATTATTTTACATTAGGTGCATAACCATGCCATAATTCATAAGGTGTAACATTTGTACCTTTTTTTATTTGTACTCAGTTTAAGGTATAAGTAGTTGTACTTACAACTTCTTTCCAGTACTTTTGTGCAACATTTTTCTCAATCATTAGTGTCCTTTCACAATCCATGATAGATATATTTCTTCTCTCAAGTATACCATTTTGTGGAGGTGTTCTAGGTGCAGACATCTATCTCTTGATTCCTCTATCATTGTAGAACAGATTGGACTCATTTGATATAAACTCTCCACCTCAGTAAGACCTTAGATATTTTAGGTTTCTAGCTATTTCTTTTTCAACCTTAGCCAAATACCACTTAAACAACTGAAATGCATCATATTTCTCTTTTAAAAATATTACAGTCATCATCAACAAACATAATAAAGTATTTAGCACCACAATATCTTTGTACACCCATAGGTCCACAAAGGTAAGTATGAACCAGATCTAAAGCATTTTCAGAAGTAAAAATCTTTCTCTTGAAACTAGACTTTGTCATTTTACCCAACTGGCATTGTTTGTACATCACATTATTAGGTTTCTTCAATCTTGAAAAACCTCTAACTTTATTCTTTTTACTAATATTTACCAGATTGTCAAAGTTAACATGACATAGCCTCTTATGCCATAACCATAGATAATCAAATTATGTAATCAATCATGTCTCTTCAGATAGATCTAGATAGAACAAATTACCTCTAGTCTGTTCTCCACTTCCAATTAGTTCACCAGTGGCATCAAATATTTTAGCCTTTTTGTGATGAAACTCCACTTGGTAACTAGTTCTATTAAGTTGTGAAACACTTAGAAAATTATAGTTAAGACCTTCAACCCAATAAGCATTTTCAGAAGTGATCTTATCAGTTAGCTTAATTAATCCTTTACCCTTTACAGGACATGGTGCATCATTACCAAACTTAACACTTCTACCTTTGTAATGATCTAGGGTTTCAAATTTACTTTTGTCACCAGTCATGTGATGTGAGAAACCACTATCAATAATCCCTTTATCACCTTTTCTCACATAAGAAACAAGTTCATTTTTCTCATCTTCATCAGAATTATCTTTCATAGCAACATAAACTACTTCAATTTAAAAATCATCATTATCAGTGTCATTTTCTTCTTTAGCAATATAACATGATTTCTTACCTTTATCCTTGTAGTCCTTGTACCTTCAGTAACCTCTATTTTCTCTCTTATCCTTTTACTTTCTTTCTCTTTCCTCATCCTTGTCATTCCTATCAGGACATCTTGCAGCTATATGGCCAACTTTGTTACATGAAAAACATATGATACGAAGTTTAGCTTTATATTTGCCTTTTCCTCTTTTCAATCTTTTGGCCATAAGAGCTTCGAGATCCTCTAGTTCCTCATTAGAAGTGTCACTATCACTTATACATTTTTATTTTTCTCTCTTAGACTTATGCAAAACCATTTGTGACTTCAATGTAGATTCAACATTAGCAACAGTGTAGTTATCATAGTTAGAAAGCTCAAAAGTAGTAAGCTTACCAACAAGACTTTCCAATGTTAGAAAATTACCAAGGTTACATCTAGATTCTTGAATTTTTGAAATTATGTTGGCATATTTAGGAAGAAAAGTTCTCAATACCTTTACAATAATAGTCTCATCATCAATAGTTCCATTAGTTCTTCTAATAGCATTTACTACCTCCTTGATTCTACCACAATATTAACCAATATTTTCACCTTCTTGCATTTTCATTTCATCAAACTTACCTCTCAATCTTTCAGATTTTTCCCTTAGTACATTTGCATCACCACCATAGATATTTGCAAGAGTGTTCCACATTTTCTTTGCATTTGTGTAATCTTTAATGTCTTCAAATTCAGGATAGCTTAAGGTAGATGCAATCTCCAATATTGCTTGGTTGTGTTCCTATTTAGCTCTCATCTCCTCGACAGTCAAAGGTACAATAGGTGTAACATAGTCATGTTCAACATAATATTTTATTGAGTCACCAATACCAGCTAGATGCAATTTCATCAGACTCTACCATGTAGGGAAGTTCTCCTTATTCAACTTCAGTACCTCCTTTTAATACATCTTGATCATTTTCTTCAAGTACCTTTAAACTTGTTTTGTGTAAGCACCAACAACTCTGATACCAATTATTAATATGATTTAGAACAATAGAGGTGGGGGGGGGGGGGGGTGAATTAGTTGTTCTTAGGTCCAAATGTATCAAATAAACTTTTAAACACTTCAACAATCTTAGATCTAATCACCAACACTAATTGGTCATTAAAGAATGTATGCCAAAAACATATAACAATGCAGTCTACTATCCAATAGTATTTAACTTGAAAAACATAGAAATGTTCACACCAAAACATTCACACAAGTATGACACCAGGATTTATAGTGGAAACCCAATTTGGGAAAAACCACTTTGTAACATGTTACTAATATTTTCACTCTTATGAAGTGAGCTCTATGAAAAGCCAACCCTGTCAAAGGTTTACAAACATACTGCTAGGTGTGACCCTGTTAAAGAATTTCAACCACCCTATTAGGAGTGAGCCTTGTTAGAGGACTTAAGTAAATTCCATCGAAATGCAACCTTGATTAAAGGATTTAAACAATGACTGTTAGGTCAACCTTGATTAATGGATTTAGACTGATACAATGGTTAGAAAGTAGTAGTAGTATCTGATCTGAAAAACATACAACTCACTTTGCAAATAACAGATCCAATTCACACATATCTACTAGCTTACTAACTGAGTTCCATTTCCATCTCCATCGCTAATCTTTTCAGAAATCCCTTCAAGCAATCATAACTCTGATCAACTCCTTCACCTTCATCCTTTCTGCTTAGACTTATCAGTCAATAACATCAACAACTCCAGCATTCTTCTTTAACCTCACACTTAGGTTTTCCTTTATACCTCTTCAATAGGTAGATCCATCTTTTTCCTCTTAATCTCCTCCATAGATCTTAGGTTTAGGTCTGATTCATCGAATCCTTACAACTTTCATGTTCTTCATCCATCCTTCTAGAAACATCTTCAATCTCTTTATTGAAATCACAATAAAATGATTTACCATGAATTAAATTCTCCATACACTCAATTAATAAAGTCAACATGATTTACATAATCCAAGAATTCAACTAAGACAGCTAGGAATCTGAATTATTCCTTAAATGTAAATTACTGATGCTCGATCAATACTATGTTCAACTCCTCGGTCATCACTGCATAGCTCGGTCATCTCTTCAAACTGTCTCCCTCAGATAATGTTGTCACTCGACAATAAACTAATGTTCAGTCAATACTAAATTTACTTGGCATATACTAGCTCTCGGTCGACACTAACATCACTCAGCTTAAACTAGATTTCTTCACTTTTGCTCGGTTAAGCCTACTTGTTCAGTCTTGCTTCTTACATAGATAAATAATACATTATCTTATCATTGTGCCACATAATCAAGTACTCATTGAAGTATCAAATAACTCAACCTTTCTCTAGGTTCTATTGTTATCACCCTTTCCCTAATCCTTATCATCAATCAATAGATATAGTACTTTCTTAGATAGCAACTATCTTACCAGTTAAGGTTTGACATCAATGATAATACAAAAATTTCTTCTATTGTAGTTTCCAACACCTTCAACACTAAATCTTTGCAAAAAAATCTCTATAAAGTGATTGTATATGATTTTCTCCTAGGTATTCAATCTTAAATTGAATTTATGATCTAACATCCTCCATATTCATTACACCATAGGGAACCTCAGTTAGGGCACCCTTTGGATCATTTTCCATTAATTTTTAAGGATGTCTTTTGAACATTAGCCTAGGTTTCTATATGATATCAACAATAATAAGAGTATACATATTGAAAATAATGTATTTTAAGCTCATAGATCCCAATAAATACATTTTTGAATTAACACACAGTGACCTGTGCGAACCCTCACAAGTTTCTTGACCTAAATCACTTCAAATCCTTATGTAGTCACTTTAATCATTGTCAATTTTCTCAAAATCCACTTTTGTCACTTTTGGCTATAGCGCTTGAATGTGTAGGTAAAAAATAAGACTTTAAATCACCTTTTATTTTCAACTGCACTTAATCATTAATTACATTATTTGTTGAAACAAAATAACTTATGTCTCCACAAATCTTGTTAGCATCATCCAAATATTCATGTATTTAAACTAAAAATTCTTACCATACTTCAAAACAACCATAGGCATCTTAATATGCAAATAAAAATTACTAAAAATGCATCTAGGGGGTCTTCAATAGATTCAACAATGCTTACTCCCCCTAAGTCAAAGATGACTTAGTTTGATGATGAATTCTCCACACCCAATGGAGACAGATCCTTATGATAATTTTCCACCACTCTTTTTCATCCAAATTTGATTCACCTTCTAATTGGTCTCTTCAATATTCATAATCTTCTTTCCCTTTTTCTTGTTGGACTGATTAACTAGTTGGTTCACCTTATTATTCTTTACTCTACAAAATATTTCAATCTGTCATATCTTGTGACAATGAAAACATGCCATACCAGTTGATCTGCAAAGTCTTGCATTTCCTCTATTAGTCCTCAATCTATATTTGATCACCATGTGACCATAAGTATAAAAAATTAAGCATGTAACATCCCACCAATTCTCATTTTGATAAGGACTCTTTCGATTGACTAGTGACCATTGATTGTTCATTCTTGTCCTACACTCATTAGCTCTATGACCATATTTTTAATAGTTGTAATAATAACCATGAAAAGTCTTGGTCCAGAATTAGGTCTAATACTTGGAACACTAGATCTAATATTCTTTCATACTTTAGAAGTATGTCCAACCTTATGACAATTCAAACAAACTAATTTATAGGGTTTCTTATCATATTTCCTTTGATATCGTAAACTTTCCATATCTGTCTCAAGGATGTTCCCCAAGCTATTAGGCTTCTTCAAGGGAATTGATATTTGATACCAATTGTTAATGATATATGACATTAAGAGGAGGGGGGGGGGGGGTGAATTAGTGAAACCACATATCTATAAAATCTTTTACTAAACTTATAGATTAAGAAACATGCAAATGTAAATATAACATAGAATCATAACACATAAAACATCCACAATAATTCAACACAAAAATACTAATATTTTTTTGTGAAAACCATTTTTAGAGGGAAAAACCATGGTGGGAATTATCACCCACTGATCTCACTAGTCCACCAAATAAGATCTACCATGTTAGGAGCAATTACGACACCTTGTTAAGGGTATACCTAGTTAAGAGTATATATAGCCTAATTAAAATCTATTACAAATTCATGTTAGGAACTACACTATTAAGGGATTTATAACTCCTAAGATTCACCTAGTTAGAGGGATTAAACTTCAAACTTGTTAGGATATTTCATACCTTGTTAGGAGTAACTTGGTTAAAGCATTTTAACTGCAAGCCTATTAGAACTTGCCTTGAGAAAGAACTCAATAAAACTGATATGATTGTAGCACACTCTACCTAATAGATCCATTTCATCTCTACTCAAATTTCTTCTTTTATCGTACACACTTCACCTTCAATGATCATAACCATTGCAACATCTAACCATCATCTTTACCCTTCGATTTCATCTCATATTGTTGGAGATTTTCCAGCAAGCCAGTGTTGACTGTATGTTTGTCATTGATGACAACATATGGTAAGAACCATGTGTTGAAGTCTTATATAGTGAGCCTTGAGCATATGTTTCTTAGATATGTTATCAGCATGATATCATAGACACATAGGTTGATTCTGAGTAAAGACAGTTATATAGTTATTTATATCAGTAATGTTCCTGACAGAGTTACAGGAAAAGTTCTGTATGAGATTCTTAGTATGATTATGTTGGAGCCTTGTGTGTTTATATTTATATGGAATACATGTTTATGATAATATTTTCATGGACACAGAGTTAGTTGTGCATTACAAGTTGAGTTATGATGTTTCTAGTTTCCAGTTATAGTTTCCTGAGTTTTTTCAGATGGAGTTGACATTGTTTATATTTTTGTATTAGTTGCACCTATCATTTTGATATGTGTATTTGGTTTCATGTTTAGTGATGAGTTAAGAATGTTTTGTTAAGAGAACATAACATATTTCAGCAAGAGAAGAAAGTTTCAGTTAATTTGGTGGAGCTGACTGTGTGAAGCGATGCGTCTACTCATATTGAGTTGGATGGTCCTAATTTGTGTTGCATGCTTATTATAGCCATTGGAGATATTATTGAAGATTTTTATTGTTTATCTATTATTATTTCAAGGAAGTTCTAATAGGCCAACTTCATTATATCATTTGGAGAAAGATACTTATGTTGGAGATTTGCCAGCAGGCCAGTACTGACTGTATGTCTATCATTGATGACAAAATATGGAAAGTAGCATGTGTGGAATTCTTATGTAGTAAGATTTCATTATATGAAGCATGGACATGATATCAGCATGATATCATAGGTGCAAAGGTTAACTGTTAGTATAGATAGTTATATAGCAGTTGGTGTCAGTAGTGTTCCTGATAGAGTAATAGACAATGTTCAATGTATGGTTGTTTGTACATTTATCATGGAGCCTTGTTCACTTGGATATATGTTGAAGACATGTTAGTGATGTTTTAGTTATGGATTCATAGTCTGTTGATGAGTAGAAGTGAATTTATGCAGTCGCTATTCACCAGCAGTAGTTTCTTGTGTTTGTTCAGAAGAGCTAACATAGATTATATTGGTTCTTGAGTTGTGCCTATCTTTAGGGTATGCACCCTTGGAGTTAAGCTTGGATAATTGTTATTGATGTTCTCTTAAGAGCACATGAGTTAATTCAACTTACAGAGAAATATCCAGTTGTTTTGGTAGACCTGACAGTGTGTAGCATGTGTCTACAATTATCTTATTGAACAGGTCCTAGAATGTGTTGCGTGCATAGTAGAGCTGACCGAATGTTTATTAGAGTTTGTTATGGTTTCTCTAATATTATTTCAAGGTGGTTATGATAGGCCAACTTGATTATATCATTTGGAGGAAAGATATTTATAGGCAGTCATTTGTGATTGCTTAAGTGTGGTTCATGGTTGATTAAGCACAATAGAGCAGAGTGTGCGAAGTGCTGAGCCATTAGAAGAAGGTCTATGTGACCAAGTAAAGTACTTGTGCTATTCATTGGAACTGATCCAGATAGCAGGTCAAAGCACAGTTCACCAAGATCCAGATATAGTGTGTATCTGTTAAACAAAATGTTTTAGCCTTCGCCCATTTGAGAAGTGAGCTCTCCAATAGTGTGTCCTCTCCCCTAACAGGGACAATTGTAAAAGACTCCTAACAGGGTCCGACCCTTGACTAGGTCTACTGTACTAAATATATTGTAAAGAAACTCCTAATAGGGTTAAGGATCTTCTAACAAGGATCATTATACACTAGTACAAAATATTAGTGGGTATCAAGACCCACCGGGGTTTTTACCTATTTGGGTTTCCCCATAACCAAAATATTGGTGTTGTGTTCATCTATTCTTTCATTGTGTTTATGATTTATGTTTAAGTATACTTAATTGGATAAATAATTTAATCTTGTAGATAAATGATTCACCCCCCCTCTTCTCAGTTATCTCTTGGGACTATTCCTAACAATTGGTATCAGAGCCAAGTGCCTCAGAGAGAAAGTTTAATAGCTTGAGGTTGATCAGATGGCATACTTCAGGAAAGAGAGTCCTAAGTTTGATGGAGAGAATTATCTTGATTGGAAGAACAAGATGGTGACTCATTTGCAATGCATTACTTTTGAATTTTTTAATATAACTATCAAAGCAGCCAAGATTCCTACTTTAGAAGACCTTGCCAAAGATGATTCTACTGAGACACAAAAGGAATTATTTCATCAGAATGCTATTGCTAAAGAAACCCTTATCAATGCCCTATCTGATGGTACCTGAAGAAAATATCAGAGCTACCTAAAGAAAATATCAGAGCTTACAATCAAAGGATTAATGAAGTAGTTGTTATAATTAGGAACAATGGTGGAGAGATTTTAGAGGAGGACATTATGGACAAGTTAATGACTACCCCCACTCCTGAATATGAAAGCAAGATCAAAATCCTTGATGAGACCATGCAACTTACATCAAATTTCAAGAGAGAGACCTTGATCAGCAAAATCTTAGCAATTGAGATTTCAAGATTGAAGACAAAACCAAAAGAGTGAGACAACTTTCAAAGCAATAGTTCATGGTAAGAAATCTACAAACACTTCTGGTAATTTTGATGATGATGATGAAGAGAAAACATTAGATGATTTTATTGCTATGCTTTCCAAAAGAGAAAATAAAGGAAAAGGAAAATATGAAGGTCAATTACCATTTAAGTGTTTTTCATGTAATAAGATCGGTCACTTTACATCTAAGTGTCCCACTAGAGCTAAAAAGTTCAAGAAGGATTACAAGCCTAAGTATTCTAAGGAATGCTACTATGCTGGAGATGGAATTTCAGATGAAGAATCTGGTGAAGAAGAAATTGGATTCATTGTTGTTATAGACAAAATGAATAACAAGATAGTTCATGAAGATAAGAAATAAAATCAAGAGCTAGCATTGATTTCACAAGCTGACATAAGGAAAAACTAGATTATAGACAGTGGTTGTTCACATCTGACGTAGGGGCAGGTTAGATACAAGCAGAATCAAGAAGAATTGAGTCCACTTGAATCAACAACAAGCCCTGCTCAGAGTTACACAATGGAAGAAATATAATATCACATGAAAGAAATGAAATCAAAATAGATATGAGATAATCAATTGGCAACAACAACAGAGAATTTATATTATTTCTTTCAACATGCTCGGCTGTGAGGCCTTCTGGGTTTCAGCCTTATACAATGAGAATTATGAAATCAGAATCATAGCTTGCATCCTATATTTTTCTCCAATGATGTATCTTGATAATCATCCCTCTTAGATCTCCTTGACTATGCCCTACTACATCAATCTAGACTCCTTATATAGCCAGCTAAGCCACAGGTCGGCC
This sequence comes from Chamaecyparis obtusa, assembly GCA_027943335.1. Lineage (NCBI taxonomy): Eukaryota > Viridiplantae > Streptophyta > Pinopsida > Cupressales > Cupressaceae > Chamaecyparis > Chamaecyparis obtusa. The sequence continues at coordinate 3,296,099 of BSBK01001755.1, read as the reverse complement.
AGTCAGGCATTTAATTACATTATAGGTCTAGTCTGGAAGATTTAAACCAAAAATAATGCTAGAATTAATATAAATTGACGCACCTTTGTATTTAGGTCCTTACATGACCCAATAACATTCCTTTAAGGGCACAAGGCCCCATTTGATCACATGAAACATCGCAAGAAGAAACACCACACGTTTCACCCGAAAACTGGTAGAAAATAGGTCCCCAAGTAAAATGGGCATAAATTTTTACTCCTAGTGAATTAGGGCTTGTGATATTGGGAAATGATATTAATTTAGGTCCTATTAAATTATTTAAGAGATAAAAGTCTGATTCCTTATGGATCAAGATTTCCACTATGAACAATCAACACCAAAACTGCAAGAAAACATGGTTTCAATGGCAAGGAAAACAATTCTAACTTTGAAACTGTCCATCCAAACTTTATGTGCTCATAGGAGAAGGTTCCCAAATAGGTCCTCAGCATAATGTAATATTTTAACACCATGAAACCAACAAATACAACAATTATAAAGAAAACAATAGCAAACAAGTATAGAAATCAGGAAATGTTTTTGGTTGATGCAAGATTGCTCAAAGACCCAAGATGTTCCTGCATCAGACACCTGGGGTAGATAAAGAACTGATGTCCACATCAGGCACTTCTCATATTCTGACCTAAATCATAAAGAGCCAACTCATCTTGTGTAATCCATGAACTATCTTCAACTGGCTTGTCTTTCCATTGAACTAGATATTCCATGTAGTATTTTCCTCTTGTACTCTTGCTTACTCTTCTATTCAAAATCTTTTCAATCCTATCTCTATTCTTCTTAGGATAATTGAGATCATCTTCTATCTCATCATTTGATTCAAAGTAATCAAATATATCAGAAATATTGAATATAGGTGATATATCCATGTCCTCTGGTAATTCCACTTCATAAGCATTTCCACTATCAAACTTCTTCAGAATCTTACAAGGTCCAAATTTCTTCATTTTTAGCTTGTTGTAGGTACCAATTGGAAATCTATTCTTTTTCAAATGAATCATAACCTCATCTCCAACTTCAAAATATTTATGTCTCCTTCTCTTGTCTGCTCTCTGTTTATACTTCAAATTACTATCCTCCAAGTTCTTTTTGATTTCATCATGCAAAGTTCTCATGTATTCTGCAAAATGATCAGCTTCAACACTTCTTCTTGTTTCAGTAGGTAAATCTCTCAGCTCTGTGGTTCCCTTAGGATGAAATCCAGTAACAATCTCAAATAGTATCCTCTTAGTACTTCTATTCACTAAGTTATTATATGCAAACTCTGCTTGTGCCAAAACTAAATCCCAATTAGCAGGCTTATCTCCAACTAAACATCTCAACAAGTTTCCCAAACTTTTGTTCACAACTTTAGTCTATCCATCTGTCTGAGGGTGAAATGTAGAACTAAACTTCAAATTAGTATTCATCTTCTTCCAAAGTGTTCTCCAAAAGTAACCAATAAACTTAGTATCTCTGTCTAAAACAATAGATTTAGGGAAACCATGCAATCTTACCACTTCCTTGAAGAATAATTCAGCTACATGCAATGCATCAGATGTCTTCTTACAAGGTATGAAATGAGCCATCTTAGAAAATCTGTCAACCACTACCAAAATAGAATCATTACCTCTCTAAGTTCTAGGCAATCCAAGAACAAAGTCCATACTCACATCTTCCCAAGGTCTATCAGGTGTATGCAATCCTGAATTCTGACTAGTTCCTTTTGTTGTATGGAAAATTCTGCAACCTCTAACCATTCTCTATACATCTCTATAAATCTATGGCCAAAAGTATCTTTTTTAAATCAAATTCATAGTCTTATCAATTCCAAAATGTCCAGCAAGTCCACCACTATGTTTCTCCTTTATTATGTTCTCTCTCATAGATCCTCTAGGTATGCACAATTGAACTCCTTTAAACAACATGTCTTCTTGAATGAAATAATCAGTCCACTTATCACTCACTGTGTGTTCCTTACAAGCTTTCCAAGGTTCTGCAAAATCAATGTCAGTCTCATACAAGCACTTCAAATCATCAAAACCAAGTACCTCAACTCTCATCTATGTCAAAAAACTTCTTCTTCAGCTCAAGGCATCAAAAACCTTATTTGACTGTCCACTTTTATGCTTCAATGAAAAGGAAAAATTCTACAAGAACTCAACCCACTTCATATGTCTCTGATTCAACTTATTCTGACTTCCTAAATAATGCAAAGATTTATGGTCAGTATACAACACAAAATCTTTAGGCATCAAATAATGTCTCCACTTCTTCAAAGCTTGAACAATAGCATAGAATTCCTAGTCATAAACTGAATATTTTCTCTTAGCATCATTCAACTTTTCACTAAAGAAATCTATAGGTTTTCCTTCTTGACTCAAAACAGATCCAATTGCACTTCCACTAGCATCACATTCAACTTGAAAAACCTTACTAAAATTAGGCAAAGCAAGTGTAGGCAACACTGCAATTCTTTGTTTCAAAGTTTCAAAACTCTTTTGTGCTCCATGTGTCCATTTGAAATCCTTTTTATCTCCTCTCATGGTTTCAGTCATAGCATTACAAATGGAACTGAAATTTATGATGAACTTTCTATAAAAACTTTCCAATCCATGAAATGATCTTAGCTCTCCAACATTCTTTGGTGTAGGCCAATCAAGTATAGCTCTCACTTTCTTAGGATCCATCTTCAATCCATCAGTTGAAATTACAAAACCAAGGTACACAATCTCTTCTTTCATAAATGAACATTTCTTTAAGTTAATCAACAACTTTTCTTCCTTTAATCTCTGCAATACTTGTCTGATATGTTCAAGATGTTCTTCCTTACTCTTACTGAATATCAAAATGTCATCAAGATATACAATCACAAACTTACCCAAGAATCTTTTCAGAACTTCATTCATCAACCTCATGAAAGTACTAGGTGCATTAGTCAAACCAAAAGGCATAACCAACCATTCATACAAACTTTCATTAGTCTTAAAAGTAGTTTTCCATTCATCCCCTTCTTTGATCCTAATCTGATGATATCCACTTTTCAAATCAATCTTTATGAAATACTTTTCTCCACTCAAACTATCCATTATGTCATCCATCCTATGCAAAGGAAATCTATACTTTACTATTATCTTGTTTATAGCTCTAGAATCAGTGCACAGTCTCCATTCTCCATTCTTTTTAGGTGCTAAAATAGAAGGTACTGCACAAGGAATCTTTTCCCTAATCAAACCTCTTTCAAGAATTCTTGCACTTGTCTATTCAACTCAGTATTTTCATCAGGTGTCAACCTATGTGGTGCTTTGTTAGGCAAACTAGCTCTAGGTATCAAATCCATACAGTGGCTTATACTTCTCATAGGCGGTAAACCATCACGTACATTATCAGAAATGATGTCATGAAATTCACTCAACAAAGGCTTAACCTCAGGTGCATGTTCTAACTCATCTTGTTTGTCAGTCTTTCTTGGAATTAAAGCAAAACAAACATTCTATTCTTTCATTTCTCTTGCAAACTTTTTACCATCAACCAAACATACTCTGAGTGGAGTACAGTGACTTTCATCAAACTTCTCTATCAAAGGCAACAATACTTGTTTCTTTCCATCCATCCAAATAGTATATTGATTCAATCTACCATTATGCAAAGCTTTCCTATCATACTACCAAGGTCTACCCAAAAGAATATGACAACAATCCATAGGCATAATATCACACAAGACTTCATCATGATAATTCCCAATTTTGAATTTAACAAAGCATTGTTCACTTACAAGTAGTTTATGCTCCTTTTGGATCCAAGCAATATGGTAAGGCTTCAGATGTTTCAATCTCTGCAACTACAACTTGTTAACCAGCTCTTTGGATGCCAAATTATCAAAACTTCCACTATCAATGATTACCTTGCAACATTTGTCAGCGATCTTACATCTAGTTTTGAACAAACTTTTCCTCAAAATAGGTTCCTCATCAGCTTCTTCATTCCACAATATCCTTCTTAGAATTAGATTCCCACCATGTTTAGGTTCATTAGACATTTCCTCAACTTCTTCACAAGCCAAATTATTTGTACCATTACCTCCAGTCTTCTTTCAAAAGTTAGTACATTCAAAAGCTCTATGTCCTTCTTCACCACATTTGTAACAAGTACCTTTAAACCAAGATCTCTCTTCTCTTTTCCCATTTTTTTTTGCATTGTCAGATCTGCTACTTTCTCCATAAGATCTGTCTCTACTTCTTTGAAATCTACCACCTCTTCCTCTTTGTCTTTGTTCATGTCTCTTTGTTAATCTTTCCTCAGCCTTCAAAGAAAATTGATATACTTCTTCCACACTTTCTATCTTCACATAACTGATCTCATCTTGAATAGATGTCCTCAAGCCATTCAGATATCTAGCCACTTTCTCAACTTCATCATCCACATGTCTAGATCTGATATCCAATTTGTAAAATTCCTCAGTATATTCTTTCACACTCATGTCCTTTTATCTCAGATTTTGTATCTTTCTCATCAAACTAACTTGGTAGTCAGCTGGAAGAAACTTCTTCATCTTTCCAAGCATCTTCATCCATGTCTTGATCTTTACTTTTCCTCTCTTCTATCTCTTAGTTTGCAAATGATCCCACCAAAGAGATGCATGAACTTTCAACTTTGTGACTGCTATCTTAACCTTCTTATTATCAAGAGTACCTCCATACTAAAAATATTTATCCATCTTAGAGATCCAATCCAAAAGTGTATCGGTCTCAAGTCTTCCATCATAGCAAGAAAATTCAATTGTAAGTCTGGAGTTAGCCTTAGAAAAAACTCTCAAGAGTCTTTCCTCATCTTGTTTAAATTTAGGTTTAGGATTAGGTGCTACTTCTTCTTCTTCATCACTAACATCTTCAAGATGTGCTCCTCTTCTCTGGGCTGTCTCTACAGCTTCAAGCCTAGTTGCAATCTACCTCAACATATCCATGATAGCATTATCATTTCCTCTACCATGAACCATCTTGACAATCAGGTTCTAGCAAGATCATAACCTTCTACAAGTTATAGGTCAGATCTCAGATCCACAACCCTACAACCAATCCAATAGGGTTCTCCACGATCCAATCCACAAGAAAGAACTCGCTCTGATACCACTTGATGTAGGGGCAGGGTAGATACAAGTAGAATCAACCTAAATTAAGTCAACTTGAATCAACAAGAAGCCATACTCAGAGTTACACAATGGAAGAAATAAAATCACAATGGATATGAGATAATCAACTGGCAGCAACAACAGAGAATTTATATTATTTCTTTCAACATGCTTGATTGTGAGGCCTTTCGGGTTTCGGCCTTATACAATGAGAATTATGAAATCAGAATCAGAGCTTGCATCCTCTCTTTTTCTCCAATGATTTATCTTGATAATCATCCCTCTTAGATCTCCTTGATTATTCCCTACTACATCAATCTAGACTCCTTATATAGCCAGCTAAGCCACAGGTCAGCCAGTCAGGCATTTAATTACATTATAGGTCCAGTCTGAAAGAGTTAAACCAAAACTAAAGCTAGAATTAATATAAATTGATGAACCTTTGGATTTAGATCCTTACATGAACCAATAACATTCCTTTAATGGTGCAAGTCCACATTTGGTCACACGGAACATCGCAAGAAGAAACACCACATGTTTCACTCGAAAACTGGCAGAAAATAGGTCCCTGAGAAAAATGGGCATAACTTTTTACATCTAATGAATTAGGGCTTGCGCTCTTGAGAAATGATATTGATTTAGGTCCTCTTAAATCCCCTAAGAGAAAAAAATATGATTCCTTATGTATCAAGATCGCCACTATGAACAATCAGCACCAAAACTACAGGAAAATGCTGTTCCGACGGTAATGAAAACAACTGTAACTTTGAAACTATCCATCCAAAATTTATTTGCTCATAGGAAAAGGTTAAAAAATAGGTCCTTAGCATAATGTAAGCTTCACACACCATGAAACCAAAAAATACAACAATTATAAAGAAAACAATAGAAAACAGGTGCAGAAATTAGGAAATGTTTTTGGTTGATGCAAGATTGCTCAAAGACCCAAGATGCTCTTGCATCAACATCACATGATAGGTGATCAAGGAAGGTTTGTTCATTTGGACAAATATAATGGTAGTATGGTCAGATTTTTAGACAACACTCCTAAACCAATAGTTGGTAGATGAGGCATCACCTTGGATGGAAAGAATAGTACTGATGATGTTATTTATGTTGATGATTTGAAACATAACCTTCTCAGTGTTGGATAGTTACTTGGAAAAGCCTATCATTTGGAGTTCAAAGATGACAAGTGCATCATTAAAAACAAGGATGGTGTTATGATTGCATCAAGTTCAAAGAAAAGAGGTATTTTTTTTCAACTCAATTCAGAAGCAAGTTGTTTTGTTGCTAAAATTGATGACAGTTAGTTGTGGCATAAAAGACTATGTCATATCAATTTTGATAACATAGTAAAGATAAGCAATGTTAAGTCAGTAAGAGATCTACCTAGCATAGAAAAGCTAGTTGATACTATATGTAGGGAATTTTTGATGGGGAAGCATGTGAGAAATTCATTCAGGAGCAAGCAAAATTCAGCAGAGAACAAGTTGGATCTGATTCATACAGACCTATGTGGTCCAACTCAAACAAGATCATACTATGGTGAAATGTATTTTATTTTGTTTGTTGATGATTATACAAGGATGATGTGGGTTGCGTTCTTGAAAGATAAGTTAGAATCATTTGAGAAATTCAAAATATTCAAAGCTAAGGTTGAGAATGAATCTGGACTAAAGATAAAATGTTTGAGATCGGATAGAGGAGGAGAATTCACCTCTGACAGATTCTATGAGTATTATGAAGAACATGGCATAAAGAGATAGTTAAGTGCACCTAGAACCCCTCAGCAGAATGTAATTGTAGAAAGAAGGAATAGGATCATTCTTGATATATCATGCACCATTATGATAGAAGGAAAAGTTGCACACACCTATTGGAGAGATACAGTCAATACAATAATCTATACCATCAATAGAATTCAATTAAGGCCATGCGCTAACAAAACACCATATGAGCTATGGTTTGGTAATGTTCCCATAGTAAAATACTTTAGAATCTTTGGAAGCAAGTGCTACATCAAGAGGCATGAAGCAGTAGGCAAGTTTGATGAAATAAGTGATGAAGGTATTTTTCTTGGTTAATCTACTAAATGTAAAGCTTATAGATGTTTCAATTTAAGATTGAAAAAGATCATAGAAAGTGTTCATGTAAAGATTGATGAAAAGTTTATGATTCAAGAAAAATATCATGATTACTCACCCATGATTGAAGAAGAACCCAGACCCTCAACTAGTGAGACAGTCATTGAGGAAATTTTTGATAGTATTGATGTGTTATTCAATGATCTTGAGACAAGTCAAGAAAATACTCCTTAGGCTGATGAGTCAGCATCACCGAAAGTTCCAAATTTTAGATCAAGAAATCATTCCAAGGCAGACATCATTGGAGATCATAGCGACAAAGTCTTAAAAAGATCATAAGCAAAGAACTCAACTAGTAGTGAAGTGGTATATTTACTATCTCAGATTGAACCTTTAAGTGTTGAAGATGCTTGTAATGATTCAAATTGGCATGATGCTATGAAAGAAGAACTTGATCAGATTATTAAGAATGACACTTGGGAACTAGTCCCAAGACCTAGTGATAAGAATGTGATTGGAACAAAGTGGATATTTAGAAACAAGATGAATGAAGATGGTACATCAGTAAGAAATAAAGAAAGATTAGTATGTAAGGGATATGTGCAAAGAGAAGGCATTGATTATTCAGACACATTTGCACTTGTGAGAAGATTAGAAGCTATTAAGTTGTTTTTAGCTTATGCTACAATCAAAAACTTCAAAGTTTATCAGATGGATGTCAAGTTAGCATTCCTAAATGGAGATTTGAAAGAAGAAGTATACATTGAGCAGCCAGAAGGATTCACCTTATCAAACAGACTTGATATGGTATGCAAATTGAAGAAAGCCCTCTATGGACTTAAGCAAGCCTCTAGAGCATGGTATGAGAGACTAGATGGATACTTAACAAAGATTGGATCTAAAGGTTTACTACTTGTATTCATTAGAGAGACATCTAAAGGTAGACTAGAGCATGGCATTCATTAGAGAGACATTTGAAGGTTTACTACTTGTAGCTATATTTGTTGATGACATTATCTTTGGAGGTAATGACAAACTCAGTGTTGAATTTGCAAAAGAAATGCAGAATGAGTTTGAGATGAGTATGATTGGTCCTATCAAATACTTTTTGGGACTAAATGTGTAATAGATAGAAAAAGAAATTTTCATTAATCAATCAAAGTATGTGAAAGAGATACTAAGGAAACTCAAGATGGATGATTGCAAGCTAGTAGGAACCCCTATGATCATTGGATGCAAGCTTAAAAAAGAAGATGACCTACCAGCAATAGATATAACATTGTATAAGTCTATGATTGGTAAACTCATATATCTTACTCAGACTACACCTGACATTTCCAATGTAGTTGGCATAGTTGGAAGATCTGTAGTAGAACCTAAACAAAGTCACCTTATGGAAGAAAAAAGAATATTCAGATACTTGCAAGGTACTATAGATTATTGTCTATGGTATCCTAATTCATAAAATGTTGAGCTTCATGTGTACACTGATGCAGATTGGGTAGGATGTGTTGATGACAAAAAGAGTACATCAGGTGGAGCAATGTCTCTTGGTGATAGACTTGTCACTTGGACAAGCAAGAAACAAAATTGTGTTTCTCAATCAATAGCAGAAGGGGAGTATGTTGCATCAGCCTTGAATTATTCTAAAATTGTTTGGATCAAACAAATGATAAAGGATTTTGGAATTCAGATTGATTATCCTATTGTTATTCATTATGATAACACTAGCACTATCAATATGTCAAAGAACCCTATGATGCATGCAAAGCCAAACCACATAGAGATCAAGTATCACTTTGTAAGAGAGAAAGTGGCAGAGAAAGAAGTCAAGTTGGACTATGTGAGTACTAAAGATCAGTTGGTAGATATATTCACAAAGCCCTTGCCTAAGGATACTTTTGAGTATCTTAGGGAGAAGTTGGGAGTAATTCCCTTCCCTGATTCTACTTAGAAGAAAGAAGGAAAGGCATCAGTCCTCTAGGACTGATGGAAGGTTGATGTTACCATTATTTTACTCATCTTTGGTGACCTAATTACTAGATGATGCTACAGTACCCTAGTTTGTGTTATTAAATGATCTTGCTTAAAATTGTGTTCATTTCATTTGCAAAGTACATGAAGGGAAAGAAAATGAACTACATCTAAGATTACATGTGCATATATCAATGTTAAGCATGATGTACAAGAGGGAAGGAACTGAAAAGAACATCTATCTGAGCTCACACATGCCATGAGCATAGCCATTGCCAGAATTGCATAAATGAGTGCACATATACATATATTATGAGCATATATACAGGGGTACTAGACATTTCCTGGTAATAGGTCTATCTCCACTATGTTCCCGATGTCCTCCTATGATCTTGAACCTATAGATAAGAGAAGAGAAGTGGGTTAGATCCAAAAAGATCTAAACAATGTTTGGTATAACAGTACCTATCTACAAGCATGCATATATGGAATTAGCCATACACCTCTGACATGGGCTGTGCTTAGGAAATGTGCATAAAGAGGCTCTGAAAATAAAAGAAATACCATTATTTTCACTAATATGTTTGTTCCATGTGCAGATGAATGACCTTGACCTATGATGCAGTCGATGCCAAGAAAACCTCATTTCCTTGGTAGTGGCTACATCACAAGCCAAGAACACCCATGATAAGTAGAAAAGCAACCAGATGAAGTAGTATCAGGGGGACAAATAAGAGATCACAAATACATATCAAGTGAAGCATGGTTGAAGTATTGGTAGATTCAAAGGGGTATACATCATCAGCATGATAGAAATAGGGTACACAAGCTGCATTCTAAGGAGAGGTACTTTATAACATAAGGTCTGTTTCAAACCTGCATTCAAATGTAAATGCTATGACATGAGGCTATACTTAAGAGTGGGAAGCACATGATCAAATGATGTCATCAAACTGTATAGTCAACAAATGGGCACCATGAAGTTCATAGCAGCAGGTGATGAGGTGGTACTTCTAAGAGTAGGACACATTAAATTTAAATGCAGCAATAGGATTTAATGTTCTGAATATTATACAATGAATATCAAAAGACAATCATCAAATACAACATGAGCTCATCTAGCAATGGAAATACATAGGTTGGTGCCTTGATTGGCTTGAATCACAGGCCTTGATTAGTAAACTATAGTAAGATCCAAGACACTGATTTAAATAGAAGCATGTTCCATCCCAACAACAAACCACAAATCAATTTCATGGGATTACATTGAGACATTGCAGGCATCTAACAGCTATAAACAAGATAATGCCATCTAACAATGGATAGTGGACATCAACAAATGAGGAAGCCATGAGCCAAGATAGTGAAGCATTATAACATGGTTCCCAAAGTCTTAAAATGGTGCAATGATTCAAACATGTAGCATCAAATCCAATAGGGATCACTATGGGTGGGGCATCTTTGCCTCTCAAAACATCATAGTGGGTAAGTTCCTGGCTCACGGGTTATATAGTAGCAAGCATTAAACATTGATACCTGATCCAAATTCAAATGAGAAACACGTACATGTCATTGGATCGAACATCAATAAGTATGGTGTTGTATAAAAAACAACAAGAATCAATGGTGATAACACATACACATAGTGCCATAGCTCGCGGGCCTTAAAGGCTAAAAAGCATGAATGAAGACACGTGAGTTTGTAGCAACACCAGGGATAAAGCTCAAGCCATGCACCCACAAGTATTATAAATAGAGATATTGCAATGTTTCAGCTCATGGGTTAAGTATTAATATCAAGAATTGATAATAGCAGTGGTCTAGTGCATCTGAGGGTCATCAGTAGCAAGCAGAGATTGATATATTTTAAGGGACATAAGAATGGGGAAATAGCAAGCTTCCAAACCTCTCCCTAGCCACGGGTTATCAAATTCATTTAAGACTACTACATTATGTTTTCAGATGTCACAACATAACATATAAGACCATGCCCTCATCATGTATAAGAAAGGCCCAGGTCCGAGCACAGTGGTGTTGAAGATATGATCAGGACAAAATACATGAACACCATAACCAAATTAACAAGGGCCACAATTTATGATAGCAATAAACAAATAAGGGACTATTGCATACTTAGAGCCATGCCCTAGATTACGCACAGGAGGTATTGGTGCCCTGGCATTGTTCATGGTTTATCCAGGCACAATGCCCTAGCTTTTCATGGGCCATTGAATCTTTGGAAATGATATAGCATACATAAGATCAAGGTAAGCAATGTTGATGCCCCAGCTAGCTCATAGAACATCAATGGTCCAACAACTAGCTAGGAGCAATGGCCATGTATTAAAAACTAGTAAATAGCATCATGTGCCTTTGAGAATGCAAGGATAATAGTGAAAATAGAAAAAAGCAATCAACACACCAATGAATCAAAATAAAAATAGTGCCCTAATGTTCACAAACAAAAGATACATATGCCATGCCCTCGAAATCTAGAGGAGCCCGCAATCTTACTTTGGACAATAGACTCGAAAACCAAATGCAGATAATATACAATGCAGAGAATATATAGGACATACCACATCAATAAAATGTAGTGGAATTGTGTGCATAGGGCCTCATTAGGGCACAAACCAGTGAAACAAATACAGAGATAGCAACATTAAGATCAAATTGTAGAGTAAAAGGTTGAATACAATGTTTACCTCTGTAATGAAGCCATGAATACCATAAAGAGCGATGCCCCAATCAGATGTTTCCAAAATCATATGTAGAGACTACTAGCAGAGGAAGGAAACTTGCCATTTGTCAAGTTGGAAGTCCGAGTACAAGGGTTCTTCTGCGGTAGGGTTTTTATATAATGGTCTATTTGATTGTTTCTCCCCTTTTGTAGGGTTGAGTTTTATTGGTCATTTTGATTTGATGCTATATATTCAAGCTTGAACATGGTGGGGGTTTCATTTGGGGAAATTTCCTAAGGCCATTAGGTTTGGGGTTAAATTTAAAAGCTAAAATTGCAATTAGGGAGAGGCCTAAGTTTAATGGGTGCCTAAACATATGCATGGATATATTCATGTAATGTGGATTTTGTTAAAAATGTAAATATTTCAAGGTATGTCTTCCCCATTTTTGGGTTGAGGACTATTTTGAAATATATTTAGGTCCACTTTTTTTTTGGCATAGGGGTATTTATTTCAATGTAAAAAGTCATTGCAAAAGTCTTTATTGTAAATTCTAACAATGGTGTTTTATAAGCCATTATCAGAATGTTATTTTTAGTGCATGACTTAGTGGGTGGGGTCATTTCTTTGACCATCTTTTTTGAGTGCTCCACTTTTTCTGCTACCCCTAAAAACTTAGGAATTGGGCATTCAAGTTAAGGAGGCATTCATGGGCCTTTTTGGAGGCTTTTCCATTTTTAGGAGATGGAGAGTTTCATGTAGATTCTAGGATTTCTTTTTATACCTCTCACTTCTGTGATTGAGGGGGTTCTTCTTTCCCTCTTTCTTGGAGGTGAATGATTGTAGCTCTAGAGAAGCAGATTGATATATTTAGCTCCTTTCATTGAAAATAAGACAGTATTCCTTCTCATTTATTTTCTAAGTTTTCCTATTTGAATTCATGTTAAAGTTGTTGTGATCTTGTCATCCTTTACTTTGCATGTCTGTTCAAGTTGAATGTTCAAGAAGGTGTTTTGCAATTGTTGTTCTAATCTATGTACATTTGGTTTTAAGTTGTGGGAGTTTTTCCCCTCTTTTAATACAAATACCTTTTTATTTCAAGAATTTTCAAGGCAGACATGGTCAAGTTGTGAGTTACCAGATTATTTTAAGTGTCATTGTGAGTTCTGATTCAATCTATGGATCTACTAAGTTTGGTGAATCACCTAGTTTTAGTTTCAATTTCATGCACTCTCTCTCCCTTTTCCTTCAGAGTTCAGTTTAGTTTCAAGTGATTCAAGGGGAAGTCATCCCCTAATCCAAAGGTCTACTCTCTGATAGGTTACCCACAGCTTGAGAGTAGTCTCATTTTTCATAGGATTTCTAGGTTCTACACTTAGCCATACTCGGGTGCAATCTCTAGTGACAATAGTTGACTAATCTACCTCAGGAGTAGTACTAGTGCTTAAAATGAATGGTTCCCTTCGCCATTGATGTCAAAGGGGGATTAATATATAGAGTCATGAAAAACAAAAGTAAAAAGGAGGAGTAATATACTAAGGGGGAGCAACATTCAGTAATGACAATAGTACAGTTGAGGAAATGGAGAATATTAGAAAATATTGCAGTAGATGGAGGATTCATCTTTAGGGGAGTTTTGAAGAGGAAATGGAGAATGTTATAAAATAAATGTTCATTTGGATTGGTGGTGGTTTTTCATTCCACATGTTGCCATCAATGCCAAAGGGGGAGATTGTTGGAGATTTGCTAGTAGGCCAGTACTGACTATATGTTTGTCATTGATGACAACATATGGAAAGTAGCATGTGTGGAAGTCTTATGTAGTAATATTTTAGTATATTAAACATGGACATGATATCAGCATGATATCATGGGTGCCGAGTTTAACTGTTAGTATAGATAGTTATATAGTAGGTGGTGTCAGCAGTGTTCCTGACAGAGTAATAGAAAGTGTTCTATGTATGGTTGTCCACATAGTTATCATGGAGCCTTGCACACTTGGATATATGTTGAAGACATGTTAGTGATGTTTCAATTATGGCTGCATAGTTTTTTGATGAGTAGAAGTGAAGTTATGCAGTTGCTATTCACCAGTAGCAGTTTCTTGTGTTTGTTCAGAAGAGCTGACATAGATTTTATTGGTTCTTGAGTTGCACCTATCTTTAGGATATGGTCCCTTGGAGTTAAGCTTGGAGAAGTGTTATTGATGGTTTTTTAAGAGCGCATGAGTTAATTCAGCTTAAAAAGAAAGATCCAATTCTTTTTGTAGAGCTGGCAGTGTGTAGCGTGCATCTACAATTATCTTATTGGGCAGGTCCCAGAATGTGTTGCATGCATAGTGGAGCCGACAGAATGTTTATTGGAGTTTTTTATGGTTTCTCTAATATGATTTCAAGGTGGTTCTAATACGCCAACTTAATTATATCATTTGGAGGGATGATATTTATAGGCAGTCATTTGTGATTGCTTAAGTGTGGTTCATGGTTGATTAAGCACAATAGAGAAGAGTGTGTGAAGTGTTGAACCATCAGAAGAAGTTCTATGTGACCAAGTAAATTACTTGTGCTATTCATTGGAACTGATCCAAATAGTAGGTCAAAGCATAGTTCACCAAGATCCAAATATAGTGTGTATCTTTTAAATAAAAGGTTGTAGCCTTCACCCATTTGAGAAGTGAGCTCTCGAATAGTGCGTCCTCTCCCCTAACAAGGACAATTGTAAAATAGTCCTAACAGGTTTTGATCCTTGACCAAGTCTACTATACTTAATGTATTATAATGAAACTCCTAACAGGGTTAAGGATCTTCTAACAAGGATGGTTATACACTAGTACAGAATATTAGTGGGTATCAAGTCCCACCGGGGTTTTTACCTATTTGGGTTTCCTTGTAACCAAAATATTGGTGTTGTGTTCATGTGTTCTTTCATTGTGTTTATGCTTTATGTTTAAGTATACTTAATTGGATAAAGAATTTAATCTTTTAGATAACTGATTCAACCCCCCCCCCCCCTCTCAGTTATCACTTAGGACTATTCCTAACAACTTATAGTCAGTCAGTTGTGATCACTAAGTATGGCAGATAGTTGAAAGAGAAGAGCAGAGTAGAATGTGTAAAGTATTGAGAAATTAGTAGAAGGTATATGTGACAAAGAAGAGAGTGTATGCTATTAATTGGAACTGATCAAGATAGTAGGTCTGACTCGCAGTTCACCAAGATCCATATATAGGGTATATCTATTAAGAAGAAGGTTTTGGCCTTCACCATTTGAGCAGTGTGCTCCCAGATAGTGTGTCCTCACCCCTAACAGGGTTAATTGTAAAAGAATCCGAACAAGGTTTGACCTTTGACCAGGTCACTTTACTTCATGCATTGTAAATATCAACTCCTAATAGGGTTGTAAGATCTTCTAACATGGATCATTATACTCTAGTATAGTTTATAGTGGGTGCTAATTCCCATGGGGGTTTTTACCTATTTGGGTTTCCTGGTAACCAAAATTGTGTTATTGTGTAAAGTGTTCTCATATTGTGTTTATGCTTAATATTATTCTATACTTAATTGGATAAAGAATTGAATCTTGTAGATAACTAATTCAACTGCCCCCCCCCCCTCTCAGTTGTCTCTTGGGACTATTCTTAACAATTGGTATCAGAGCCAAGTGCCTCAGAGAGAAAGTTTAACAAATTGAAGTTGATCAAATGGAGTTATTTAGGAAAGAAATTCCTAAGTTTGATGGAGAGAATTATCTAGATTGGAAGAACAAAATGACAACACATTTGCAGTGCATTGCTTTTGAAATTTTTGAAGTAGCTACTAAAGAATTTCAGATTCCCTCTTTATCAAATCGTGCAAAGGAAGATGTGACTCTTAAGAAAAAAGAGATATTCAATCAAAATGCTATTTCCAAAGAAGCCCTTATCAACACCTTGTTTGACAGTGAGTTTTTAGAGATCAAGAAAGTAGATAAAGCCTACAAGATATGGAAGTATCTAGAAGACATGTTTGAAAGAGACATCCAAGCCAAGAATGCATGCAAAAAGACACGGAAGAAAAAGTACAATACATTGGAGATGCTACCTGAAGGGAACATCAGAGCCTACAATCAAAGGATTAATGAAGCAGCTGCAGGAATCATAAACAATGGTGGAGAAATTTCAAAAGAAGACATAATGAACAAGTTGATGACTACTCTGACAGCAGAATATGAGAGCAAGATAAATATCCTAGATGAGACTATGCATTTTTCAAAAGACATCAAAAGAGAGACCTTAATAAGAAAGATTTCAGCATTCAAGATTTCAAGTTTGAAGAAAGAGCCAAAAATTGAAACAACCTTCAAAGCTTCAGTTCATGGTAAGAAATCCTTGAACACTTCTGGTAACTTTGATGATGATGATGAAGATAAAGAACTAGATGATTTCATTGCTATGATTGCTAAGAAAGAAAGAAAAGGAAAAGGAAAATATGAAGGTCAGTTACCATTCAAATTCTTTTCATGTAACAAGATTGGTCACTTTGCATCTAAGTGTCCTACAAGAGTCAAGAAGTTCAAAACTAATTACAAGCCTAAGTATACAAAAGAAAGTTAGTATACTAGAGATGGAGTATCAGATGAAGATTTAGTAGAAGATGAAATTGGAGTCATTGCTATTGAAGATATGGAGAAGATGTTTGATGAAATGGATATTAAAGATGAAAGGAAAGCATAAGAGATAGCATTGATTTCACAAGAAAACATCATAACATACTGGATCATTGACAACGGTTGTTCACATCACATTGTTAGGGTTAGGTAATACTAAGAGGGGGGTGAATCAGTATTACAAAAATTTGATCTTTTAAAATTTAAACAATTATAAACAATCCAAAGTAATGCAGAAATGAAAAGAGCATATAAACATAACAGATTCATTACACCATGATTTATTCTCAAGGAAACCCTGGCTAAAGGGAAAACCCTAATGGGGATGGTACCCATAAATATGCACTAAAATATAATATCCCTGTTAGGAGATCTAACCCTATTAGGATCTCATTGTTACATAGTACATTTCATTTTTAGAGAAATACAAAACCCTGTTAGGGGTATACAAAACACCTAGTTAAAGGTGGTGAGCACACTACTCTTACAATCAATACTTGTCTCAAAATAGTTCTCAAAAGGGGAACAATACAAGAACTTATCTTGCTTAGATAGTTCTAATTGTAGCTCAACCTCTTATTGATCTTGCATCTAATCTCTACTCTTCTATTCATAAACTTACTCTATCATCATCACCATCATACCATCTTTCTCTTTTACAAAAACACTCCATACTTATACAAAATCAGCCTTCCAGTCGGCTTCACAATTATCATGCAAAACATAATAATAACTCATGTAAATGTTATCTATGGAGTCAATGCTCTTACAATACCAAAGAGCCAAAAATATAATTTATTCACCTATCTTAGCACATTACCATATTCAATTTCCCTTCCTTAATCTTTGCAACTGTTCATATACCCTATTACATTGTTTTACTACCTTTGCATATCTTCCAAACACTGTATCTCACAAATTTGATAACCAAAACTTATGCGATCTTAACTAAAGCATGTGTATATCCAAAAATATCTCCAGTTAACTTTGTAAGCCATAATACCTCATATATTTTCATCACTGACCAAAACTGTGCCACTATACCTTGTCATCCTAATTTTGTACTTAGTCATTTTCATGACTGAGACTCTGGTGGCAATATCCACAAGATGTGATCGCTCTTATCATAAGTGTTGCCATAAATGACAACCCTTAAGTGATTCCTAGTAATCCAAAACATCACATGCCAACAATCAATCCCTTTGGCATTGATGGAAACTGTTAGAATTTGTAGTCTTTTCTTGGTGTATTTATAAACCAAGGTTAGACTATTAATCTTTTCTTGTCGTAATATATTAGGATATAAGCCAAGGTATCCTAATATACTTCTTTTTTGTCTTCTTTCCACTTCATTCTTTTTTGTCCTCTAGTGGAATATGTGAGGACAAATATTTATTGTAATTTGTAAATTAGTTTATTCCTCCTTAAGAGAAATCTCACACTTGGCTCACACACACTTATGAATGGTGGCATTCATAGACTTGGGAGTTACATTCTAACTCCTCTCTCTCATCTTTATTTAAGAGATGCTCCTCTCTCTCATTTCTTATATAGGATGATGAAGTTATTGTATTGAGCATAATGCTCTCTTTCTCTCTTCTCTCTCTCATTTTAGGCTATGGCCTCATTCATAATGTCACAAGGGGTTTTCTTTGCTTTCCCCTTTCAAATATCTTTCCTCATTGTGTTGGATCATGAAGCTTTCTCTCTCCTTGCTTATGGTAATATTTTTTTTCATGCATTCACTCACTTAGATTCTTTCCTGGTATTGCTTATTTTTACATATTTCTTTTCATTTCTAACAGAAACACTTAGAAAAATGACTAAGTGTTACAATACAACTTTCTTTTTCTTTCCTTTTCTTTCCTTCTTTTCTAATAATTTTTTTGTTTCTTTTCTATTGATTTTTCTTTTTATTATCTTTTCTACATACAACTCTACATATTTCTTTCTCTTCCTCATTTTTCCCTTTTCTTCTTCTCCCTTTGACATCAATGGTAAAGGTATTCTCAAAATTGTAGAACTCAAGCACAAGTGGTTTAGTGCTTACTCACCAGATTTAAGACATCTTGGAAGGAGATTTCTAAGGTCTTAACTTCTTCAACCCATGAACTTATCAATAGTTCACTAACATGGATTAATCCATTCAATGCATAAGATGATGTCTCTGCTACCTTAAGCTCAGTAAGAGTAGATAATGACATTGAACCTTTAACTTTTATCATCTCTAAGAGATGAGTCTCCAACATTGTGAGCTTAGGAGTCAATAGGCTTCTTAATAAGCGAAATCTATCTGCAACTCTCCCTTTCTCCATTTCCAGTACTCCTATCTTTTCCAATAGCCTAGATGTATCCTTATCTACCTCTCTCATAGTTTGTGAAGATGATTCACAAATGTCCATTATACTGTCAAGGCTAGCCCTATCTTTGGCTATGACCTCCTCAATATTCTTTAAATGTCTGCAGGGGTTTATGCAATAGTTGTAAATTTTATTGCCTTGTGCTACACAACTCTTGGCTTTAAGAGTGGTAGCCTTAAGAATGCCTAAGTCCCTGAAATGGACTTAAAAACTTTACTTAACTTCTTCTCCAAGAAGTTATTTTCAGCCTTTTCCTCTGCTATCTTTAGTAATGAGTCAAAATGACTATCAAAGCTATCCAATACTATACCAAGATTCTCAACCTCATCCTTGTCTTTGAGGATAACTGGTGAGGGAAGTAGCTTGTTCACTATTTCTACAGCCCTGACCATTATCTTAGCTCTTTTCTCTCCTTTCTAAACTGATCTCTCCTTAGCTTTAGCAAAAGCCATAAATGAAAGTCTCATCATCTCATCTTCATCCATGATCTCCACATCAAAACTAACTAGTTTGGCCACACTTTCCAACAATAGGGGTGTATCCATTCTGACCTTAGCAAATTTTTCTAATTTTGGCTATCTTTCTTGCTTTTATTCTTCCTATAATTCCTTCTCATGTGCTTTTTCTTCTTGTTTCTCTTCTGATTTTCCTTCCTCTATTTGTTCCTGATCTTCAACCTCCATCACACTATCCACATTGTCCATAAATGGATCATTTACATCCCGTGAAGTGTCAAGGCTAATAGGCACACTGGTGAAAAAGAAGTATGGTTGCATGCTAACTTGAGAAATTTCATCTATTTCCTTTGAGCTCTCTCCTAAACCCAAGGATATAAGCTTAGAAGCCTTAGGAGGTGAAACCTTTTTAGGAATGTCATACATTAGAACCTAGTCTAATGCCTTTTGGGTGTCCTCAATTACCTCATCATATTTTCTAGCCATGATCTTGAATAGTCTTGCATTTGTCCTTGGTAGGGGTTTTAGTGCCTTTATTATTCTTTCTCTTTCCCAAATTGACACAACTAGAAACATATCATCAATTGTTTTGTTTCTGATGTTCTCATCTTCTGAATGTGCTAAATGTTTCTTGATTTCCAATTTTCTATATAGTTCTTGGGGAATGCTTGCTTCAATCTCCAAAAAATTCTTCTTAAAGACTAGAAGATGCTCAATCATAGTATCTTCAATGACTGCTTGGTCCTCTTAGTTATATATGTCATAGTATCTGTTCACAGTTAATAGATTTCCATCTTTGATAACTCTTTTTGGTAGTGATTTCATATCTGGTTTCCACAAGGGTTGTGGATTATTTTGAACCATTTTCTCTTCCTCTTTCTCCATTACCTTCTCTTCCTTCTTCTTCCTCTCTACCTCTGTCTCTTTTTCCCTTGGACTAACCTTCTTAACTATCCTTTTTGATCTTCTTGTAACAACTGTAGTCACAACTTCTTGTGTTTCCTCTAATAAATCAACAATGTCATCAGTGGGAGCTACTGTATTTTTTGTCTATAAGGGAGTGGGTTCATTTGTGACCATGTTGGAAGATGCCTCCATCTAATTTTTCAAATGTAAATACTGCATCTTTGTCATTCCTACCTTCGCAATAATTTCTTCAACAATCTTGCTTGCTTTTCTTTTCCTTGTCACTTTCTCTTGTTCTTCTCTGACTTTCTCATATTTCTCCCTATATGTACCCCATCTTTCTTGAGTAGGGTCCTTTTTTTCTTCCAATACATTCTCTAGTTGCATAGTAAGTACTTCAACACTTACCTCATATCCCATATGATAACACCATTTGGTTCTAGGCTCAACTACCTCAAAGTAGACACAATCACTTTCAACCATGAAATAGATAGTGTCCTCATATTTCTCTACTAAGTTTTCTAGAATCTTGTACCTTTCTTTCATCTTCCTCTACATAATCTTAATCATGTCAAACAATTCTCCATCAACCCAGTCCTTTTTCTATCTTCTATAGGATTCTGAGATCTACAGTCCAGTGGGTTCATTATCTTTCCATGCTCCAGGATGCATGCCAGGAAATTTGTGAATGATATGAATGTACTTGTGAACTAGCAATGAACCAAACCTAAATGCCTTAGATTTATCCTTCTTTATAGCTTTTACATTCTCAATGAATTATTGAGCTATAATTTCACAAAGATTGTACTTCTTGTTCACTTTTACCATTCTGTATGCCATCATTATAAGTCCATCTGATACAAAATTAAGTCTTGAACTATAAAACAACTTGTAGCCTATTAGAATTGCTACCAATCTGACATCTTGTAAGTAAAAATCATTTACTGTCATTTCCCTCTTATCCCATTTAGAGTGTGTTAGGGTTTCAACTTCTTTTCTCAGGTTCTTCTCACTAACAGGTAGGGCTCCTTCATTGTCAAGGCTTGTGATATCATGGATCAATTGAGCACATATCTTAACAAGTTGATCACCTATCCATAAGAACTAATCATGAACTCTAGTTAGAATGATTTTGAACCATTTGACTTCTGTGAACTCTGTGAGTCAGATTAACTTGAGTATTGACAAATCTTTTAGGTGTTTAAATTCTTCTGCTAAAGACCCATTTACTTCTAACATACTGTTCAACTCATAGAATATGTTAACCTCCCCAATAATATCTTACTTGTAGTGTATGTATGCCCTAATATCCTCTACATGTAACACACCTATGGGGGTTTGAGAAAACACCCCTTCCAGATCATCCTCATAGGATTTGAATGGATGCCTTTTGAATTTGTATCTAGGTTTGTCTAAACCATCATAGACTACTGGTACATCCATGACTTTCCAAAGAGATTAGGTCTAAATACCTTACACATGCTTGAATCCGATGTTTGGCTTCACGTGAACACAAAGTCTCTCTGCTAGATCACTACTCTACTTTCATACTTCTACTCTCCTTAGTTGTTGATCAACAAATAGTGTAGAAATGAAACCCTTCAAGTCTTTTATCTATTGCAAGTTGAGTGTGTGCATTAAACACAAGTAGCTCAACTTCGTATGATGTCTAGTCAATGCAAAACTTGTGAACATAGAAGATGAATCTTCAAGTGTTGTGATCTCATCCATAGACTCCACAACATCTATACATATCACACCTAAGATCACATGAGCTTACTCCACTTATACCGGGGCTGGATAGTTTCTATTATCTCCATCCAATGCTCCCTATAAGGCCATGAGGGGTTCTAGGTTGATACCTCAAAGAAATCATCATGAAAGACACAACATCATCAATTGTCTCTCCCTAAACCACTACCTTATTTAGAACTTTTACTTTCCATATATTTTCATTCTCTGATTTCTTGAATTGACTCTCACATTCATTTAGGTAATCATTTAGGCTTTTACCATAGTCACTAACATTCTTCCTTATAACCACAGGAGGTGGTCCTTTTGGTTCACTAGATCTCCTTGGTCCTCTTCTATTGGAATCTCCATTATATCTACAAAACTTCTTAATGTGACCTAGATTGTTTCATTCGTAACAAATAGGTGGTCTTCTTCTTTCTTGATTAGTCTGCATCTTACAGTACCTTGTTGTGTGCCCAAAGTTATTGCATTTCTAACATGTAATCTTGGCTGCAGATTCTTCTTTGACATGGGCTTTCTTATACCTGGACTGATCAAGTTTTCTACAATATTCCTTCTTGTGTCCATAATCATAGTAATTAAAATAGTATCTGGTAAAGGGTTTAGAGTTACCTTTACTTCTACAATCTCTTTACATATGTCCAAATTTTTTGCATTCGAAACATCTACCTCTGAAGGGTCTAAACTGCTCTCTAGGTTCTTCAATTTTAGGCCTTTCTTTAGGAATAGGTCTTTCCTCATTCTTGGCTTCTTTTGGTTCTTCTTGAGTTTTTGAACTTTCAGCTTCATTGAATCCACTCGTATCTCCTTTAGGCTTTTATCTTGCTCTTTGTTCATCACTCTTGTCACTGCTCATGTGTAACTTTTCAATGAGTAATTTGGCTTGAGTGAGTTCACCTTTAATGATCTGATTGTATTTATCCAGTTCCTGATATTTATCCTTGTAGTGGTCAAGTTTGGTCTTCATTTGTCCTATCTACAAGTTAGCTTCTTTTAGTGACTCTTCAACTTTGTTTCTTTCATCCTTTTCATGCTAAATCTCTTTAATCATCAAAAGATTGATTTGTTCTTTTTCTTGCTCCAACATCTTTACTTTGTCTGATGTATCATTGTCTGAACCTTCTTTGATCTTCTCCACAAGGTCTTGTCTTTGAATTTTTACAATCTCAAGATGTTATTTAAGTTTCCTCATGAAACCTTCTGCTCTTCTTAACTTAAATTTTAGTTCACCATTCTCAACTTTCATCTTATCCAGATCTTCAAGTACAACTTCAAAGTTCTCTTGCAAAACTTTTGAGTCTAGTCTGATCTCCTAAGTTGTTAGAATTTTTCTTCAAAGGCCAATAGCTCTGATACCAATTGTTAGGATTAGGTAATACTGAGAGGGGGGTGAATCAATATTATAAAACTTTGATCTTTTAAACTTTAAACAATTATAAACAATCCAAAGTAATGCATAAATGAAAAGAGCATATAAGCATAACACATTCATTAGACCATGATTTGTGTTAGGAGATCTAGCCTTGTTAGGAGATAATTGTTACATAGTACATTTCCTTGTTAGAGAAATACAAAACCTTGTTAGGGTTATACAAAACACCTGGTTAAAGGTGGTGAGCACACTGCTCTTACAATTAATACTTGTCTCAAAATAGTTCTCAAAAGGGGAACAATGCAAGTACTTATCTTGCTTATATAGTTCCAATTATAGCTTGGCCTCTTACTGATCTTGCATCTAATCTCTACTCTTCTATTTGAAAACTTACTTTTTCATCACCATCATCATCATACCATCCTTTTCTTTTACAAAAACACTCCATACTTATACAAAATCAGCCTTCCAGTCGGCTTCACAATTATCATGCAAAACATAATAATAACTCATGCAAATGTTATCTATGGATTTCGTGCTCTTACAATACCAAAGAGTTAGAAATATACTTTATTCACCTATCTTAGCACATTACCATATTCAATTTTCCTTCCTTAATCTTTGCAATTGTTCATATACTCTGTTACACTATTTTACTACCTTCGCATATATTCCAAACACTATATCTCACAAATCTGATAACCAAAACTTATGCGATCTTAACTAAAACATGTGTATATCCAAAAATATCTCTAGTGAACTTTTCAAGCCATAATACCTCATATATCTTCATCTCTAACCAAAACTATGCCACTGTACCCTATCATCCTGATTCTATACTTAGTCATTTTCATGACTAAGACTCTGGTGGCAATCTCCACAAGATGCGATCACTCTTATCATAAGTGTTGCCATAAATGAAAACCCTTAATTTATTCCCAGTAGTCCAAAACATCACATGCCAACACACATGACATGGGATAAAGATAGATTTGTACATCCAGATAAGTACAAAGATAGATTTGTACATCCAGATAAGTAAATTTGGTTAGATTTGGTGACAACACTCCTAAAACTATCATAGGTAGAGGAGCACCTTGGATGGAAAGAATAACATTGATGATATTCTATATGTTGATGGTTTGCATCATAACCTACTAAGTGTTGGATAGTTGCTTGACAAAGGATATCAGTTGGAATTCAAAAACAATAAGTGCATCATTAATAACAAAGAAGGAGAAATGATTACATCAGGTTCAAAGACAAAAGGTAATGTTTTTGAGCTTAACTTAGAAGCAAGTTATTTTGTTGCTAAAATAAATGACATTTGGTTATGGCATAAAAGACTATGTCACATCAATTTTGACAATATAGTAAAGATAAGAAATGTAAAGGCAGTAAGAGACCTTCCTAGCATTGCAAAATAAGTTGATACAATATGCAAGGAATGTGTGATGAGAAAATATGTGAGTAATTCATTGAGAAGCAAGCATAATTTGACAGAGAAAAAATTGAATGTAGTACATAAAGACTTATGTGAACCAACTCAAACAAGATCATACTATGGTGAAAGTGTAGTGCCTCTTCAGCTCTGTCATTGCAAGGAAGTAATAGAGCCTAAAACTTTGGATTGCAAGTATAATGAGGTAAGTATACTTGATGTTAAATACTATTTAATCTAGCTAAGAATATGTTGCAATAAATGAAATACTATGATGTTATATCAGGTTATTATTTACCCTTTTGAATAATATATTCATGATAGTACTTTATTGATTAAATATATTAGTTTTTACATTTAAAATATTGGATTAGTAGGTTATGATGATTGTCAATAATTTTTAGATATTGTGCCTTATATGCCACTGAAAATTTTAAGAAGATTTAAATTGACATATGATCATATTGTTAGAAATTATTTATTTAAATGCTTCAAGATAATGTAATAATATATGGTTGTGTATGGTGTACCACATCTTGCTATGCATTTTTCCTATTGGTGCTGGTACAAAGTGATACGGAGCCGTAGTCACTTGCTTGCAAGATCCACACGGTGTTTCGTTATCCTTCATTATGATTATTTTTGTTATATGTGTTTTAGTTATTTATATATTATGAACAGTTGTACTTGATGTTGTGTGTTATTGAATATGTACCAGACACATTCACCCTCAGTTGTAGAGATTGAGTGTGTATATGTTCTTGACAATGGCATAGGAGATATTAGGTCTAACCTTTCATACTGAGTTAATATTGTCCTTGTTTGGATGATGTATCCATAATTTATTATTATATTACCCCCCTCTGATACAAGTTGGTAAATCTAGAATTCATATTGCACATTATGAAAGACTAGTTGTGTGTTTGTGCATTAGAGTCTTGTAGTTGTCGCTAAAGATGATTTAATTAATAATGCTATTTTTAATTATTATTATAAAGTATTTTACATTTTTTTGATAATTTTATCATAGTGCTATTCCATTTAATTAAAATTGAATAAATTAATCCAAGTTGAGTTTGGGGTGAATTCGGGGTTCTAATTTGTTTTAATTTAAGTTATTGTTTTATCTTTTCTTTTTTTAAAAAAAAAAAAGTGGAAAAAGTGATTTATAATGAGAAATTTGAACTTATTTAGACACTTTTTCATTTTTGAAGAGTAAAATTGTTCAAACCCTCTTGTAAGCAATTTGGGGCTTTTTTTGTTGGGGGTGATCCATTTGCCGAATTAGAGCATGGAGCGGCTTGTTGGAATCATGGCGGGATTGCTACACTATGCCAAAATTTTCATCTGCTTTCATGGCATATTTATTTCTTCCCTTTCATTTTGGATTTCTCCTCTTGCTGCGAGGTAGGGCATTCTATATATTTTATTTTAGTCCATCTTTTTGTCTGAAGTAAATTAGAGTAGTTTAGTGGGATGAAAATAGACATTTTCAAATGATTTCATGTATTTATCTCACCCGATTGGGTTTGTATGAATTTGTATATACTTGCATTTTGAAGAAATGAAGTAAAATAGTGTTATGTTGCCCAAATTTTAAAAAATAATGAAAATGTGAATTTTATGTTAAAAAGAGAGATGTTGGACACTTTTAGAACCAAAAGGTATATTTAGAATTTTGATTTTAGAAAGTTGAAAATTGAAGCTATTTTAATGGAGTTTATGAGAGTTTATGGTTTTGCTTGAAAAATGAAAGAATTGTAAAAAGTAAAATTTGGGTGTTTTGAATTCATATTATTTTGTGAATTGATAGAAATATATAATAGAATTTATTATTTGACTCAATTTGAGTCCATTCTCATATAGTTATGGTCATTTGAAGATTGCATGTGAATAGTGATATAAAAATGCAAATGTGATAATTTATGTGAATAACAGAACTTCATTGTGAATCTGGAATTAAAATTTTATTTGAAAAGTGTGTTGTTGGGTAGATTTAGACCACTGGGTTTTAATTTTGTAGCCTAAATCCAAATTTGATTTTTGGACTTTTCATTCAACGCACCATTTTGTGTGCTATCTAGAACCCATCATTCGTCATGTTGTGTGTGAATTAGATTTTAATATAAGTTATCTTTGCTACAAATAATATGATGGACAAATCAAAATGGTTATATGAAATTCTGAGTATTTTTATATTTTGACCCAAAAGTGACCTTTCAAGTTAAATGTTGATTTTCAGAAACCTTATCAAATTTTGCCAGAAATTGGTATTTTTATGTTTTGAGCTTTTTGTTCAATATTTGAATAATAGATATGTCATAAAACATGTAAAAAAAATTTGTACCACATGTGTATTTCTCAGATCATCTTGAGATCTGTGCTCTTGTCGATGTGACCAATAGAGCGTATTGTATGTAATCTTCTTGCTTCGAGTGTTTGTTTGTTTTTTTATGTCGGTGTAATTTTACCTTTTTTATTGTTTTTCTCCTGCCCTTGTGATAGTACACATCATGCTTGAGAATGAACTCTCATATGGTATGTGGACATCGGGTGTTGAGATCGCATCCAAGATATAGTTGAGTTATGCTCTTATGTCGAGTTTTGAGGGACACAAACCCTTTCTATTGAGACCAATTAAGTTTACTTAATCCTTATGATATTTATGACTTTTTGAGTCATTTTGATTTATACCTTGTTTCATCTTTATTTTTGGATGTGCTTCATCATTGTGATGAGATGACCTTTTTAGTACTGAGTAGTGACTCTGTTGTTCTATGGATGTGTTTGGTATGCACTTTGGAGGTTGGTCCACATGTTGAGTGTTTTCCATGTTGTGTTTATTTGTACTTATGCATATAGTGTTGGGTCATTGTACTCTCTTATGAGTTATGCATTGTTTGGCGTGTGTTTTAGTCACCTCCTTATTTGTGTGTTTTCCTTATATTTGTAGTGGGACTACTATCTCTACGAGCATGGGGGTTTGGCCTATGAGTACCATATGGTTGGGAGGCATTGCTAACTATACCATTGTTGGGAACCAGTGTACAGAGATGGACTTCCTCTAAATTTAACACTTAGAGCTTGAGAGCTCATTTCTCTTGTTGCATTGTATATGTAAGTATATTTACCTTTGATCATGTTTACTCTTGATGATGAATATTTATGCTTTTTACGCTATTGTTCTTCTTATGATGATCATAATATGTATCTTAAATGTTAGAAGATCTAGATGTTGAATTACAAATATTTTATGTTTTTAATGTATTTGAGTACCTACGCCCTCGATATACATGTTTCTGGCACTTCTCGGTGTGGAGGTTTATTTTTTTCTTCTTATTTTTGTTTAGAGAATGTCGCATCTAGTTAGTGATTTCCTAGACATCAAGCATTTTTATATGTGTGTTAAGTTAGATTTTTCTATCTTTGAGTATCATTTTTGGGAGATATATCTTCCCAAGTCAAAATAGATCAACTAATGATCACTTTGGTAAAAAAAATGTAAAATAGATCCATGTGGTCTATGGGGATAAATCAGTAAACAAGCTTGTATGACTAATCATGGTAGGAATTATAATTTGGGTTTAAAAGAAATATTGTTATGAAATAAATAACATAGTAAGTTGGATGAACCTTTCTTGTTAATCAATTGAATAATAGCAAACTAGTGGACACGTGCAACCATCTCACGAACCTTAATAGTGTGTTTGTGAATCTTTGAAGTTTTGTAAGACTTCTGCTTGTATATGAAGATATGTAACTATGTCATGTTTCTTGCACCTCTTATATTTCTTAATGTTTATTATTGTAGTTGGTTGTATTGTTGTAATATTTTTAGTGTATCTTATAAAATAAATATTAATGCTTGTTTTAATTCTAGATCAATTCCTATTTAATTAGGAAATTAATAAAAGGAGAATTTAATTAGTATTATTTATTGAAATCAAATAATATATTTATAACTAAATGGTTAATTTTAGTCAACTGTAGTTAAAATATAGTAACACTTAGTCAAGTTTTCTATCTTGGTGTTCCTATGATAAATCGATTAGAAAATTAAATTTGTGACTTTAATCTTAGAGGGAGGTTGACCAAGTCAATGCTGGTCATGATACTCCTTAGACCCATTCAATGTCTTCACCCTTAAATTATTAACTGCTACTGATTAGTTAAACTAGACAACTTTAGTGTTAGCTGGAAATTTTTTGATTGGTGTGTTTTGCTCAACTTTTTGGGCATGACATTTTGGTATCAAAGCACATGTTCATATGTTGGGTCTATGTGTTATGCCACCATTGTGTTTGGTGTTAGTGATGTGTGGATGATATACACTATGATGGTTTTTTTTTTTTTTCTCGTTTATACCTTAACATGGTGATAGATAGTTGTAATGACCAATCATTTTTACTAATTTATAGAGCAGATTGTCTATTAGATCTTTTCCCTTATCTTCTCAATTGAAAAGTGAAACACTAATGAAAATCTCCCAATGTTAGATGTGTTTGTCTCCTTGTGTCCTTAGTGGTAGATGAGCTTGAGTATGCCATAGTATATTTGTGGAAATTTATGATGAAGTTAGAGATAGCCATGATATGTCTATTTGGTGCATTCTTTTATCAGGTGAAATATGATACTTAAATTGACATTTTGTTCACTTGCTCCATGTGCTATGCATCGATATTGCATATAATTGTTGATTGATATTATGTGAATTTGGATTATTTTTAAATCACATTACTTAATGGATGCATGAGGTAAATATTAAATATATTTTATTCATACTAATTGTGTAAATATGATTTCTTCATGTCTAATGTTATGAATAAGTCATGTTTATTAATGGTTACATGAATTTTAGCTATCTCTTCTCTCTTTTTTTCCCTATTATTTGATATGTAATTACAAAGATATTTTTTTTATGATGAAAATATTAGACATATGGTAAAAGTTGATGCATTATATGATTGATACTTATATTCATTTCTATTCTTCTAAGTGGAAGTTTTGAATTCTGAAAATTGATAAATTTACTAT
The DNA here is from genome assembly GCA_027943335.1 of Chamaecyparis obtusa. Classification (NCBI taxonomy): domain Eukaryota; kingdom Viridiplantae; phylum Streptophyta; class Pinopsida; order Cupressales; family Cupressaceae; genus Chamaecyparis; species Chamaecyparis obtusa. Next base: position 3,266,244 of record BSBK01001755.1, on the reverse strand, counting down.
CTTTTATTTGATTAGAATATGAAAATGTGTGCTCCATTTATGATTGTTGACATGATGTGTTGTTACTAATGCACTTTATTCATATGGTATTGGAATCAAATTTTTAATGAAATATTATTTCTTTATGTTTGTAAATGGATAAATGTTGAAAAGTACATGTCACGAAATGAGATGTTGCCACTTGAAGTAGAGTTATTATAACATTGGTAATCATATTTATGTTATGTTGAATCAAATGAATTGTGAAGGAATGAAATGAGAAAATATGAATGTTGAGTAATGTTCCCCAATAATAAAATTTTGATGGAAATTAAGGAGTACTTGAATTTGATATATGATGTTTATGTTGCTTAGTTTTCAAAAGAAATGAAAAATATGTTATATTAATTTATTACTTAGTTTAGAAAAGTACTCTTCATTCATGTGAACGTCTAGTACCAGTGATATGTTGTGTGTTGTGTATAATGGCCAGTACTTTATTTGTGTGCTCATGAGGTGGTGAGTATATTTTTACCAACCCATGGAGGTTATATTTGCATTTAGATATGGAAGAATCATTCCATCATTTTGTTGCATATGTTGACCCTACTAAGTGCCAACCTACACATTGTTGATAATGCAGTACATGTAGGGGTAGTAGCATATCTTCTTTTCCTCGAGTGGACATCATGGAATACAAATAATGGCAGTGCGAAGTGACCTTAGCTTCCACCTCTTGAGGAAAAGATAATTAATGCATCCCCTATGATGAATCCTAGTATAGTTCTTGAGGACGATATCAGTATTTTATGTAAGATTCTATGGGTATATTGATTATCACTGATGATTCATGCATTTGTTCTGATATGATGCATGAGATACGATGCCACACCCACTAGTGTTCTGACACAATGTTAGTGATGATGTCATGTTGTCAATGGTAGCGAGCTGGGCTCATGAACATGATGTCACATACCTATATATGTGTAAGTGTGCAATATGTATATGTATTTTATTCCTACTTGATGTAGAGAGATAGGTAGGTGCTTGCATACTTGTAGAGGGGGCCCCATGGTTGCTCGGTTGTTGAGGACCAGTAGGCATATGAGAGTACCCTAGCTAGGTATACCTCTGGCTACGAAAATCACCTATTGAGAGGTATTTCTATGTGGGGTGTGACTTGCATGTGTTTTCTCCATGAAGTACACTATCATGTGACATACAACCATTGTGTGCTTTTTCCAGTTGGTGTATGGTCATACCAAGTGAGATGATGTATTTTATCTATCTACCTAATGTGGGGGAGAGTGTTGACATTGCCACCCAATGCCATGTGATCTACAAGGTTTTTCTGAGATATATGAAGGGCTATCGTGAAAGCCATACAATTGTTCCCTCATTCCTTGTTGGGTGACTAGATGTAGTCATATAGTGATGCAATGTGAACTTTATGATATTTTTTTTATATCTTTACTTGCGTGGGCCAAAAAATTATTTATTTTATTTATGATGGTTTGGCCACAAATTGTGAATATTTTATTGCATGTAGCTCTTGGAGTTACATTTGATTTATTATTGTTATTCTATAGATTTTCTTACTTTATTGTTAGAATTGAATATTTTTTTATTTTTTATTTTAATTTGTGGACTTTGTCAGCTAAGCTATTTATCCTTGTTTTTTAGAGCTGATCTTGTGTTGTAATGTGATTCTTCTCCAAGATTGGTGGAGATGGTCTTAAAGAGTGTATACGAGGAAGTAGACATAGGGAACCCCCATAGTATGGAGGTATGTGAGATTGTTATGCAACCATGACCACTACCTACCTTAGAGTGGTGACTCTTCCTTGGAGGCTAAACATCTTACTCCAAACAAGGGATATTGGTCATGTGGTCTTGTATGGAAGGTTTCATCATATGGTGAGTAACCCATCCCCATCAAGCCACTGAGTGAGATATGGATTCAGATGAGATCTTACCCAGAGCCCATGTACATACCCAATCTTGAGCTTTGTGTTGTTGTAAATGCATGTGTATTGTTGCATATTATAATAGAAATTGAATCTTCATGTTGTTATATACATATATCATCATATTTTATGAGTTGTGATGCTAACTTTGTCATGAATTTTGTGGAATTGAAACTGTATCATGAAATAATATCTTTTAAAATGATTAAGAATCTTAAAATGATTAGTTTAAATATGTATTTTTTTAGAAAGATGACAAATGATAGCAATTAGAATGGTATTGTATGAATTGACATGCTTGCTAAATGAGAAATAGTGAAAAGTAATATATTTGATTGATTAGTTTAAACTATGCATGAATTCTATATGAAGATCGTATGGAAAACTTAAATATATTTCTATGATGAGCCTTAAATAATAATGATAAACTTACCAAAAATAATAATAATTATGTCATTGATAGCTAAACTCTTCATGATTACTTGATCTACATTGATGTTGATATACACATATGCATTGTACGTAGCTATATTAATGAGAATTATTTTATGTCTTTTCTTGGATCTAACGAACATCTATATTATTAATATTGGATAAAAGATATTTCAGGACTAATGTGTGGTATGTTTCCATCTTAACCTTTATGACTTCCAGTAGTAAGTCAATTTTTAGGGGATCAGAATGTAGTGCATCTTCAGCTCTGTCATTGCAAAGTGTAATAGAGCTAGAAACTTTGGATTGTAAGTATAATGAGGTAAGTATACTTGATGTTAAATATTATTTAATCTAAGTAAGAATATGTTGCAATAAATGAAATACTATGATGTTATATTAGGTTGTTATTTACCCTTTTAAATAGAATATTCATGATTTTACTTTATTGATTAAATAAATTATTTTTTACGTTCAAAATATTGGATTAGTAGGTTATGATGATTGTCACTAATTCTTAGATATTGCTTCTTATATGCCACTGAAAATATTAAGAAGATTTAAATTGACATATGCTCATATTGTTAGAAATGACTTATTTAAATGCTTCAAGATAATGCAATAATATATGGTTATATGTTGTGTATGGTGTACCACATCTTGCTATGCATTTTTCCTATTGGTGCTAGTAGGAAGTGATGCAGAGTTGTAGTCACTTGCTTGCGAGATCCACATAGTATTTTGTTATCCTTCATTATGATTATTTTTGTTATATGTGCTTTAGTTATTTATATATTATGAATAGTTGTACTTCATTTTTTTATGTTATTGAATAGGTACTAGACACATTCACCCTCTACTATAGGGATTGATGGTGTGTCTATGTTCTCGGCAGTGAAACGTGATATATTAGGTCTGACCTTTCATATTGAACCAATATCATCCTTGTTTGGATGATGTATTGTTAGGAATAGTCCCAAGAGATAACTGAGAGGGGGAGGGGGGTTGAATCAGTTATTTGAAAGTTTCAATTCTTTATCCAATTAAGTATACTTAAACATAAAGCATAAACACAATGAAAAAACACATGAACACAACACCAATATTTTGGTTACGAGGAAACCAAAATAGGTAAAAAACCTTATGGGAATTGACACCCACTAATAATATGTACTAGTGTATTATGATCCTTGTTAGAAGATCCTTAACCCTGTTAGGAGTTGCTTTACAATATATTTAGTACAATAGACCTAGTCAAGGGTCAGACCCTGTTAGGAGTCTTTTACAATAGTCCTTGTTAGGGGAGAGGACGCACTATCTGAGAGCTCACTACTCAAAGGGGAAAAGGTTACAACCTTCTGAATGATAGATATACACTATATCTAGATCTTGGTGAACTGCGCTTAGCCCTGCTCTCTAGATCAGTTCCAATGTATAGCACAAACACTCTACTTGGCCACATAGACCTTCTTTTGATGGCTCAACACTTTGCACACTCTACTCTACTCTTCTTGTTCAACTATGAACCACACTCAAACAATCACAAATGACTGCCTATAAATATATTTCCTCTAATTGATATAATCAAGTCATCCTATTAGAACCACATTGAAATCATATTAGAGAAGCCATAAAAAACTCCAATAATAATTTAGTCAGATCTACTAAACACACAACACATTTTGGGACCTATCCAATAAGATAATTGTAGACGCATGCTACACACTATTGGCTCTACCAAAACAACTGGATCTTTCTCCTCAAGCTGAATTACTTCATGTGCTCTTAACCAAACATCACTAACTCTCCTCTAAGCTTAAATCCAAGGGTGCATACCCAAATGATAGGCGCAAATACATAACCAATAAAATCTCTGTCAGCTCTTTTGAATAAACACGGGAAATTTCTACTGGTGAATGGTGACTGCATAACTTCACTTCTACTAAATATTAGAGTATGTGTACATGAATGAAACATCACTAAAATGTCTTCAACATATATCCAAGCACGCAAGGCTCCATGATAACTATACAGACAACCATAAATAGAAAATTGTCTGTTACTCTGTCAGGAACACTGCTAACAAAATCTGCTATATAATTGTTTGTACTAACAGTTAACCTATGCACCCATGATATCATGCTGATATCATGTCCATGATACATATACTAAAATCTTATTGTATAAGAATTCCACGCATGCTACTTTCCATATGTTGTCATCAATGACAAACATACAGTCAGTACTGGCCTGCTGGAAAATCTCCAACAATCTCCTCCTTTGGCATTGAGGGCAACATGTGGAATGAAAAACCACCACCAACCCAAATGAACATTTCTTTTATAACATTCTCCATTTCCTCATCAAAACTCCCCCAAAGATGAATCCTCCATCTTCTACAATATTTTTCAACATTCTCTGTTTCCTCAACTACACTATTGTCATAACTAAATACTACTCCCCCTTAGTATATTACTCCTCCTTTTTACTTCTTTTTTTCATGACTCTGTATATTACTCCCTCTTTGACATCAATGGAAAAGGGCATCATTCATTTTAAGCATGGGTACTACTCCTGAAGTAGAGTAGTCAACCTTCCATCAGTCCCTGAGGATTGATGCCTTTCCTTCTTTCTTCTAAGTAGAATCAGGGAAGGGAATTGCTCCCAACTTCTCCCTGAGATACTCAAAAGTATCCTTTGGCAAGGGCTTTGTAAATATGTCTACCAACTGATCTTTGGTACTCACATAGTCTAGCTTGACTTTTTTCTCTACCACTTTCTCTCTTAGGAAGTGATACTTGATCTCAATGTGCTTTGTCTTTGCATGCATCACAGGGTTCTTCTACATATTGATAGTGCTAGTGTTATCATAGTGAATAACAATAAGATAATCAATCTGAATTCCAAAATCCTTGATCATCTGTTTGATCCAAAAAATTGTATAACAATTCAAGGATGCTACAACATACTCCACTTCTGTTGTTGACTAAGAAATACATTTTTGTTTCTTGCTTGTCCAAGTGACAAGTCTATCACCAAGAAACATTGCTCCACATGATGTACTCTTTATGTCATCAACACATCCTGCCCAATCTACATTAGTGTACACATGAAGCTCAACATTTTTTGAATTAGAATCCCATAGACCATAATCTATAGTGCCCTGCAAGTATTTGAATATTCTTTTTACTACCATGAGGTGACTTTCCTTAGGTTCTGCTGCAAATCTTCCAACAATGCCAACTGCATTGGAAATATAAGGTCTAGTTTGAGTAAGATATATAAGTTTACCAATCATAGACTTGTACAATGTTGTATCCACTGCTAGTGAGTCATCTTATTTTGTAAGTTTGCATCTAGTGATCATAGGAGTCCCTACTGGCTTGCAATTATCCATCTTGAATTTCTTTAATATTTCTTTCACATACTTGGACTGATTGATGAAAATACATTTCTTTGTCTGCTGCATATTTAATCCCAAAAAGTATTTGATAGGACCAATCATATTCATCTCAAATTCATTTTGCATCTCCTTAGCAAATCCAGCACTAAGTTTTTCATTACCTCCAAAGATAATATCATCAACAAATATAGCTACAAGTAGTAGACCTTCAGATGTCTCTCTAATCAATAGATTACAATCTGCAGCTCCTTCCTTGAATCCAATATTTGTTAGATATCCATCTAGTCTCTCATACCATGTTATAGGGGCTTCTTAAGTCCTTAGAGGGCCTTCTTTAATTAGCATACCATATCAGGCCTGTCTGATAAGATGAATCCTTCTGGCTACTCAATGTATACTTCTTCTTTCAAATCTCCATTCAAGAATGCTGACTTGACATCCATCTGATATACTTTGAATTTTTTTACTATAGCATAAGCTATAAATAACTTAATAGCTTCTAATCTACTCACAGGTGCAAATGTGTCTGAATAGTCAATGCCTTCTCTTTGCACATATCCCTTACATACTAACCTTTCTTTATTTCTTACAATTGTACCATCTTCATTCATCTTGTTTTTGAATATCCACTTTGTTCCAATCACATTCTTATCACTAGGTCTTGGGACGAGTTCCCAAGTGTCATTCTTAATAATCTGATCAAGTTCTTCTTTTATAGCATCATGCCAATCTGAATCATTACAAGAATCTTCAACACTTAAAGGTTCAATATGAGATAGTAAACACACTACTTCACTATTAGCTAAGTTCTTTTCTTATGATCTTGTTAAGACTTTTCTACTCAGATATCCAATGATGTCTTTCTTGGAATGGTTTCTAGATGTAAACTTTGGAACTTTAGGTGATGCTTACTCATCAGCCTTAGGAGTACCTTCTTCACTTCTCTTAGGGTCAATGAATAACACATCAATACTGTCAAACATTTCCTCAATAACTGTCTCACTAGTGGAGGGTCTAGGTTCTTCTTCAATCATGGGTGAGTAATCATGATATCTTTCTCAAACCATAAACTTTTCATCAATCTTCACATGAGCACTTTCAATGATCTTTTTCAATCTTAAATTGAAACATCTATAAGCTTTACTTTTAGTAGAGTAACCAAGAAATATACCTTCATCACTTCTTGCATCAAACTTGCCTACTACTTCATCCCTCTTGATGTAGAACTTGCTTCCAAAGATTTTGAAGTATTTTACTATGGGAACATTACAAAACCATATCTCATATTGTGTTTTGTCAATGCCAGGCCTTAATTGAATTCTATTGATGGCGTAGACTATTGTATTGACCACATCTCTCCAATAGGTGTGTGCAACATTTCCTTCTATCATAATGGTGCACATTGTATCAAGGATGATCCTATTCCTTCTTTCTCCAATTCCATTCTGCTAAGGGGTTCTAGGTGTACTTAACTATCTCTTTATGTCATGTTCTTTGTAGTACTCATAGAATCTATCAGAGGTGAATTCTCCTCCTCTATTCAATCTCAAACATTTTATCTTTAGTCCAGATTCATTCTCAACCTTAGCTTTGAATATTTTGAACTTCTCAAATGCTTCTGACTTATCTTTCAAGAACGCAACCCACATCATCCTAGTATAATCATCAACAAAAAAAATAAAATACCTTTCACCATAGTATGATCTTGTTTGAGTTGGACCACATAGGTTTGTATGAATTAGATCCAACTTGTTCTCTATTGAATTGTTCTTGCTCCTAAATGAATTTCTCACATGCTTTCCCATCACACATTCCCTGCATATAGTATTAAATGGCTTTTCTATGCTAGGTAGATCTCTTACTACCTTTACATTGCTTATCTTTACTATTTATCAAAATTGATATGACATAGCCTTTTATGCCATAACCAACTATTGTAAACTTTAGCAAAAAAAAGACTTTCTTTTGAATTGAGTTGGAAAATATTACCTCTTGTATTTGAGCTTGATGCAATCATAACACCATCCTTGTTTTTAATAATGCATTTGTCATCTTTAAACTCCAACAGATAGCCTTTTCCAAGTAACTATCCAACATTGAGAAGGTTATGTTTCAAACCATTAACATCGAGAAAATCATCAGTAGTATTCTTTCCATCCAAGGTGATGACTCCTCTACCAACTATAGGTTTAGGAGTGTTATCTCCAAATCTAACGATACCACCATTTTATTTGTCTAGATGAAAAAATATTTTTTTATCACCTATCATGCGATGTGAACAACCATTGTGTATAATATAGTCTGTCCTTATATCAACTTGGGAAATCAACACTAGCTCTTGTTCCTCTTTCTCATCTTTATGATTTTTCTTATTATTCATTTTGTCTATAATAGCAATGAACCCAATTTTTTCTTCCCCTGATTCATCATCTGAAACTCCATCTCTAGCATAGCAGCATTCCTTAGAGTACTTAGGCTTGTAATCCATTTTGAACTTTCTAGCTCTAGTAGGACACTTAGATGCAAAGTGACCAATCTTATTACATGAAAAGCACTGAAATGGTAATTTACCTTCATATTTTCCTTTTTAATTTCTTTTCTCTTTTGGAAATCATAGCAATGAAATCATCTAGTGTTTTCTCTTCATCATCATCATCAAAATTACCAAAAGTGTTTGCAGATTTCTTACCATGAACTATTTCTTTGAAGGTTGTCTCACTCTTTGGTTCTGTCTTCAATCTTGAAATCTCAAAAGAAGAGATTTTGCTGATCAAGGTCTCTCTCTTAAAATTAGATGTAAGCTGCATGGTCTCATCAAGGATATTAATCTTGTTTTCATATTCAGGAGTGAGAGTATTCATCAACTTGTCCATGATGTCTTCTTCTAAGATTTCTCCACCATTGTTCTTCATTCCAACAACTGCTTCATTAATCCTTTGATTATAAGCTCTGATGTTTTCTTCAGGTAGCATCTCTAATGCATTGTATCTTTTCTTCCATATTTTTCTATGCACATCCTTTTCTTGTTTGTCACCTTCAAACATGTCTTCTAGGTGCTTCCATATCTTATAGGTGGTGTCTACCTTCTTTATCTCTAAAAATTCACTATCAAATAGGGTGCCGATAAGAGCTTCTTTAGCTATATCTTTCTGATGAAACAATTCCTTTTTCCTTTTAGTAGCATCATCCTTTTCAAGGTCTTCTAAGGTAGGAATCTTGGCTGCTTTGATAGTTACATCACAAACTTCAAAAGAAATGCATTGCAAATGGGTCACCATCTTGTTCTTCTAATCAAGATAATTCTCTCCATCAAACTTAGGACTCTCTTTCCTAAAGTATGCCATCTGATCAACCTCAAGCTATTAAAATTTCTCTTCGACGCACTTGGCTCTGATACCAATTGTTAGGAATAGTCCCAAGAGATAACTGAGAGGGTGGGGTGGGGGGGGCAGGGGGGTGAATTAGTTATCTACAAGTTTCAATTCTTTATCCAATTAAGTATAGTTAAACATAAAGCATAAACATAATGAAATAACATGTGAACATGACACCAATATTTTGGTTACAAGGAAACCCAAATAGGTAAACATGCCAATGGGAATTGACACCCACTAATATTCTATACTAGTGTATTATGATCCTTGTTAGAAGATCCTTAACCCTATTAGGAGTTTCTTTACAATATATTTAGTACAATAGACTTGGTCAAGGGTCAGACCCTATGAGGAGTCTTTTACAATAGTCCATGTTAGGGGAGATGACATACTATCTGAGAGCTCACTGCTCAAAGCAGTGAAGGCTACAATCTTCTGAATGATAGATATACACTATATTTGGGTCTTGGTGAATTGTGCTTAGACCTGTTGTCTAGATCAGTTCCAATGTATAGCACAAACACTTTACTTGGTCACATAGACCTTTTTTTGATGGCTCAACACTTCACACACTCTGCTCTTCTCTTCTTGTTCAACTATGAACCACACTCAAGCAATCACAAATGATTGCCTATAAATATCTTTTCTCTAATTGATATAATCAAGTTAGCCTATTAGAACCACCCTGAAATCATATTAGAGAATCCATAACAAACTCCAATAGTAATTCAGTCGGCTCTACTAAGCACGCAACACATCCTGGGACCTGTCCAATAAGATAATTGTAGATGCATGCTACACACTGTCAGCTCTACCAAAACAACATGATCTTTCTCCTTAAGTTGAATGACTTCATGCACTCTTAACTGAACATCACTAACTCTCTTCTAAGATTAAATCCAAGGGCACATACCCAAATTATAGGCACAACTCCAAAACCAATAAAATCTTTGTCGGCTCTTCTAAACAAACACAAGAAATTGCTACTGGTGAATAGTGACTGGATAAATTCACTTCTACTAAATATCAGACTATGCGTCAATGAATGAAACATCACTAACATGTCTTCAACATATATCCAAGTGTGCAAGGCTCCATGATAACTTTACGAACAACCAGACATAGAACACTGTCTATTACTCTATCAGGAACACTGTTGACACAAGTTGCTATATAACTGTCTGTACTAACAGTTAACCTCTATACCCATGATATCAAGATGATATCATGTCCTTGCTACATATACTAAAAAATTACTATGTAATACTTCCACGCATGCTACTTTCCATATGTTTTCATCAATGACAAACATACAGTCAATATTGACTTGCTAGCAAATCTCCGACATCATCCATAATTTATTATTATATTACTCCCTCTAGTACAAGTTGGTAAATCTAGAATTCATATTGCACATTGTGAAAGACCAGTTGTGTGTTTGTGCATTAGAGTCTTGTAACTATCGCTAAAGATAATTTAATTAATAATGTTATTTTTAATTATTATTATAAAGTATTTTACATTTTTTTGATAATTTTATCCTAGTGCTATTCCATTTAATTAAAATTTGATAAATTAATTCAAGTTGAGTTCAGAGTAAATTTGGGGTTCTAATTTGTTTTAATTTAAGTTATTGTTTTATCTTTTTTTTTTGTTTTAGGTGGAAAAAGTGATTTATAATGAAAAATTAGAACTCATTTAGACATTTTTTTCATTTTTGGAAAGCAAAATTGTTCAAATTATTTTGTGAATTGATAGAATTATATAATAGAATTTCTTATTTGACTCAATTTGAGTCCATTCTCATATAGTTATGGTCGTTTGAAGATTGTATGTGAATAGTGATATAAAAATGCAAATGTGATAATTTATGTGAATAACAGAACTTCATTGTGAATCCAAAATTAAAATTTTATTTGAAAAGTGTGTTGTTGGGTAGATTTAGACCAATGAGTATTAATTTTGTAGCCTAAATCCAAATTTGATTTTTGGACTTTTTATTCATCGCACTATTTTGTGTGCTATCCAGAACCCATCATTCATCATGTTGTGCATGGATTAGATTTTAATATAAGTTATCTTTGCTACAAATAATATGATGGACAAATCAAAATGGTTATATGAAATTCTGAGTATTTTTATATTTTGAACCTAAAAGTGACCTTTCAAGTTAAAATGTTGATTTCCAGAAATCTTATCGAATTTTGTCAGAAATTGGTATTTTTATATTTTGTGCTTTTTGTTCAATATTTGAATAATAGATATGTCATGAAACATGTGAAAAAAATTTATACCACATGTTTATTTATCAGATCATCTTGAGATCTGTGCTCTTGGCGATGTGGCCAATAGAGCGTGTGGTGTGTAATCTTCTTCCTTCGAGTGTTTGTTTATTTTTTATGTCAGTGTAATTTTACCTTTTTTATTGTTTTTTCTCCTTCCCTTGTGATAGTACACATCATGCTTAAGAATGAACTCTCATGTGGTATGTGGATGTTGGGTGTTGAGACTGCATCCAAGATATAGTTGATTTATGCTCTTATGTTGAGTTTTGAGGGACACATACCTTTGGTATTGAAACCAATTAAGTTTACTTAATCCTTATGATATTTATGACTTTTTGAGTCATTTTTATTTATACATTGTTCCATCTTTATTTTTGGATGTGCTTCATCATTGTGATCAGATGACCTTTTTAGTACTGAGTAGTGACTATGTTGTTCAATGGATGTGCTTGGTATGCACTTTGGACGTTGGTCCATATGTTGAGTGTTTTCCATGTTGTGTGTATTTGTACTTATGTATATAGTGTTGGGTCATTGTACTCTCTTATGAGTTATGCATTATTTTGCATGTGTGTTAGCCACCTCCTTGATTGCATGTTTGCCTTATGTTTTCATCTGAACTACTATCTCCACGAGCATGGGGGTTGGGCCTACAGGTACCATATGGTTGGGAGGCATTGCTAACTATATGTAAGTATATTTACCTTTGATCATGTTTACTCTTGATGATGAATGTTTATGCTTTTTATGTTATTGTTCTTCTTATGATGATGAGAATATGTATCTGAAATGTCAGAAGATCTAGATGTTGAATTACATATATATATATATATATATATATATATATATATATATATATATATATATATATATATATATATATATATATATATATATATATATATATATATATATATATTAATGTATTTGAGTACCTACGTCCTCGATATACATATTTTCGGCACTACCTAGTGTGGAGGTTTTTTTTTTTTTTCTTATTTTTGTTTAGAGAATGTTGCATCTAGTTAGTCATTTTATAGACAACGAGCATTTTTACATGTGTGTTAAGTTAGATCTTTCTATCTTTGAGTATCATTTTTGGGAGATATATCTTCCAAGTCAAAATAGATTGACTAATGATCACTTTGGTAAAAAAAGAGTAAAATAGATCCATGTGGTCTATGGGGATAAATCGGTAAATGAACTTGTATGACTAATCATGGTAGGAATTATACTTTAGTTTTAAAAGGAATATTGTTATGAAATAAATAACATAGTAAGTTGGATGAACCTTTCTTGTTAATCACTTGAATAATAGCATACTAGTGGATGTGTGTAACCATCTCATGAACCTTAATAGTGTGCTTGTGAATCTTTGAGGTTTTGTAAGACTTTCTCTTGTATATGAAGATATGTAACTGTGTCATGTTTCTTGCACCTCTTATATTTCTTAATGTTTATTATTGTAGTTGGTTGTATTGTTGTAATGTTATTAGTGTATCTTATAAAATAAATATTAATGCTTGTTTTAATTCTAGATCAATAACTATTTAATTAGGAAATTAATAAAATGAGAATTTAATTAGTATTATTTATTGAAATCAAATAATATGTTTATAACTAGATGGTTAATTTTAGTCAACTGTAGTCAAAATAGTAACACTTAGTCAAGCTTTCTATCTTGGTGTTCTTATGATAAATCAATTAGAAAATTAAATTTGTGACTTTAATCTTAGAGGGAGGTTGACCAGGTCAATGTTGGTCATGATACTCCTTAGATCCATTCAAGGTCTTCACCTGTAAACTATTAACTACTACTGATTAGTTAAACTAGACAACTTTAGTGTTAGATGGAAATTTTTTGATTGGTGTGTTTTGCTCAACTTTTTGGGCATGACAGAAAGGTACTTTATTTTGTTTGTTGATGATTATTGTAGAATGATGTGGGTTGCATTCTTAAAAGACAAATTAGAAGCATTTGAGAAGTTCAAAATATTCAAAGCTAAAGTTGAAAATGAGTCTTGATTAAAGATAAAATGTCTGAGATCAGATATAGGAGGAGAATTCACCTCTAACATATTTTATGAGTATTGCAAAGAACATGGGATAAAGAGATAGCTAAGTGCACCTAGAACCCCTCAGTGGAATGGAATTGTAGAAATAAGAAATATGATCATACTTGACACAACGTGCACTATCATGATTGAAGGAAAGGTTGCACATGTTAGGAATAGTCCCCAGAGATAACTGGGAGGGGGGGGTGAATCAGTTATCTATGTTGGAATTAGGAGAGATAGGTACTAAGAGGGGAGGGGTGAATCAGTGCCTTCAATAACTTTACTTGTAAACCTTTCAGATCTATAACTGAATATTGTGATAATCAATCAAAATAACTTGAATCTGATTGCATAAATCAATCATCTAGTTAGCTTAAGAAAAGTAAACAACATGAAATCAATATGACAATCACATAACACAAGTATTTTGGTAACGTAGAAACCCTTGTAAGAAGGTAAAAATTGTGGTGGGGATGACACCCACAAATTCTTCACTACTACAGATAGAAAAGGTTTTCCTGTTAAGGCTACAAGTTTTGATCACTTCTGGTGATCTTACCTTGTTAGGAGTAACATGTTAGATCAGCTAGATCTACCTAGTTATAGGATTTAAACAACACTAATAAAGTGTGTACTCAATTAAGAGATTTACATAAGACTATTAAGTCTACTCTATTAAGAGATTTATCAAAACACTCTATCACAATTGTCAGAAAGTAATAGGCAATTATTTTCTAGTTGACAACTCAATTGTTTGAAACAGATCTATAAGTGCTCATCAAAATAACACCTTATTTGTGATAGTTCTCTACTCTGTTCTACTTGGTAGCCTTCTCTAATTCTGCTCAATTTGATATCCTCTGTACTCTATTTTTCTGGGTAAAGTGATTGTCTTGAAGTTAGGCAAATGTCTTCAAGTGCTCCATGATTCATATATATTAGTTCACCAACCTCATAAAATGGTGTGAACATACAAAATATATAGTGTTATGTTTTTTCCACTTTAGCAAAAATTAGGTTACAAGAATAATCATAACCCTAAGATCTACAATGCAAAATAACCTAGATCAACTATTACAATAAGATAAACATTACATTTAATGAGTATCTTTTAAAATAAATGCTCCTCAATCTTGGTAAACCATTTTACGATTTGTTGTAACCATTTACATAGAAGAATGTGCCATTTTAGATTACTATGCCATTTTTTGTGATCGTCAGTAAACACTGTATAATCTGCTTGGTGTATACTGTCTGTTGGTGTCAATGTTGCTGGTGCTGGGTAAACTGTGTGATGCTCGGTGTAAAGGCTTTACTGACTACTCTATCTTACTTTTAGTTACTGACCAATTCAATATAAATAACCAACCGACCTATTTACTATCCTTTGATACTAATGACAACCTTAAATGCTCAATAGAGATTAACAATCTCCCCCTTTGGCATTAGTATCAAAATTTTGAATGTATATAGACATAATGTTTCTATATATTCCTTATGTCTCCGCCATATACATATCCAAAACAAAAAATTTCTAAGTACAAAGTACTCCCCCTCGGTGCATGCTCCCGGTAATATATACATATCAAAGTATACTTATTTGGCATATACATGTTTTCCCCCTTTTTGATAATAATGCCAAATGCAAAAAATATATATATAATGTATATTTACATCTGACCAAAAATGTTTTGATGGGTTTTCTTTATAGACTCCAATAGGTTGTTCCATTCCTCTTTCAAGTTGGTAAGAGCAATATGCTCAGGACCGACTTGTGCATGCATGTCAAGGATATTATCCAACACCGAAATCTCTGGTGTTGCTACAAGTTGTTTAGCTTTGACAATATGTGCTTCAAAAAATTTTAGGCAAGGAATGAGTTCTATTTGTAACTCTGTAACCTAATCGGTGATGTGTGCTTCTTGTTTCCTTAGATCTGCTATCAACCGTTGGAGTTCCTGAACTCGGTGAATATGCTTTAAGATAGCATTCGGCTCGGTGATAGTAGCTTGTGTACTCAACTTTATCTTTTCTTCTAAGCCTTTTATCTTTTCACTGACTTCTACAGTGAAAGTGTCTGAAGTACAAAGCTTGATTAGAAATTGGAAAATTATCTAGGTAATAGATTTTACCTCAGTAATGACATTAGATAATTTTACCTTTTTCAGTACCACTTCTGTGCTTATCCTTTCTACCAATTTGTTTTGAATCTTTGATTCTTCCCATTCTTCTATTATTTTGTCTACATCTTTATCAAGGGCATTGATTTTGTCGATGAGTGTAGCAAGTTGATCTATGATGGGAGTATTTTCATCAATATTTGTCTCTGGTACTATCTATTGCATAATATCCCTCACATCATTTAACACTTCTTTACATTTGTGTTCTTGCCTTAACTTCTCTTGTGCCACTTTCCTTGAACATAATTCCCCATATCTACTTAGTTCCTCAGGGCTTAGGGTTCTCAGGTAACATTCTGGTATAATTATGACTTCATCAATGGTGACCGACCCTTTTTCTTTCTTCTTCTTTTTCTTTTGTACAATATGTGACTTCTTCTCACTTATAACAATAGCTTTTTCTCCACCCTTCGGAGTATCTTTCCCAATTGACACCGTATCTTCCTTCTTCTGCTCCTCGGTAGATGGTGTGGGAGTCTCGGTTGTGGTGTCAGGTGGGTTCACCTCGATCAACTTTGTTTCTTCTAGTTCCTTTGTTTCTGTAGACTATGCCTCTATTTTGTTAGGCTCATTTGTATCTGCAAGTTGCTCAGGTGCTTGTATCCCTGTTGTATCTTTATTTTGCTCAAGATGAGAAGCATCAGGTTGTACTTGTGAAAGTATCTCAACTACCTCTGTAAGTACAGGTAGTTCACCCTTTAGAGATGTGAACACACTATCAATGTCTAATGCTTCATCTTTGTTTGGTGCAATTGTCACATCTTCATCATCCTCATCATCAGGATCACCGTTAGTGATGTCCTCAATGAGTGCATCGTCATCGGTTTTCTTTTGCAAGTGGATCTTTACTTGATCCGGTGCATCCTATGAAATTCTTATTTCTTCCTTTTGTTCAGTGATATCAATTACCTCGGTAACTGATATACCAATGTCCTCTATTTTCTTTCCTTTGTTATCATTGATGAAAATACCTTTACCTTTTGAACTGTGTCTCTTCTTAGATAGTTTTAGGAATGCTTCTTGTTCAGCTTTCTCTTCTCCTTTCAAAATTGATGTCCATAGAGAATCACATGTGACATCCATATCACCCACATTCTCATCCATTATCTGCATAGTTCTATTCTTGACTAGAAATCTAGCATGATACTTTGTTATGTATTCACTTACAACAACATAGCTAAAGTGTGAGGCTGCATGACTTAATGAACGTTCTCTTTTCCTTTTCTCTGTATCTAGTGCAATAGCCCATCTCTCATTTATTTTGTCATCAAGTTCCTTCGGTAATTGACATGCGAATTCCATTGGTACTCTCTTGACTTTAATCATCATCTGGATGATAGCATGTTCTAGCTTTGCCTTGTCCTCAATTGACATTTTGTCAAATTTGCCTATGCCTAGATCTGTAAGATTTCCATTCTCAATTATGTCTTCAATTATTTCTTCTATTGTACTTTCCCTGTTACGAACTAACTTGAATTGATTAGGATCATTTTTAGTGTCAGTCTCCTCTATATCTTCTTTACTTCTTATGTATTTCCTCTTTTTCTTTGGTGTCTCAACTACTTTCTTGTTCTTTCTCTTAACATATTTTCATGTCAGTGTAGATGCTCTTCTTTTTTCTACTTTTACTAATTCTTCTTTCTTGGTAGGTTGTGCAGCAGTTGACAAACGTGTCCTCATTCCTTCAGGTTCTGGTAGCTACATTTCATGTTCAACATTGATGGGAGGAATCGATGTGTGATCCTTTTCTTTGTTTGACTCAGTCTCGTCGCTATCATAGGGCTTGTCAGCCAACTATAACTGACCTTTAGTTGTTTCTTTAACCAGTGACTCCTTAGATGAGTCAGATGCATTTCCATATTTTGCTGTGAGATCTTTTCTCATTTTCTTCACCCTTCTAGACATTTTTCTGATCTCTATGTCTGTAGTTATTCGTGACTTAGCTTCCTCATATACGCCAAACCTACTGGCAGTGATGTCTATTGGTAATGCCAACAATGCATTAATAGATTTCAAAGAGAAATCATGGTTCATTTCATATCCTATCGGTGCTAACCATTTTATTCTCGGTTCTACTACCTTTATCATAGAGTGGTCTATGCTGACTACAAAACATATATCATCTTCAAATTTACTCACTAATTCCCTTGGAATTCTACTCCTTTGTTGCATTTTTGCCTAAAATTCTTTGAAATATGCATTAAATTCCTTATTCAGATTATCTCCTAGACTTTTCATCATTTCACCAATTTGTGCAGTTATCAGTTTGTTTGATTGCTAGTTTACTTTATCGATACCAAGTACATATTTTTGTAGATGGAGAAATGTACAGATAAGCAGTGATCTATACTTACATGTATTGGACTTCTTTACTTTTATTGTCTTCATATTATCTTGTAGTTGGTGTAGTAGTAGCTCGGTAAGATCTACCTGGTGATCTTTCTTCACAATTTTATATGCCATGTCCACGGCGCTGCAGGGTACACTATTTGGTCTTCTAGATTGAAATATCTTGTACCCGATGACATGAGCTATGAATTTTACCGCTGGGTCTTTGATGGTTGATATTTTCAGTGCCCTACCATCCCATTGAGCTCCAGTGTTCTTTTCAATGTCGGTATGAGATGAACATTGAAAGGCTTTGGCTTTGTCAGTTTTAGGGTACCCAGTATCCCTACTAATAATCTTCTTTGTAACCTCAATAAGTTTGTCTAGCCAGAATTTCCCATCATGAAATCTGCTTAGCACAATTCTTATCCAGTCATTTTTGAAAGATTGCGGGAAGTATGTAAAACACAATAACCCTGACTCCCCAATCTTCTTGTATTTGGATTTTATCTTTCCATTCGGTCCACAGACTTGTTGATAAGTAGCAATGGTCTCAAAATCACATACTTCTCTGATTTTGTAGTGAATATAGGCCCTAACATCTTTTGTTAACAAAACCCTATCTAGAATACTCGAAAATGCACCCATATCATCTGTTTGTGCTGTGACCTTGGGATGTGGTTTGAATTTGTCCTCAGTGAAATTTTCCCTAACAATTAATTCTACTTCCTCCTCAATGTTTTGTGATTTGCTTGTAGTTGATGTTGATGCCATAAATTGTTTCTAGGGTTTCGGCAAGCAATAGATAACCAGTGTTTGGTAGGTAGATGAACATACTCGATATCATCAAAGAATTGTCATCAGTTTGATCTACAGTAGCTTTGAATCTTTTCTAAAAATCTTTAGCTCGAACTCTTCTCTGTAAAATCTCTATTCTTCAAAATTGCAATGTAACAATGAACTCTGTTTCGTGCGTATATATAGACTTTTCGATATTCTCACTCAAACTTTAGTGCATTAAATGTATGACCTAACTTCTGATATGAAACAGCTGTCAGCTTGATAATGTCTACAATTTCCTTTGCTCGATTAACATAGAATTTCTTCATCAGTTTGCATTGTTGTCGGTTAATCTTGTATAGTGATCACTGATGGGTAATCAACTCTCGTTTCTTCTTTTACCGACTATGTGACATTTACAAACTCGCAACACATAAACCATAGTGCATCTTTATTCATGCAAATTTGGCATTTTTACATCATATATAAGGAGCTGTATGTAAAATGTGATCATTTAAAATGTCAGTTCCATGCATACCTTTGTCATCTTAAGTAGAGGTACTGATGTCACCCAATCCAGTGGATGAGGTTTCACTGATAGTGTTACTTGACTTAGCATTCTCATTAGATGCTTTCTTCCACATTGTGTTCCTTAGCTTCATAATTTTTGCAATGTTATATCCACTCTCAAATATATGGTTTTCATCTGGTGCTCGGTCTCTACAGTTCTTGCTTACATGACCAACCTTGTGACAGTACATACAAGCCATTCCTACATTTTTCTAGTTTCTTGATTGTCCAATCCGACTCTTTCTGTAACAGTTTGCTGCAATATGTCCATACCAACCACATACAACACAATTATTCCATGTATTATAATCCCAAACATATGAGTTACCTTGTCTCTTTGGTTGATATGGCTTTCATTGTAGTTTCTCTTTAGGTGTCCAGACTTGTTTCATTTTTGCCTTGTAGTGTGACCATGCTTGTTACAAGTATAGAAAATTTTCTCCTCAGTAGTATTATTAGCAATGTCATTCTTCTTAGCTCTTCATTCATAAGCTAGATGTCCAAACTTACCACAGTAATAGCAATATCCATTGAATTTTGGAATGACAGGAGGTTTACCTTGTGCTTTTCTTCTGCACACATTAGATGTATGTCTTGGTTTTCCATAGTGATAACATGTCAACACTTTAGGTTTTTGACTTTGATTGTTGTTGACTTTTTCAGCTTGTTGTGATGATTCTCCTTCACCAGTGTAGCCTATACTAGCTATGCTTCCAAATCTCCTCTGATTAGTTAGGAAATCATCAATCTTTTTAGAACCATCCTCAGCTATCTTCATCATTTCATTGTGTTGCTTTTGTATCTTTATTTCATTTCTCAATTTTTCATTATCTTCTCTGAGTATTTAAACATCTTCAAGTCTTGTTGATAATTCTCCATTTACTCGATTCATTTCTTGATTAACTGTCATCATCTAATTTGATACTTGGAAGTGACAATCAATGAGTCTCTTTATTTCACTTTCTTTTGCTTGAAGTTGTTTAGTCATTAGTCTTCGGTCTTCAATAGACATATTCTAATCTTGTTCATGATTTCCACAATTCTCACCATTTGAGATTCATGACCAATTTGAAGTGCTTTCAATTGCTTAGATAGATGCTGATTCTTTTCAGATAAGTCAGAGATTAAGCTTTTAGATCCGTCAAGGATGCTTCCAGAGCTTGATCCAATATGATCAAATATTTTATCAATAGGTTCTTCATGATAACTGATTTCATTCAGCTAAATTGCAAGGTTCTTCCTTTCAACTAGTAATTTCTTCAGTTCTTCCTTGGCTTGTTTATACTGTTCCAAAAATATCTATATTTGTATCTTCTGATTCTCAATAGTCTTTTCAAGCTTGTATCTCTCCATGACTTAGATCTTTACCCTTCAGTGGTTAGACTGTTCAACAAGAGAACTATGCTCTAATACCAATTGTTGGAATTAGGAGAGATAGGTACTAAGAGGGGAGGGGTGAATCAGTGCCTTCAATAACTTTACTTGTAAAACCTTTCAGATCTATAACTGAATACTGTGATAACCGATCAAAATAACTTGAATCTAATTGCATAAATCAATCATCTAGTTAACGTAAGAAAAGTAAACAACATGGAATCAATATGGCAATCACATAACACAAGTATTTTGGTAACGCAAAAACCCTTGTAAGAAGGTAAAAACTACAGTGGGGATGATACCCACAAATTCTTCACTACTGCAAATAGAAAAGGTTTGCCTGTTAAGGCTACAAGTTTTGATCACTTCTGGTGATCTTACCCTATTAGGAGTAACATGTTAGATTAGCTAGATCTACCTAGTTATAGGATTTAAACAACACTAATGAAGTTTGTACTCAGTTAAGAGATTTACATAAGACTGTTAAGTCTACTCTGTTAAGAGATTTATCAAAACACTCTATCACAATTGTCAGAAAGTAATAGGAAATTATCTGCTAGTTGACAACTTAATTATCTGAAACAGATCTATAAGTGCTCATCAAAATATCACCTTATCTGTGATGGTTCTCTACTTTGTTCTGCTTGGTATCCTTCTCTAATTCTGCTCAATCTAATATCCTCTATACTCTATTTTTCTCGGTAAACTGATTGTCTTGAAGTTAGGCAAGTGTCTTCAAGTGCTCCATGATTCATATATATTAGTTCACCAACATCATAAAATGGTGCGAACATACAAAATATATAGTGTTCTATTTTTTCCGCTTTAGCAAAAATTAGGTTACAAGAATAATCATAACCCTAAGATCTACAGTGCAAAATAACCTAGATCAACTATTATAATAAGATAAACATTGCATTTAATGAGTATCTTTTACAATAAATGCTCCTCGATCTTGGTAAACCATTTTACAATCTATTGTAACCATTTGCATAGAAGAATGTGAAATTTTAGATTACTATGTCATTTTCTATGATCATCGATAAACACTGTATAATCTGCTTGATGTATATTGTCCGTCGGTGTCGGTGTCACTAGTGCTGGGTAAACTATGTGATGCTCAGTGTAAAGGCTTTACCGACTGCTCTGTCTTACTTTTGGTTATCGACCAACTCAATATAAATAACCAACTAACCTGTTTACTATCCTTTGATACTAATGACAACCTTAAATGCTGAATAGAGATTAACAATCTACAATTTTCAATTCTTTATCCAATTAAGTATACTTAAACATAAAGCATAAAAAAATGAAAGAACACCTGAACACAACACCAATATTTTGGTTAAGGGTAAACCCAGATAGGTAAAAACCCTGGTGAGAATTGGCACCCACTAATATTCTATACTAGTGTATTATGATCCTTGTACTTGGTCACATAGACCTTTCTCTGATGGTTCAACAATTTGCACACTCTACTCTGCTCTGGTTAATCAACTATGAACCACACTCAAGCTATCACAAATGTCTGCCTATAAATATCTTTCCTCTAGATGATATAATCAAGTTGGCTTGTTAGAACCACCTTGAAACCATATTAGAGAAACCATAAAAAACTTTGATAAACATTCTGTCGGCTCTACTATACACGCAACACATTCTGGGAACTATCCCATAAGATAATTATAGATGCATGCTACACACGATCGGCTCTACCAAAACAATTGGATCTTTCTCCTCAAGCTAAATTACTTCATGCACTCTTAACCAAACATCAATAACTCTTCTCTAAGCTTAACTCCAAGGGCACATACCTAAAAGATAGGCACAACTCTAGAACCAAGATCTATATCGGCTCTTCTGAATAAACATAGGAAAATGCAATTGGAAAATAGTGACTACATACCCTCACTTCTACTAAATATCAGACCATGCATCCATGATTGAAACATCACTAACATGTCTTCAACATATATCAAAGCACACAAGGCTCCATGATAATTGTACGGACAACCATACATAGAACATTGCATGTTACTCTATCGGGAACACTGCTAACACAATCTGTTGTATAACTATCTGTACTAACGGTTCACCTCTACGCCCATGATATCATGTTGATATCATCTCCATGCTACATATACTTAAATCTTATTGCATAAGACTTCCATGCATGCTACCCTCCATATTTTGTCATCAATGACAAACATACAATCAGTAGTGGCCTGCTGAAAAATCTCTAGCAATCTCCCCCTTTAGCATTGATGAAAACATGTGGAATGAAAAACCACCACCAACCCAATTAAACATTTCTTTTATAACATTCTCCATTTCCTAAACTGAACTATTGTCATAACTAAATACTACTCCCCCTTAGTATATTACTCATCCTTTTTACTTCTTCTTTTCATGACTGTATATTGTTCCACCTTTGACATCAATGGCAAAGGGTGTCATTCATTTTAAGCACCGGTACTACTCCTCAGGTAGAGTAGTCAACCTTCCATCATTCCCTAAGGACTAATGTCTTTCCTTCTTTCTTCTAAGTAGAATCAAGGAAGGGAATTAATCCCAACTTCTCCCTAAGATATTTAAAAGTATCCTTTGGCAAGGTCTTTGTGAATATGTCTGCCAACTTATCTTTAGTACTCACATAGTCCAGCTTGACTTCTTTCTCTACCACTTTCTCTCTTAGGAAGTGATACTTGATCTTAATGTGCTTTTTTTTTGCATGCATCATAGGGTTCTTTGACATATTGATAGTGTGAGTGTTATCATAGTGAATAACAATAGGATAATCAATCTGAATTCCAAAATCCTTTATCATTTGCTTCATCCAAACAATTGTAGAACAATTTAAGGCTTTTGCAAGATATTCTACTTCTGCTGTTGACTGAGAAATAATTTTTTTTTTATTTCTTGTCCAAGTGAGAAGTCTATCACCAAGAAACACTACTCCACCTGATGTACTCTTTTTGTCATCAACGCATCTTGCCCAATCCGCATCTGTGTACACATGAAGCTCAACATTTTTTGAATTATGATACCATAGACCATAGTCTATAGTGCCTTGCAAGTATCTGAATATTTTCTTTACTACCATGAGGTGACTTTGTTTAGGCTCTACTGCAAATCTTTCAACTATGCCAACTGCATTGGAAATATTAGGTCTAGTCTGAGTAAGATAAATAAGTTTTCCAATCATAGAATTGTACAAAGTTATATCTACTACTGGTGAGTCATCTTATTTTGTAAGCTTGCATCCAGTAATCATAGGTTTTCCTACTAGCTTGCAATCATCCATCTTGAATTTATTCATTATCTCTTTCACATATTTGGACTGATTAATAAAAATTTATTTTTTTATTTGCTGCAAATTTAGTCCCAAAAAGTATTTGATAGGACCAATCATACTCATCTCAAACTCATTCTACATTTCTTTGGAAAATTCTATACTTAGTTTGTCATTACCTCCAAAGATAATGTCATCAAAAAATATAGCTACAAGTAGTAGACCTTCAAATGTCTCTCTAATGAATAGATTATAATCTGCTGCTCCTTTCTTGAATCCAATCTTTGTTAGATATCCATCTAGTCTCTCATACTATGCTCTAGGGGCTTGCTTAAGTCCATAGAGGACCTTCTTCAATCTACATACAATATTAGGTCTATCTAATAAGGTGAATCCTTCTAGTTGCTTAATGTATACTTCTTCTTTCAAATATCTATTTAGGAATGCTAACTTGACATCCATCTGATAAACTTTGAAGTTTTTTACTGTAGCATAAGCTAGAAACAACTTAATAGCTTCTAATCTGCTTGTAGGTGCAAATGTGTTTGAATATTCAATGTCTTCTCCTTCTACATATCCTTTACATAATAACCATGCTTTATTTCTTACTATTGTACCTTCTTCATTCATCTTGTTTCTAAATATCCACTTTGTTCCAATTACATTCTTATCCCTAGGTCTTGGGACCAATTTCCAAGTGTCATTCTTAATAATCTGATCAAGTTCTTCTTTCATAGCATTATGTCAATTTGAATCATTACAAGCATCTTCAACACTGAAAGGTTCAATCTGAGATAGTAAACATACCGTTTCACAGCTAGCTGAGTTCTTTGCTTGTGATCTTGTTAAGACTTTGCCGCTCTGATATCCAATGATGTCTTTCTTGGAATGGTTTCTAGATGTAAACTTTGGAGCTTTAGGTGATGCTGACTCATCAACCTTAGGATTATCTTCTTCACTTGTCTCAGGGTCATTGAATAACACATCAATACTATCAAACATTTCCTCAATAACTATCTCACTAGTGGAGGGTCTAGGTTATTTTTCAATCATGGGTGAGTAATCATGATATCTTTCTCAAACCATAAACTTTTCATCAATCTTAACATGAGCACTTTCAATGATCTTTTTCAATCTTAAATTGAAACATCAATAAGCTTTACTTTTAGTAGAGTAACCTAGAAAAATACCTTCATCGCTTCTTGCATCAAAATTGCCTATTGCTTCATCCCTCTTGATGTAGCACTTGCTTCCAAAGATTCTAAAGTATTTTATTATGGGAACATTACCAAACCATAGCTCATATGGTGCTTTGTCAGTGTCAGGCCTTAATTGAATTCTATTGATGGTGTAGACTATTGTATTGACCACATCTTTCCAATAGGTGTGTGCAACTATTCCTTCTATCATAATGGTGCACACTGTATCAAGGATGATCCTATTCCTTCTCTTTGTAATTCCATTCTGATAAGGGGTTCTAGGTGCACTCAATTGTCTCTTTATGCCATGTTCTTTGTAGTACTCATAGAATTTGTCAGAGGTAAATTCTCCTCCTCTATCCAATCTCAAACATTTTATCTTTAGTCCAGCTTCATTCTCAACCTTAGCTTTGAATATTTTGAGCTTCTCAAATGCTTCTGACTTATCTTTCAAGAATGCAACCCACATCATCCTAGTATAATCATCAACAAAAAAAATAAATACCTTTCATCATAGTATGATCTTGTTTGAGTTGGACCACATAGGTCTGTATGAATCAGATCCAACTTGTTCTCTGCTGAATTGTGCTTGCTCCTGAATGAATTTCTCACATGCTTTCCCATCACACATTCCCTACATATAATATCAACTCTCTTTTCTATGCTAGGTAGATCTCGTATTACTTTTACATTTCTTATCTTCACTATGTTATCAAAGTTGATATGACATAGTCTTTTATGCCACAACCAACTATCATCAACTTTAGCAACAAAAGAACTTGCTTCTAAATTGATTTGGAAAAAATTACCTTTAGTCTTCGATCCTAATGCAATCATAACACC
The DNA here is from genome assembly GCA_027943335.1 of Chamaecyparis obtusa. Lineage (NCBI taxonomy): Eukaryota > Viridiplantae > Streptophyta > Pinopsida > Cupressales > Cupressaceae > Chamaecyparis > Chamaecyparis obtusa. The sequence goes on along the minus strand of BSBK01001755.1, from coordinate 3,240,178 downwards.
ATCCTTATTGTTAATGATGCATTTTTCATCTTTGAACTCCAACTGATATCCTTTTCCAAGTAAATGCCCAACACTAAGAAGGTTATGTTTCAAACCATCTACATAGAGATCATCAATACTATTCTTTCCATCCAAGGTGATGGCTCCTCTACCAACTATGGGTTTAGGAGTGTTATCTCCAAATCTAACCATGCCACCATTGTATTTGTCTAGATGAACAAACCTGCCTTTATCACCTATCATGTGATGTGAACAACCACTGTCTATAATATAGTCTATCCTTATATCAGCTTGGGAAATCAATGCTAACTCTTGTTCCACTTTCTCATCTTTATGATTCTTATTATTCATTTTGTCCATAATAGAAATGAATCTAATTTCTTCTTCACCTAATTCATCATCTAAAACTCTATCTCCAGCATAGTAGCATTCCTTAGAGTACTTAAGCTTGTAATCCTTTTTGAACTTTCTAGCTCTAGTAGGACACTTAGATGCAAAGTGACCGATCTTATTACATGAAAAGAAATTAAATGGTAATTGACCTTCATATTTTCCTTTTCCTTTCTTTTCTATTTTGGCAATCATAGCAATGAAATCATCTAGTGTTTTCTCTTCATCATCATCATCAAAATTTCTAGAGGTGTTTGTAGATTTCTTACCATGAACTATTGCTTTGAAGGCTGTCTCACTCTTTGGTTTTGTCTTCAATCTTGAAATCTCAAAAGCTGAGATTTTTTTGATCAAGGTCTCTCTCTTGAAATTAGATGTAATCTGCATGGTCTCATTGAGGATGTTGATATTGCTTTCATATTTAGGAGTGAGAGTAGTCATTAGGTAGTCCATAATGTCCTCCTCTGAAATCTCTCCACAATTGTTCTTGATTCCAGCAACTACTTTATTGATCCTTTGATTATAAGCTCTGATGTTTTCTTCAGGAAGCATCTCTAATGCATTGTATCCTTTCTTCCATGTTTTTCTATGCGCATCCTTTTCTTGTTTGTCACCTTCAAACATGTCTTCAAGGTGCTTCTATATCTTGTGGGTGGTGTCTACCTTCTTTATCTCTGAAAATTCACTATTAGATAGGGCACTGATAAGAGCTTCTTTGGCTATATAATTATGATGAAACAATTCCTTTTTCCTTTCAATAGCATCATCCTTTGCAAGGTCTTCTAAGGTAGGAATCTTGGTTTCTTTGATACTTATATCAAAAACTTCAAAAGAAATGCACTGCAAATGGGTCACCATCTTGTTCTTCCAATCAAGATAATTCTTTCCATCAAACTTAGGACTTTATTTTCTAAAGTATTCCATATAATCAACCTCAAGCTATTAAAATTTCTCTTCGAGGCACTTGGCTCTGATACTAATTGTTAGCAATAGTCCCAAGAGATAACCGAGAGGGGGGGGTGAATCAGTTATCTACAAGTTTCAATTATTTATCCAATTAAGTATAGTTAAACATAAAGCATAAACACAATGAAAGAAAACATGAACACAACACCAATATTTTGGTTATGGGGAAACCCAAATAGGTAAAAACCCTGGTGGGAATTGGCACCCACTAATATTCTGTACTAGTGTATTATGATCATTGTTAGAAGATCCTTAACCCTGCTAGGAGTTTAGTTACAATATATTTAATATAGTAGACCTAGTCAAGGGTCGGACCCTATTAGGAGTTGTTTACAATAGTCCCTATTAGGGGAGAGGATGCACTATCTGAGAGCCCATTGCTCAAAGGGGTGAAGGCTACAACCTTTTGAATAACAGATACACACTATATCTAGATCTTGGTGAACTGTGCTTAGACCTGCTATCTAGATTAGTTCCAATGAATAGAACTAACACTTCACTTTGTCACATAGACCTTCCTTTGATGGTTCAACACTTCGCACACTCAGCTTAATCAACTATGAATGAAACTCAAGCAATCACAAATGACTGCCTATAAATATCTTTCCTCTAGATGATATAATCAAATTGGCATGTTAGAACCAACTTGAAACCATATTAGAGAAACCATAACAAACTTTGATAAACATTCTGTTGGCTCTACTATGCACGCAACACATTCTGGGACTTGTCTAATAAGATAATTGTAGACGTACACTACACACTGTCAGCTCTACCAAAAAAATTGGATCTTTCTCCTCAAGCTGAATTACTTCATTCGCTCTTAAGAAAACATCAATAACTCTTTTGTAAGCTTAAATCCAAGGGTGCATACCCAAAAGATAGGTGCAACTCCAGAACCAATAAAATCTCTGTCAGCTCTTCTGAATAAACATAGGAAACTGCAACTAGTGAATAGCGACTGCATACCTTCACTTCTACTAAATATCAGACTATGCATCCATCACTGAAACATCAATAAAATTTCTTCAACATATACCCAAGCATGCAAGGCTCCATGATAACTGTACAGACAACCATATAGAGAACACTACATGTTACTTTGTCATGAACACTACTAACACAAGCTATTGTATAATTGTCTGTACTAACAGTTAACCTCTGCGCCCATGATATCATGTTGATATCATGTCCATGCTACATATACTAAAAGTTTACTACATAAGACTTCCACGCATGCTACTCTCCATATGTTATCATCAATGACAAACATACAATTAGTACTGGCCTACTGGAAAATCTCCAACAGCTCACATCTATTGGAGAGATGCAGTCAATACTGTAGTCTATACTATCAATAGAATTCAATTAAGGCTAGGAGTAGACAAGACACCTTATAAGCTATGGTTTCAAAATGTACCTATAGTAGAATACTTTAGAATCTTTAGAAGAAAGTGCTACATCAAGAGAGATGAAGCTATTGGCAAGTTTGATGCAAGAAGGGATGAAGATATTTTTCTTGGTTACTCTACTAAAAGAAAAGCTTATAGATGTTTTAACTTAAGATTGAAAAAGATTATTGAAAATGCACATGTAAAGATTGATGAGAAGTTTATGATTTAAGAGAGATATCATGATTATGCACCTATGATAGAAGAAGAACGTAGACCTACTAGTAGATAAATAGTTGTTGAAGAAATGTTTGACAACATTGATGTATTATTCAATGACCCTAAAATAAGTGAAGAAGAATCACAAAAGATAGATGAGAGAGTCACACCTAATTTTCCTAAATCCACATCTAGATATCATTCAAAAGAAGATATCATTGGAGATCAGAACAACAAATTCATGACAAGATCAAAAGAAAAAAGTTCCACAGTTGATGAAGTGGTATGTTTACTTTCACAAATTGAACTCTTAATTATTGAATATGCTTGTACTGATTCATATTGGCATGAAGCAATGAAAGAAGAGCTAGATCAGATAGTTAAGAATGATACATGGGAATTGTTCCCTAGACCTAGTCACAAGAAGGTGATTGGAACCAAGTGGATATTCAGAAACAAGATGAATGAAGATGGAATGGTAGTAAGAAATAAAGCAAGACTAGTATGTAAAGGATATGCACAGAGAGAAAGAATTGATTATTTTGATACATTTTCCCATGTTAGTAGATTGGAAGCCATAAACTTATTTCTAGCCTATGAAACATTCAAAGACTTTAAAGTATATCAGATGGATGTCAAGTTAGACTTCCTAAATTAAGATTTGAAGGAAGAAGTCTACATAGAGTAGCCTAAAGGATTTACTTTATCAAACACACCTGATATGGTATGCAGACTAGATAAATCCCTTTATAGACTTAAGAAAGCACCTAGAGCATGGTATGAAAGATTAGATGGCTACTTGACTAAGATTGGACTCAAGAAAGGAGCAGCAGATTGTAACCTATTCATAAGAGAGACACCTAATGGACTATTACTAGTTGCTATTTTTTTTATGACATTATTTTTGCTAGTAATGACAAGCTTAGTGTAGAATTTTCTAAAGAAATTTAGAGAGAATTTGAAATGATCATGATTGGACCTATCGAGTACTTTTCTGGACTGAATGTGTAGTAGAAAGACAAAGGTATTTTCATTAATCAGTCTAAGTATGTGAAAGAGATATTGAAGAAATTTAAGATGGATGATTGCAAGCCAATAAGTACCCCTATGATAACTGTTGGATACAATTGTCTGAAGGACATTGTTGGATTAGCTATGTGTTGTCTTTGATGTCACACAAATGTTATATCAATTATCATTCTTAGTGTCTACCGAGCTCAGTCGGTCAGCTAGGCGGTTCTCAGTGTCTACCGAGCTCAGCCGGTCGGCTAGGCAGTTTTTAGTGTCTACTGAGATCTCTCGGGTGTCAAAAGGAAACATGATAGAAAATAGTGTTAACTGAGCCTCATTGATTATCAAAGGAAAATTAGTGGTTACCGAGCTCACTCGGTCTCTGAAGGATGTTGCAGAATTCACTATGGTTACTGAGTTCACTCGCTCACTGAAGGAAATCTTTTCAAGATTAATGTTTATCGAGCAAAGTTGGCCCTTCAAAGGATTTTGTTATTACAGTTTGTTTATCCCAGCTGACTGTTGTAATAATTATTAGTGCCGACTTGACAATCTAAATGTTAATTAGAATGGTATATATATATATAGAAGGTCAAGTGGTGAATAAGATATACAACATGTAGAAATCATTTTGAAGAAAGGTATGTGCAAATTTTGAAGGATGGTTAGATATCCTTGAGGAACAGCAAAGATTTATTTGATCAGTAAGGATCTAGTGAAGCAAAATAGAGATCTATAATCAGCAATTCAGTTGTAGGTCATTTCATTGTTACTCTCTTACAATTGTAGTAGTGATATCAAAATCTCTTAACCAAGTTAGTTTAACAACCATTTTGTAAATCCTCTAACAAGGTGACAATTCTATTGAATTGTTTCAAGACCTCTTACAAGGTCACTCCTAGTAGGGTGATTAAATCCTCTAACAAGGTCACACCTAACAGTGTGTTTTGTAACATTTTACTGGGTTGGCTTCTAACCGGGCATCACTTCAGAAGAGTAAAAAATAGTAACTAGTTACATTGGTGGTTTTTTCCCATATTGGGTTTCCATGATAAATCTAGTGTCTCTTGTGTTCATGTTATTTTCTTTATTCATGTATGTTAATCAGTGATGAATGCTTAAGAACAGTTTAATTATTACACACTTCAAAGATCGAGTTTCAGCATTTCTCTGTATGTTTACCGAGTGGCAATAGTAAATAATTTGTTAAGATATCTAAGGGATCAGTGGTAATATTTTTGTGGTTAACTGATTCACCCCCCCCCCTCTTAGTTACTACATCTATATTTCCAAAAATTGGTATCAAGCTTTTGGTGCTTGCAGGAAGGGTTTCAAGGACCTAAGCTAAAGATCAGGATGTCTTACAAAAGAGAAATTCCAAGGCTTAACAGAAATAACTTTTCAGCATGGCAAGGTCTCATGAGGCTTCATCTAGCTTCCATTGGTGATTTAGGATGCAAATATATTGATCAAGAATATACAATTCCTACTAGCATATTAACTATTGAAGACATTGCAGAGAAGAAGAACCATAACACTATGATGATAGACATTGCATCAACTCTTAGCTATGAAGAATTTGATGAAATCAAAGACTACACAACTGCTCATGAAATGTGGAACAAGATGAAGAAAATCTATGGTGGTGATAACAATGTGAAGATAGCCAAAGCAGAAAGCCTAAGAGGATAGTTTGATCAGATGAAAATGAGAGAAGAAGAAAAAATTGCAAAATATGTTGAAAGGATCAAGACAAGTGTTAGTGCAATCAAAGCTTCTGGAGGAAAAATTGATGATGAAACTGTTATAAGTAAGGTTCTTAGAAAATTACTTCCTATTTATGCAATAAGAGTTTGTGCTATTCAAGAAAGAAGATGTGAAGAAAATCATAATATAACTTTGGATGCCTTAGTTGGAAGATTGATAGCCTTTGAACTAGATAACTATGACAACTATGTTCCAACTTCTAAAAATATTGAATCAGCTTTTGAGGCCAAACTTCCACTCAAGAAAGGGAAGAAAATCCAATCAGAAAGTGAAGAAGAATCAGAGGAAAATTTTGATAGTGATCTTGAAGTTATTGAAGCATTACTTGCAAAGAAATATTCAAGAGGCAGAGGAAAATACAAAGGTAAAACTCCCTTAATCTATTTTTCATGTGAAGAAATTGGTCATATTGCAGCTAGGTTCCCAAACAAGCAAAGCAAAGATGAGAAGAAAGGTTACAAGTACAATGGCAAGAATAATTTCAAATCATTCAAGGATAAAGGTAAGAAAACATGTTTTTTAGCTAAAGATTTAGATGATAGTGAAGAAGAAATTGTTTTCATTGCTATAAAAGATGAATCTGATAATGATGAAGATGAGATGGCACTTATCTCTCATATAAGCAAGAATGATACATGGATTATAGACAGTGGATGTTCACATCATATGACTGGTGACAGGACTAAGTTTGAAAACTTTGAAAACTTTGATGGTGGTAATGTAAGGTTTGGAAACAATGAACCTTGTTGTATAAAAGGAAAGGGATGAATTTCATTAACCAAAGAACTTATATGTGATAATGCATATTGGGTTGAAGGACTAAAGCATAATCTTCTAAGTGTAGCATAGCTAATTAACATTGGATTCAAAGTTGAATTCATGAATGGCAAAGCAAGACTACTGGATGACAAAGGAAAACTGATAGGATCAGGCAAACAAACCAAAGGTAACCTGTTTTATCTTGATCTTGGTGAATACTCATGTTTTATTGCTCAAATTGAAGAAAGTTGGTTATGGCACAAAAGGTTATGTCATGTAAATTTTGATAACATGATGAAAATAAGAAAATTCAAGAAAGTAAGAGGTATTCCTACTTTGAAGAAACCTGATATTGGTCTATGCAAGAATTGTCAAATTGGTAAAATGGGAAAGTTTAGTTTTAAAAGTAAAAACTATCAGTTTGAAGATATTTTGGGAATTGTGCATACTGATTTATGTGGACCTATTGGAATTAAGAGCTATAGTGGAGAAAAATTCTTTATTCTCTTTGTTGATGATTACTCTAGAATGATGATTGTTATGTATTTAAGAGAAAAGTCAGAAGCATTTGAGAAGTTCAAATGGTATTTAGCAAGACTAGAAAAGGAAATAAGAAAAAGAATAAAATGCTTGAGATCAGACAGAGGTGGTGAATTCATCTCCCATGAATTCAATAATTTCTGCATTGAAAGAGGAATCAAAAGACAGGTATCAGCCCCGAGAACTCCAGAGCATAATGGAATAGGTGAAAGAAGGAATAGATCTATCATGGACTGTGCAAGGACTCTAATGATTGAAAAGAACCTTGCTATGAAATACTAGAAGGAAGCTATCAGCACTACAGTTCATACCTTGAACTGAGTACAACTGAGAAAAGACACATTCAAGGCTCTGTATGAGCTATGGTATGGCTACAAACCAAATGTAAGTTACCTAAAAGTATTTGGTAGTAAATGTTACATCTTAAAAGAATCTAGAAAAGGAAAATTTGATGTAAAAAGTGATGAAGGAATATTTTTGGAATATTCTTGCAAAAGGAAGGCATATAGATGTCTAAATTTGTCTACTCACAAAATCATAGAAAGTGCACATGTGAGAATTGATGAGTTTGTAGAAAAGACTGAAGAAGAAAGAAAAAGGGAACCAGAGGATTACAAAATATTTGTTTACAACATACCTGATACATTGCCAGACACATCTATCAATAAGGAAACTACATCTACTGATCCCAGTACAGTAACCGAGTCAAAAGAAGAAGTTTAGACTGAGTCACAAAGTACCGAGTCTTAGTCTAAAGCTACCGAGAAAGTATCTACCAAGCCTGAGCAACCTAAACTTGAAGATGAAGAAGATGACAATGTAACTCATTTAGGAAGCAAGGAACCTATATTGGCCAAGTACATCAGAAAGCATCATACACCAGATCAGATTATTGGAAACAAATCAGATGGTACTATGACAAGAAGTAAACTAAAAGGTACATGTTTATTTGCTAATTTTGAACCTAAAAATGTCAAAGATGCATTGAAAAATGAAAGTTGGATTGAGGCCATGAATGAAGAAATAGAGAAAATAGAGAAAAATAAGACATGGACTCTTGTACCTAGGCCTAAAGATAAAAATGTAAATGGGACAAAATGGGTATTTAGAAATAAGTTGAATGAAGATAGTCAAGAATCAAGAAACAAAGCAAGATTGGTATGTAAAGGACATTCTCAAGAAGAAGGAATAGATTATGGAGAGACTTTTTCTCCTATTGCAAGATTAGAAGGTGTGAGGACTTTACTTGCATATGCAACACATAAAGGATTTAAGGTATATCAGATGGATATAAAATCTGCATTTCTCAATGGTATTCTTGAGGAAGAAGTCTACATTGAGCAACCTGAAGGTTTTATTGATCCAGACAAAAGGGATATGGTCTGCAAATTACAAAAAGCATTGTATGGTCTGAAACAAGCTCCTAGATCATGGTATGAAAGATTACATAACTATCTTACTCAGATTGATTTCAAAAGAGCTAATGACAATAGTAATTTATACATCAAAGAAGGATTAGATAACAAAATTGTTTTGGCATAAATATTTGTGGATGATATTGTGTTTATAGGAAATGATGATCAGTGCAAAGAATTTTTAGAGCATATGAACAAAGAATTTGAAATGTCTATGTTTGGTCAAATAAAATTTTTTGTTGGACTTCAGATTCAGCACAACACAAATGGTATCTACATTACTCAGTCTAAATATAACAGGGAAATACTTAAGAAATTTCGTATGGAAGATTCAAAACTAGTTGGTACACCCATGTGTACTGGATTGAAGCTTACCAAAGATGATGATTCAAAAGAAGTAGATCAGACCTTATACAGATCAATGATTGGAAAATTACAGTATGTAGTGCACACAAGGCCTAATATTGCCTTAGCAGTTGGTATAGTGGCAAGGTTCTCAGCTAAACCCAGAGAAAATCACATGATGGAAATCAAAATAATCTTGAAGTATTTAAGGGGAACTAAAGATTATGGCTTGTGGTATAAATTTGGAGCCAATCTGGATTTAAAAGTGTTTACTGATGCTGATTGGGCAGAAAACATTGATGATAGAAAGAGTACAAGTGGTGGAGCATTCTTTCTTGGCAAGGTTAGTATCTTGGACTAGTAAAAAGAAAAACTACACATCCCAATCCACAGCAGAAGCAGAATATGTTGTTGTAGTAGTAAAGTGCTCTAATATTGTATGGTTTAAATAGTTTTTGGAAGGCATGAAGGTTGAGATCAAAGAACCAATTGTTATGTTTTGTGACAATACAAGTGCAATAAATATTTCAAAGAATCCAGTAATGCATTCCAAAACCAAGCACATTGCTATAAAATATCACTTTGTCAGAGAATTGGTGCAGGACAAGGAAATCAAATTGGAATATATTCATCCAAAAGAACAAATTGCAGATATCTTCACCAAGCCACTACCTAAGGATGCATTCTTGTATTTAAGAGGCAAGTTAGGGGTCACTCCCCTATCTGAGGTTCACTAAATAAAGTTTTAGTGATGCATCAACTAGAACATGTTGAAGATCAATCAGTCGATGCATCATAGTCAGGGAATCATTGCATATGAATAAGTACATAAGGTACATTGATATTTACTGAAACTATGTAAGTTGTCTTTGGCGTGTGTTGTCAAAGAGGGAGAGTTTGCTATCATTTCAAAAAAATTCTAAGGAGAATAATTGAGAAGTTAAGAGGGAGATTTCTCAGTCAGAAAGAAGTTTGAAGATGATGGGAATCAGAATGAAGCTAAGGATATGTTTCTTACTCTAGGTTTCTCTGTGAAATTTCATTGCACTATGACATGTTGTGTTGCCATCAATGCCAAAGAGGGAGATTGTTGGATACAATTGTCTAAAGGACATTGTTGGATTAGCTATGTGTTATCTTTGATGTCACACAAATGTCATATCAATTATCATTCTCAGTGTCTACCGAGCTCAGTCAGTCAGCTAGGCAGTTCTCAGTGTCTACCAAGCTCAGTCGGTCAGCTAGGTAGTTTATAGTGTCTACCGAGATCTCTTGGGTGTCAAAAGGAAACATGACAAAAAATAGTGTTAACCAAGCCTCCTCGGTTATTGAAGGAAAATTAGTGGTTATTGAGCTCACTCAGTCTCCAAAGGATGTTGCAGAATTTGCTCTAGTTACCGAGTTCACTCAGTCACCAAAGGAAATCTTTTCAGGATTACTGTTTACCAAGCAAGGTCGGCCCTTCAAAGGACTTTTTTATTACAGTTTGTTTATCCCAGCCAACTGTTGTAATAATTATTAGTGCCGACTTGACAATCTAAATGTTAATTAGAATGGTATATATATAGAGAAGGTCAAGTGGTGAATAAGATATACAGCATGCAGAAATCATTTTGAAGAAAGGTATGTGCAAATTTTGAAGGATGGTTAGATATCCTTGAGGAGCAGCAAAGATTTATTTGATCAGTAAGGATCTAGTGAAGTAGAACAAAGATCTATAATCAGCAATTCAGTTGTAGGTCATTTCATTGTTACTCTCTTATAATTGTAGTAGTGATATCAAAATCTCTTAACCGAGTTGGTTTAACAACCATTTTGTAAATCCTCTAACAAGGTGACAATTCTATTGAATTGTTTCAAGACCTCTTACAAGGCCACTCCTAGCAGGGTGATTAAATCCTCTAACAAGGTCACACCTAACAATGTGTTTTGTAACATTTTACCGGGTTGGCTTCTAACCGGGCATCACTTCAGAAGAGTGAAAAATAGTAACTAGTTACATTGGTGGTTTTTTCCCATATTGGGTTTCCATGATAAATTTGGTGTCTCTTGTGTTCATGTTATTTTCTTTATTCATGTATGTTAATCAGTGATGAATGCTTAAGAATAGTTTAATTATTACACACTTCAAATATCGAGTTTTAGCATTTCTCTGTATGTTTACCGAGTGGCAACAGTAAATAATTTGTTAAGATATCTAAGGGATTAGTGGTAATATTTTTGTGGTTAACTGATTCACTCCCCCCCTCTCAGTTACTGCATCTATATTTCCAACAATAACAAGATGCAAGATTTCCAAAGAAGATGATTCTACAATAGTGGATAAGATCCTGCATAAGTCTATGATTGGTAAACTCGTATATCTTACTCAATCTAGACCTAATATTTCTAATTCAGTTGGTATTGTTGGAAGATTTGCAATAGAACCTAAACAAAGTCATTTTATGATAGTAAATAGGATATTCAAATATTTCAAAGGAACTATAGACTATGGTTTATGGTATCCTAATTCAAAGAATGTAAACCTTCATGTGTATACAGATGTAGATTGGGTAGGTTGCATTGATGATAGAAAGAGTACCTCAGGAGGAGCACTATTTCTTGGATCAAGCATATAATAAAAGATTTTGGAATTCAAATTGATTATCCTATTGTCATTCACTATGATAACACTAGCACTATCAATATGTAAAAAAACCCTATGATGCATGCAAAGACAAAACACATTGAAATAAAATATCACTTCTTAAGAGAGAAAGTTGTAGAGAAAGAATTAAAATTGGATTATGTGAGTACAAAAGAACAACTAGCAGACATATTCACAAAGCCTTTACCGAAGGATACTTTTGAGTATCTTAGGGAGAAGCTGGGAGTGATTCCCTTCCCTAAATCTTATTAGCATTTGCAAAAGTGCATCTGTCCTCAGTGACTAATGAATGGTTAACTACTCTACTTTCAGAGTAGTACTTGTGCTTATTTAGTTTGGCACCCTTTGCCATTGATGTCAAAGGGGGAGTATATAGTCATGAAAAATAAATAAAAAGGGGGAGTAAATATTAATAAGGGGAGTATATAGTAGTTAATATTCAGAGCATTCATAAGCAGTTGGAGGATTCATCCTTGGGGATTTTTTTTGAGGAAATAGGGAATGTTATAAAATAATTGTACATTTGGATTGGTGGTGTTTTTCATCCCATATGTTGCCATCAATGCCAAAGGGGGAAATTTTTTGAGATTTGCCAGCAAGCTAGTGTTGACTGTATATTTTTCATTGATGACAACATATGGTAAGTAGCATGTGTTAAAGTCTTATAGAGTGAGCCTTGAGCATATGTTTCTTAGATATGTTATCAACATGATATCATAGATGCAAAGGTTGATTCTGAGTAAAGACAGTTATACAGTTATTTATATCAGTAGAGTTCTTGACAAAGTTATAGACAGAGTTATGTATGAGATTATCAATATGATTATGTTGGAGCCTTGCTCATTTATATTTATGTGGAAGACATGTTTATGATGCTATGTTCATGGATGTAGAGTTAGCTATGTCGTACAAGTTGAGTTGTGATGTTTCTAGTTGCCAATTACAGTTTACTAAGTTTATCTAATGGAGCCGACATTGTTTATATTTTTGTAGTAGTTGTGCCTATTATTTTGATATGCATGTATGGTTTCATGTTTAGTGATGAGTTAAGAATGTTTGGCTAAGAGAACATAATGTATTTCAGAAAGAGAAGAAAGTTGCAGTTAATTTGGTGGAGCTAACTATGTGAAGTGATGCGTCTACTCATATTGAGTTACGCAGTCCTAATTTGTGTTGCGTGCTTAGTATAGCCATTGGAGATATTATTGAAGAGTTGTATTATTTTTCTATTATGATTTCAAGGAATTTTTAATAGGCCAACTTTATTATATCATTTGGAGAAAGATACTTATAGTCGGTCAATTGTGATCACTAAGTATGGAAGATAGTTGAAAGAGAAGAGTAGAGTAGAAGGTGTGAAGTATTGAGCCATCAGTAGGTCTATGTGACAAAGAAGAGAGTGTATGATATTAATTGGAACTAATCAAGATAGAAGGTCTAACTCACAATTCACCAAGATCCAGGTATAGTATACATTTGTTAAGAAGAAGGTTGCAGCCTTCACCATTTGAGCAGTGTGCTCCCGGACAGTGTTTCCTCACCCCTAACGGGGTTAATTGTAAAAGAATCCTAATAGGGTATGACCTTTGACTAGGTCACTATACTTCATGCATTGTAAAGATCAACTCCTAACAGGGTTGTAAGATCTTCTAACAAGGATCATTATACTCTAGTGCAATTTATAGTGGGTTCTAATTCCCACTAGGGCTTTTACCTATTTGGGTTTCCCCATAACCAAAATTGTGGTGTTGTGTAAAGTGTTCTCATATTGTGTTTATTCTTAATGTTCTTCTATACTTAATTGGATAAAGAATTGAATCTTGTAGATAACAGATTCACCCCCCCTCTTAGTTATCTCTTGGGACTATTCCTAACAATATACACTTTTAGGTTGGTAGAATAACCCTATAACATGTTACTAATGTAGGCCTCCAAAAACATTTAAATTTCATAAGAGATCACACCATCATAGAAATTTATGATCCTTAAGGTTATCTCTCAATAATATAATTTAAAAAAAAACAATTAATAACTTTAATCTAACCACTACCTCTATTTCATCACCTTGTCAAACCGGTTGGCTTTTCTAGCTAATAACCTTGGTGTTTCCTTCCAAATATTCATGTGTACTTCAAATCATCTTACACAATTAGAGAAGTAGACTAATATGACTTTTTAGATACTACCTTTCCAATTGCACCACTAGATATCTTCATATCCTCACCACACATCACATTCATCATGACTGACTGTGTTATTACCAATACACTATATACTTAGTGAATTTGTTATGCAAACATCTTTACTACTGATCTAATGAATTCATTCATCCTAAAATAATTTATTACTAGAAATGAAAATACTCCAACATTCATCCCATGAAAAAAATCTCTCCAACACCTTCATCAAATGCCAACACCTCCTACCTTCAATGGTAAAAGTATAGGGGATGAGAAATAGGCCTAGATCATAGCTATGGAGAAGTACTTTGAGATTCAGAACCTTTCTACTTCAAATCTCAAGAAATCATTGAACATGCTTCAAATCATCCACAAGTCTTCACAAAATGCAAAGTAGATTCTTTCATGTTTATCCAAGCATCCTTAACATGTCTTCAACAACATTCCAACCTCGTTGAACTAGCTTTAACCTTGCAAAAATAATAAATCTCAAATAACTATCACCGGTTCCTAGAGACTCTCATTGTGAACAGTCTTCAATAAACCTTGGATCAATCAAACATATCTTCACAAATTTTTATGTGCATGTCACCACATCATCAAAACATGCTCCTGAATTCTAATAAATCCTCACAAAACTCATTTCATCAATATAAAACCTCACCAAATGAATCTATGCATGTAACTCTATTAACTATGTCCAAAAAACATATATGTTGACATCAATGACAAACCTTGTCATGAATGTAACATATAAGAATACAATCATCTCTATAAAACATCCAATATTCCCTAATAACAACATTCATTAACATTCATGCTAACAATTTGTTAGCACTACTTATTTTTTCCAGCACAAGACTTTGTGTTTTGATATTTTATAATTCAACAGAGGGGTTTTTGTTGTCTAGTTATGGTTGTCCTTTTAGTTTTTTCATCCATGTCCTCGGTTTGCAAAGGAACTATTTCATTTTGTTCCTAAAAACCTAGGTGAAGTCTTGTTGTTTAAACCCTTGTATTTATTATGAGAAAAATCCCTAGGTCATTGTTACAATTTCTAATCGTTTGTTACCTTTTCCATCCTTTTAAGTTTTTCATTAAGCACATGTCTTAAGTCATCATCGGTCGGGGCCAAATATTTTAAGTTGTTTTACCTAGAAGAACCATTTAATATTTCCTAAGTATAGAACCCCAATTACAACCTTTTAAATTTTCCTAAAGTCTTTAATTTTATTTTCCCTAAGTCCCGACAATTTATCAAACTTGTTAAAACATTTTTTGATGTAATGGTGCACATGATCCTGCAATAAAAAGATGATTAAAGATTACTAATCATGGGCTCACACCAGCCATTAGATGCTTTAGTAAGTAAAGAACAAAGTAAGTGGGGCCAACCTTTTTAGGTTTTCTATCTACCATCTAATCAAATAAATCTAATGATACATATTTACTGGGCCCAACCGTGAAGGAATTAAGATACCATCAGATCTATTTTAATCTAACGGTCAGAATAATGCCTTGATGAAAAGTTAACCAAGGATTACCAATCATGGGATCGTGCCATCCATTAGATCTTCTAGTCAGTAAGGTATCACATCAGTGGAGACAGGGAATAAGGTTTTGTAAAGGTTCTGACAAGTCCCTTTTCATCAGACGATTATCGTAATTCCTTAATGAAAAGAAGAAGGGAGATTAATGATTATGGGATCATGCCTGCCATCTAATCATCTAGGTTAATATAGAGAAGGTTGGTGGGGTTTGAATAAAGTGAAATAAAGACAACCATTGCATGATCTTGATCCAAAGATGATCATAGAACCTCAATAGTAAATGGGTATGAAAGGATACATATTTTGATCACCGTCAGATCTATTTTGATTGGATGAAGGGCGTGAAGCCTCAATGGAAAGTTGATCGATAAATAATGATCAAGGGATCATGACAACCATCTGATATATTTTAATTTAGGATCGATTATTCTATTTTAAACTTGTTCTCTTTGGTGCGAAAAGTTTCCTACTTGTTGAACTGTAAAATCTCAAATTTTCAAAGAGTAATGGAAGGAACATGTGGCATGGTTTTCAAGAGTTAATTTTTTTGCACACGTAGTATATCATTCAATGTTTCATTTTTAGAATCAAAGCTACATAATTTTCAAAATACTTTGGCAGAGAAAAATCGCAAAGCGTCTGGTATTTTTTGGCAAATTATTAATTGGTGAGTGTTTCTATGAAATATTGTATTTTTGTTGTTTTTTGTCTGTGATTTCTATCATAAGGGTTTGGGAGAAGAGTTTCTATGTGTTCTGGATTAAGAATTATTGATAAAACCCTAGTTACAAGGATGGCACCAAGAAGATAATTTAAGGGGAAGGTAGAATACCATGAGAGGGTTGTTTGTGATGACTTCCTAGAACAAGTCGATTCTTCCACCAATGATTCATCAAATTTAAAATAACTAGTGCCTCAAAACCCTAGGCTTAGGGTTACAAATGGTTTGTATGACAAGGGAAACTATATGAGAGATCCAAATATTAAGGTCTCTAGTTTTTTGATGTTTAGGGTAGGTTTTGGATAGAGGCATGCTTTTTCTCCCAACAGTAATGTGTGGTAATTTGATGTGGGGAAACTGGTTGTTCCAAATGTTTTTATGGATGCTGATATTTTACTCCACATCACATAAAATTATGATCATGTAGAAAGGGTGGTTAGAGATATGAATGGAAACCCTCTGATTAGTATTTCTACTAAGGAAATTAGAGAGGTTTTTCAATTGAGTGAGCCTACCAATGACCTAGAAAGAATAGATTTTGATGAGTTGAAACAAGTTTACAATGCCTAGAGGGATTATCTTAGAAGTGGTCCTTTAAGGGAATTATTTGATAAAGTGGGAGGATTGACTATAGTGGGACCTAATACACTAGTGCCTGTCAAGTTAGATTAATTTAATTTAAAATAAAATGGTATGTATTGGTCATTATGTCATATTTTTGGTGAAGATTATGAAGAAGAGATGCCAATTCATTATATGTTTATGATGGAACAAATTTTGTATCCCTACCTAGCAGTCTTTTTATTTTGCTCCCTTTTTTGTTGAATTAATACACAATGGGCTAATAGGAATTCAGAGGGCTAAGGTTGATAGACCTTTTGGTTGGTACTCTTTGATGATGTACATGTTCCTATACAAAGGTTCAAAATATTTTGAAAAGGATATGGATGTAATGAAATAGAAGGATGGTGAAGAAATGCTAGTCCAATTGTGGAACCTAAACATAACATGGGATTGAAATGAAGCTAATTTTGTAGCTTTTGATAGATGCTTTGCATCTAGGTTTATGACTTTGTTGTTTTTAGTAAACCCCGGAGTCCCAAGAGCATTATTGGAATTTCCTAGGCCAAAAAACTTTGCTACTGATATCAAGATTGTGCATAATTGGGTTGACATCATTCTATACCATGTTTCTACTATTTTTAGAGTTTATGGCTTTAGTGGGACTCCATTTATCCTTCCATACCAAGTTCCTTTGAAAGTTGGCCTAGCAGAAATTTTAAGGTAGATTAGAGGACTACAAGACTTCACCCTCATAGGAAAGGAAGTGGAACTATATTTCAAAAAATCACCATTGCACACCAATTTATGATTACAAAGGGTGGTTGGAAAAACATGGACAAAATTTTGGAACCATACCTCCTGGCTACCTCAGTTGCAAGGTTTGTAGATCGTGAGGGATTTTACAATGATATGTTTAAAAAGAGAACCAAATGTGCAACCATGGATCATGTTTTTAATTTCCCCGAAGACATAATCAGGAATATTTTTTATTTACAAGAGCAAGAAATTAGAAAACAAAAATGTCTAGTGTATAAGAAGACACTAGATTTTATACAACACTTTGTTAGGGATTATGATCCCTTGAGAGAATTTAAACCTTTTGAAAAGAAAGTTGAAGCTCTTATGATCCATTTTGAGGGGATAATGCAACCCCTAAATGAGAAAAAGGACATGGTGATGCAAACATAGCTAGAAAGGGATAAATTTGTGCTAAGTAAGACAACATTTACAAGGATGATTCCTCTGAGAAGGTATATTGTGTAGAGAAGGACTAGGTATAGTGTGGTGGTATCCGGGCCAAATATAAAATAGAAGAGTCAAAGGGTAGAATATATCCCCTCTTCCAGATAAGTAGGTATGCAAGAGAAATTAGGGGATTCTCCAATGTTGCCAAAGAATAGACCCATTGATATTGATTTGTATTCCCAACCTCCCCAAAAGAGACAAAGAATAGAAGAAAGACCACAGAAAAGTGAGGACGTATATTATCAAAAAAATCACCACTCAACATTGTTGATCAACAAGAGGTTGCAGAGAAATTACAAAGATTGGGGAGCCTAGGTCAAATTTTCATGAGCCATGAGGAAATTAATGAAGGAGTTCCTGAGCCTCCTAAGGATGTATAAATGGATTTAACTGTTGGAGAATTAGCTGGAAACAAATTGGATCCCATCACCAAGAAATATTGTGACAAATTTCTTGTAGATGATGCCTTTGTTAAGGCTAGGGATTTTATGCAGTTCTTATTGTGAACTCACATAGGTCAATTCAAAGAAACCTATGAGAAGAGATGAGAGTAAAATCAAGAAAAGGACCTTAATATCATTGAGGATGAGATGAAGAAGGAAATGATGGAGAGGTTTGAATGGGTTACCCTAGAAAAAGGAAGAGAGCTAGTAAGAAATGCAGGGGTACTCATCCTCCCTAAATGGGATATTGCTGATGCAATTATCCTAGATGTTGTTAAGAAGCAAGTCAAACTAGTGTACAAGACCAAAGAATAATCAATAGATGTCATTAAAGGTGTCACATTCAGTGATAATCACCAAGCTTTGGTCATGTGATCTTTGAGGAAGGACAAAGGAAACAAAGGAAAACAAGTTGTTAGGAGTGATCTCTCTAGAAGTCTATTAGTGAAAAGAGTCAGTGAGACTTCAAGGGTTGAAGCATCAGGATTGGCCATGGAAAATACCAAGCTTAACATGAAGGTGGCAGAAAGAGAAGCCAAGGAAAAAGAAGAGCTGATAATAAAGTTGGAAATAGTTTTGAAGGCTTATGGTGAGATGAAAAAAGAGATAAGTGAGAAATATAAGAAAATAGTTGAATAAAGAAGACATTTGGGAGAACAAGTGGAAATTCAGATGCATGTTTAGTTACAAATTTCTTCCTCCCCTATCAATCCTACTTCATCTAGTCCTATCATAGAGTATCCTCCTTCCCATTTGCCTCCATTTACTCATGGAGAGTTTCTTATTGAGAAGGATAAAAGATTAAAAGGTGAAAAACAATTATTTAATGAGGGAAAGTTAGAAATTCATATGAAGTATGAGGATAAAGTAAGAGACACAATTTTACAGTTTGTTGAGAGCATTGAGACAAAGGGGATTTAGTAGAGTGGTGAACAATTAATGAAAATTTTGAATTCTTTTAAGGAGGAAAAATCCATTGTAGACACAATTTTAGATAGATGGATTGCTAGGCGGGATAGAATAAAATTATTTTATTTTTTAATAAAGGCCAAAAAAGTTGCAAATGCACAAATAAAGAATACTCACAAGCTAGTTAAGAGCTTGTTTGAGTTTTCTGTCAAGAGAGAAAATGTAAAAAGAAAAGCATTGGTGCTAAGAGGGAAGTATTATCAAGATTTTTTTGAAATGTTTCCAGGTATTTTTAGAAAGAAGGGAGAGTTAAAAGACAAAGGGATATGGCTTGGACAACTAGATGATGAGTTGTCAAATAGAGTAAGTAGTATTTTGAATGCAGATAGTAACATCCTTTTTGTCCAAACAATTGAAATTTTAGATAATGCTAGGGTACATTTTGGGTCCCTAAATAAAGAATTTCAATAGATAAAGGTTGATTAGGATGTCTTGGTAAAGAAGAGAGATGAGGTGGTTTCTTTTCCTTGGCCAAGTGAAGAAGACTTCAAATCTTGGGAGGATACATACACTTCAGAAGAGGCAAAGACAGAGGAAACACCCACTGAGATTACAATAGATGGCACTTCCCCAACTCCTTAAAAGAAGCAAACTACAAGGATAAATTTTGTGTTACAAGTAGTAGTTGTCGTTACACCAAAAGATCGACCTGTTAATGCCCGATACAACCACTAGACTTATAGAAGACACAGGAGGTGGTTAAGCCATGTCATGAATCCTGAGGGGAGCAGTGACTATTTTTCCAACAACCTCCCCCTCAGTGTTACCCAAGGGGATTCAAACTTGTGACCAAGCTCTGATACCACTTGTTACAAGTAGTAGTTGTCGTTGCACCAAAAGATTCACTTGTTAATGCCCGATACAACCACTAGACTTATAGAAGACACATGAGGTGATTAAGCCATGTCACGAATCCTAAGGGGAGCACTAACTATTTTTCCAACATTTTGTATGTGAGAGTAAGTACAAGGACAAAACTTAGCAGAGATAGAACTATTTTTGGAAACTATTGTAGAAGCTTTGTAAATTTGCATACTATTATCATAAGGTGGTAGTATTAAAAGGATCCTGAATCAATAACTTAGGTTGGTTTTTGTATTTCTTACTTTGCAATGAAATATTTCCCAATGGATAAGGCACTGGCTAGGAATGAGTTCATTTTGCAATAATATTTGCTTGATAGGGTTTGGCTATATTCCTACTATTGATATAAATTTGTCAAAAGATCTTAAAGGTATTGTGACCTACAAGTTGTATCCCATCAAATGGTAATGGAGAATCAATAAATGATTGTTTATCATTTAGTATTTTCTTATTATTTATCTGTTATATTGCATCCAGTTTGAAGTTATAGAGTAAAGTGTATTTTGTTGGATTAAGAGCACCCTCCTTGGTTTTGTAGAGCCAGAAGTGCAGAGAGTAGTCTTGTCCCTATAGTTGGTCCAATCATCCTAGATATTCATACTTGGAATCAACCATTCCTTACAATCTATTTTTGGATGTATTAGTTGATATCATAAGCATAAAGTCCATTTTGAAGAACCAACAAAATGGTGAATCTTCTTGGGAATAGAGATGATATAGTCATGATAAATAAATATTGAGATCTCTCATGTTATAAATTTATGTCAAATAATGTAGGTACAAGTTGAGCTAGACTCTTGGCCTTCTTATTTGTCTAAACCAGTTAGTTACCATTGAAGTACAGAGAATTATTTTGCTATTCTATGATTTTTCATTATCGGTGAAAGAATTTGTCAAGATTAGTATTATATTGTTCTTATCATTCTTTTGAGATATTGTTTGAATATAAACCTCAGATTATTGAGACAATGTTACATTTCCCAATTTATATTGGGTGGCGACTCTAAGAATCTCTACGGTAGTGCTGAGTGAAAATAATTTTGTGTTAACACTTTCTAAATATGAATTATAGGAATACCAGATCCTAGAGGAAAGATCATCTTGTGGATAAATTAGAAGGTGTGCTTCCAAGTACCTCTATGGTTGGTCAGCCAAGAGGAGAAAATAATGATAAAAATATGTCTCAAGCTTGGAGACAGAAGAGAAATAATAAGGAGAATGAACTAATCCATCCTGGTTGAGAAGGAAATGCTTATGAATATGAAGAGGCTATAGATTTAGGACTAGGTACATATGATGACTATTATTCTCCTCATTCAAAAGGAGAGGAAGGGATTCATCATATTAAGAAAGTGACAAATAGAGAGTCTCAAGGGCATGATTGAAGATCAAGAAGTAAAAGTAGGGGTGTGGAAAGAAAAAATCTTCCTTCTACCTAGGGATCTCAACCTTCTAAAAGCCCCCATCACCCAAGAGATAAGAAAGGAAGATTTCTTGTTGAGAATTCAATGTCTAAAACTACTCTCGTAGATTCTGAAGATATTTTTGAAGAAGTGTATAATTTTGAGAGAAGAATCAAGGAGAAAATTTCTATTAGAAAGCAAAGAGAAAAAGAGAAAGAGGATGAGCTAAGACAAGCTCAAATTAGATCAAAATAATTAAGAAGGCAATTTTTAACCATGGAAGCAATAAATGTTTTTTAAACATCAAAACAAGATGATGAAGAACCTATTATCCACCTAATTGTTGAAATTAGAAAGCCTAAGGATAAAGGTAAGTAGGTTGCAAAAAGAATTTTAATTAATGAACCAATTAGTAATAAGGTTCCTATGGATAAATTGTCCAAATTGGATACTGATCTTGAAAGGGCTAAAAGAGAAAAGGAAATCTTAGCCAAATAATTAGAGAAGGTAGAACTTGAGGATACTTCTTTGGAGATGAAGAATACAATTTATTTTCTTAGGCAATTGTCAGGCCCTTCTAATGTGGTTACTTCTACTTCATTACCTAGAGAAAACTCTAGAAATTCTGCTAAGTAGGCTACCATTGTCACACCACTAGCCGGTACTAATGTTACTAATACATCCAAAAATAAAGAATCTACTTCTCAAAATGATGGATCATTGCAAAGAAGACCAGTTAATGTGGAAAGGTACATAAAACTTCTCTTTAATGGTATTCTTGGTTGTCCTAATTTGATTCCTAAAGAAATTAGAGAAAATGTTCCAAAATTTACTAGTAATAATGTTGTTACATGTGAAGAGAACTTAAAGAAGTTTATTGATATGATAGATGATTATGAAATTGAACATGAAGATGTAATTATGAAATTGTTTATTTAATCATTAACTAAGGATGCTAGAGACTAGTTTAGAGGACTCCCACATGACTGTGTTGGTTCATGGGATGATTTTATCAATTTTTTCAAGGACCAATATGGTGGAAAAACAAATTAGGGTTTTATGTTAAATGAATTTAACAAGATCAAGAAAAACCATAATGAAGAATTTAATGTAAGATTTCAGAAGGTCATTCATAAGGTTTTCCAAGCTATGAGACTGGATGATAAAGTATGTCTACCAACATATATAAATGATTTCGATGCTAAGATGGGCTAGATGCTTAGGGAAAAAAATTCAAGAGCCATTAGAGAGGCTCAGATATTTTCTATGAATATTGAGAGTAACAGAAGGGTATCAGGAAAACTAGGTAGAAGAGAAAACCCTAAGCCTCCTAGGTTTGGAAAGAAAGAATTAGATAAACCTTCCAATCTAAAACCTAAAGAGGATGATAACTTGAAATAAATCTTGAATGATTTGAAGCCTAGTGAAAATAGAAACATGACTCAAAATAATGACAACCCTCCTTTCAATAATTTTAATAGGCAGCCTAGGCTGCAAACCTTTACTTACCACACCCAATGGAAGGATGGGAAATCTACAATCCCAAAAAGGAAGGATAAGCCTAGTGATAAAACCCCTAATCCATTGAAAAATAATTCAATTAACATAAGTGCTAATGTTTCATGGTGTATAGCTTGTCAATCCCCACACTATCCTGATCATTGTGCAATTTCTCAAAATGTGTCTACAATTGAGGAACAAGAGGGTGGGGAAGATGAATCATATGATGATCATGGCTATGCCATGAATTCTTCTTCACATTTATGGGATGAATTTGATTCTACAGAGGAAGATGAAAACTAAGATGTGTCTGGATCCCAAGGCAGAAAATAAATTTATCATTAGCAAGTTTTTTCTGGTGAAGAAGAAATTGAAAACATAATTTGTAATACGAAAGAGGGTGAAGAGTCTATTATATTAAGAAGACCTTCTTATGAAGAAATATCTCAAATCACTATTGATAAGGTTACTCAAGCTAGGATTAGTTATATTTTGAAAAATAGGAGAGTTGGTAATGCAGATGGTAAACTAATAAGTTTATTTATAAAGAAAAATAGGGAGGACATTAAGTAGACACAAGAAAAAGAAAAAATTGTTGAAGGTGTCAAACACATTAAAATAAAGATGGCTAAAAGGCCAAATGGTTTGGATAATGTGTACAAGGTAAAATTAAAGATACCAATGGAAAATATTCCCATCCCCCAAGTTGACAATAACAAACAAAAGGGAGACAAGCTCAATTTAGCATCATAGGTTGAGGATGGAAATATTGTTCCAATTAAACAAGGTTTCTCTAATCTAAAGTTCACCCCTATTGATATGGGGTAGTTTTTGTCTCAAATTACTATCAAAGTTCCATTGTTGGAAATGATGAGGATAGGGGAACATAAGGATAAATCCCTTACATGTGTGAATGGTGCTCTTTCAACAAATGTTCAAAAGATAGGAAATACTAAGAGACTAAGAAGAACTAAAGATAGATCTAAAAACAAGGGTAAAGAAATAGAAGATATTGTTTCAAAGATACCCCAGATTTATTTAGACACTAATGTGTGTAAAAACTTCTTTTAGAGTTTTTGATCCCTTTTTATTGACTCTGGTTATAAATGGAAAGATGTTCAAAAATTGCATGATTGATTCTGGAGCATCTAATATAGTTATACTTGTTGAGGTCATGAAATCAATGGGACTTCAGGTTGATATCCCTAATGGGAGATGCTAGGCCATAGATTCCAGAGAAGTACCTATCATTGGTACAATTAAGGATTTTCCTTATAGACTTGCAACATATCCTGATAGGCAATTGACAATGAGTGTCTTAGTTTTTGACATCCCTCCTCAGTATGGAATATTGCTATCAAGAAAGTGGAGTGCAACAATGGGAGGTAGTATGCAATGTGATTTATCCTTTACAACTTTCAAGATTTCTGGTTAAAATGTCAGAGTATGTAGAGAAATTATAACTTCCCATATGATTGAGGAAGAGGCAGACAACGAAAACATGAATTGTTTCCTTGATATTGACATTAATTATTTCCAAGTGCACAACATGGAATTTGAAGGGAAAGATGAAATTTTTCTTTTCTCTGAGGATAAGAAAAATATAACAAACCAAGATGGTTTATGGACCATGTATTTTGATGGTGCAAGCTCTAAAGAGGGAGCTAGTGTAGGAATACTGTTGATTGCTCCTACTAGAAGGACATTTAAGTATTCATTTACTTTAATGTTTCCTTGTAGAAACAATATTGTAGAGTATGAGGCTCTATTAATAGGATTAAGATTGGTTTCAAGACATAAGATCAGAAACCTTAGGGTGATTGGAGAATCAGAACTTATAATAACTCAAATAAGGTCCAAATATGCATCAAAAAACAAAAGACTAAAGCAATAGAGAAATTTTGTTTGGGATGAGATAGAAAATTTTGATGCATTTGGTATTGTCTGGATGGATAAAGGTGAAAATAGAGTGGCTAACCTATTGGCAAATATTTCTTTAAGGAAAAAGTATATTACATTTGTTGTAATATCCAAGATTGAGGTTCAATCCAGACCTTCTATATTAGAGAATATTGAAAATTGGCAAGTTTTTGAAGATGATCTAGATATTTTAACATTTCTACATTGTGAAGCCAATTTTGAAGACAAAGAAATAAATTTTAGTGTATATGTGGAAACCGTAGGTGATAAGGATACCATTTTGGGCAAAGAGCTACAACTAAAATCAAATAGAGTTCCAAAGGGTCTGGTTATGCTTGAAAGAGAATTTGATAATAATGACAAGTCTTTTTCAGTAAAGACTATAAAAAAACTAGAGGATTTAGAGGAAATAAATTTAGGGATAGACGGAGCCCCTAAAAATGTGTATATTGGATGAAAGTTGTCTCCTAAAATAAGAAAGTTCTTGATTGATCTTCTTAGAAAATATAGGGATGTTTTTGCATAGTCTTATGATGACTTAAAGGCCTATAGGAAAGATCTTTTTCAGCATGAAATTCCTTAGAAGGATGATACAAATCCCTTCAGATAAAAGTTGAGACTTGTAAACCCTACCTTAGCAACAAAGATGCAAGAAGAATTGAAGAAAATGAGAGATGCATGAATCATAAAACCTATTAGACATTTAGCATGGGTATCCAACTTGGTCCTTGTAAGGAAAAAGAATGGAGACATCAGGCTCTGTGTAGATTTCATTAATCTAAATATGAATTCATTAAAGGATAATTTTTGTTTACCAAACATGGACACCATGCTACAGAGAGTTACTAGGTATGAACTGATGTAAATGATGGATGGTTTTTTAGGGTATATTCAATTTGTTGTCAAATACTCTAAACAATTCAAGAATACATTCACTACTCCATGGGGCACATATGTATAAGTTAGGATGCCTTTTGGCTTGACAAATGTTGGGGAAACTTTTCAAAGAGCTATGGATGTAGCATTTGCAGATTTTATAAACAAGTTTTTGGTAGTATACCAAGATGATCTCACAACATATTCAATAAAAGAGGATCAACACCATGTCCATCTTGAGAAATTTTTTGTAAGAGCTTTATAGTATGGTGTTTCCCTTAACCCAAAAAAATGTTCTTTTGGGGTGATAGAAGGTAAGCTCGTGGGAAACATTGTGTCTAAGGATGGAGTTAGGATTGACCCTAAGAGGATGGTTGCAATTGATAAAGTGCCTCTACTAAGAAATGTTAAAGTAATTCAATCTTTCTTTGATCAGATAAACTTTTTTAGGAGATTCATTACAAATTTTGTTGAGATCAGTGTTCCTATCTCCAAAATGTTGAAGAAAGGTGCTAAAGTGGAATGGAATGAAGAAGCTAGGAAGGATTTCTATGCAATCAAACAAGAAATCAAGAATGCACCTCTGTTAAGGAAACCAGACTACAATAAGCCCCTTCAAATATTTTATTTTGCTTCTTATCATACCATTGTTGGAGTATTATTACAAAAGAGCTCAAAAGGTTTTGAGCAACCTATACATTTTTTCAACAAATCCTTATAAGCAATTGAATTAAAGTATGATATAAATGAAAAATAGGCTTATGAATTGATTAAGGCTATTAGAAATTTTAGGTTCTACCTATTTTGAGAAACCATTGTTGTATATGTTCCTAGTGCTATTGTGAAGGATATTCTAGTACACCAAGAAGTTTTAGGAAGGAGATATAGATGGATCAACGGGATCCAAGAATTTAATATTGTTATCCAGATCACAAAACTAGTTAGAGGATTAGGACTAGCCAAACTCATGGCCCAAAGTAACTTGGATCCTATTCATATTAACATGCTTGAAGAAGAATAGAGGCCATACATTTGTGATCTAGACTACTGTGAATGGTACAAGGATATTGTTGGATACTTGCAGAAAATGATTCTTCCTCTTGAAATGGATGACAACAAAAAGAGGATTGTGAAATTATATGTTGTGAAGTATGTGATTTATAAAGGTGAGTTATGATGGAGAAGTAATGAGGGTGTCTTGCTCAAGTGTGTTGATCACCAGAAGGCTGAAAACCTATTGCAAGAAATGCATGATGGTGTATGTGGTGGCCATTACATGGCTAAGACTACTACTGATAAAATATTGAGGTTTGGTTTCTAGTGGCCAACTATTTTCAAAGATGGACATCTATTTGTTAAAATGTGTGATGATTGCCAAAGGTTTATAAGAAAATTGGAATTTAGTGGCAACTTTACCTTAAAGATTGTAATAGTTATGGCTCCTTTTCAGAAGTGGGGTATGGATTTCATTGGAGAGATTACAAAAAAATCAAGTGGGGGTTATTCATGGATTCTAGTGGCAAAAGATTATTTCACTAAGTGGGTGGAAGTAATTCCCACTAGGAGAGCCACTAGTAAGGTGGTAATTGACTTCATGATGCAAAATATTTTAACAAGATTTGGATTCCCTAAGACTATAGTGGTTGATAATGCTATGTGTTTTAGGTCTGAAGAGTTTAACAATTTTTGTCAACAATATGGCATTCAAGTCCCATAGTCATCTCCATACCACCCCCAAGGGAATGGTCAAGCTGAATCAAGTAATAAAATCTTGATAAAGATTTTAAAAAGAGTCCTTGATAAGAACAAAAGAGTATGAGACCCAAAATTACAGCAAGCCTTGTGGGTTGATAGAGTAATAGTAAAGAAGGCAATTGGTTGTGCTCCTTTTGATTTGGCATATGGAATTCATGCCAGATTGCCACAAAATAATTTGTTGTAAATGTATAGATTCATCCATATATATGATGATGATTCAGATAATGAGATGAAGATCAAGATGGAAGACTTTGTACAACTATATGAATCAAGAAGGGAAGCTCATAATAGAAATATCAAATTGCAACTCCAATATAAGAATTTGTATGACAAAAGGACCACTATTAGGAATTTTGATATTGATTATCTGGTCTTGATGTGGAATGTCAGGTTAGAAGACAAGGGAAAACATGGAAATTTTGACCCAATTTGGTTAGGACCATATCTCATTGATGCCAAGTGGGGTTATGATTCTTATATTATTAAGGATTTAGTTGGAAATGTCTTGGAATTTCTAGTTCATGGATAATTTATGAAGTTGTACATCTCTTGAGGTACTTTTATTATCCATGAATAGTAGGTTAGTTACTTTTCAGTAGTGTGTTTCTTTTAGTTGTGTGAGTAGGTTAGTTGTTTTTTAGTAGATGGTCTTCTTAATCCAAAGATTCTAAATCCTTGTGATGCCTACAAGAGGCACACATCCCCAGTTAGAGCCACTTTTAGCACTACTTATTTTTTCTAGCACAAGACTCTATCTTTTGATTTTTTATAATTCAACAGAGGGGTTTTTATTGTCTCATTATGGATTTCCTTTTAGGTTTTTCATCCATCTCCTTAGTGTACAAAGGAACTGTGTCATATTGTTCCTAAAACCCTAGGTGAAGTCTTGTTGTTTAAACCCTTGTATTTGTTATGAGAAAAATACCTAGGTTGTTGTTACAATTTTTAATCATGTGTTACCTTTTCCAGCCTTTTAATTTTTTCATTAAGAGCATGTTTTAAGTCATCGTCGAGGGGGGCCAATTATTTTAAGTTGTTTTACCTAGAAGGACCCTTTAATATTTCCTAAGTATAAAACCCCAACAACCTTTTCATTTTTCCTAGTCTTTAATGTTATTTTCCCTAAGTCTTGAAAATTTATCAAACTTGTTAAAACCTTTTTTAATCTAATGGTGTGATGATCCCTCAATGAAAAGATGATTTAAGATTATTGATCACAGGATTGCGTTAGCCATTAGATGTTTAATTAAGTAAAGATCAAAGTAAGTGGGGCTAACCTTTTTAGTTTTTCTATCTACCATCTGATCAAATAAATCTACTGATACATATTTACAAGGCCCAGCCGTGAAGGAATTAAGATACCATCGGATCTATTTTAATCTAACGGCTGATGTAATGCCTTGATGACAAGTTAACCAAGGATTACCGATCACGGGATCATGCCAACTATTAGATCTTCTAGTCAGCAAGGCATGACATCAGTGGGGCCAAAGGATAAAGGTTTTGTAAAGGTTCTGACAAGTCCCTTTTCATTGAATGGTTGTCCTAATGCCTTAATGAAAATATGAAGGGAGATTAGTGATTGTAGGATCACACCTATCCTTTGATCATCCAGGTTAATATAAAGCAGGCCGATGGAGTCTGAATAAAGTGAAATAAAGACAATCATTGGATGATCTTATCCAATGATGATCTTAGAACCTAAATAGTAAGTGGGTCTGAAAGGATACATATTTAGATCACTGTCAGATCTATTTTGATTAGACAAAGGGTGTGAAGCCTCAATGGAAAGTTGATCGATAAATATTGATAAAGGGATCATGACAACCATCCAATGTGAATTAAGTGAGGATTAATAGTTCTATTTTAAACTTTCTCTCTTTGGTGTGAAAATTTTCCAACCCGTTGACCTGCAGAATTTCCAATTTTCAAAGAGTAATGGAAGGAACATGTGGCATGGTTGTCAATAATTAATGTTTTTGCACATGCAGTATATCATTTAATGTTTCAATTTTAGAATCAAAGCTACAAAATTTTTGAAATAATTTGGCAGAGCGAAATTGTAGAGTGTTTGGTATTTTTTGGAAAATCATTAACCGGTGAGTGTTTCTGTGAACTATTGTATTTCTACTTCTCTTTGTCTATGATTTCTATTATAAGGGTTTGGGAGAAGATGATGTGAGGTAGGGATGGAGGATCTAGAAATGGAAGGTCCAAACCTACACTACCAATTACAACCACAACAAGCACAACAGAATTCAACAATATTATAATGATTCAAAACAAAATTTCATTCAACATGCCCGGCTATAAGGCCTTTCGGGTTTTAGCCTATTACATTGAAATTACAAAGTATCAGCAAGATCTCACAAGATCCAAGGAACCACCAACTAGCTCAGATCTAATAGGTAGCCTCTGATGGGAACAACCAACAAAGGATCTAAACTTGTACTCACAAGCTTCCAAGTAACCTCTTGTTGTCCTAACCCCTCAAGCCACTAGTTCTGCTACAAACTCCTAGATTTGCAAATCTGCTTCTACTCTACTCTTCCATCATATCACTACCACATTTACATCTTTCCTAATGATCTAATACTACCTCTACATCAACCCAAACTCACAATATATATCCAGCTAAGCCACAAGTTGTCCATTCAAGCATTTAATTACATTATAGGTCCAACCCAAAGAGAGATACCAAACCTAATGCAAGAATGATAAAAAATTAATACAAGGTTACATTTACGTCCAAACATGACCCAAGAACATGTCATTAACCATGCAAGGCCCCATTTCATCACATGAAACTATGCAAGAAGAAACACTCCACATTTCATGTGAAAACTCCTAGAAAATAGGTCCCCAAGAAAAATGGTCATAACTTTTTACTCATAATGAGTTAGGACTTGATCCCTTGGGAAAAGATATTATTTTAGGTCCTCTTTAATTATCTAGGAGAGAAAAGGCTGATTCATTAAGGATCAATGGTTCCACTTCATAGAATCAGCACCAAAACTACAGGAAAATATAGTTCTCACGGCAAGGAAAATAACTCCAACTTTGAAACAAATCTTCCAAGATCTCCCAAACCATGCCACCTCAAGAGATGTGATATTATGAATATCCTCCACATACATCAAGAAGAAACCTCCTTTTAGTGCACATGCCAAAGATCTCCACAGATCATCGCAACACAGAAACTCAAAAAGCTGCCAAAAACAACGTAATGCATCCCTCTAATAGGGAATTCCTCCAAGACAAAGAAAGATCTTCAAGAACCCAAAATTCTCCTACATCAAAAGAGTTTCTATGTGTTCTACATTAATAATTTTTGATAAAATCCTAGTTTCAAGGATGGCACCAAGAATAAAATTTAAGGGGAAGGTAGAATACCATGAAAGGGTTGTTTCTATTAATCTCCTAGAATAGCTCAATCATTCCACCAATGATTCATCAAAGTTAAAAGAATTAGTGCCTTAAAACCCTAGCCTTAGGGTCATAGATGGTTTGTATGACAAGGGAAAATATATGAGAGATGAAAACATTAAGGTCTCTGGTTTGGTGTTATTTAGGGTAGGCTTTGGACAAAGACATGCTTTTTCTCCCAGTAGTAATGTGTGTCAGTTTGATGTGGGGAAACTGGTTGTTCCAAATATTTTTACATGGATGCTAATGTTTTACTCCAGGTTGCAAATAATTATGATCATGTAGAAAGGGTGGTTAGGGATATGAATGGAAACCCTATGATTATTATTTCTACCAAGAAAATTAGAGAGGTGTTTCAATTGAGTGAGCCTACCAATGACCTAGAAAGAATAGATTTTGATGAGCTAAAACATATTTACAATGCCCAAAGGGATTATCTCAAAAGTGGTCCTTTAAGGGAATTCTTTGATAAGGTGGGAGGATTGACTGTAGTGGGACCTAAGACACCAGAGGCCATCAAGTTAGATTATTTTAATTTAAAAGAAAAGGGTATGTATTGGTCATTGTGTCAGATTTTTGGTGAAGATTCTGAAGAAGAGATGCCAGTTCATTATCTGTTTATGATGGCACAAATTTTGCATCCCTACCTAGCAGTAACTTTTGATTTTTCTCCCTTTTTGGCTGAATTAATACACAATGGGCCAATAGGAATTTACAAGGGTAAGGTTGATAGACCTTTTGGTTTGTATTCTCTAATGATGTACATGTTCCTGTACAAAGGTTTAGACTATTTTGAAAAGGAGGTGGACCTAATCAAAGAGAAGGATGGTGAAGAAATGCCAGTCTAGTTGTGGAACCTAAACATGACATGGGATTGAAATGAAGCTAGTTTTGTATCTTTTGATAGATGCTTTGCATCTAGGCTTAGGACCCTATTGTTTTTCAGAAAACCCAAGAGTCCCAAGAGCATTATTGGAATTTCTTAGGACACAACAGTTTGATACTAATATCAAGATTGTGCATAATTGGGGTGGCATCATTCTATACCATGTTTCTACTATTTTCAAAGTTTATGGCTTTAGGGGGGACTTCATTTATCCTACCATACCAAGCTCCTTTGAAAGTTGGCCTACCAAAAATTTTAAGGCAGATTGGAGGAATACAAGACTTCTCCCTCACAGGAAAAGGTAGGGGAACTATATTTTTAACAATCACCATTGCACACCAATTTGTGATTACAAAGGGTGGTTGGACACACATGGACAAAATTTTGGAACCATACCACATGGCTACCTTAGTTGAAAGGTCTATAGATCCTAATGGATTTTCCAATGATATGTTTAAAAAGAGAACCAAATGTGTAACCATGGATCATGTTTTTAATTTCCCTGAAGACATAATTAGTAATATTTTTATTTACAAGAGAAGGAAACTAGAAAACAAAAATGGCTAATGTATAAGAAGACACTAGATTTTGTACAACACTATGTCAGGGATTATGATCCCTTGAAAGAATTTAAATCTTTTGAGAAGAAAGTTGAAGCTCTTATGAGCCATTTTGAGAGTATAACACAAACCCTAAATGAGGAAAAGGACATGGTGATGAAAACAAAACCAGAGAGGGCCACATTTGTGCTAAGTAAGCTAGCATTTGCAAGGATGATTCCTCTTGGAAGTTATATTGCATAGAGAAGGCCTGGGTACAGTGTGGAGGTGCCATGGCCAAATATACAATAGATGAGTGAAAGGGTAGAAGATATCCCTTCCTCTTCTAGAGGAGTAGGAATGCAAGAGAAAACAAGGTATTCTCCCATGTCACTAGCGAATAGACCCATTGATATTGATTAAGATTCCCCACCTCTCCAAAAGAGACAAAGAATAGAAGAAATACCACAAAAAAGTGAGGATGTCTATTCTCCCACTCAATCACCACTCAACATTGTTGATCAATAGGAGATGACAGAGAAATTACAAATATTGGGGAGCCTAGGTTAAATTTTCATGACCCATGAGGAAATTAATGAAGGAGTTCTTGACCCTCCTATGGATACAGAAATGGATTTAACTATTAGAGAATGAGTTGGCAAGGAATTGGATCCTATCACTAAGAAAGCTTGTGATGACTTTATTGCAGATGATGCCTATGTTAAGGCTAGGGCTTTTATGTAGTTCTTATGGAAAACTCACATAGGTCAATTCAAAGAAACCCATGAGAAGAGACATGAGGAAAATCTAGAAAAGGACCTAACTATCATTGTGGATGAGGTTAGGAAGGAAATGATGGAGAGGTTTGAAAGGGTGACCAAAGAACAAGAAAGAGATTTGGTAAGAAATGTAGGGGTACTCAGCCTCCCTTAATATGATATTGTTGATTCAATTGTCCTAGATGTTGTTATGAAGAAAGTCACATCAGTGTACAAGACCAAAGAAGAAGTAGAATAGGCCATTAAAGGTGTCACATTTACTGATAATCTCCAGGCTTTGGTCATGAGGTCTCTTTGAGGAAGGACAAAGGAAAAAAATGAAAACAAGTTGTCATGAGTGATCTCTCTAGCAGTCTCTTAGTGAAAAGAGTAAATGAGACTTCATGGGTTGAAGGCTCAAGATTGGCCCTGGAAACTTCCAAGCTTAGAATGAAGGTGGTAGAAAGAGAAGCTAGGGAAAATGAAGAGTTCACATTAAAGCTAGAAATAGTTTTCAAGGCTTATGGTGAGATGAAAAAAGAGATAAGTGAAAAAGATAGGACAATAGTTGAATTAAGAAGATAGTTGGGAGAACAAGGGAAAATTCATATGTGGGTTCAGTTAAAAATTGCTTCCTCCCCTTCCAGGCCTACTTCATGTAGTCCTATCATAGATTATCCTTCTTCCCCTTTTCCTCCATTTACTCATGGGGATCTGCTTATTGAAAAGGATAAAAGATTAAAAGGTGAAAGAAAATTATTTAATGAGGGAAAGTTGGAAATTTATATGAAGTTAGAGGATAACGTAAGAGACCCAATTTTGTAGTTTGTTCAGAGCATTGAGCCAAATGGTATTTACCAGAGTGGTGAACAATTAATGAAAAATTTGAATTCTTTTAAGGAGGAAAAAGCCACTGTAGACCCAATTTTGGATAGATGGATTGGTAGGTAGGATAGAAGAAAATTATTTTATTCTTAAATAAAGGCTCAACAAGTTGAAGATGCACAAATAAAGAATACTCACAATTTAGTTAAGAGCTTGTTTGAGTATTTTTGTCAAGACATAAAATGTAAAAAGGAAAGCATCAGTGCTAAGAGGGAAGTATTATCAAGATTGTTTTGAAATGTTTCCGGGTATTTTTAGAAAGAATGGAGAGTTAAAAGAAAAAGGGACATGGCTTGGACAAGTAGATGATGATTTGTCAATTAGAGTAAGTAGTATTTTGAATTCACATAGTAACATCCTTTTTGTCCAAAAAATTGAAACTTTAGAGAATGCAAGGGTACATTTTGGGTCCCTAAATAAAGAATTTCAATAGATAAAGGTTTATTTGGATGTCTTGGTAAAGAAGAGAGATGAGGTGGTTTATTTTGTTAGGAATGGAAATATTGAGAGGGGTGGGGTGAATTAGTGTTCTATATATTATTACTTTTTCTGATCTCTTGAAACTTAACTTAATTTCTTAAGTACTAAAATGAATATCAATGAAAGTAAGATAAACAACCATAACACATAACACAAAATATGATTATGGGGAAACCCAAATAGGTAAAAACCTCGGTGGGAAATGACACCCACTAAGAACTGCACTAGTGTATTATGATCCATGTTAGAAGATCTTACAACCCTGTTAGGAGTTGATCTTACAATGCAATAAGTATAGTGACTTGGTCAAGGGTCAGACCCTATTAGGAGTCTTTTACAATAACCCTATTAGGGGTGGTGGCTCACTTCCAGAGCTCACTACTCAATGAGAAGGCTACAACCTCCTAGATATTAGATACACACTATATCTACCAATGGTGAACTATTGTTGTGACACTACTTGTATGATCAGTTCATTTTGTGTGTTGATGCTTTAGCCTCTTGTAAAGCACTACAACATTCTAAATTATCTTTGCATACCTTTTCTCTACTACAATCAACTCTATATCTCATCGCATACTCAAATACAAAGGCACATGTCTTATTTCTATGTGCATACAAAACTATTACATACAACGCTTCCAAATGAATTGGCTCAAGTGTGTTTACAAAAAATGATATTAAAATGTCTATAACCTAAATAAAATAGGTGTATAGCCTTTAAAAAACAATATTATAAGCACTAACCAAATTACCAACAGTTGGCTTCATGCTTTGTTCTATTTTGCAGCTCAGTGTTTGTGTCACTTCATCTAGCTATAACTTCTTCATACTATCTCATATGATCATGCACTCTTAGACTTAGCATGATTACATACTCAGAAGCTTATATTCAAGGGCACATTCCATAACTTGGTCATACACATGTGCGTTGATGGTCTATTCATCTAGTGCTCTGCTGACTGTCCATTCTTCCATACTTAGCCATTTTCTGATCTTATGAGTAAGTGCGCCAACTCCAAAACTCCATATGACTTTCTTTCCATAATGACAACACTTAATTATGGTCATATACAATAGTATATTCAACTTGCCAACAATCTCCCCCTTTTTCATTAATGGAAACAAAGGAATATGGAAAAGTTACTAACTGTATCTTTATACAAAACTTTCTAACATATACTCTATCTTGTATCTCCCTTATACTATATACTTTACTCCCTTTTTACATCATATATACTACTCCATATTCTCCCTTCTAATATATACTCTACTCCCCCTTTTACATTAATGACAAAGGTGCTCAAAAATGTATCTATAAGTACTTACATTGATAATATATCATGGTATGTAGTCTGAAGGTTTGCAATTTCTTGCTGCCAAAATGCCTTCAGTGCATCTACTATTTGGAGATGGGTGCACAAAGAATAATTCAATTTATGCATCTCCTCCAACTCTGAATTCAAATCTTGAACATATGTCACAATATTGTCATCGATCTCCTTGATATTCTTGTTTAGCACATCTATTAAGGGCACAAGTGCATGTCTCAACTGAGCTTTCCTATCCCTTATCTTAACCATTTCTTGCTCTGCCTTCTCTATCTTATCCAACTTTCCTTGGTAGACATTATTGCACATATTTAAATTGGTGGAGGGATCTAGCACTGACTTCCTTACTGCTTCCATCATTGATTTAGCTTCCTAAATCTTCTTTGAAAGGTCTATAGTTAGTTTTTCCTTGTCCATACAATCAGTTATGATCTTTCTTCCTTTAGTTGCTATCTCCTTCAATAAAGCTTGACCAACCTTTAGTGAACTAAGGTCAAGCGTGAAGTTTATTGTCAGCTCACTCAATGTTTTCTTAAGGTATTTCTCTTCTTCTATCTTGGATGTTGATTCCTCAACACTTGAGAAATTTTCTTTGAAGCATGTCATGATGGTGCTGACATCATCCACTAAATGTACACTAGACACTTTCTTGTCTGTAGGGAGTAAGCCATTCAGAATGTTGAATAACTCAACAAACAATGGATTCCTCATAACCTATTTCTCCTT
Source organism: Chamaecyparis obtusa (assembly GCA_027943335.1). Taxonomy (NCBI): domain Eukaryota; kingdom Viridiplantae; phylum Streptophyta; class Pinopsida; order Cupressales; family Cupressaceae; genus Chamaecyparis; species Chamaecyparis obtusa. The sequence goes on along the minus strand of BSBK01001755.1, from coordinate 3,203,704 downwards.
GGCTTTCTCCACTAATAACACACTGATCTTAATCGGGTCTTCTTCTCCCGATGGGTCTAGACTTGTGTTAGGAGTCAAAATTGACAACAATGACATTGAGGGCTTAGGAGTAAGGAGTGAAATTTGACTAACATCCATTACCTTAGTCTTTACAATTACTATTGTTTCATTAGAGGGCTCATCTGCAAGTTCATTTTTCTCCTCTTTCTCCTTTTCTTTTTCCTTCTCCTCTTCTTATTCCCATCCTGTTAGATTCACAATCTCCACATCTTCTTGCTGCTTAGGTGAATTATCACCACATAGTATTTCAACCTCTTCTATACTTGCAAAGGCTTCCTCAAACTTGTCTAAGTCCTTATTTGTGGCCTCCATTGATATCTCCACATTATCAATCATAATTGTTTCATCTTTTGTTCTAAGCATGGGCGTAGACTCCATTGCATCAGTAGACATTGTCACTATGGGTGCTGAGTCCTACAGACCTATTATAGGTACATTAGGGACCTCGGCTACTTTTAATTTCTCAATAGGAGCTTGGGTTGCAGGCATGGATGATGGTTGCATGTGTTGTTCCAAAAATACCTTCTCAAAGGATTTTTTAGTCTCCTTAGCAACCAATTCATAATCCTTATTCATAATCTGTAAAGTTCTTAATTTGGCTCTAAGGTGAGGCTTCACCAAATTTATTAACAAATATTTTTCTTCAATTGAACATACTAGTAGGTTATCATCCAATGTCTTCTCTCTTATTCTGAAATCTTCTTCAAAAGCTTGTCTTTTCAATGTATCCAAAAATCCCCAAACTTAATCTAGAATGACTATCTTAAGTTCTAGAATAGTCTTTTTAAACTTGATCATATGCTTGATTAACATATCATGGATCTCAAATTTGTCTATCTCATGATATTTGTCATAAAACTTAGCTATTTGATCAATTATTCACTCATCTACTACTCTTGTTCTCAATACTTATAGGTTTGGTAGGAATCCTACCTCAGGAGGTGGTTGAACATTTTTGCCTCGTCTTCTTATGGATCTAGCTAATGGATGGCTTGTGATAGGCTTCTTCTTCCTCTTAGGCATCTTACTTGGATCAGGAGATGCTTCAGTGGACTCCAAGTCAATTATTTCTATGGGCACATGAGCGATATCATTTTTCTTACTCTTCTTTTCCTTAGGATCATCTATTTTCTCAATTTTCACTTTCTTCTCGTTAGGGTCATCAACCTTCTTTGTTTTTGCTTCAGAAGAGGGTGTGCTCTCAAGTTACATTGTAATCTTGGCTTCCCTTGCCTTATCTAGGTCAGCTTGAGTGACACCATGAACCTTTAGTATCTTAGAGGTGATTGTAGATGCTTTCCTCTTGGTCACAACACTCTTTAGGATTGAATCAACTTGTCTAGTCTTTTCTTCTTAAGTACCCCATCTTGGTTCATTGGGATCTTTGGGAACTGATAGTAGAACTTGTGCATATGCTTCCAAAACCTATTCTTACACTTTATAACCAAGTGGATGGATCCACTTATTCCTAGGCTCTACAGCTTCCATACAAGTTATGTATGTCTCCACCATGAAAAAAATGATGTCCTTGTACTTTTCAACTATGCTCTTAGGTATGCTATACCTTCTCTGCATCTTTATCCTAAATGCCTTGATTTCCAATTCCATGAAATCTCTCAAGGTACTCTTAGATGATGCCTTGAATGAAATTTGAGGTATTGTAGGCAAGCTCCTATCTAGATAAAGATTTGATACTTTTCCAACTATATGGAAGTACATATAGATTATTAGTGATCCAAACCTGAATATCTTACTCTTGTCATGTTTGATTTCCCTATTATTGTCCATCAACTGTGTGTGCAAGATTTCACACAAGTTGAAGTTTCTATTTTCTTTTACAACCCTTATGGCTACTAGAATAGTGGCTACATACACACTACTTACACTGTTTGCATGCTAGAATCTATATCCAAGTATCATAGACATTAGTTTTATATCTTTCTCTTCAATTGGCTCAATTGTCATCCCACACTTATCATTCTAGGATTTACAAGATTTCTCTACCAGTTTCTTGACATTCTTGCCAGTGGGAAGGATGATGTTGGTCTTAGAAAATCCAATCATCTCATGAATGAGATCAGTAGTTATTCAAACTGGAACTTCTCCTATCCAAAATAGGTCATCATGAATTATTCTTAATAATATCTTTATCCATTTAGATTCATAAAACTTAGATGTTGTGGCATACTCAATAATAGGGTTGTCTTCTAAGTGCATGAACTCATCAATGAATTTTTTGTCTAGATTCATCATGGTTTCTATTTGCGACCTGATTCTATCTAATCCAATAGGTTATTTCTTGCAATAAAGATATGCGTATATGTCCTCTATGTGCATAACTCCCATAGGAGTCCTAGAGAATTAATGCAATCAAGGTTGGTGAATCCAATTAAGGATAGACTGACCTTGTAGCCAAACCAATATGTAGCAGAAATACACAATAACAATAAAAAATCTGCAATGAAACAAAAGTCTTTATTCATGAAAACACCAATTACATGCAATGTGCTGGGCTATAATGCCTTCCCAGTTACGGCCAATTACAAAGCAAGTAACAATCTACGAGATCTCATAGGATCAAAATCTTTTCCCCAATATCAACGTCCAACTAGTCCAGGTCTACAATAGGCAACACATTGGTAGGCACCTAGGAAAGATCTAAACTTGTACTCAAACTTCCAAGCAATCTTCCTGCTCCCAAGCTCGTAGGCTAGTAACCTTCCAACCAACAATCTGATGCCTAAACATCTACCCAAGCATCCTATAAATATTGATTCCTAGCCACAAGTCGGCTGATGAAACAATAAACTCCTACTATCAAATATTAAATGTTAAAACATCAGTCGGCTCTCACATAGCCTTACAAAATAAATAAACTCTTCAAAAGATGGCCCCAACAATCATCAAATATGCATAGAAGAATGTAACACACTAGATCTAGGTCCCCACATGTCCAACTGTCAATCCATAACTCGAGGACCATGACCCATATTAAATGCACCAGTCATCCAAGCCGATTCATCCAAATAATCCAATTGGTAAGAAAGAACACTGAGCAATAGAGGAAATAATCGAGTGCTAGTCAACTGACCATGCTAAGCATGAATGAGAAACATAGTAATTACTGAGTGCTAGTGAATCGATGCCTTCAGTCACTGAGCCTTCTTCAGAGACTGAGCAACCAGTCTCCCAAACTGAGCAAGAACTCCACCAAACTAAGTTTAAAACCAATAATCTACCATCAAAGACAAATGTATTTTTGGTTGCTATAGGATTTCCAAGAATCCTAGGATGCTCCTGCATTAGACACCCCAGGTAAGAAAGATTTTCTCATAAGGAAATTAGGAATGCCTCAAGGGAATCAGAGTAGGTATGCTAAATCTGTTCTTCACCCATATCTCCTCTTGTCCTTCATCCCAAGTAGTCTTCACTTCATTCACTGTCTTATGCAAAAAGTCCTCCTACCTTCCACTTTATTAACTCCTCTGGTCGGCAACTGATAGAAATTGACTTTGACCACTACCGACCACCTCAATGCCCCAGTAAGGTTCATTCATCTCAGATTCTTCAACCAACTCAGTATCATCTACATCTCCCTATGTCATAAATGTCACCATCTACTGAACTATCTCTGCCAGCAAAACCATCTGCTTCTTAATCTCAACAAACTCTTCTAATATCTCTTTCTCCTTCCCATTCAAACTAGAATCAACAGGAATAGGTTCTTCCACCTTGTGCTCTTGAGGTTTTTCATGAGGAAAACACCTGACAACTCCACATCCTTTAACCCCTATCTCCTATAAAGGTATCAGCTTATGCCAAGCTCCTTCATGCCCAACCACATAAGTGTTAGCATGACCATCAAACAAAACATTTCTGTCAAACTGCCAAGGTCTTCTGAGCAACAAATGATAGACATCCATAGGCAACACATCACATAATATCTCATCATGGTAAGATCCAATCTAGAAATTAACCAAGCATTGTTCTTTAAATCTAACATTAGAAACATCTTGTATCCAACTAATCTCATAAGGATTAGGATGTTTCCTTCTTTCCAAATTTAATTTACTAACCATTTCATTTGAAACAAAGCTCTCAAAACTACCACCATCAACTAGAACATTACATACCTTATCTTTTCACTTGACACAGGCAAGGATGGAGGATCCAATAAAGGATGGTCCAAGCCTACACTACAAGTTATAACAACACCAAGCACAATGAAATATAACAAGATAATTCTTCAAAATAGAATTTCATTCAACATGCCTGACTATAAGGCCTTCTGGGTTTTGGCCTATTACAATGAAATAAAAAAGTGTCAGCAAGATCTCACAAGATCCAAGGAGCCACCAACTAGTTCAAATCTGCAACAAGCAGCCTCTGATAGGAACAACCATCACAGGATCTGAACTTGTACTCACACTTCCAAGCAACCCCTTGCTGTGCTAAGCCCGCAGGCCACTAGTTCTAATACAAACTCCTAGATTCACAAATATACTTCTACACTACTCTTCCTAATGATATAAGGATCATCTACTACTCAACTTCTTAGTAAACATCTACTCAAGCTCTCAATGTATAGCCAGGTAAGCCACAAGTCGGCCAATCAGGCATTTAATTACAATATAGGTCCAGTCCAATAAGAGAAACCAAAACTAATGAAAGAATGATCAAAAATTAATGCACCTTTGGATTAGGTCCACACATGACCCAAAAACATTCCTTTAAGGATGAAAGGCCCCATTTGATCACACAAAACCATGCAAGAAGAAACAATCCACGTTTCGCATGAAAACTTCTAGAAAATAGGTCCCTAAGAAAAATGGGCATAAATTTTTACTCATAATGAATTAGGACATGCGCCTATGTGAAAAGATATTAATTTAGGTCCTATAAAATTCACTAAGGGTGCATAGGATGAATTATTAAGGATCATGGGTTCCACATCCCGCAATCAGCTCCAAAACTGCAAGAAAATACTATTCTGACGGCAAGGAAAATAGCTGTAACTTTGAGATTGCCCATCCAATTTCTCTCAAACCATGCCACCTCAAGATCTAGTACCTTAGACATATATTCCACATACATAAAGTAACAAACTCCTTTTAGAACACATTTCAAAGATCTCCATAGATCATCGCAACACAAAAACTTAGAAAGCTACCAAAAACAAAGTATTGCATCCCTCTGCCAGGGAATTCCAAAATGCTCCTACATCAGACTACCTAGGTAAATAAAAAGTATTTCCCATACTTTAATCTCAAGATAATTACATGAAATCAACTTCATCTTCACCAAAGGCTTCCAATCCCTCAAGGATAAGAGAATAAATCTAAAAATCAACCATCTATGCTTCATCCATTCAAACATAAGGATCAGATGAATCTCAACAATCCAATTAGCATACCATTGATCACCACAACCTATCTCAGCAACAAGAGTATCCAAATCCCCAACAAGTAGATCCAAAGTTATATCCACATCAATATGAAATCCCTCATCATTAGCATCACATATCTACAACTCATCACAAGACTTATTACTGTCAACCAGCAATTCAAGTCCACAACCAACAAATAAGATCTGTACCATAACATTGAAAAAAAAAAAGTCACCAACACCACCATCACAAAGGTGTTCATCAATAGATAACTCATCACCAACATCAATCTGATCACACTCAACTAGATGCTCCATAATCTCCATGTCATACACAACCAATTGAACATGAAAACAAATCTTCTCACCCACCTCAACAAGGTCAACAACATCATCGACAACCACAAGTATCTTAGCAACAACCACAAGTTGCTCTATAGGTTTCATGTCAGAATCCACCAACTGAGCATCAAAACCAATCTCTTCACCACCAAAAATCTCATTGCACACAACAAGATACTCTATAAGTTCCATGCCAGATCCATCCATTTGATCATGCAAACCAAGACATTTCATCAACTCGAGCCAAGTCATTAGGGACTTTGACAAGTTGTCGTTGTCTCTGCACAAGCTTCTTCTTTGTAGTCTGCCTTCTTAATTCCTCTTGTAGGTCTTGCACTTGTTTCTTCAAAGCTCTAAATTCCTATGCAATCGCACTAAGGTCCAATCCTCTTGGAGACATCCTTCAAGATCTTCAAAAACCCAAGGCAAAAAATCACCAACAAGGTCCTGGTGCAAATAGCCTCAACTCAATTTTCACTCTCAAGATCTTCAAACTCTGATACTACTTGACACAGGTCAAGTAAGGAGGATCCAATTAAGGATAGTCCAAACAAGTAGCAGAACACCACAATGCATAATTACACAACAAGAATATTTTTTCAACTTAATTACATGGCTGACGTAGGGCAGGGATGCAGGATCCAATAATGGATGGTCCAAACCTACAACTGCCAATCCATAAGTCAAGGAGCATGACCCATATTAAATGCACCAGTCGACCAAGCTGATTCATCCAAATAATCCAATTGGTAAGCAAGAACATCAAGTAACAAAGGAAATAACCAAGCATCAGTCAACTAACCACGCTAAGCATGACCAAGAAACATAGTAATTATCGAGCGCTAGTGAACCGATGCCTTCAATCACTGAGCATTCTTCAAAGACCAAGAAACTAGTCTCCCAAACTGAGAAATAACTCCACCAAACTAAGTTCAAAACCAATAATCTACCATCAAAGACAAACATATTTTTGGTTGATACAGGATTGCCATGAATTCTAGGATGCTCCTGCATCAAGAATGCTCCTTCCAAATCATCTAGGGTAGACTTGAATGAATGCTTCTTAAATATGTCTCTTTTCCTTTCGACAACATCAAATACAACTAGAGTAGCCATAACTTACTTGTTTAATCACTTGAAATGAGTTTCCAAGGGTTTCTGGATCGTCATGACCAAACTAGGGTTCTGTAACAATAAACACACTTCTTCATTGATAATCAAACTACAATTCTTCACAATTCAACTGCTTGAACTCCTGTGATCTTTAGACTCTCAAACTTGAATGCAAATGTGTGAATAAAGTATCTTTGGTGACTATAAAAACAAATTTCTACCATTAATGCTTGCCATGTAAACACATAATGCAATAGAGAATTTCAATCTTCATCTCTGCTATCAATCAGGTAGTGCGCTCTTTCATACTACATCAACTAGTCTCCAAACAGTTATATCCAAAGGCGCATATTCTAAGGGTGAGTATACTAGCCGCGTAGGGGTTTAGAGCTAACCTAGCTCCCTCTATGACCATGATGGTCATTTAACCATAAATAGGAGATGCATCCATCACGGATGCATCCTCAACTATTTCATCAACATTATCCTTATTTTCTTCTATCCAAATCAAGCTCGCATCTTCTGTAGCTTGTAAAAACTTGACTTCTCCTACTTCATCCAATATTGATCCTTCTAAATTTTTAGGGCTTTCTTGTCTTTTCACTTTTGTCCTGCAAAACTTTGAGATATTTCCATCCTTGTCAAAAGAGTGACAAATAACTGGAGGCCTTATATTCCTCAGTGCATTGATGTGGGTTACCATTTTGCACTGTCTAGCTGTATGACCATTATAATTACATATATGACATGTAATGTTCTAAGGAATTCTAAAATTTTGCTGAGGATGATTTCTCTAACTTTGCTAATTCTGATTTCTTTGATTTGATCTACAATTCAAAGCTCTATGACCAAACTTATTGCATGGATAATAGTAATCATTGAAAGGTCTTACCTCTTTACAATCTCTTGTTATGTGTCCATTCTTGTTATAGGCATAACAAGTTTTGTTTACTGGCTTATGCTCATCTTTAGATAGTTTTTGTTTATCTTTAGTATGATGTTTAGTCTTCTTGGCTTTTGTAGAGTCTTCTAATGCATTCATGCTTCCTTTCATATCATTGATTTGATTTTGTGCTTCAGTGAATCCAATACCAGAGGTATATCCCTTAATCTTTTGTACATACAATTGTGACTCTATTAGATCTTTTCTTGTTTTCAATTTCTCAATATGACTCTTTGCTTCAGTCAATTCAAATTCCACTTGCTTCTTGATGTTCTCTAACTCCAAGATTTTCATGTTTTCTTGCCTTAGTACTTCATCCAATTGCTTGTTTTCTTTGACCTGTTCTTCATAGGCTTCTTAATAGTTAAATATATTTTCATTGATGAACTCTTCAATCTAATCCTTTAGAGATGTGTTTTCATCATTCAGCTTTTTGACCATTTTCCCTAAATCACTGTTTGAACAATTCTTCAAATCTTTTCTCAGTTTCTTGATGAATACTTGAGAACCACTAACCTTTAGTTTCATTTCTTCAATTTCCTTTTTAGATTTGTCAAGGTCTTTAAGAGTTGCTTCAAGATTCTTCTTCAGATGTTTCATTTCTTCCAAACCCATGATCTCCTCAAGTGGTTAAACTTGTCTTCAGAGGACCAAATCTCTGATACCAATTTTTAGGAATGGTAACACTAAGAGGGGACGTGAATCAATGTTTTATATATTATTACTTTTTCTGATCTCTTGAAACTTAACTTAATTACTTAAGTACTAAAATGAATATCAATGCAAGTAATATAAACAACCATAACACATAATACCAAATATGATTACAGGGAAACCCAAATAGGTAAAAACCCTAGTGGGATTTGACACCCACTAAGAACTGCACTAGTGTATTATGATCCCTATTAGAAGATCTTACAACCCTATTAGGAGTTGATATTTACAATGCAATAAGTACAGTGGCCTGGTCAAGGGTCAGACCCTGTTAGGGGTGGTGGCTCACTTCCAAAGCTCACTACTCAATGAGAAGGCTACAACCTCGTGGATATCAGATACACACTATATCTACCAATGGTGAACTTTTGTTGTGACACTACTTGTCTGATCAATTCCTTTTGTGTGTTGATGCTTTAGCCTCTTGTAAAGCACCAAAACATTCTAACTTCTATTCACATACTTCTTCTCTACTACAATCAACTCTATATCTCATCGCATACTCAAATACAAAGGTCCATGTCTTATTTATATGCACATACAAAACTATTCACTTGGTCAACCTTCAACCTATTACATACAACACTTCCAAATGGATTGGCTCAAGCATGTTTACAAACAATGATATTAACATGTCTATAACCTAAATACAATAGGTGCATAGCCTTTACAAAACAATATTATAAGTGCTAACCAAATTACCAACAGTCGGCTTCATGCGCTATTCTGTTCTGCCGCTCACTATCTGTGTCACTTCATATGGTTGTAACTTCTTCATACTATCTCATATGATCATGTGCTCTTAAACTTGGAATGATTTTTTAGAAAGTAAAGTCCACCAAGATAACTGAGAGGGGGGGTGAATTAGTTATCAGATAATTATAAATTTTATCATCTTCAACAACATTAAACCATATAAGCAATATAATTACCAGTCTATAATTTCATCAAAGAGTAAACTCTGGTGGGAATGATGCCCACAAAAGATGCACTAATGTGAATATTCCTTGTGAAAGGATGGACTCTATTAGGAGTCTTATGAAATAAATTTAGTACATATGAATCCTTGTTAGGAGATTTTGAATCCCTGTTAAAAGATTCTAACCCGGTTAAGAGTTATGGAAGACAGAAGGACCCACTACCCAAACAACTTCAAGGTAAGATCACTTAACACACTGTCCAAATAATCTTTGCATTAATAAATATAATATTATGTTACCTCTTCTCTGACTATGCCAAACCACACTCACTATTACATCAGATCTCAATTTCAGATCTATGTACTTCACATGTCTTCCTTCATAAATTTGCTTTCATACTTAGCTCTTTTCTTCACTTCATACATACAACATCACAACTACTGCTACCATATCATAATTACAAACTTTCACATTAAAAATAAATTAAAAAAAGGAAATGCATTCCTTCCTTTATACCACACTCAAATAATTACAAATGAGGTGACATACAATTACAAAATAAAAGTTTCCACACACTACACCAAAATTACACAAAATTGTCAGCTTCCAAATACAATAAATCCTCACTCATGCAACCTCAAAGAATACACTATCATCCACATCACTAACAATGTGTCTCCAACTTCCCTTTAATTGCACAAAACTAGATTCCATCCTGATTAGGAGATATCATCTAATTTCCACAAACTGCTACTCAGGAACAGTGCCTGAATACTACCTCCACCAAAATGATCATAACCTCCATGAATCAATGAATTACTATCTATGCTCTTAACCATAGACATATGACATATCAAAGAGTATAACCTCAACATCAAATAGTTCCAACTACAATAACCCACGTGTGCTAATCCAAACTTTGTCTGCTTCTCTGCAAGTCTTCGATAAATCACTGTGTTGACATCAATGAAAATCATAGTCATGAATGCAACAAAAAATGCTATAGAATGTCTACCAAACATTTATCATTCATTCCTAACAATCTCCCCCATTGAAAAACATGCAATGTTCCAAAAATCCAATACTGCAACACTACTTCAAATCCTCTTCATCAATCAAATCTTGCTTCGTTATCCTATGTAGTTCTCTCCAACAGATGTCTTAGATTGTTTTTCATGCATACTTCTCCCCCATTGACATCAATGATAGAAATTTCATCACTATGTCAACAACAACTCAATGTTAAAAGACACTTTTCAAAAAAGACATTTACTAGAGTCCTCATGACTTAGCTCAGATACACATACTCCCCCATAGAGGAAGTACCAACATCCTGTTGGAAACAATTGTCTAAAGAAAATTGCTACTCAAATTATGTATTGTCTTTGATGTCACACAATGTCATAGTCCCCAACAATCAGTACCTACCGAGCTCAGTCGGTCTGCCTGGAATTAAAATTAGTGCTTATCGAGTTCACTTGGTTATGAAAGGAAAATCAGCATTTACCAAGTTCACTCGGTTATCAAAGAAAATCAGCATTTACCGAGTTCACTCAGTTGTCAAAGAAAAGTTAGCATCTACCAAGTTCAGTCGGTTATCGAAGAAAATGGATTATCAGTGTTTACCGAGTTCCCTCGGTCTCCAAAAGATTGTAGAAGATTTCATTATGGTCACCAAGCACTGTCGGCCCTTGAAGGATCTTTGCAAATAAAGTTTGCTTAATTCAGCCGACTGTTATACTAAGTAATGCCGATTTGACAAATCTACAATCATATAAATAAAAGGTCAAATGTGAAAAATAAATAAACAGAATTATAGAAGAAGATATATAGAAGAGAGATAGGAAAGGTGTGTGTGAAATTGTGAAGGATGACCAGATATCCTTGAGGAGTAGCAGAGATATATTCGATCAGGAAGGATCTCACTTATACAAAATAGAGATCTATAATTAGCAAGGTAGTTGCATTATTATACAGGTCATTTTCATTGTTACTTTTTTGTCATTGTAACAGTGAATTCTAAATCTCTTAACCGAGTTGGTTTAACAACCATATTGTAAATCCTCTAACAAGGTGACAATTCCATTGAATTGTTCTCAAGACCTCTTACCAGGCCACTCCTAGTAGGGTGATTAAATCCTCTAACAAGGTCACACCTAATAGTGTGTTTTGTAACCTTTTACCGGGTTGGCTTCTAACCGGGCATCACTTCAGAAAAGTGAAAATCAATATCTAGATACATTGGTGGTTTTTCCCATATTGGGTTTCCACGTTAAATTCTGTGTCTCTTTTGTTCTTAATAGTTATCCTAATCATATACAAGTGGTGATGAATATCTAAAAGATAATTTTACTAATACTTTCTGCATCTACCAAGTTACTGCAATCTATTTACCGAGTGTTAAACAGATAATATTCATTAAGATATCCTAAGGGATCTGGAAAGAAATAATAGTGAAGTGTTTTATGGTTGACTGATTCACCCCCCCTCTCAGTCACTTCATCCATATTCCATCAATTAGTATCAGACCTTTTGGTGCTTGCAGGAAGGGTTTCAAGGACCTAAGCTAAAGATCAGGATGTCTTACAAGAGAGAAATTCCAAAGCTCAATAGAGATAACTTTTCAGCATGGCAAGGTCTCATGAGACTTCATCTGGCTTCCATTGGTGATTCAAGATGAAAATACATTGATGAAGAATACACAGTTCCTACTGGCGCATTAACTATTGAAGACATTGCAGAGAAAAAGAATCATAACACCATGATGATAGACATTGCATCAGCTCTCAGCTATGAAGAATTTGATGAAATTAAAGAATGCACTACTACATATGAAATGTGGATCACACTGAAGAAAATATATGGTGGTGATGCAAATGTGAAAAGAGCCAAAGCAGAAAGCCTAAGAGGACAGTTTGACAAGATGAATATGAAAGAAGATGAAAACATTGCAAAATATGTTGAAAGCATCAAAGCAAGTGTTAGTGCAATTAGAGCTTCTGGAGGAACAATCTCTAATGAAACTATTATAAGCAAGGTACTTAGAACATTACTCCCTATCTATGCAATAAGAGTATCAGCTATTCAAGAAAGAAGATGTGAAACAAACCACAATATAACTTTGGATGCTTTAGTTGGAAGATTGACAGCCTTTGAATTAGACAACTATGACAACTATGTTCCAAATTCCAAAAATATTGAGTCAGCATTTGAGGCCAAGGTTTCACTAAGGAAGAACAAGAAAATAAAAGAAGTTCAGTTAGAAAGTGAAGAAGTATCAGAAGAAAGTTCTGATAGTGATCTTGAAATTGTAGAAGCACTACTTGCAAAGAAGTACTCTAAAGGGAAAGGTAAATATAAAGGTAAAACTCCTTTAATCTATTTTTCATGTGAAGAAATTGGACATATTGCAGCTAGTTGCCCAAACAAGTAGGCCAAGGAAGAGAAGAAAGGTCACAAGTACTATGGCAAAAAGAATTTCAAATCATTCAAGGATAAAGGTAAGAAAACATGTTTTATGGCTAAAGATTCTGATGATAGTGAAGAAGAAATTGTCTTTATTGCTATAAAAGATGAATCTGATGATGATGAAGATAAGATGGCACTTATTTCTCATATAAGCAAAGATGATATATGGATAATAGATAGTGGATGTTCACACCACATGACTGGTGACAAGACAAAATTTGAATACCTAGAAGACTGTGATAGTGGCAATGTAAGATTTGGAAACAATGAACCTTGTTGTATTAAAGGAAAAGGAAGAATCTCATTAACCAAAGAAATCATATGTGATAATGCTTATTGGGTTGAAGGACTAAAACATAATCTTCTAAGTGTAGCACAGCTAATCAACACTGGTTTCAAGGTTGAATTCATGAATAGTCAAGCAAGACTGCTGGATGGAAAAGGAAAACTCATTGGATCAGGCAAACAAACAAAAGGTAACTTATTTTATCTTGATCTCAGTGAATATTCATGTTTTATTGCTCAAATTGAAGAAAGTTGGCTATGGCACAAAAGGTTATGTCATGTGAATTTTGATAACATGATGAAAATAAGCAAATTCAAGAAGGTAAGAGGCATTCCTACTTTGAAGAAACCTGATACTGGTCTATGTAAGAATTGTCAGATTGGAAAAATGAGTAAGACTAGTTTTAAGAGTAAGAACTATCAGTCTAAAGAGATTTTGGAAATTGTGCATACTGATTTATGTGGACCTATTGGAATAGAAAGCTATACTGGAGATAAATTCTTTATTCTTTTCGTTGATGATTATTCTAGAATGATGACTGTTATGTATTTAAGAGAAAAGTCAAAAGCATTTGAAAAATTCAAATGGTACTTGGCAAGAGTGGAAAAGGAAATAGGGAAAAGATTGAAATGCTTAAGATCAGACAGAGGTGGTGAATTCATCTCCCATGAATTTAACAACTTTTGCATTGAAAGAGGAATCAAAAGACAGGTATCAGCTCCTAGAAATCCTGAGTAGAATGGAACAGCAGAAAGAAGAAACAGATCTATTATGGATTGTGCAAGGACTCTAATGATAGAAAAGAACATCGCCATAAAGTACTGGAAGGAAGCTATCAGCACTGCAGTTCATACCTTGAACTGAGTACAATTGAAGAAAGACACATTCAAAACTCCTTATATCTTAAAAGAATCCAGAAGAAATAAATTTGATGTGAAAAGTGATGAAGGAATATTCCTAGGATATTCTAGCAAAAGAAAGGCATACAAATGTCTGAACTTGTCTACTCACAAAGTCATAGAAAGTATACATGTAAAATTTGATGAGTTTGCAGAAAAGACTGAAGAAGAAAGCAAAAGGGAACCTAAAAACTATAGGAGATTCATTTACATTGAACCTGAAACATTGCCAGACACAACTATCAATGAGGAAACTATATCTACCGAGCCTAGCACAGTAACTGAGTCACAGGAAGAAGTTCAAACTGAGTCACAGGAAGAAGTTCAAACCGAGTCACAGGAAGAAATTCAAACTGAGTCTCAGCCTAAAGTTACCAAGAAAATATCTACCCAGCCAGAGCAACCTGAAGAAGAGATCCTAGAAGACAACAACATGACTCATTCAAAAAGCAAGGAACCTATACTAGCCAAATATTTCAGAAGGCATCATACACTAGATCAAATTATTGGAAACAAATTAGACGGTACTATGACAAGAAGTAAGCTAAAAGGTACATGTCTGCTTACTGATTTTGAACCTAGAAATATCAAAGATGCATTGAAAAATGAAAGTTGGATTGAAGCAATGAATGAAGAATTAGAACAAATACAAAAGAACAAAACATGGACTCTTGTACCTAGACCTAAAGATAAGAATGTAATTGGAACAAAATGGGTATTCAGGAATAAGCTGAATGAAGATGGTCAAGTATCTAGAAACAAAGCTAGATTGGTATGTAAAGGTTATTCTCAAGAAGAAGGTATAGATTATGGTGAAAATTTTTCTCCTGTTGCAAGATTAGAAGGTGTAAGAACTCTACTTGCTTATGCAGCACATAAAGGATTTAAGGTATATCAGATGGATATAAAATCTGCATTTCTCAATGGAATTCTTGATGAAGAAGTCTACATTGAGCAACCTGAAGGTTTTGTTGATCCAGATAAAAAGGACATGGTCTGCAAGTTACACAAAGCATTGTATGGTTTGAAACAAGCTCCTAGAGCATGGTATGAAAGACTCCATAACTATCTAATTCAGATTAATTTCAAAAGAGCCAATGATAACAACAATCTGTATATTAAAGAAGGACCGGATGACAAAATTGTATTGGCAGAAATATTTGTAGATGATACTATATTTATAGGGAATGATGATCAGTGCAAATAATTTTCAGAGCAAATGAACAAAGAATTTGAAATGTCTATGTTTGGTTTAATAAAATTCTTTGTTGGTCTTCAAATTTAGCAAAGAAAGAATGGTATATACATTACTCAATCTAAATACATTAAGGAAAATCATATGATGGCAATCAAAAGAATCTTAAGGTACTTAAGAGGAACTGAAGAATATGGTTTGTGGTATAAATTTGGAGGCAATCTAGACTTAAAAGTGTTTACTGATGCTGATTGGGTAGGGAACATTGATGACAGAAAGAGTACAAGTGGTGGAGCATTTTTTCTTGGAAAAAGACTGGTATCCTGGACCAGTAAAAAGGAAAATTGCACATCTCAATCCACAGCTGAAGCAGAATATGTTGCTACTGCAGTAAACTATTCAAATATTGTTTGGTTTAAATAGTTATTACAAGGTATGAAGGTTGAGATCAAAGAACCAGTTGTTATATTTTGTGACAATACCAGTGCAATAAACATTTCGAAGAATCTAGTAATGCATTCCAAAACCAAGCACATTGCTATTAAATATCACTTTGTCAGAGAATTGGTGCAGGACAAGGAAATCAGATTAGAATATATTCCTACAAAAGAGCAGATTGCAGACATTTTCACCAAACCATTACCCAAGGATGCATTTGTGTATCTAAGAGGTAAGTTAGGGGTCATTCCCCTATCCGAGGCTCACTAAATATAGTTTTAGTGATGCATCAACTAGAACATGATTGAAAATCAACATGTTGATGCAGCATATTCAAGGAATCACTGCATATGAATCAGTACTTGAGGTACATTAGTTTACACCGATAATATGTGAATTGTCTTTGGCATGTGTTGTCAAAGAGGGAGTGTTTGCTATGTCTTTGCTATTACTTCAAGAAATTTTCAATAGTTAGAAGGAAGAGTTTTTAAGAAAAAGGAAGTTTGCTGACAGAGGGAGATTTGAATCTGAACCGAGCTAATCCTTTCAAAATTTCTTATGCTATGACATATTGTGTTGCCATCAATGCCAAAGAGGGAGATTGTTGGAAACAATTGTCTAAAGAAAATTGCTACTCAAATTATGTATTTTCTTTGATGTCACACAATGTCATAGTCCCCAGCAATCAGTACCTACCGAGCTTAGTCGGTCTGCCTGGCATTAAAATTAGTGCTTACCGAGTTCACTCAGTTATCAAAGGAAAATCAGCATTTACCGAGTTCACTCGGTTATCAAAGAAAATCAGCATTTACCGAGTTCACTCGGTTGTCAAAGAAAAGTTAGCATCTACCGAGTTTAGTCGGTTATCGAAGAAAAAGGATTATCAGTATTTACCAAGTTCCCTCGGTCTCCAAAAGATTGTAGAAGATTTCATTATGGTCACCAAGCACTGTCGGCCCTTGAAGGATCTTTGCAAATAAAGTTTTCTTAATTCAGCCGACTGTTATACTAAGTAATGCCGATTTGACAAATCTACAATCATATAAATAAAAGGTCAAATGTGAAAAATAAATAAACAAAATTATAGAAGAAGATATATAGAAGAGAGACAGGAAAGGTGTGTGCGAAATTGTGAAGGATGACCAGATATCCTTGAGGAGCAGCAGAGATATATTCGATCAGGAAGGATCTCACTGATACAAAATAGAGATCTGTAATCAGCAAGGCAGTTGCATTATTATACAGGTCATTTTTATTGTTACCTTTTTATCATTGTAACAGTGAATTCTAAATCTCTTAACCGAGTTGGTTTAACAACCATATTGTAAATCCTCTAACAAGGTGACAATTCTATTGAATTGTTCTCAAGACCTCTTACCAGGCCACTCCTAGCAGGGTGATTAAATCCTCTAACAAGGTCACACCTAACAGTGTGTTTTGTAACTTTTTACCGGGTTGGCTTCTAATCGGGAATCACTTCAAAAAAGTGAAAATCAGTATCTAGATACATTGGTGGTTTTTCCCATATTGGGTTTCCACGTTAAATTTTGTGTCTCTTGTGTTCTTAATAGTTATCCTAATCATATACAAGTGGTGATGAATATCTAAAAGATAATTTTACTAATACTTTCTACATCTACCAAGTTACTGCAATCTATTTACCGAGTGTTAAACAGATAATATTCATTAAGATATCCTAAGGGATCTTGAAAGAAATAATAGTGAAGTGTTTTATGGTTGATTGATTCACCCCCCCCTCTTAGTCACTTCATCCATATTCCATCACATCCAGTCCAGAAGAAAGATAAGGCTCATATACCACTAGACAAATGCAACCAACTACATCACTTCTTAAAAGTAGGCTAGGGAATAACCCCAAGCATACCTCTCAAATACTTAAATTTATCCTTAGGCAAAGGCTTTGTAAATATATCTACTATCTATTCCTTTGTACTTATGTACTCAAGTCTGACTTCTTTCTCGGTAACTTTCTCTCTTACAACATGATACTTAATCTCTATATGCTTTGTCTTAGAATGTAATACAGGATTCTTATACATACTAACTATACTAGTGTTGTCACAATGTATAACAACAGGTTCAAATTTTTTTATTCCAATATCCTTTAGCATTTGCTTCATCCAAATTATCTAGTTACAATTGTTTGCTATTGCTACATATTCTACTTTTGCTGTGCTTTGTGAGATACAATTCTACTTCTTACTTAGCCAAGAAATTAATCTTCTTCAAAGGAAAAATGCTCCACCATTGGTGCTTTTCTTATCATCAACACTGCCTCCCCAATCAACATCTGTATATGCACATAGGGTAAAATCATCAGATTTTTCATACCATAATCCATAGTCCATTGTGCCTCTTAAATATCTCAGTATCCTCTTTACTACTACATAATGTGATTCTCTAGGTTCAGCTTGAAATCTTGCTACAATTCCAACTGAATGTGCTATATCAGGTCTTGTATGAGTCAAATACTACAATCCTTCAATCATAGATCTATATTTCTTCTATTCTACTGCAGGAGTCTCATATGTACTAGATAACTTATGTCCGATCACCATAGGTGTTCCAACTTGTTTACAATCCTCCATTATAAATATTTTCAACAAGTCATTCAAGTACTTTGTCTGACTTACAAAGATACCATCATTGTTTTGTGTTATCTATAATCCCAAAAAGTATTTCATCTCACCAATCATACTCATTTCAAATTCAGTCTTCATTTCATCAGAAAATTTTTCACTAGCTTCATCTTCACCTCCAAAGATAATGTCATCAACAAAAATAACTATAACTAACAAACTATTTTCAATTTCTTTTGTGTACAAATTTCTATCAGCTATTCCTTTTGTAAATCTCAACTTTAACAAATACTTATCCAGTCTTGCATACTAAGTTCTAGGTGCTTGTTTAGGTCTATATAAAGCTTTCTTCAATTTACATAACATGTCTCCTTCTTGAGTTAACGGAAAACCTTCAGGCTGCTCAATGTAGACTTCTTCTTCCAATTCTCCATTTAGAAATGTTGACTTCACATCCATCTAATATACTTTGAATTTCTTGTAAGCTGCATAAGCCAAAAACATTCTTACTACTTCAATTCTTGCAACAAGTGCAAAGGTTTCTTTATAGTCAATTCCTTCTTGTTGTGAGTAACCCTTACATACCAATCTTTCTTTGTTTCTTACTACTTCTCCTTGTTCATTCATCTTGTTTTTGAATACCCACTTAGTTCCAATAACATTCTTGTCTTTAGGTCTAGGGACCAATTCCCATGTCTTGTTCTTTTCAATCTGATCTAGTCCTTCTTTCATAGCATTATTCCAACTTTCATCTTCACAAGCTTCATTAGTAGTCTTAGGTTCAATTTGAGAAATCAAACATAACTGTTCTTGTGCCTTATTTCAAGTCAAAACTCCTCTTTTGATGCTCCCAATAATCTGTTCAAAAGGATGATTCCTTAACAAACTCTTTCTAGGTGTCACTGTCTCAGATCTCTCTTCAGATGTAGGTTCTTCAATAACTTCACTGTGACTTTCATTCAACAAATCACTATCAGTTTCATAAAACAATTCAGTAGTTCCAGTGTTAGGTTTAGGATGAGCTTCTTCATCAGATTCATAATCAAGCATTCTTTCCTAAATTTTGAACTTTTCATCAACTTTAACATTTGTGCTTTCAACAATAGTCTTAGTTATTTTATTAAAACATCTATATGCTTTTCTTTTCAAAGAATATCCAAGAAATATACCTTCATCACTTCTAGGATCAGACTTTCCAATATCATCATCTCTCTTTATATAACATTTTCTTCCAAAAATTCTAAAATACTCAACTGAGGGTGCATGTCTAAACCATAATTCATAAGGTGTCTTGTCTATGTCTACTCTGATTTGTACTTTGTTCATTGTATATACTGATGTGTTCACTACTTCTCTCTAGAATATCTTCGCCAAATCATTTTCAAACAACATAGCTCTTGCTACTTCAGTCACTCATCTGTTCCTTCTTTCTGTAATGCCATTTTGTTCAGGTGTTCTAGGGGCCGAATACTGTCTTTTAATGCCATTTTCTTCACAAAAGTTGTTAAAATCTCTAGAAGTAAATTCTCCACCTCTATTAGATCTTAAACATTTAATCTTCATTCCAGATTCATTCTCAACTTTATTCTTAACAATCTTAAACTTATCAAATGCTTCAAATTTTTCTTTAAGAAATGCGATCCACATCATTCTTGTAAAATCATCAACAAGAATCATAAAATACCTTTCTCCATAGAATCATCTAGTCCTAGTAGGACCGCTCAAATCTATATGAACAATCTCTAGCTTCTCTATAGATGTAAACTTCTTACTAGGAAAAGAACTTCTCTTCTATTTAGCCATTACACATTATTTGCAAATCATGTTAGTAGGCTTCATAATTTTAGGTAAATCTCTTACTGCAAGTGTAGTACTTACTTTCACAATGTTATCAAAGTTTAAATGACAAAACCTTCTATGCCATAACCAATTTTCATCAATCTTTGTAATCAAACATGTCATCTCAGTAGAATTCAACTAAAATACATTACCTCTAGTTCTAGATCCAGTTCCAATCATATTTCCATCTTTATCTTTTATCACATAAGTTTTCTTAGTAAACCAAACTTGATATCCTTTATCAACTAACTGTCCAACACTCAAAAGATTATGTTTCAATCCATCCACAAAATAAACATCATCAGTATTATTCTTTCCATCAAGAGTAATAGATCATATACCTTTAATCAAACAAGGTGCATTGTTTCCAACTCTAACAACTCCTCCATCATATTTGTTCAACTTTATGAACTTTTCATGTCTCCAGTCATATGATGTGAATGACCACTGTCTATAATCCAATTAGTTTTCTTTTCAACTTGAGAAACTAAGGCTTTTTATTCCTTAACATCAGTTTCAGGATTTTCTTCTTTGATTGCTACAAATCCTATGTCATCATTGTTTTCAATATCACTTTCACTTAAAGTTCTTTCTATACTAGCTTCAAGATCTTCATCATTAGCATAATAGCATTCCTTAGATCTTCTAGGTTTGAAATTGTTTATGTACTTTTTAACTCTCTTAGGACATTTAGATGCAAAATGACCATATTCTTGACAAGTCCAACATTTAAATATTTTCTTACCATCTGGCTCTCTTTTCACAAGCAAGGCAATACCTTCTTCAATCTTCTTGTCTTTTTCATTTCTAGATCTATTGTTGCCAGCATAATCTCCACTCACACTGATGCTTCTTGAAAAAGTAGGGGAACACTAAGAGCACTCAATGCTATCTCCATTCTAGGTAAGTCTCCTGATAATCTCAGGTTCATTTCTGCTGCTTCCAATCTTCCTAGAAGAGTTTCTCTTGTAAAGTTTGTTGTACAAGGTATCACTTGTTCAATCATCTGCATTGTCTGCTTAAATACAGGAGTCAATGTCATCAAAATTTTCCATATCAGTTCATTCTCTGTCTTTGTTCCTCCACAAGATTTTATACCTATAATGATCTCTGACATTCTACCAATATAAATTCTAATAGATTCATCTTCCAACATTCTTATATCTTCAAATGCACATATCCAATTATGTAATCTAACTCTTTTTACATGTTCATCACCTTCAAAAGTAGAGTGTAAAGAATTTCACATTTAATGAGATTTTTTCAAATATTTTACCTGACTGTACTCATTCCCTGGAAGTACTGTCAAAAGTGCTTCTCTTGCAAGTATGTTACACATGAATAGATCTCTCTCTTCCATAGTACATGTTTCAAGATTGTCCTCTTCAATGATAGTCTTATTATTCTTTGTAATCAACCAATAACCTGGTCCTAAACATAATTGGTGTGTCTTCATCTTTTCTTTCCAGATGTCAAAATTTACTCCATCAAACTTAGGGCTTTCTTTCTTAAAATTCACCATGGATCTCCTTAAGCTGTTAAACTTATTTTTCAAGGACCTACCACTATGATACCAATTGTTAGAAAGTAAAGTCCACCAAGATAATTGAGAGGGGGGGGGCCTGAATTAGTTATCAGATAATTATAAATTTTATCATCTTCAACATCATTAAAACATATAAGCAATATAATTACCAACCATAGAAAGATATTCATATACAATAACACAATGACAGAAGATATGTTGACTAGGGAACCTCTTGATCAAAGAGTAAACCCTAGTGGGAATGATGCCCACAAAAGATACACTAATATGAATGTATGCAAATTAGTTGGATACTATTCTAAATGATGAATTAAACTAGTAAAAGATTAATAAATCTATCTAATAAGCAAACTACAATGAAGAATGCAATAACAAATGAAACCAAATTAACAATTTACCTTCACCTAGAAATGCAGCTTGTCTCCATTGTCCTCCTAGCTTTGATTTCTTGAAGATGTTGAGCTCTCAGATTTCCAAATAAAGCTCTTTCCCAAGATGATTCCGAAGTGTGGAGATTGAATGAAATGAGTGCACAACTAAAACTTGATTATGCAAATATGGTGGATGAAATGCAAATGATAGGATGATAATATGGATGCTTGGTTACTTGATTGCTTGGATGCTTGATTGCTTGGATGCTTGAATGCTTGTTCTCAAAAATACCTATTAGCTTTCAAATGGAAAATGAGGCTCCTTTTATAGAGTTTTGGAGGATCTAGGCCTAGGTCACAGAATCCTATGGTTGAGAATGAATGGTGGAAGATCCTAGGGCTAGAATTGACTTGGTTGAAGGAGTTGAGAGAAAGGGGGATGTAGTTGGAATGTGAGAGAAAGAATAGGGATGATGTTCCTCTCACATTGACATGGAGGAGAAGAAGGTGGAAGGGAAAGACACATGTCAAGTGTCTCACAAAGACCAAAGAGAGAAAGAGGGAGAGACCTTTTCCTCATGAGGACTCTTTGCACAAGTGTCCTATGAGTCAGCCTTGACCCTTAGAGGTTGCTTGAGAAGCCCCTTAGGAATAGGGAATGTCTCTTGACTTGGTTGTTGAGAGGACAAGTGGTCATGAGACCAAGTCCTATGAGGCCACATAGCCTTTAAGAATAGGACATGTGTGGGTGAGGATAAATATGAATAAATAATTAATAATAATTATTTATCTTAGCCAAGGTGATGTGTCAGGTGACTAGGTGGATGAAGTGGACTAGGGGATTTAGTCATATTTAGGTGATTGTGTATTTAATTAAATCACTTTAATAGACTTTTTAGAAGACTTAGGATATAGAATTAGACTATAGTGAATTTATTAAATAAATTAAATAATTTACTTAATAAATAGAGGAAACAAATATTAATTAAATAATAAATATTTAATTAATTTATCAAGTCAATAGTAATTAAATAATAAATATTTAATTAATTAATGAGGCCATTTTTAGGTGTATACATTTTGCCCCTGCCCCAGACAATGTCTCAGACGACCTATGGATGCCCCCTTGAGAGATTGATTGACAAAAAAGATTATGTGAATTTTGTATATATATATATATATATATATATATATATATATATATATATATATTTGTTGTTTTTTTTTTTAATGGGGTTGTTGAATCAATCTCACAAATGAATGGTAGGAAAGATGGATGAAAATGGGGTAGAATGGAAGAAAAATGTTAGGTAGGGTCCACACACCAAGCACATCGGGTCCACAAGCTATAAATATGGCCAAGGGGTCCACAATAGGCTCATTGTGCACACTTGTCACTTGGAGATTAGAGCGCGAGAGAGAGAAGAGAAAAGCCACCAGGATGTCATTACCCTTGTCAGGTCACCACTTCGAGAGAGTCAGACGCTTCCAGCGACCACCCGATTTAGGTGAACCAGTAGGTGACTCGATCCGGCTTTGTATTTCCATGATTTGATGCGTGTTAGATTAGATTTGGAGTATGTTTAGGATAGATCAAATGATAGATTAGATTAGAAATTTTAATTTTTCATAGCGGAAGATGAATGCGTAGTTTCGGCCCATCAATGCACAATAACTTGTGGCATATGCGTAGAAACTTAATTTTACTACCAATTCATTACGAATATTTACACATTCATAGTAGGATATTAGGACTACTGTGCAAGCATGAATTAAAAGTGCGCATAGGTACTTATTGTGGATTTGTTAGAAAAAGCTACGCAAATGGTCAATAAAAGTGCGCATATGTATAAAACTGTGCAAATGCCGATAAATATTGTGCAAATGTGGAAGAAGACTACACATCGGTAAAAACCTATGCAAAGGTGAAAGAAAGTTGCGCATGCATGTTTCAATGCTGCGCATATGTTTAGGTGGTAGAAGTTGGTCATAATGGATAGTCAATTAGGTCAAACCTTATGTCGATAAGCTGATTTGATCTATCGACGGTTGATTGTGATCGATTTGATCAAGATTGGCAACATTGTAGTATGTTCGCTAGTTAGCCAGTCTGAAATAGACAAATGATAGAATCATTTGTTGAAACACGTGATAAACATGTTTGAAATTGATATGATAAGATAGATAGATTGATAGATCAATTTATCAAAATCTGATAGGTTGATTGTTGTTGACTTGAATAGGAGGATATCATAGATGTTCTGATGTCACGGGAGAGATATCCCGTCACATAGAACCTAAGACCAGCATTATCGGAGATAGAGAGACTGGTGATATGAGCATCGGGGCTTTACCATGTGATTTACACGCTCAAGATTTGGGTGAATCTGAGCATGATGACCGCATTAGCTGAGAGATGGCACTCAGAGATGAGTACGTTCCACCTTCCGACAGGGGAGATGACAGTGACACTAGAGGATGTATATCGCATCCTCCAGCTTCCCATCATAGGAGAGTTAGTGTAGTATGATCGACACGGCGGAGTCACAGAGTGCAGAGTCATCTTTAGGGATGATGACATAGAGGATGGGGAGATTAGCTGGGAGGAGATGGTTGACATGTATGACCCTCTTCCAGTGGTTCTAGTAGATGCTATTGGGGGATTCGTATGCCCTGATCGGAGGTCACACAGATTTATAGTTGGGTGGGGCCGTACATTATAGTGGGTGATGGAGGGGACCTAATTTGCTTGGGGGGTGTGTTTATTAGCACACATATACCATGATTTACATCAAGTGGTGTACCACAGGAGTGCATTTCTATCAGCAGGGGTGACACTGCTCCATGTTTGGGCATGGGAGCACATTGTAGTGACAAGACCATTGGCAATTCAATTTTGGGGTGCAGGGCAGCCCTATATTCATTTGTACTCCTTAGTTTTGTCACAGGCAAAATTAGGACATTTAGAGTTTTGGCGCTACACTTTTGACACACTAGACATAGTGACATGGAGACCCTACCTAGGGTGCAAGCCATGGGATGATGAGCGATAGCTTGGTTTTTTTTTTGAGGTGTGATGGCTGATAGGGTGGATGCCCTTTATTATTGAGAGAGAGCTGGTTAGCTGGGTTCTGCGACAGTTTGGCAGGATACAGGGTATGCCCCAGGGAGTGACTGAGTTTGCACGGACACATCAGGAGAGATGGGATTGGGGGCCCATGGCATCATTTGATGTTGCGCGGTAGAATTTTTTTGATGCACCATACCAGGCATGGTCCATGAGATAGACAGTGGTTGACCCTGGGATGACTGTGAATTTAGAGCAGTTTTTGAGAGATCATCCTGTGCCATGGATTACAGATCCAGCAGTGAGACCTCCAAAGAGAGATCCAGCAAACAGACATCGAGGGAGGCAGTGAGGTTGACATAGGAGGGGACAAGGGAGAGGAGGAGATGGAGGGAGAGTTGGCCCATGGATGAGGGGAGGTGGAGTGAGGTAGAGGGGATAGGGACGGAGATAGCCGCCAACATAGCCAGCTATAGGAGTGCCATTACAGGTACCAGTCATGTAGGTACAGAGATCAGTGGCTGCAGTACAAATACCAGTTGCTGTAGCACAGGCACAGGCACAGGGGCAAGCACAGGATGAGGCAGACATTCTATTGGCCCAGGTTGATGTGGCTTAGGGTGGCAGATAGGATGAGCCAGATGTGGAGATGCCAGATATACAGGCACAGGATGAGCAGATAGATATGGACATCGGGGGACAGGATCCTTATTTACATAGAGATGCTATGGAGGAGGAGCCAGATATTGATGCACTGCCGGTCTGACTAGTAGTTATCCAAGTAGAGGTAGACCAGGTTCCAGGTCTGGAGAGACAGATTGAGAGGATAGGCAGACAGATGGATGTGCTGTGAGCCGAGAGAGATTCAACTATTGAGAGACTTGGGGAGTCAGAGATGCTGCTAGATGAGTTACAGAGGATAGAGGACCTAGGTCCCCATGGGGATATTATGAGAGCCATGATACATGCTGGGAAGGAGATATCCTACTGGCGAGAGGCATACAGACAGGCAGTCCTGAGAGATGAGTGGATCGGGAGCTATAGAGAGAGCTCAGTTGGCATCAGATCAGCAACATATGAGCGACAGGCACCAGTTGGCAGTGGAGGGGTATCATCATGTCCTCCCAAAGAACCAAAAGGTTCAGGAGGTCAGGGTGGATCCTCAGCATCAGGGAGTGTAGCAGCACAGGGCCACATTGCCTCCCGTAGACAGTGACATATAGAGTCTGGAGGCAGTGGTTCATAGATTGTGAGAGATCATTGTATACACTATTATATCATTATGATTCATTGTATCATTATATTTTGACTTGACAGACACTGACTATGGACACATTGTTATTGATTTATATCATTGGACATTTAGATATTTTTGTTGTTTTATGAATTGTATGTGATGCAGTTCTATCATGATTTACTTTGATGATTTATATACATGTGTGTACTGACATATGCAGGATGTGATGATGTACTTTCAGAGGCATAAAATGATTTATATTCATGTTTTGATATTGTGGATGCTTAATGGTTAATAATCATATGATGGTGACATAAATGCACGTCTTAAATGAATTTATTAATGCTATGTGATTATCAATGCAATATTTGTGATGAACAATGTGGATAATGAATAATAAATGAATGATACAATACAAATGATATCTAATGTAATAAATGATAATGTATCTAAGATTATTTAAATGTAATAACGGATAACATGATAAAAGAAAATGAGATGAAATGATAGCTATAATAAATGACCAAATTATATATATATGAACACTCCTAATGAAGATAAATTATGTCTCTAAATGATTTAAGTGTTAAATGCAAAGAGTCATAATATGTGTGATTGTCCAAATGTCCTCAACTTAAATAACAATGTATCTGACACAAGAAGAATAGACTAAGAAAATAGATAACCTAATAAGAAAGGTAACCTATAAATCCCTATAAAAGGAGCACTGATATGCAAATCTAGGAAATGGTATAATGCAATGCAAAATGAAATATGAAATGAGGATCTCCACAACTTCATGTAACATCTTAGAACTTCATAATAACTAGAATTTGATTTTCATCATTGAGCTCATTATGTTGCAAGAAAATGCAAGCATCATGGTATAATTAAACTAGGATGACCTGAGCACTTTTTGCATGGAGTTTAATATTGCAAACTTGACAAGCATCTAGGTATAATTGAACCGATATTACCTGAGTTTCGTTTGCATAACAGACAAGGAATATTTCCTCAATCAAGGAACAAATATTTGGAGTTGAGGTATGCGATGGCGTATCACCATAAATAGTATTTGCAGAGCAACATGATGTTTATGTTGTTCATACTATGAAATGGATGAAGGCACTTATACACAGACACCCCAAATTATTGGATCATTTGATTTCATCAGAAAATACCCCACAAATAGCAATCAAAGAAAATACCATGCTCCATCCCAGCTATTCTAATCAATGAAATATGGGAGTTTCAAACTCATGTCAAAAGATATCCCAGAATAGCATAGGAAACATGATAACAATGAAATCCAGATATGAATGCATAATCTACAACAAACCATTCTAACATGCCTTTCATGAATATACATTTCTTTTGCCAAAAAGATTGATGTAGGACATGTTGATCAATTCAAGTGATGATGTAGAGTCAAGATATATAGATAAGTGGTCATGTGTCAAAGAATAGATCATAGATTTGGATTCAGCATGAAGATATCATTGTAAAAGGACATTTGATTGTGTCTGCTTGCCTGGTGAAAATAACTCCATTATGTCCTCTAAGAGTCACGAATATCATAGATCCACTTCCCAAACTAAGTCAAGGACATGCCCCCAGCTAGGTGATGGACTGACTTATTATGGATGAAGAAAGACACAACAAGACTAGGATGAAGACCATGACAAAGGATCAAGCTATGATCGGATTTTATTATGGATAAATACAAGGAATGGTGCATGAACTGGCCATTTTATTATGATATATACATGGTGGGGATGAGGACTGACTAACCATTTTATTGTGGATATATAAAATGAACATACACACTAAAAGAAGCCTAATAGATAGAGGAGCTAACTTGTCACATATAGCACCTATTTTCAGGTTTTCACCATATGCTTTTATTGCAGTTTTTCTTTTGATTTTGTGATTTTTTTTGTATATTTTTTTTTATTTACAGAATATATATATAGCCTATATACATGCCCCTTGCATTGGGATTTCAAGGATAAAACTTCTTGAGATGGATACTATTAAGAGGCTCATCCAAGGGATCCCCTTCAGGTGTAGATAACTGATAAGCTCCAGAACCATAGATTGCTATGATCACAAAAGGTCCTAACCAATTAGGTTCGAACTTACCCTTCTTTTCATGCTGTTGTTGATTCTTTGGATTTTCTCGAAGGACTAAGTCACCCAACTGAAAGTCTCTGATCTTTACCTTGCTGTTGTACTGACACGACAGACGCTGCTGATAAACTTTCAAGTGATCATAGGTGCACTGATAGCATTCATCTAGGAGTTCCAATTCAATCAAGCGTGCAACTCTATACTCTTCATCAGGAATTAAATCTTTAAGAGTAACACGAAGTGAAGGAAACTCAACCTTGAGGGGCAGGACTGCTTCAGATCCATAAACAAGGGAGTATGGGGTGGTTCCAGTAGGAGTAAGGATGGAGGTGCGGTAAGCCCATAAGACAGGATTAAGTTGAAGATGCCAATCACGGCCAGCGTCATTGACAGTCTTTTGTAGGATTTTAACAATTGTTTTGTTTGACGCCTCAGCTTGGCCATTTCCTTGAGGATAGTAGATGGTGGAATAGTTGTGGGTAATGTGGAATTTGGCGCACAGTTCATCCATGTCCTGATTTTGGAATTGTTTCCCATGATCAGTAATGAGATACATAGGTATACCATATCTGCAAATGATATAGTTTAAGATAAACATGGATATTTGTTTCCCTGTTGCGGTAATCAATGGAATGGCCTCAATCCATTTAGTGAAGTATTCTATGGTAGTGAGGCTCCATTTGTGACCATTGGAAGATGGAAGATTGATAGCACCCACGAGGTTGAGTCCCCACCGACCGAATGGCAAAGTAGTTGTAAAAGGATGTAACTCTTGTGCTGGAGCATGGATAAGGTTTCCATGTATCTGACATTTCTTGCATGCCCTAGCAAAATGAAAGGAATCTGCTTCCATGGTAGGCCAATAATAACCCATACGCATGAGTTTCTTAGTGAAAGAGGGACCACTCAAATGTGTCCCACAAATACCTTCATGTACATCCCGTAAGGAAAGTTGAGCTTCATCATGTTCGGGACATCGCAGGAGAGTACCGTCAAAACCTCGCCGATAAAGGGTATCGGATATTAAAATATAGCAGGAGGTTTGGCAGAGAAAAGTTCATTTTTGATTGCGAGATAGGTCAAGAGGTAAAGTGTTATCTTTGAGGTAAGAATAGATCTTTCCATAGGTTGGGGAGTCATGTCCAATCGGATGACATATAATCCTCGTATCAGGGTCATCATATGAAGGACAAGTTAGGGATTCCACCAAGAACTCAAAATGGGCCTTGGTATCTTCGATATCAAATAAAGAAGCAATCATTGCCATGGCATCAACAACCTTGTTTTTGTGCCGAGGAATCTGCTCAAAAGTGATGACAGAGAAATACTTTTTAAAGTCATCCACCATACGTTTATATGGTAATAAATTATCATCTTTGGTCTGGTAATCATCATTAACTTGGTTAACAATCAACTAAGAATCTTCATAGACATTTATTTCAGATACATTCCATTGTAAAGCCATTTTTAACCCAATCAACAAAGCCTCATATTCTACCACATTATTAGTACAAGGAAATAACAACTTGAAATATTTTGGAATAGTGTATCCTTGTGGCGTGATAAAAAGTATACCAGCTCCTGAACCTTGTTGAGTGTATGAGCCATCAAAGTATAATTTCCATGTTTGCGTGGAAAAAGCTAAGATATGAGCATCAGGAAACTCTATGTGTATAGGGTGGTCATCTATTAATGGAGCATCAGCTAGTTGATCTGCGATCACTTGACCTTTGATAGCCTTCCTATCTACATATTCAATATCAAACTCACTAAGTAGCATGACCCACTTAGCCAACCTGCCTGTCAATGTAGTCTTGCTTAACAAATACTTTAAAGGATCAATCTTTGCAATAAGCTAAGTAGAATGTGACAACAAGTAATGTCGCCACTTTTGTGAAGCAAAGACAACAGCCAGACATACTCTTTCAATAGGGGAATAGTTTAACTCATATCCCACTATAGTGTGACTGATGTAGTAAATGGCTTTTTCTTTTCCTTCATGATCTTGCTGAGCGAGAAGAGCACCTAGTGAGGCTATCGTGGCTGAAATGTAGAGCAAGAGTGGTTTGCCTAGAATTGGTGACATCAGAGTTGGAGGATTTGCTAGATACTACTTGATTTTGTTGAAAGCTTCCTCACACTTATCATCCCATTGGAATAAGATATTTTTATGTTGCAAATGTTGAAAAGGATGACTACGATCTACTAATTGAGAAACAAATCTTCGGATTGATTGAATACGCCCCTGTAAAGATCTTAGCTGACTGATGTTAGTGGGGGAAGCCATCTCCAATATTGCTTTAACCTTTTCTAGATCTACTTCAATTCTTGTAGTTGAGACAATGTACCCTAACAATTTTCCAGATGTGACCCCAAATGCACATTTCTTTAGATTGAGTCGAATCTGATATTTTTCCATCCAGGTGAATATTTTATCTAACACTCTCAAATGACCAACTCTATCTTTGGATTTTGCTAAAATGTCATCAACATAATCTTCCATGATGGTATGCATCATGTCATGGAAGATCATAGTCATGGCTCTTTGGTAAGTTGCTCCAGCATTTTTGAGGCCAAAAGGCATTACATTCCAGTAGTATGTACCCCACGGACAAGTAAAAGTAGTTTTTTCCTGATATTTTGGTGCAATCTTGATTTGGTTATAGCCAGAAAATCCATCCATTAATGATAACATCTCATGCCCAGCTGTTAGGTCAACAATCATATCAATATTTGGCAAAGGGAAGTCATCTTTAGGACAAGCTTTATTTAGATCTCAAAAATCAATACAAATCTTGATAGACTTGTCTGGTTTTGAAACCAGGACAATATTTGAAATCCACTCAGCATAATCAATAGCCCGAATGAATCCAACATCTAGGATATTTCTCAATTCTGCTTTCACCATTAGAGTAATGTGAGGATGCATTTTGCAGAGCTTCTACTTAACTAGTTTTACACCTGGTTTGATAGATAAATGATGCATAATGAGATTGGGGTCCAAACCAGGCATATCATCGTAGGACCAAGCAAAGTTGATTTATCGTTCTCTGAAGAATTTTGCAAAGGCTTCTTTCTCTGATTTTGTCAAGGATGCTGCTACCTTGAGGATGGATGGAGACTCCTCTGTACCAATGTTAAGTGGTACTGTCAATTCTATAAGAATGGTAGATTTCTCTCGATCTAGATAGTTTGGAAGAGTGTCAATCCTTCCATCGTCAGGTGCCTCAGAGAGGTTTTCACCATCAGATGCGTCTTTTCTTTTTACTATTTTTGGATCTAATACTGCCACTGAGTGGTTTTCACCATTAGATCTGTTGATTATTTTTATATTTTTATGACTGAAAGGATTGGCACTCTCCAAAATAGACCATGTCATTGAGTTCTATGGAAAATCTTGACTTGTGATCCCCTGGTGGTAAATGATCCCTGATACCAAGATAGTCAATGATTGCATCATCATTATGGAAGACATCAAGTTCTGGGTGATTGGGAGAGTCCCAATCAATAAGGTCAGGATGGACAAGGGGCATTGGATCATTTGGGTTGGTTTCAAAAGCAGAGATGGTATTTATGGAAAAGTTGTCAAGGTTTATGATAGTATTAGTGAGGTCTATTTCCATACTCTCATCCGAATTATCTATCACAAGATAACTCTCACTTCACTCATGATCAACACGAGTAGTATTACCTGGGACCAATCCTAGTGAGTTAGTCATTGAACTCTCACCCTCATGGTAATTGTTACTATATTGATGGACAACATCGACTCCTATTTCTTTAGTACCATTAGATAAGGAATCCCATTCATAATCATTAGAATCAGAATCATCATTATCCTCAAGTCTATCAATGATTCTTTGAGCTATCCTTTGTTTTTTTGGATCTACATACATGCCATGCTTTCTGAATTGTAAGGAAGGAGCTTTAGATGTCTCATGAAAAGGTGGCATTTTTTCTTTTCATTTTGTTTCTTGTGATCCTTCTCCCTTATATCCTAATCCTGTAGTGTCTCATTGATAATTAGGATTTTGCAAAATTGGTTTTATAACACCTTCTCTTTGTAACCCTAGAGGTCCAGCACCTTGATATCCCATCTTTTGTAGCAAAGTATACCCTTTTCCATAGACATCAAGTGATATATAATCATGTTTAATATCATCTTCAATCTTCTATGTCTTAAGCCAATAATTTGCATTACGCTCAGCTGCCTCTTTGGATATTGTGCCCCCACTTATAAATGTGGTATAAACAAGTGTGGAAGGGGGTTCTGATTGTT
Source organism: Chamaecyparis obtusa (assembly GCA_027943335.1). Classification (NCBI taxonomy): domain Eukaryota; kingdom Viridiplantae; phylum Streptophyta; class Pinopsida; order Cupressales; family Cupressaceae; genus Chamaecyparis; species Chamaecyparis obtusa. The sequence continues at coordinate 3,170,872 of BSBK01001755.1, read as the reverse complement.
GTTTAGTGATCAAAGACCTACCATATGATTTAGGAGATAAAGGTAACTCAGTGATGCAAAGAGCTTGACCTAAAGTATATTCTCCCATACTTCTTTCTTTGATATCTATCTTGATCCCGTCTGATTTAGAAGTTGATGCTATATTACTAGGGTCACTGGGTGTAGTTGTAGAAGATCTAGTATGATTATTGGGAACCAAAGAATCAGAAATTTGCACATTGCTACAATATTGAAAAGGATTGGAATCTCCTTTGATAGTGATCTCCTGACCATTGTGAGGAAATTTTATACATTGATGATAAGTTGATGGCACAGCTTGCATGGAATGAATCCATGGTCTTCCCAAAAGAATATTATAAGAAAGATCCATGTCTAGGACTTGACAAGAGACATCTTTGACAATAGGACCAATTCTAATTAGAAGAACAATGAACCCCTTGGATGATCACTCTTCCTCATCATAGGCTTTTATTGTGATTTTCTTTTTTGGATCAACGGCATTTTCAAAAAATCCCAATGCAAGGACCAACTTTAACGTGCAAATATTCAAGCCAGCTCCCCCATCTATTAATACTCTTTTAATCTTGTGATTCTGGACAAGGACTTCAATATGTAAAGGAGCATTATGAGGTTGGGTAATGGCTAAATCATCATTTTCAGTAAAAGACAAATAGTGTGGGGTCGTTAAATGGCCTACCATAGCTTGAAATTGATCAGGATCTAGAGTTGTTGGAACCTAGGTCTCTAAGAGAGCTTTTTCAAGGATATCTTTGTGAGATGGAGAAAGACACAAAAGCTCTAAGATGGATATCTGGGCCGGTGTCTTTTTGAGCTGTTCCAAAAGATTGTACTGGTTGGAAGTATTGGGTATGGACTTTGGAACATAAACGGACTTGTTGTGAGTAGTGCTTGGTTTAGACTGAACTCCTTGGAGAGTAACCTTGGCTTGAGCACGAGTAGTAGCATGAATTGGTTGACTCTTTGATTTTCCCTTTATGGTAATAACATTGGCATAATATGCAGAAGGATGACAGTCATAAATGTTACCAACATATCTATAGGGTGTGTTATTATAATTGGCTTGGTTGTCACCCTTATTGTTGGAAGAACCTCCCTTTTCATGCTCAGGAAGTGGATCTTTGAAGGTCGTATGCGATTCATTCGAGACATGTCCATCAACACTAATTTCACCACTTTCGATTAAGTCTTGGATCACATTTTTAAGTCTTTGACATTCATTAGTTATATGTCCTTTTCCTCTGTGGAATTCACAATAATCATTTCCATTCCACCAAGAAGGCTTCACTCTAGGTTCATAATCTTTCGGTTCAGGAAGCGTGATGAGTTTCTTGGTGATTAACTTTTGTAATGCTGATTCGAGAGATTCCCCTAAAGGAGTAAAGTTTATTCGAGGTGAGATAAAAGGAAATCTTGGTTTAGGTGAATCCTTGGTGGTATTTTGACTTGCCGACTGATTTTTGTATGTAGCTTGAGTAGCGTTGGTCATATTTGTGAGATTTAGAAGAGGTTTTGTTGGTTGGACATTACGATTATCAACAATTCTGTCATTGACAATGTTTTTGTTTTTATTCCAATATTTCGATTTGTCATTGTTGGAATTGGAGTTATAAGTGTTGGAATTGGAATTTGAGGATCCAGCATTGTCTTTGGAATAAAGTTTTATCTCACCTTTTCGGACCATGGCTTCCTCAATCTTGATACCATTTTCTATGAGCTTATTGAAATTTGGTGGACATTGCAATTGTAACCTATAACTCATTTCTAGTGTAAGGTTATGCACAAAAATATCCATCTTTTCTTGTTCAGGAATTGTTCATGGATATTTAGAAAACAATTGATGCCATCTTTGCAAAAAAGTAAGGAAAGGTTCTCCATTCTTTTGATGTGCATTGCAAAGATCAAGCATAGTGACCTCATGTTTGATGTTATATGAATAATGAGTCACAAATTTGTCAAGAAGCTCATTGAAAGATTTGATGCTGGGGGGAAGTTTGGAGAACCATTCCATGGCTTGTGATGGAATATGGATGAAGTGACTGAGAGGGGGGAGGTGAATTAGTCAACCATAAATTTTGACTATTTAATTCTTTGCAGATCCCTTTAAGATATCTTAACAATGTTATCTTTTTTAGCACTCGGTAAATAGATTGCAGTAACTTTGAAGATGCAGAAAGTATTATCAATATTATCTTTAGATATTCATCAAAACATGTATATGATTGTGAAAGCAATTAAGAACACAAGAGACACAAGATTTAACGTGGAAACCCAATATGGGAAAAACCACCAATGTATCTAGATACTGATTTTCACTTTTCTAAAGTGATGCCCGGTTAGAAGCCAACGCGGTAAAAGGTTACAAAACACACTGTTAGGTGTGACCTTGTTAGAGGATTTAAAACACCCTGCAAGGAGTGGCCTGGTAAGAGGTCTTGAAAACAATTCAATGGAATTGTCACCTTGTTAGAGGATTTATATTATGGCTGTTAAACCAACTCGGTTAAGAGATTTAGAATTCACTGTTACAATGATAAGAAGGTAACAATGAGAAAATGACCTGTATAATAATGCAACTGTCTTGCTGATTACAGATCTCTATTCTGCATAAGTCTGATCCTTTCTGATCGAATAAGTCTCTGCTGCTCCTCAAGGATATCTGATCATCCTTCACAAATTCACATATACCTTTCCTTCTTTTCTTCTGTAAATCTTCTGCTGTGTTATTATTTACTTTTCACATTTGACCTTTTATTTATATGATTTTGGATTAGTCAAATTGACATTATTTAGTATAACAGTCGGCTGAATTAAGTAAACTCTATTTGCAAAAATCCTTCAAGGGCCGACAGTGCTCGGTGACCATATCTTTCTATAATCTTTCGGTGACCGAGGGAACTCGGTAAACACTGACAATTCTTTACCTTTGATAACCGACTGAACTCGGTAAACACTATCTTTTCTTCGGCAACCGAGTGAACTCAGTAAACACTATCTTTTCTTCGGCAACCGAGTGAACTCGGTAAACACTATCTTTTCTTCGGCAACCGACTGAACTCGATAAACACTAAACTTTCTTCGGCAACCGAGTGAACTCGATAAACACTAAACTTTCTTTGGCAACTGAGTGAACTCGGTAAACACTAAACATTCCTGTCAGGTAGACCGACTGAGCTCGGTAGAAGCTGATTGCTGCGGACTATGACATAGTGTGACATCAAAGACAATACATAATTGAGTAGCAATTTCCTTCAGACAATTGTTTCCAACAATCTCCCTCTTTGGCATTGATGGCAACACAATATGTCATATCATAAGAAATTTGAAAGAGTTAGCTCGGTTTAGATTCAAATCTCCCTCTGTCAGCAAACTTCCTGTATCCTGAAAATTTCTTCCTTCTGACTATTTGAAAATTTCTTGAAGTAATAGTAAAGACATAGCAAACACTCCCTCTTTGACAACATATGCCAAAGATAATTCACATATTACCGCTGAAAATTAATGTACCTCAAGTACTGATTCATATGCAATGATTCCTTTAATATACTGCATCAACAAGTTGATTTTCAGTCATGTTCTGGTTGATGCATCACTAAAACTGTATTTAGTGAGCCTCGGATAGGGGAATGACCCCTAACTTACCTCTTAGATACATAAATGCATCCTTAGGTAATGGTTTGGTAAAAATGTCTGCAATCTGTTCTTTTGTATGAATATATTCTAATCTGATTTCCTTGTCCTGCACCAATTCTTTGACAAAGTGATATTTAATAGCAATGTGCTTGGTTTTGGAATGCATCACTGGATTCTTAGAAATGTTTATTGCACTGGTATTGTCACAAAATATAACAACTGGTTCTTTGATTTCAACCTTCATACCTTCTAATAGCTGTTTAAACAAAACAATATTTGAACAGTTTACTGCAGCAGCAACATATTCTGCTTCAGCTGTGGATTGAGATGTGCAATTCTGCTTTTTACTAGTCCAGGATACCAGTCTTTTTCCAAGAAAAAATGCTCCACCACTTGTGCTTTTTCTGTCATCAATGTTTCCTGCCCAATCTGCATCAGTAAATACTTTCAAGTCTAGATTGCCTCCAAATTTATACCACAAACCATACTCTTCAGTTCCTTTTAAGTATCTTAAGATTCTTTTGATTGCCATCATGTGATTTTCCTTAGGTTTTGCTGAGAATCTAGCTACTATACTGACTGCTAAGGCAATATCAGGTCTTGTATGTACCACATACTGTAATTTTCCAATCATAGATCGGTATAGGGTCTGATCAACTTCTTTTGAATCATCATTTTTGGTAAGTTTCAGTCCAGTACACATGGGTGTACCAACTGGTTTTGAATCTTCCATTCCAAACTTCTTAAGTATCTCCTTAATGTATTTTGATTGAGTAATGTATATACCATTCTTGCTTTGCTAAATTTGAAGACCAACAAAGAATTTTATTAAACCAAACATGGACATTTCAAATTCTCTATTCATTTGCTCTGAAAATTCTTTGCACTGATCCTCATTCCCTGTAAATATAGTATCATCCACAAATATTTCTGCCAATACAATTTTGTCATCCGGTCCTTCTTTAATATACAGATTGCTGTTATCATTAACTCTTTTGAAATTAATCTGAATCAAATAGTTATGGAGTCTTTCATACCATGCTTTAGGAGCTTGTTTTAAACCATACAATGCTTTGTGTAACCTGCAGACCATGTCCCTTTTATCTGGATCAACGAAACCTTCAGGTTGTTCAATGTAGACTTCTTCATCAAGAATTCCATTGAGAAATGCAGATTTTATATCCATCTGATATACCTTAAATCGTTTGTGTGCTGCATAAGCAAGTAGAGTTCTTACACCTTCTAATCTTGCAACAGGAGCAAAAGTTTCTCCATAATCTATACCTTCTTCTTGAGAGTAACCTTTACATACCAGTCTAGCTTTGTTTCTAGATACTTGACCATCTTCATTCAGCTTATTCCTGAATACCCATTTTGTTCCAATTACATTCTTATCTTTAGGTCTAGGTACAAGAGTCCAGGTTTTGTTCTTTTGTATTTGTTCTAATTCTTCATTCATTGCTTCAATCCAACTTTCATTCTCCAATGCATCTTTGATATTTCTAGGTTCAAAATCAGTAAGTAGACATGTACCTTTTAGCTTGCTTCTTGTCATAGTACCATCTGATTTGTTTCCAATGATTTGATCTAGTGTATGATGTCTTCTGACATATTTGGCTAGTATAGGTTCCTTGCCTTTTGAATGATTCATGCTGTTGTCTTCTAGGATCTCTTCTTCAGGTTGCTCGAGCTCGGTAGATATTTGCTCAGTAACTTCAGGCTGAGACTTGGTCTGAATTTCTTCCTGTGACTCGGTTTGAACTTCTTCCTGTGACTCGGTCTGTGACTCGGTAACTGTGCTCGGCTCGGTAGATATAGCTTCCTTATTGATAGTTGTGTCTGTCAATGTTTCAGGTTCAATGTAAACGAATCTTCTGTAGTTCTCAGGTTCCCTTTTTCTTTCTTCCTCAGTCTTTTCTGCAAACTCATCAAATTTTACATGTATACTTTCTATGACTTTGTAAGTAGATAAGTTCAGACATTTGTATGCCTTGCTTTTGCTAGAATATCCTAGGAATATTCCTTCATCACTTTTCACATCAAATTTATTTCTTCTGGATTCTTTTAAGATATAACACTTGCTACCAAATATTTTCATGTAACTTACATTAGGTTTATAGCCATACCATAATTCATAAGGAGTTTTGAATGTGTCTTTCTTCAGTTGTACTCGGTTCAAGGTATGAATTGCAGTGCTGATAGCTTCCTTCCAGTACTTTATAGCAATGTTCTTTTCTATCATTAGAGTCCTTGCACAATCCATAATAGATCTGTTTCTTCTTTCTGCTATTCCATTCTGCTCAGGAGCTCTCGGAGCTGATACCTGTCTTTTGATTCCTCTTTCAATGCAGAAGTTGTTAAAATCATGGGAGATGAATTCACCACCTCTGTCTGATCTTAAGCATTTCAATCTTTTCCCTGTTTCTTTTTCTACTCTTGCTAAGTACCATTTGAACTTTTCAAATGCCTCTGATTTTTCTCTTAAATACATAACAGTCATCATTCTAGAATAATCATCAACGAAAAGAATAAAGAATTTATCTCCAGTATAGCTTTGTATTCCAATAGGTCCACATAAATCAGTATGCACAATTTCCAAAATTTCTTTACACTGATAGTTCTTACTCTTGAAACTAGTTTTACTCATTTTGCCAATCTGACAATTCTTACATAGACCAGTGTCAGGTTTCTTCAAAGTAGGAATGCCTCTAACCTTCTTGAATTTGCTTATTTTTATCATGTTATCAAAGTTCACATGACATAACCTTTTGTGCCATAGCCAACTTTCTTCTATTTGAGCAATAAGGCATGAATATTCATTGAGATCAAGATAAAATAAGTTACCTTTTGTTTGTTTGCCTGATCCAATGAGTTTTCCTTTTCCATCCAGCAGTCTTGCTTGACCATTCATGAATTCAACCTTGAAACCAGTGTTGATTAGCTGTGCTACACTTAAGAGATTATGTTTTAGTCCTTCAACCCAGTAAGCATTATCACATATGAGTTCTTTGGTTAATGAGATTCTTCCTTTTCCTTTTATACAACAAGGTTCATTGTTTCCAAATCTTACATTACCATTGTCACAGTCTTCTAGATATTCAAATTTTGTCTTGTCACCAGTCATGTGGTGTGAACATCCGCTGTCTATTATCCATATATCATATTTTCTTATATGAGAAATAAGTGCCATGTTATCTTCATCATCATCAGATTCATCTTTTATAGCAATAAAGACAATTTCTTCTTCACTATCATCAGAATCTTTAGCCATAAAACATGATTTCTTACCTTTATCCTTGTATGATTTGAAATTCTTTTTGCCATAGTACTTGTGACTTTTCTTTTCTTCCTTGACTTGCTTGTTTGGGCACCTAGCTGCAATATGTCCAATTTCTTCACATGAAAAACAGATTAAAGGAGTTTTACCTTTATATTTACCTTTCCCTCTAGAGTACTTCTTTGCAAGTAATGCTTCTACAATTTCAAGATCACTATCAGAACTTTCTTCTGATTCTTCTTCACTTTCTGACTGAACTTCTTTAATTTTCTTGTTCTTCTTTAGTGAAACCTTGGCCTCAAATGCTGATTCAATATTTTTGGAACTAGGAACATAGTTATCATAGTTGTCTAATTCAAAAGCTGTCAATCTTCCAACTAAAGCATCCAAAGTTATATTGTGGTTTGTTTCACATCTTCTTTCTTGAATAGCTGATACTCTTATTGCATAGATAGGGAGTAGTGTTCTGAGTACCTTACTTATAACAGTCTCATCTGAGATTGTTCCTCCAGAAGCTCTAATTGCACTTACACTTGCTTTGATTCTTTCAACATATTTTGCAATGTTTTCATCTTCCTTCATATTCATTTTGTCAAACTGTCCTCTTAGGCTTTCTGCTTTGGCTCTTTTCACATTTGCATCACCACCATATATTTTCTTCAGTGCCACCCACATTTCATATGCAGTAGTGCAGTCTTTAATATCATCAAATTCTTCATAGCTGAGAGAAGATGCAATGTCTATCATCATGGTGTTGTGAGTCTTTTTATCTGCAATGTCTTCAACAGTTAATGCGCCATTAGGAATTGTATACTCTTCATCAATGTATTTGCATCCTGAATCACCAATGGAAGCCAGATGAAGTCGCATGAGACCTTGCCATGCTGAAAAGTTATCTCTGTTAAGCTTTGGAATTTCCCTCTTGTAAGACATCCTAATCTTTAGCTTAGGTCTTTCAAACCCTTCCTGCAAGCACCAAAAGCTCTGATACCAATTGATGGAATATGGATGAAGTGACTGAGAGGGGGGGGGGTGAATCAGTCAACCATAAATTTTGACTATTTAATTCTTTGCAGATCCCTTTAAGATATCTTAACAATGTTATCTATTTTAGCACTCGGTAAATAGATTGCAGTAACTTTGAAGATGCAGAAAGTATTATCAATATTATCTTTAGATATTCATCAAAACATGTATATGATTGTGAAAGCAATTAAGAACACAAGAGACACAAGATTTAACGTGGAAACCCAATATGGGAAAAACCACCAATGTATCTAGATACTGATTTTCACTTTTCTGAAGTGATGCCCGGTTAGAAGCCAACCCGGTAAAAGGTTACAAAACACACTGTTAGGTGTGACCTTGTTAGAGGATTTAAAACACCCTGCAAGGAGTGGCCTGGTAAGAGGTCTTGAAAACAATTCAATGGAATTGTCACCTTGTTAGAGGATTTATATTATGGCTGTTAAACCAACTCGGTTAAGAGATTTAGAATTCACTGTTACAATGATAAGAAGGTAACAATGAGAAAATGACCTATATAATAATGCAACTGTCTTGCTGATTACAGATCTCTGTTCTGCATAAGTCTGATCCTTTCTGATCGAATAAGTCTCTGCTGCTCCTCAAGGATATCTGATCATCCTTCACAAATTCGCATATACCTTTCCTTCTTTTCTTCTGTAAATCTTTTGCTGTGTTATTATTTACTTTTCACATTTGACCTTTTATTTATATGATTTTGGATTAGTCAAATTGACATTATTTAGTATAACAGTCGGCTGAATTAAGTAAACTCTATTTGCAAAAATCCTTCAAGGGCCGACAGTGCTCGGTGACCATATCTTTCTATAATCTTTCGGTGACCGAGGGAACTCGGTAAACACCGACAATTCTTTACCTTTGATAACTGACTGAACTCGGTAAACACTATCTTTTCTTCGGCAACTGAGTGAACTCGGTAAACACTATCTTTTCTTTGGCAACCGAGTGAACTCGATAAACACTATCTTTTCTTCGGCAACCGAGTGAACTCGGTAAACACTAAACTTTCTTCGGCAACCGAGTGAACTCGGTAAACACTAAACTTTCTTCAACAACCGAGTGAACTCGGTAAACACTAAACATTCCTGTCAGGTAGACCGACTGAGCTCGGTAGAAGCTGATTGCTGCGGACTATGACATAGTGTGACATCAAAGACAATACATAATTGAGTAGCAATTTCCTTCAGACAATTGTTTCCAAAGCTTGTCCTCCTAAACTTCATGGAAATAGTCACATAAGATAAGTGTCATTGTGAGCGACTTCAATACAAGCAGCACAAAACTCACGAATATGGTCTTGTGGATCCGAATTCCCTTTGTATTTGTCAAATTTTGGTACCTCAAAATGAGGAGGGAATGGAATCATTGCTAAATTCTTATCAAAAGGATAAGGACATATATCATCCAAAGAATACTTCTTAGTTGATGATCCAGTTTGAATATCATGAATTTTTTGTTGAAGCATCTGGATTTGTTGTAGGATGGGATCCAAAGATAATGTGTTTCCTTGCAAGTTTTGGGAAACATTACACTATTGAGTATGTTGAGGATCATTGGATTGCTAATTATTTTGAAAAACATTTTTTTGTTGATCACTATGGGATGAATTGGATTGTTGATTGATTTGAGAAGCATTGGATTGTTGATTGATTTACTTTGCTCCATGAGGATCTTGAGAACCTTTAAGGATATCTTGATTTTGTGTAGGAGTTGGTTCTCTAAGATTGGTAACATCAAAATCACTTGGTAACTTAGCTCCTTATTGAGCAAGCATGAGGAAATACATCTCTTTATCCAAGACTGTAAGTCGTTCCATGACTTGTAAAAATTTAGGATCTTGTGCAGCATTCCTAAGTTCCTCATCAGTAGGTTCATCATCAAATGTGAGAGGATTAGTCTTCTTAGGAGGCTATTTGGGCCAATGATTCTCATCATTGCTATTATTGCCTTCCATTTTGTCTAGGGATTCTAGATTAATAGGTTGTTTGAATTTCTGAGATCAAGTTTGAACCATAAAACAGATGAAATTGATTGTGGAAAAGAAAGATTCTTGATAAAAAGATATGGAGAATGATTGGTAGAAAAGATATGATAAGTATTGAAAATTGGGTTCAAGAAACAATAATCTAAGTAAGCTTGATGGTTAAGGATGATATATCCTAATATGATAAGCTCACCAAGATCAAAGTCTGATAGATAAGGTAAATCTTCAACACCACACTGAAAATCTTAAGATTGGAAGAAAGTGATTTGTTGACTCTTGAGGAAGGAATGATGATGAAAAGGGATGAAAGTGGTTAAATTAGAAATCAGAGGTCTATGTAACGTAACTATTTTTCCAGAATCTTACTGAAGATGAAAATGAGTATTTGAAAAAGTGATTTTGAAATTCCAAAAACCTGTGAGAATGCTCTCTGTTGCAAATGCGCAGCAACAAATGCACAGGATAGTGTAATATATGCACAGTAAAATGAAACAAATGCGCAGCAAATTTTGATAGATGCACACTGATAAATGTAAATGCACAGTAACTTGGATCGTATGCACAAAAAATTTGAATGTATGCGCAGGTTGTCAAATTTTGATGATAGGGAATTTTTTTGTTTTTGTTTTTCTGATGTTTTCTGGTTTTTGGCAAAGTAAAAATGCATAAACACACACATGCAAGACAAAGATGATTTTAATCTAATTTAATCTAGTATGAATGAAAAAACACACTTACAATCCTAAGGTTGGCAAGGACGATATCTGCTGAATCCCCACTAGGATAATAAAATCCAGCCATGCAAATCCACAGCGAACAGCCTAAGAACTTGGAGGCACGGGCTCCTCCTTACAGTGCACTCACTTCTCAAGCACACCAAGTTCCGAATTCAATGGGTCATTACTTCCCAAAGAACTGCTATCTCTACTATGAACCGTGAGTAATGTGGGGTGTCTTCACGAGCTTGGGTGACTCCTTGAGCCAGCAGATAGAAGGTTTTTGGCCACTAAACAAAAGTTGTTAATAAGGACATCCATTTAGGTGGTTGTGATCAAGTCATTTTCCCAATTAAGGGGGCTCTCCCAATCCTTTCAAAGCAAGGCTTTCACCTCTACTAATTAGGACTTTAACGCACCACTGGGGTACTGGAGGAGATTTTGGTTGCCACAATGAATTCACACCTATCTAATGTGAGACTAATCACACTAGCATTTTTTATATATTGGTTTGGAAGGGCTTGGCTTTAGCCTATTACTGGTTGGGTCATTCCTTGGGGTGAGTACCTCTTTTCCCACCAAAGACTGCCCTCTAAAAATTATAACAATTTCTCTTACACCCAAGGTCCATGAATGGTGAGGGGAGAGGATACGTTGTTATAATTTTGGGATTACAATTATGCTATTAAGCAAAACACAACAGACATGTGAATCTATGCTAAGGAAAACACACAAAGAAAAAACATGTCATATTTTAAGCCCAAATGAGATTTTAGTTTATTTTGCAAACCCCTTGGCAATCTGCAAATAAAATTGTTAGAAAAATGTTTTTAGCAATGGGGTCTTCAAAAGATTTACGTCCTGCAAAACAGCCTAAAAAAAAAAATACTACCAGAATGAACAGACACTTGTCAAAATGTTAGTTAAAAACAAATCTAACAGAAAATTGAATTTTTCTATAGAAACTGATAAATGCGCAGAATAGTGTGATATATGCGTAGGAAGTATGGATGAATGCGCAGTAATTATGTATGCGCAAAATAGTTTAATGAATGCGTAGCTGTATGGAGTGTATGCGCAGTTACTATGGATGCGTAGCGAAAATGAATAAATGTGTAGGAATAGTGGACAAATGCACAGCAATTATAATAGAGAGGAAAACAAATAAAAATTTTATGTCAGAGAATGGATGCGCAATGAAAATGAACAGATGCACAGGAATCATGGACGAATGCGCAGAAATAACCCGTAGAAAAACTTGCACATAGAAAACTAAAAACTAAAAGTGAAAAGCCCGGTTGGGCCCTCCTTCTAGCGCCAAAAATGTATGCAAATTAGTTGGATACTATCCTAAATGATGAATTAAACTAGTAAAAGATTAATAAATCTATCTAATAAGAAAACTACAATGAAGAATGCAATAACAAATGAAACCAAATTAACAATTTACCTTCACCTAGAAATGTAGCTTGTCTCCATTGTCCTCCTAGGTTTGATTTCTTGAAGATGTTGAGCTCTCAAATTTCCAAATAAAGCTCTTTCCCAAGATGATTCCAAAGTGTGGAGATTGAATGAAATGAGTACACAACTAAAACTTGATTATGCAAATATGGTGGATGAAATGCAAATGATAGGATGATAATATGGATGCTTGGTTGCTTGATTGCTTGGATGCTTGAATGCTTGTTCTCAAAAATACCTATTAGCTTTCAAATGGAAAATGAGGCTCCTTTTATAGAGTTTTGGAGGATCTAGGCCTAGGTGGCAAAATCCTACGGTTGAGAATGAATGGTGGAAGATCCTAGGGCTAGAATTGACTTGGTTGAAGGAGTTGAGAGAAAGGGGGATGTAGTTGGAATGTGAGAGAAAGAATAGGGATGATGTTCCTCTCACATTGACATGGAGGAGAAGAAGGTGGAAGGGAAAGACACATGTAAAGTGTCTCACAAAGACCAAAGAGAGAAAGAGGGAGAGACCTTTTCCTCATGAGGACTCTTTGCACAAGTGTCCTATGAGTCACCCTTGACCCTTAGAGGTGGCTTGAGAAGCCCCTTAGGAATAGGGAATGTCTCTTGACTTGGTTGTTGAGAGGACAAGTGGTCATGAGACCAAGTCCTATGAGGCCACATAGCCCTTAAGAATAGGAGATGTGTGGGTGAGGATAAATATGAATAAATAATTAATAATAATTATTTATCTTAGCCAAGGTGATGTGTCAGGTGACTAGGTGGATGAAGTGGACTAGGGGATTTAGTCATATTTAGGTGATTGTGTATTTAATTAAATCACTTTAATAGACTTTTTAGAAGACTTAGGATATAGAATTAGACTATAGTGAATTTATTAAATAAATTGAATAATTTACTTAATAAATAGAGGAAACAAATATTAATTAAATAATAAATATTTAATTAATTTATCAAGTCAATAGTAATTAAATAATAAATATTTAATTAATTAATGAAGCCATTTTTAGGTGTATATAATGAATATTCCTTGTGAAAAGATGGACTCTGTTAGGAGTCTTATGAAATACATTCAGTACATATAAATCCCTGTTTAAATATTCTAACCCGGTTAAGAGTTATGGAAGACAGAAGGACCCACTACCCAAACAGCTTCAGGGTAAGATCATTGAACACACTGTCCATATAATCTTTGCATTACTCAATAGAATAATATGTTACCTCTTCTCTAACTATGCCAAACCACACTCATTGTTACATTAGATCTCAATTTTAGATCTCTTTACTTCGCATGTCTTCCTTCACAAATTTGCTTTCATACTTGGCTCTTTTCTTCACTTCATACATACACTATCACAGCCGCTGCTACCATATCATAATTATACACTTTCACATTACAACTACATTAAAACAAGGAAATAAATTCCTTCCTTTATACCACACTCAAATAATTACAAATGAGTCGGCATACAATTACAAAATAAAAGTTTCCACACACTACACCAAAATTACACAAAACTGTCGGCTACCAAATATAAATCTTCACTCGTGCGACCTCAATGTTTGCATTTTCATCCATGTCACTATAAATGTGTCTCCAACTTCCATTTAACTATACAAAACCCAATTCCATCCCAATTAGGATATATCATCCGATTTCCACAAACCGCTACTCAGGAACACTGCTTGAATTCTGCTTCGATCAAAATGATCATAACTTCCATGAATCAATGAATTACTATATGCACTCTTAAACATATACATATGACATATAAAATACTATAACCTCAACATCACATAGCTCTAATGGCAATAACTGACATGCGCTAATCCAAACTATGTCTGCTTCTCTACAAGTCTTCAGTAAATCACTATGTTGACATCAATGACAATCATAGTCATGAATGCAACAACAATTGGTACAGAATGTCTGCCAAACATTTAGCATTCATTTCTAACATGATTACATACTCAAAAGCCTATCTTCAAGGGTTCATTCCATAACTCTGTCATATGCACGTGCATTGATTCTCTGTTCATCTGGTTCTCTACTAACTGTCCAATCTTCCATACTTAGCCATTTTCTGATCTTATGAGTAAGTGCGCTAACTCCAAAACTCCATATGACTTTTTTTCCGTAATGACAACACTTAATTATGGTCATATACAATAGTATAGTCAACTTTCCAATAGTTTTTGCTTGCAAGTTCTGAGCCAAGGGTATAGTAGATTGTATTGGGTTACATTATTACATAATATAGAAAGTTCTCTGGTTTTTTAGCCATTATTGAAGTGGTTTATGATTGAAGCACAATGTATACATGAAACATGATTTAGTATATATAAATACAAAAAATCCAAGGTTTACATCTCTCCTTTTTGTATACTTTTTTAAGTTATGAGCTTTCAAATTCATTGCTTGGAGTTCTTATATGTATATGTTTCTATTCTTTTTCTTTGATCTAGGATCAAATTAAATAGCTCTGGATAGAACATAAATTATTTTTGGTTTTCATGAGGATTTTTATTAGTGTGAATCCAAAGATAATTTGATCAGTATCATTATAAGGTGGTAGTATTAAAAGGATCATGAATCAATAACTTAGGTTCGTTTCTGTATTTCTTACTTTGAAGTGAAATATTGCCCAATGAATAAGGCACTAGCCAGGAATGAGTTCATTTTGAAATAATATTTTCTTGATAGGGTTTGGCTATATTCCTACTATTGATATAAATTTGTCAAAAGATCTTAAAGGTACTATGACCTACAAGTTGTATCCCATCAAATGGTAATGGAGAATCAATAAATGACTAGTTATCATTTATTATTTTCTTATTATTTATCTGTTATATTGCATCTAGTTTGAAGTTGTAGAGTAAATTATATTTTTCTCAATTAGGAGCACCCTCCTTGATTTTGTAGAGACATAAGTGTAGAGGGCAGTCTTTTCCCTATAGTTGGTCCAATCATCCTAGATATTCATACTTGGAATCAACCATTCCTTACAATATATTTGTGGATATATTGATTGTTGTCATAAGCATAAAGTCCATTTTGAAGAACCAACACAATTAAAATATTATGAACTCAATTTTCCTTTGCATGATTTGGAGCTAGCTCCAATAGTGTATGCATTATAGATGTGGAGACATTACCTTCTAGGTCATCCCTTTGAGTTTAAAATTGATCACTTGGGACTCAAGTACAATTTTACATAGCCAAATCTTAACACTCATTAGAGACGATGGATTGAGTCCCTTAGTGAATATAGTTTTGGGATTGAATATATCATGGGCAAGAGAAATAGGGTAGCTAATGCCCTCAGTAGGAGAAAACACATATCAATTTTATGCACCACCAAGGCTAACTTGAGGCAACAAGTGTTGTAGAAACTTCAGGATGATGAGCATTATCAATTAGTCAAATCATTATTAGAAGAAGATCCATCTAATTATGGCTTTGATGAGTATAATTTTGATCAAGATGGAATTTTTAGATGCCAGGGTAGAATGTATATTCCTAATCAATCTGGGTTGATGATGTTGATCCCAAATGAGATGCATATCATACCTTATTTAGGGAATCCTAGTGTCAAAAAAATGGTAGTAGACATGAGACCATTATACTTTTGGCCAAGGCTTAAGAAATATATTATTACATATGTGGCCCAATGTTTACAATGTGAGGGAGTCAATGTTGAGCATATTCATCCTATAGGGTTATTGTACCCACATGATGAGTCTAAATACAAATGGAAAGTTATTATCATGGATTTTATTCAAGGATTTCCCATGACTAAGAACTAGTACAATGTCATCTTGGTAGTTGTGGACATACTTGTTGGAGATTTTCCAGCAAGCCAATGTTGACTGTATGTTTGTCATTGATGACAACATATGGTAAGTAGAATGCATAAAAGACTTATGTAGTAAGCTTTGAGTATATGTAGCATGGACATGTTATCAACATGATATCATGGACATAGAGGTTAATTTCTAGTATAGATTGTTGTGTAGCAGCTTGTGTCAGCAGTGTTCCTAACAGAGTTACAAGCAGTGTTCTATGAGTGATTGTTCGTATAGTTATCATAGAGCCTTGTGCATTTGGATATATGATGGAGACATGTAAATGTTGTTACATTTATGGATGCAAAGTCTGATGTGTAGTAGAAGTGAAGTTATGTAGTAGCTATTCACCAGTTGCAGTTTCTTGTGTTTATCCAGAAGAGCTGATAGAGATTATATTGGTACAGGAGTTGTGCCTATCATTTTGGTATGCATGCTTGGATTAGTGATTGAAGAAGAGTTAAGAATGTTTTGTTAATAGCACATGATGTAATTCAGCTTGAGGAGAAAGTATTAGTTGATTTGGTAGAGCCGACAGTGTGTAGTATGTGTCTACACCTATTGAATTGGATAGGTCCCAGTTTGTGTTGCGTGCTTAGTAGAGCCGATTGAGATGTTATTAGAGAGTGTTATTGTTTCTCTAATATGATTTCAATTTTTTTCTAATAGGCTGACTTGTTTATATCATTTGGAGGAAAGATACTTATATTCGGTCATTTATGATCACTAGAGGTATGGCATTGAGATGAAAGATTAGAGTAGAGAAGATAGTGAGAAATATTGTGCCATCAAGAAGAGGTCTATATGACATAGAAGTTGGAGTGTGCTATTCATTGGAACTGATCAATATAGAAGGTCTACCTCACAATTCACCAAGATCTAGATATAGTGTGTATCTATTATTCAGAAGGTTGCAGCCTTCACCCCTTTGAGCAGTGAACTCTCAGATAGTGCATCCTAACCCCTAATAGGGTCAATCATAAAAGACTCCTAATAGGGTCTAACCTTTGACCAGGTCACTGTACTTATTGCATTGTAAAGATAAACTCCTAACAAGGTTGTAAGATCTTTTAATAAGGATCATTATACACTAGTGTAGTTTATTAGTGGGTGTTAATTCCCACTAGGTTTTTTACCTATTTGGGTTTTCCCGTAACCAAAATATTGGTGTTATGTTCCAGTGTTCTTTCATTGTGTTTATGCTTAAATTTTAAGTATACTTAATTGGATAAATAATTTAATCTTGTAGATCACTGATTCACCCCCTCCCCCTCTCATAGTTATCTCTTGGGACTATTCCTAACAATTAGTATTAAAGCCAAGTGCCTCGGAGAGAAATTTTAATAGCTTGAGGTTGATCAGATGGAATTCTTTAGAAAAGAAAGTCCTAAGTTTGATGGAGAGAACTATCTTGATTGGAAGAACAAAATGGTGACACATTTGCAATGTATTGTTTTTGAAGTTTTTGAAGTGGCTATCAAAGAAGTTAAGATCCCCTCTCTAGAAGATCTTGCAAAGGAAGATGCTACTAGAAAGCAAAAGGATTTGTTCCATTAGAATGCAATGGCCAAAGAAGCCCTTATCAGCACCTTATTTGATAGTGAGTTTTCAGAGATAAAGAAAGTAGACATAGCTTACAAGATATGGAAGCACCTAGAAGACATGTTTGAATGAGATACACAAGAAAAGAATGCATGTAGAAAGATATGGAAGAAAAGATACAATAAATTAGAGATGATACTTGAAGAAGACATCAGAGCTTACAACCAAAGGATTAATGAAGCAATTGCTGGAATTAGGAACAATGGTGGAGAGATCTCAGAGGAAGACATTATGGATAAGTTGATGACTACTCTTGCAGTAGAGTATGAAAACAAGATCAACATCCTTGATGAGACCATGTAGCTTAAAAAAAATTTCAAGAGAGAGACCTTGATCAACAAAATTTCAACTTTTGAGATTTCAAGATTGAAGATAGAGCCTAAAAATGAGACAGCCTTCAAAGCATCAGTCCATGGTAAGAAATCTTTAAACACTTTTGGTAATTTTGATGATGAAGATGAAGATAAAGAGATAGATGATATTATTGCTATGATTTCTAAGAAAGAAAGAAAAGGAAAAGGAAAGAATGAAGGTTAGTTACCATTCAAATGTTTCTCATGTAATAAGATTGGTCACTTTGCATCTAAGTGTCCTACAAGAGTTAAGAAATTCAAAACTAACTGCAAGCCTAAGTATAAAAAAGAATGTTACTATGCTGGTGATGGATTTTTTGATAATGAATTAGTTGAAGATGAAATTGGATTCATTTCTATTATGGAGAATATGTTTGATGAGATGGATTGTGAAGATGAGAAAAAGGAGCAAGAGCTAGCATTGATTTCACAAGAAGACATCAGGACAGATTGGATTATAGATAGCGGTTGTTCACATCACATGATAGGTGATAAAGACATATTTGTTCATCTAGACAAATACAAAGGTGGCATGGTTAGATTTGGAGATAACACTCCTAAACCTATCATTGGTAAAGGAGATATCACCTTGGATGGAAAGAACAATGTTGATGATGTTCTTTATGTAAATGGTTTGCAGCATAAACTTCTTATTGTTGGGTAGTTGCTTGACAAAGGTTATCAGTTGGAGTTCAAAGACAACAAATGAATCATTAACAACAAGGATGGTGTAATGATTGCATCAGGTTTAAAGACTAAAGGTAATGTTTTTCATCTTAATTCAGAAGAAAGTTGTTTTGTTGCTAAAGTAGATGACAGTTGGCTATGGCATAAAAGACTATGTCATATCAATTTTGACAACATGGTAAATATAACCAATGTAAAGGCAACAAGAGATATACCTAGCATAGCAAAGCCATTCCATACTATTTGTAGGGAATGTGTGATGGGAAAGCATGTGAGGAATTCATTTAGAAGAAAGCATAATTCAATAGAAAACAAGTTGGATTTGATTCATACAGACCTATGTGGACCAACTCAAACAAGATCATACTATGGTGAAAGGAATTTCATTTTGTTTGTTGATGATTAATCTAGAATGATGTGGGTTGCATTCTTGAAAGATAAGTCAGATGCATTTTAGAAGTTCAAAATATTCAAAGCTAAGGTTGAGAATGAATCTAGACTAAAGATAAAGTGTCTAAGATGAGATAGAGGAGGATAATTCACCTCTAACAGATTCTATGAGTACTGTGAAGAACATGGCATAAAGATACAATTGAGTGCACCTAGAACCCCTCAGTAGAATGTGATTGTAGAGAGGAGGAATAGGATCATCCTTGATACAATGTGCACCATCATGATTGAAGGAAAATTTTCACACACCTATTGGAGAGATGCGGTCAATACATCAGTCTATACCATCAATAGAATACAATTGAGGCCTGGTGCAGACAAGACACCTTATGAGATATGGTTTGGTAATGTTCCCATAGTGAAATACTTCAAAATCTTTGGAAGAAAGTGCTACATCAAAAGAGATGAAGCAATAGGAAAGTTTGATGCAAGAAGCAATGAAGGTATTTTCCTTGGTTATTCTACTAAAAGCAAAGCTTATAGATTTTTAAATTTGAGATTGAAGAAGATCATTGAAAGTGCTCATGTTAAGATTGATGAAAATTTTATGGTTCAAGAAAGATATCATGATTATGCACCTATGATTGAATTAGAACCTAGTCCTTCCACTAGTGAGACATTTGTTGGAGAGATGTTTAATAGTATTGATGTATTATTCAATGACCCTAAAACAAGTGAAGAAGAAACTCAGAAGGAAGATGAGATAGTATCACCTAAAGTTATAAAGTTTATATCTAGATATCACTCTAAGGATGACATCATTGGAGATCAGAGAATAAAAGTCACAACAAGATCAAAAGAAAAGAGTTCAGCAAGCAATGAAGTGGTATGTTTACTATCTCAAATTGAACCTTTAAGTGTTGAAGATGCATGTAATGATTCAGATTGGCATGATGCTATGAAAGAAGAACTAGATCAAATTATTAAGAATGATACTTGAGAACTAGTCCCAAGACCTAGTGATAAGAATGTGATTGGAACCAAGTTGATATTCAGAAACAAGATGAATGAAGATGGTAAAGTAGTAAGGAATTAAGCAAGGCTAGTATGTAAGGGATATGGGCAAAGAGAAGGTATTGATTATTCAGACACATTTGCACATGTGAGCATATTAGAATCCATTAAGTTGTTTCTAGCTTATGCGACATTCAAAAACTTCAAAGTTTATTAGATGGATGTTAAGTTAGCATTCTTGAATGGAGAGTTAAAGGAAGAAGTATACATTGAGCAGCCAGAAGGATTCACCTTATCAGATAGGCCTAATATGGTATGTAGATTGAAGAAAGCCCTCTATGGACTAAAGCAAGCCCCTAGAGCTTGGTATGAGAGACTTGATGGATATCTAACAATTGGATTAAAAAAAGGAGAAGCAGATTGTAATCTATTTATAAGAGGGACATCTGAAGGTTTCATACTTGTAGCTATATTTGTTGATGATATTATCTTTGGGGGTAATGAAAAACTTAGTGCAGAATTTTCTAAGGAGATGCAGAACAAGTTTGAGATGAGCATGATTGGACCTATCAACTACTTTTTGGGATTAAATGTGCAGAAAATAGAGAAATGTATTTTCATTAATCAGTCTAAGTATGTGAAAAAGATATTGAAGAATTTCAAGATGGATGATTGCAAGCCAATAGGTACACCTATGACAATAGGATGCAAGCTTACAAAAGAAGATGATTCTTGAATAGTAGATATAACATTGTGCAAGTCTATTATTGGTAAACTCATATATCTTACTCAAACTAGACTTGATATTTCTAATGTAGTTGGCATAGTTGGAAGATTTGCAGTAGAGCCTAAACAAAGTCACCTCATGGTAGTAAAGAGAATATTTAGATATTTGAATGGCACTATAGATTATGGTCTATGGTATCCTAATTTAGATAATTTTGAGCTTCATGTATATACAGATGCAGATTGGGCAGGATGCGTGGATGATAGAAAGAATACATCAGGAGGAGAATTATTTCTTGGTGATAGACTAGTCATTTGGAAAAGCAAGAAGGAGAATTGTATTTCTCAGTCAACAAGCAAAGAAGAATATGTTGGAGTAGCTTTGAATTATTCTACATTTTTTTGGATCAAGCAGATGATAAAGGATTTTGGAATTCAGATTGATTATCCTATTGTTATTCATTGTGATAACACTAGCACTATCAACATGTCAAAGCATCCTGTGATGCATGCAAAGATAAAACACATAGAGATTAAGTATCACTTCCTAAGAGAGAAATCAGTAGAGAAAGAAGTCAAATTGAATTATGTAAGTACTAAAGATTAGTTAGCATACATATTCACGAAGCCTTTACCAAAGGATACTTTTGAGTATCTTAGGGAGAAGGTGGGAGTAATTCCCTTCCTTGAATTTGATTAGAGAAAGTGGAGAGAGCATCAGTCCTTAAGGATTGATGGATGGTTGACTACTCTACTTCAGGAGTAGTACCAGTGCTTAAATATTTGGCATCCTTTTCCATTAATGTCAAAGGGGGAGTAGTATATAGTCATGAAAAACATTATTAAAGGGGGAGTACATACATAATTAAGGAGGAGTAATATATAACAGTAAGGGGGAGTAGTATTCAGTCATGGAAGTAGTTCAGTTGAGGAAATGGAGAATGTTGAAGAATATTGCAGCAGATGGAGGATTCATCCTTGTGGGAGTTTTGATGAGGAAATGGAGAATGTTATAAAAGAATTATTCATTTGGATTGGTGGTGTTTTTTTTTCTATTAAGATATTTTATTAAAATTTACAAGTAAAACATCATCGTTCAGAGTCCCAAAAGAAATTTACTATTCACAACCCCCATAAAATATACAGTTACAAAATTGGGGGAGTGAATTTAACAACATATAGAGCTAACTAGGTCTAGAGTAATTGTTTATATGAATTTACAAAAAAAGGGGTGCTAAAAAAATTTAATTGCTAACTATTCCCAACCATCAGAGTGACTCGATGTGTCCCTTGATACCCTTGTAATTTTATTTTGAGCATTTTCCTGTTCAAGATTGAAGTTTGTGTCCCATCTTGATAGCCTTCCCTACATATTGGTGGCAGCAATAGTATCCACTTGAAACCTGGTATCTACATGGTAGCTTTGTAAAAGATTGTTCAGATCCTCCACCTTGGTGGGGGCAAGGAAACTTTGATATTCAGCAATGTAGCATTCTTCCTGCACCTTATCTTTGCTTATTAACATACTTCCCTCCTATACAAGCTTCTTGAACTCACTCTTTGTGATATTAAGCACCAATGAAACCTATGACATAATGTTAAAATGGGTGAGTTTAAGATTAAACTCAGTAGACTTCCTTCTCTCCATTTGAAAAACTTATTTGTTCCTATCCTTCCAAAGAGTCCACCGAACTTCAATTTTCAATGTAAACCATAAACTATTAAGTCTGCAATCAAACATTTCAACATAACCAGTAAGGATTTCACTCCAAGAAATGACAGAATTATTACTCCTCAAACAAGGTGAGCAATGAAAAATAGACCAAATCTTATGAGCATAAAGACATTTAAAGAATAAATGTTCAAAAGTTTCAATAGAATTACAAAGACTACATAAGATAGGAGAAAGACCAACAAAGGACAAAACAAGGCCAACAACAAGTTTTTTGATAAGGAGAAGCCACTTAAAACAAATTTTTTTAGGTTCAACTTTGCCTTTCCAAAAATAATCAAAGAAAAAAAACCAATTAGAAAAAGGGTTAATTTGCCCCCAACACTGGGCCACATGTGTGATAAGAGAGGATTCTTTCTTCATGCTATGATATAGTTTCTTAGTAGTAGTCTTTGTAATTAAAGTCCCATCTATCCATTTATACTTATTAAGAAATGTTGTCGAGTTTATTATGTCTCCTTTAAAATTTTTATTAATTGATTTCTTAATGAGAGTATATTTTTTCTTTTGAGAATCAAGGATATTAAATTTAGATCTGATAAAATCCCATGACCCTAATTTCCCATCCTCCAAGATGTCTTGTATCATAGAGATCCCTTTCCAATTCCATAATTTTGCAGAACAACTCTGAGTGAGTGCCAAAGGTTTTCCATTATAGCATAATCCCCACCAAATAGATCTATCCCCAACAACAAAATATGGAGGGCTTCCTACAACTCCCCTCTCTGGAATCAGCTGCCTCACCTGGATGAAATTTTTCAGAACCAAATACTGTCATTTTGAAATCCCCCAAGACTATATCACAAATTGGGACATTTTTCCACTATTTCCCTTTCCTTATGATTGACCTTTCAATATTTTTTCTAATCAAAATCTTCCATGGCTCATTACCCCATAATACTTTAAGGACCCACTTAGTTGCAAGAATAGAGCCACGAACTTTAATGTCTTTTAACCCTAGACCTCCTTGAATTTTTTCTTAACAACACCACTCCCACTTTACACAGTGGCTTTTTTTATTGCCTTTCCCATCAGACCATAGGAAATCCCTAAAAATTCTTTCAAGCATATTTACCTGGGAGTTTGCAAACAACCAAGTCGAGACATAGGGTGTGTGCAGGATCATGGTATGCCAAAAAGTGGCGATGTGAAGAAGAAGTCCTCATTGATATAATCTTTGAAAAATAACTATAAATTTCAAACAATATAACTTTTTTGAAGTCTAAAATATATATCACATTCTATGCTTCACCTAACACAATAAAAATAAAAAATTCTTTCAATTTGATGAAGTTTAGACTAAGTTAAGGTGGTCAGACACAAGAGTTTCTATATTCAAGAAAATTTGTAGTAGAAAAATATAATTAATTATTTACTTGGAAAAAAAATAAAAAAAATATACATCACATCCGAACATGAGTCTACTACTTTTTTCTAGAATCTTATAAAAAAATATTATCATTTAATTTTGTTTAATGTGGTTAGACATACACCTACTTGTTATCATTCTAGTGTTGATTGATAGACTTAATTAAAAATAGCTATAACTTTCAAACTATATAACATTTTTTAAATAAAAAACATGTGTCACATTATATGATTTTTCTACTACAAGAATTTTTTTTTAAAAAATCAATTTGATAAAGTTTAGACTAAGATAACATGGTCATACATGAGAATTTTTGTATTCTGGAAAAGTTGTAGAAGAAAAATCATAATTAATTATTTAGTTGGGAATAAATTACAAAAAAATATTTGTCACATCCAGACATGAGCCTACTACTTATATCTAAAATATTGTTAAAAATATTTATCATTTGATTGTGTTTAAGGTGGTCAGACATACACCTACTTATTTTTTTCCTAAAATTTTCGTACTACTACATTGATATTTAAAATTTTTAACATATAGAATAATTATTTTTCAAAAAAGGCCTATTTTCTTAGAAACTAAATTCAATTTTCTATAGATTCTCTTCTTACATATTTTTGATATAATAGTTATAACTTGTTCAATTTTTTATGTTAACTTGCCTAAACCTGATTTTCTGAATTTTCATTGCCACTTAAAGGCCTAGTTTGACATACCATGATCCCGCACATACCCCATAATAGATATGATGTGCTGAGAGGACTTTCTAACCAACTTTCAACCTACTGGAAATGGATAATGACTGAGTCTGCCACTTAATGTGTTTCCTATTAATCTTCTCATAAACCCAGTCCCACATATTGCCAAGATTGGGTTCTACAGAAAAGGGAATACCAAGGTATCTGACAATATCATTCGGGCCAGCCCATTGCCACCCTTTATTAATTAGCCAGTTGGGTGGATCATTAGACCATCCAAAAATAGTAGATTTTCTTGGTGAAATTCTTGATCCCGAGACCTTGCAAAAGAGATTAATCCTTTCCATGGCATTATTAAAATTGACTTCTGAAAGTCCTATAAACAAAGATGCGTCATCTACAAATTGCACATTTATTAATTCCTCAATGTTCAGGAGAGAAATGCCTTTTATTGGAGGTCCTAGAGACTGATCCCTTAGAATATAAAACATAGCATCTGCAGTAATAAAAATAGAGAGGGGGCTATTGGGCATCCTTGTGTTGCAGGGGCATTCTTAGGTCCTCGGTGAATCTGCATGGTGGTGTGTTACTTAGCCAGTGTTACTTGGTTGCATCCTTAACTGATGGTATCAGTTATTGAAGGAAGCTCGGTTGCTGAAGGAACTCGGTGAGAATTTTGTTGCTAGGTGGATCTAGTGCTTGATAATTCCTATGTTGCTCGGTGTTGCTTTTCTTGGTCGGTTGTTTCACTGGTGCTTGGTTGTTTCTCTGGTGCTCGGTAGTTCTAGTTTACCGACTAGAGTTCTTGAAGATTTTCTTGGCTGACTTGGTGCATTTATTGTTGGTAGCTATTGGTATAGGCCGATATGTTGAATTTATTAATTGTAAGGCTATTTGAGAGCTAACTTGTATTGCATTTAATATTTTTTAGGAGGAGTTAATGGTTTCATCCAACCGACTTGTGGTTGATTATTAGCATTTAAGGGATGTTTGGGTAGTTGTTTTACACATTCAGATCAGAGGTTCTGGGAGCAGATCTAAGGGTAGTAGATAAGTGAAGTTTTGGAAAAGATCCTGTGAGATCTTGTAGATTAGATTGTTATCTGATAGTTTGTAATAGAAGAGCTAGTGGTTTTCATACTTGGAGACAAGGAGTTTGCTTGGAGGCTTGTGAGCTAGGGTTTAGATATACCTTAGGGTTTCCATCAGTTGCTGACAGTTTTCAGAGCTGAAGTAGCTAGAGTTGTATTGGATCTTGATGATCTTCCAAAATTGTTTCTAATTGTAATTGGCCCTAACCCAAAAGGCCTTATATATGGGCATGTTAATGAAAATTTGTTGAAATAATTATTGTGTTGTGTTATTCCATTATGTTGTTCTGAAGCTGCAAGGTTTGGACTATCCTTAATTGGATCCACCTTACCTTGGTTGCGTCAGGTGGTATCAGAGCTGAGTTGAACTTGTGGAGTGAAGGTTGACCTAGCAAGGTTGATCTTGTGAATCTGATCTTGTTGGTGAAGAAATTGTATGATTTGAGTTGTAGATGTGGAGCATTGATGATGCAAGATAGGGGCCAAGAGGGGCCAAACAATGGCACACCCTAATGATCCAAGCCTACTCAACACATGTGGAAGAAAATAAACAATAACAGTGAGAGAGAGAATGTAGAAGCTTTCATTATGTTTCATCAAATAGAATGATACATGTCAGGCTATAAGGCCTTCTTGATTAGGGCTAGATATTAAAATGATTTATAGAAGTCCTCAAACATGCAAGGATCTACCAATAATATCTAATATTTCTATCTCCTATCTTCTACCAAAACTGCCTCCTAAACTACAACCAAACAACTACATTTTTACAAGAGTCTACTAAACTAAGTCAACCTTCAGATCCAAAATCAATAGAAGGAACAATCAAATCTAGGACCACACACTTCCCAATGATGGATTCCAACATTAAATCTATGACCCAACATAAATGCACAAGTCAGCCACAACAGAAACTAAAACTAAACCCATTGGTGAGCAAAGATAACTGAGCAACAGACAAGCAACGCCAAGCACCAGTGAAACAACTGACCGCCCAGGAGATAATTGACCACACTTGGTAACCAAATGAAACTAACTAACTAATGACCAACTTGGTCAAAGAAGAAACCGAGCAACACAGACAAGCTCCAAAATGTATTTGGTGACATGGGATCGCCAAGGACCTGAGATGCTCCTGCATCAGACACCTAGGGTTATTTTGAAATGATTTTCTGAATCATTTGGTGGGTCTGGTCTGAGATGCATCCAACTCAGACTGAGAAATCCATGAACTATCTTCCATTGGTCTATTCTTCCACTTTACCAAATATTCCATATACTATTTTCCCCTTGTACTCTTGCCAACTCTTTCCTTCAAAATCTGCTCAATTTCTTCATTCTACTTCTTAGGATATTCTGTCAGTACTGTCACTTCTTCATCAGGTTCATGATACTCATATAAATGAGAAATGTTGAAAATAGGTGATATGTCCATGTCATCAAGTAACTCAATCTCATATGCATTTCCATTATCAAATTTCTTCAAAATCTTGCAAGGTCCAAACTTTTTCATCTTCAACTTCCCATATGTTTCGACAAGAAATCAACCTTTCTTCAAAAGAACCATCACTTCATCACCAACATCAAAAATTTTATGTCTTCTTGATCTATCAGCTCTTTCTTTATATTTTTTATTACTTCCTTCCAGCTTCAGCCTCACATCTTCATGCAATGTCTTCATGTACTCAAAAAATTTTACTCCTTCAGAACTTCTCTTATTTTTATTAGCAATGTCTCTCAAATCAGATATACCTCTCAATTGTGAGCCATTCACAATCTCAAATGGTTTCTTTCTAGTACTCCTATTCATTGAATTATTGTATGCAAACTCTACTTGTACCAACATAGAATCCCAATTACTCGGTGTGTCTCCCACTAGTAAATTTGACTTCAAATTTTGATGAAAATTGGTCGAATTTTCGATAGTAATTGGTCGAATTCATGACCAAAACTTTCGTCATTCTTTTTTTGTCAAATTTTCTATGTATTTATTATTGGTCAAAATTTTGACCAAAATACAGGTCAAAATTTTGACTATAGCTCATGCTTAAAATTATGAGGATCATCGTCATTTTTTTTTATAATGGTCAAAATTGAGACCATGCAAGGGTCAAAATTTCTACCAATACATGGTGTCAATTTTGACCATACTATGCATGACATCGCTGTCATTTTTTTCCCAGTGGTCAAAATTTTGACCATTGGATTGGTGGAAAGTATGGCAATCCCATAGATTTTTTTAGCCCAATGGTCAAAATTTCAACCAAGCATTGGTAGAAATTGATCATAGCATTGGTCGAAATTGAGACCAATGCTAATTTTTTTATTTTTTTTAAATGTTATAGACCGAAGATGCATTCAGAGTTCTTTTCATTGTATTTCAGTTTCAAAGTTTATGTTTTGATTGAGAAATGAGTTAATTTATGGAACAGAATTTTAATGAAACCGTTTACTATTCAAAATGATTCATTTTGAATTTGTAGGTATCTGTTATATCTGGTTTTGATGTCAATTTTTTAGGGAAGGCTAATTCAAAGTTTGTTGAATCAGTTTAAGATGGGACTTTGGAAATTTATTAAAAATTGATAACCGAGAACCATTTATGCTTAAGGTATCAATTTTGTTTGAAGATTATTGGCAACCGATTCCTAAAGATTTAAATTCTATTTTGATTTTATAAGTTGATGCATAGTATCAGAGTTTCAAAGTGACAGGAAATCCGAACATTGACAAAGGATTTTATTAGCAGTTGGAATATATTTTATTCATTACTAAAACCGTAAGTTCATTATCATGTTTTTGGTTTTGAAAGTATTTAAGAATTGTGCTATTCACTAATTGGTTATAATAGTCCCAGTTTGGGATGAAGATATGTGTTGATTTTGGTGAAAGGATGTTCCTTAATTTATGGACACATCGAGTAAGTTGCCGATAGCATCCAAGGATCATACTTTATGATGTGATCTTAGTTTTTGAATCATTGAATTTTACTAATGAAATCATGAAGAGGTGTGATGTGCTTAAGATTGAATTGAAACCTCATTGATTGGTTTGAACTCGGAAACAATTTTAAAGAACGGCTATAAGATTGTATTTTTATTGCAGATTCAAACATAAATAGATACTACATAATTTAGCATAAGTTGCCTACTCAAATGAAGGATGTTGAGACTTAATGAAGAGAATTTTTGAAACAATGGGCTAATAATGTTGAAGGAAATTCAATATAAAATTAAGAGTCTTCAATTGCCAAATATTTATTTACAAATACCATCACATTTCATGTGACACATTCCTCCTATTTCAAACAAGTTTTTAAAAAATGCAATTTGTATAGATCCCTCATTTGCACCCCGAGGAAACATAAACTAAGCACCAACCTTCTTAATACAAAACCATAGATCATTGAAAAAATATTATGCATTGGCCAGCTATCAATATCATAATCACATATACAAGTGGCTCTTATTTTCTTAAGACTATTAGTGGTAAGGGAAAACATGAGGATGCATGCTTCCAAATTCAAATTATATAGAACCCATTATGAAAGTTATGGCCTCAAATGTTGTACATGTTGTGGTCATTGATTCAATATTTGTATGTAATTTACCTGGCATAACGGTGGAGAGAGCTTCAAAGTCCATCTTTTCAATCCATTGTTGTATTTTTGCATATTCATTGAAAACATGGGGAAAATCCCTGACTGTATGATGGGGTGTTTAACCCAAACATGCCACACAAATTGATGAGGATAAAATATCCTTTTCTCAGTCATGTGCTCAACTAATCAAGAGTAAGAGCAAGAAGTCACTTGTGGAAGGGCTACAAGGGAAAAGTGCAGCAGGTCTAGTACTCTATAGTACGGACTTGAGGAGACCAAACTAGTTGTTGAATCAGTGTTCTTGAACCATATTAGGACTATCCCCATCATTAAATTGAACTAATAACTCCACTAGTGAAGAGTTTTGGTAAAGGGCTAGGATTAGGCCTATAAGAGAATTCTTGCAGAGGTTGTTTGGGATAGAAATTTGTTTGTTTCAAATAAAGCTTGGTTTTCTTCTTTGTTTCTCGATACACACATGGATCCATTGAATAAAAAGGTGAAAGATCTCTATAAATATGCAGTCTTCATTAAGGTTTGGGGAGAGAATCATTTTCTTTCTAGACTTCACAAACGGATCCATTGTAAGAAGTTTGGAACTATGTACTGTCAGGTAATGTCTTCCTCTATTCTTGTGGTTATTTTTTTAATTCATTTGAATATAGAGAATATGCTTTAAAAAAGCCTTTCTTCTTGGTTGGGATGAGTCTATTATTGGCCTATCCATGGAAGCCTCATTTTTAACCTATTCAAGGCATTTTTTCCCTGCAACATATCTGGTTTATACTTTTTGAGTCACCACTAGAGTCTTCAAATCTAGATATTTTGCACAAGGTTAGGGCACCATTGCCAGTCATTTAAAACATGGTTTTTTCTTTAACAGATGATTTTTATCATTAATATTTGTGTGCTTACAGACCCTAATGTTGTTGCTCCAAGAAACCTAAATTGGAAATCTGTAGATGGAGTTTGGTGTCAAGAAATATTACAAGATTCATGTGATAAGTAAGAGATATTTTCCACAGCAAGCCAAATTGTGATATTGCTATCATGATTCAACTGTGTAGTTTTTTGAGTCAAACTCATTGACCTATGATTCATGAGTAGTGGTTTACATGAACCCATCTCTCATGAGAATGAATGGAACACTTAGCACTCATTGGCTCTAGGTGATGCTCATAGAGGTGAAGCACTGGGACTTCCTAGGAGGTCACCCATCCCAGTACCACTCCAGCTAGAGCACGCTTAACTACAGAGTTTCCTCCATGGTTAAACCCACTCTGCTTGCATCCTCATTTGAAAAACCTACACCAAGTGTTGTTCCTTATGAACCATTCATTAGAAATCCCCTTAAGCTCATTAATTGATAAGTAGGAGATATTTTCCACAGCAAGTCAAATTGTGATATTGCTATCAAGATTCAACTGTGTAGTTTTTTGAGTCAAACTCATTGACCCATGATTCATGAGTAGTGGTTCACATGAACCCATCTCTCATGAGAATGAATGGAACACTTAGCACTCATTGGCTCTAGGTGATGCTCATAGAGGTGAAGCACCGAGACTTCTTGAGAGATGACCCATCCCAGTACTACTCCAACTTGAGTGCACTTAACTACAGAGTTTCCTCCATGGTTAAACCCAATTTGCTTGCATCCTCATTTGCAAAACCTTCACCAAGTGTTGTGCCTTATGAACCATTGACTAGAAAGCCCCTTAAGCTCATCAATTGATAAGCTTAAGGGGATTTCTAATGGATGGTTCATAAGGCACAACACTTGGTGAAGGTTTTGCAAATGAGGATGCAAGAAGAGTGGGTTTAACCATGGAGGCAACTCCGTAGTTAAGTGCACTCAAGTTGGAGTAGTATTTGGATGGGTGACCTCTCAGGAAGTCCTGGTGCTTCACCTCTGTGAGCATCACATAGAGCCAATGAGTGCTAAGTGTTCCATTCATTCTCATGAGAGATGAGTTTGTGTGAACCACTACTCATGAATCACGGGTTAATGAGTTTGACTCAAAAAAATACATAGTTGAATCTTGATAGCAATATCATAATTTGACTTGCTGTGGAAAATATCTCCTACTTATTAATTGATGAGCTTAAGGGGCTTTCTAATTAATAGTTCATAAGGCACAACACTTGGTGAAGGTTTTTCAAATGAGGATACAAGTAGAGTGGGTTTAACCATGGAGGAAACTCCGTAGCTAAGCGCGCTTGAGCTGGAGTGGTACTAGGATGGATGACCTCTTGGGAAGTCCCAGTGCTTCACCTCTGTCAGCATCACCTAGACCCAATGAGTGCTAAGTGTTCCATTCATTCTCATGAGAGATGGGTTCATGTAAACCACTACTCATGAATCACAGGTCAATGAGTTTGACTCAAAAAACTACATAGTTGAATCCTAATAGCAATATCACAAAGATTCATGTGGCTTTTGTAGATCTAAGATTATTATGGATGGGAATTTATTTTTTGTTTTAAACTTCTCAAGTCCTAATGGTATAGAAGATATTCTTGTTACTAAGCATCCTTTGTTGGATTGATTAAAGCAAATTTGGGCCAAAGTTATCTCAATGGTCTCAAAATTTTCTAAACTTGTCCATGATTGTATTAATATTTGTCTAATCTTGATAATTAGCTTGTCATAATTCTCAAAGATGTGGTCCAAATTCATAGTGCCTGAGAGATCCAAAATATGAGGGAATGGGATGCCTTTGTAATGATATTGTTGATGCTGCTTATCAAATGATCTTGAATATAAATTCACAAAATACCTAGAAAAAAGATAGACTGTGATTTCTACTCATCATATTAAAGCTACATTACATGATCTCCAATTGATCTATTCAGGTCCATTTAGATGATATATCTCAGAAAGACATAAAAGGAATTCTACAATATTTAATACATATGGCCTTAGTGAATTCAACTGAAGTTGAAAACATAAGTTCAATGAATTTTCTACTGATAAGTTAATCTCGAACTGTGGCATTCCTTTGAGAAATGGCATGCACCATGGAAGCTCATGTGGCATCAAAGGCCTTAATTTGAGCCTGGTGGGTGATCCACCCCTATGCCACACTCTGTATCACAATAGGGAACGTGCAAGAAGCACTACTACCCGTGGACCCTCAAGAGGGCAATGTATCTCAGGTCTAGCTCTAATTTTAAGACAAATTAAAATAGTAAATTGGACTGCATAGGTTGGGAAACTTGTATTTTTTATATCTAAAGTTTTTCCCAGCTAAATCCAAGTAAATGAATTATAATCACAAGTAATTGGTTTGCCAAGTTAATTTTGGTTCTACTGAATGCTAGTATGGTTTATCATTTACCTCAACTCGGCTTGTCACACTTTGCCAAGTATTTTTTCCTGGTTTTTCCTCTATATTCCATATGTTCACTTTGCCAAATTAATAAATGTATTTTATCTTAGCAAAGATGAGATAGTTGTCAAGAAAAATGCCGACCAAAAGCATCAATCTAAGTGAATAATTTGGGATTTTTCCAAACTTCATGGAAATGTGGTTATTTAGGCATATGGTCCTTTGAAGAGACAAGAATCCCAGTAAGGTGTCTACCTAGTGCTATGCATTGACGCAATATCCACTATTAGGGGTTTATAATTCATAGATTTTTTCCTCACTAGTATCACTTAACAGGAGTAATTTTATAGCATACCTTGTAATATAGACGTTGAGAAATAGAAAGGTATGCAATGAAATTAGTACCATTGCATGACACCAGATTTGCCTAGAACTCTGACCAAATTTGAACCAGTCTGGGATGGGTATTATCCTGGTTAGTATCTAGTTAGGGTTCACCTAGGGTCTTACTCTAGGCCAAACAATGAGCATTACTACCATACTATGATACCAGGCCCACCCATAAACCTAGGCAAGCCTAGATCAGTCCACAATGGCTATTGACCCTGGTTTGGGTCCAATCAAGATTCACCCAATAAAAAGCTAAATAGATGTAAAATAATAAAAAGAAAATGAACCAGTACCTTATCAACACACTTCATCCAACAAGAAAATGAAAAAATAAATATGAAAGCCATTATAAATGAAAATTTTCCTATTTTAACTAATGGTTGTGATTGTTTAAAATAATACAATAAGAAACACATTCTTCAAATGCAATATTGTCCTTCTAATGTGATGAAAAAATATGCTTCTCTTTCTGATAAATCGATATTTCTCAAAATTCCTAAGTAATTCAATATAAAAGTAATTTCTTCAAGTAGGGTAAGGCTCTTTGGTATAGTCATCTTTGTGTCTACTTAGGATTGTGTCTGTGGTCTAACTCTACAATAATGCTAATCCAAATAAAGAATCGGCATGAGTTTTTAGCTTTTAACTTACTCTATATAAAAAATTTATACATCAGTGTTTTGTTTACACTTGTAAAATAGAACTATCTTTGTTGCAAATTCTAAAGCATAAGTTAACATTCTTAAAAAAAAGTTTCCTAGGAACAACAAAGGCATTTTCTTTAAAAGAAAGCTCTATGGTTAATACGCATTTCCTCCCTTTTCATAAAAACTACCTTATCAATTTCAAAGAGTTTTGGAAAACATTAATTGTCTAAATGGTTACAGGATTGCAGCCATTGTAATGCACCTATACGAACATGATGAGCAGAATGATATATGGACTATGGTACCAGCTCCAGTTTCATCCACAGTTTCAAGTTCCTAGAAGAAGAAATACATGTTGTCAATATTCTATTTTTCCAATAAATGAAATTTCTAATTTC
Organism: Chamaecyparis obtusa; assembly: GCA_027943335.1. NCBI lineage: Eukaryota > Viridiplantae > Streptophyta > Pinopsida > Cupressales > Cupressaceae > Chamaecyparis > Chamaecyparis obtusa. Next base: position 3,136,855 of record BSBK01001755.1, on the reverse strand, counting down.
TAGAAGTTGAATCATAATCATATACTGCTCATAAGTCATAAGTCGTCATAATGCTAATGTAACTAGGACCTTAATCAAAATCCTGCAAGAATATTCCATCAATCTAAGAAGGTATTCATCAAATAGCTATAAGCCTATAAGTCATTTTTCCATCCATTTATCATTGTAAGGTCAACTCACAACTTCATAGAATTTTTCTTATTATTACATAGATATTCTACCTTGAGATTGACATCAAAGTTCATCAAAACCACAAGATATAGGCCAAATAACTAAATGTAGTAATGAAAGTTGATAACAGAAAATTCATTGTACATGATAGAAAAATAATCAAGATGAAGTACTCAAACAAATGTAAGATTTAGGTACTGGTAATGTCCACCAAATGCACACATAAAGAAAAATAGAGATCATAAAGAACATTTAAAATATTTGGGGCAAGTGCTGAACAACAATTAAACTCTGCATCTCCCTGTAAGAACATTAAGTGTTTAAACTTCAAAACAAGTGTAAATAAGAGCATGAGTGAGCATTTATATCAATAACCCATGTTACTAGATTTTCTTGTTTATGTAGAATAATGTATGTAACTGGATTTTCCCATTTCTGTGGATATGCCCATACCAAACCAGACTTAGGGTCCTGGGTCCACTCCTTCCTAGGTATACTTAGGGTTTATACCTGGGACTCTGAATTTGTCTAGGTATATCTAATGAAACATGGGTACACAGGTATGTCGGGACAAGGGGACGCCGAGACGAGTTTCGACTGTAGGAAAAAAAAGGGCCTCAATTTTGGGACAGCAAGGGGACGGCAGGGGGATAGCGGCGGGGGTACGAGGGAGGGGGGGGACTGCATACTATACATATATAACTTGAAATGTTCAACATAGCAATTGAACAACTAAGTTACATACCAGATTGAAATACACAAACTAGAACTATTAAACATTCAAGTTTTCAACATAGTAACATAATGATAATCATTTAAAGTAAACATAGTAATATGAAATTAAAATATCAAATTTGTCACATATGATATATCATAAAGATGATCATGATTACAATGAGCAAAGTAGCATGATATGATATAATGAATCATGATCAATCATCTAGTGTCCCTAAAGCCAAATTGGCACCAAACTTTGATTGGATACCCACCTTGCTAAAAGGAGTTTATTGGAACACTATCTTAGTAAATTGAGTGTATCAAACCATCTTAGGAGGTTGATAGCACCTTTGAGCATTTGGATCAAGTTTGAGAGTTGTCAAAGGTAGTAGAAGGACACTCCGCTATCTTGTTGTTGGCTCTGCATTACAAGGAGCTTCATCAAACTTATAGGTCTTATTATCTCTAAGATGCCCGTTGATGTACCTATATCTACAGGGCTATGCTTATGCTTTCTAACCAGCTGCTTATGCTTGCTCAATGATATGTGGATACTCAAAATAAAGTAAAATATTGAATAGCTCCAATTGTCAATGAAGTGTGGACATGTCATTTGCTATGATCCTTGAAAGGTGAAGGACAATAAGGTCAACCATCAGGCTCATTAGCTAGACTTGGCAGACAACGTCAAAAAGATGGTATTGCAACACAAATATGGTATTGTAAGCTATTTCTAGAGTGTCATCAATGTTTTTAAATGTAGAATGAAATGGTTGTAAGTATGCATTTCTGCCACATGCAAATGATTTTGAGATACAAACCTGTGCAATCTAATCTCCCAAGGAATAGATAGCACCACTTATCACCATCTCTACCAAAACATGATTTGTCATAAAGTGATGTTAGAATAGTTAGTAAAATGGTCATAAATTATGTTCTTATAGTAAAAGAATACTTTGAATTAAGAAAAAAACTACACAATATTAAAACATGACATTGTGTTTTAAAAACTAAAAAGGTAAAACACCTTACACAGTTCAAAGATCGATTATTCTGTTATAATAAAACAGCAGTAGGGAGAAGCCTCAAATGTTATTTCATAGTAAGTATCAAATATGAATTGTTGTATATTCCCAATGTGATGAAAAAACATTGATGATGGTGATATATATATATATATATATATATATATATATATATATATATATAAACACACACTGAATTCTCCAATTAATTTCTATAGGAACAAACTCTGCAATCAATTTCTATTAGACCACCATGCTAGAAAATTTCGAGAACATTTTGTTCATTAATCATGCTTATGCTTTTACTTGGCTCATTGTGTAATAGTTTTCCCTTTTTTATAACTATTTTGTTTTTAAAGAGCTAACCATATTGTGATGTCTAAATGATCAATCAACTACCATGAAAAAAATAATCAGACATCTATTTTGAATATGGTTAATCACTACAGCCATATTAGTAGGAATAATATCAAAAAAAATATTCAAGTCTCTAAGGGAACAAAGCACTCTGATGACCATGTTATAGAAGGAAATTAAGTAAAATATATGAAACTAACTTTTCTCAAAAAAAGGATAAAGTTTGGCTGGATTGATAGTATTCACTCTTAATCTAGTCATACGAGAAGGTACCATAGGCATGACAAGAACTGACGAAGCATTGATCTGGTCTTGGCCTAAGCCCATAAATATTGTGCATACAACTTGCATGATATTGGAGCAGAAGAAATTGTTATATGAAAATTACAAAACTAATAGAATAATGGAACGTGTGCATCTGGTAAAAGATCTTGGGGTGCAGAGAAAAGTTACCTCTCCTTGAAGTATTTTACACATGGCACCCTCCAAACTCAAATTTACATCTTCAGTCCTTTCTAGGCTTTCTATGATATTAATGGCCTTTTCAATTTGCAAATGCAATAGGATATTCACTGAAAGTGCCTGGAAATGTAAGGACAAAATTTTCATCAAAGCATCTCAAATAATAAAAAACAAAATGCATACCAGTTACAGTAAACTATTGAATCCGAGATTTCATTGGTCAATAGTAAACAAAACTAGTGCAGGAGCACCCAAGGGACACATGAACCTACAGGGTACACTAGGAGTCATGAAGGAGACCATGAAGGTACAAGGGAAATCAATGCCTAATCAAGTCAATTGATGAGGAATCATGGCTATTGAAGCCATTAAATGTTAGGGATTTCATAAAGTTGTTAAAATGTGATGCATTGCCAAGAATGAGCAAATTGGCATAAATGAGGAGTCAAGAATCTTTCAAGTGATGTAAAAGGTCATTTATGTGTTATAAGTTTGTATTAAATGTGTCCAAGGTCATAAATAATGTAATAAGGCTATTAAAGCCTCTAAATGATGTAAAATGCACTAAAGGTGCAAGATATTGTAAATTGCCACTGTTGGCAACATAAGCCAAATAAGGCTTGGATGGGTTAGTTGAGATCATAGGGTGTGAAGGTTGTTTTAAAAATTCTTTTAGAATTATTTAGGAATGTTATCCAAAGTCTAATAATTCCTTGTCATGAAGTATATAAAACAAGAAACAATTGTTATCCAAAAGTAATGACTGTCGTTACAAAAAACTGCTTGTTTACTGTCCTATGACAGTTATAAGGAAGTTGATTCAATCCAAGAGGTTTGGAAGATAGTTAGAAGGCAAAGAGTCTTTAAAAAGGAATTTCTTTTGATTTTATGGGAGAAGAAGTTGAGGAGAGGTGAATGTAACAAGAAAAGACATAAATAAAAGAATTTTGTACTTCACTGTCACAGTGACAATTTTCTAATTTGCAAGATTCAGATTGGTAATTCAGTAAGGTTCTTTCCATTCTAAAGTTATTGTGTTATCTCCTTGAAAGGTTTTTCATGAATTATTAAGTCTTTCACAACTTTGATCAAAGACTTTTGTAAGTTTTTTTCGAACAAAACTATTTTTAAGTCCTTTGTTGTCACAGGAAACATGACAAATTGTCATTGTTTTGTAGTCTTTTATGGAGACAAGCCTCTCCCACTTTCTATGATTGGAATGTAACTTGTGGGAGAGGTACTAAGGCCTGTAAATATTATGTTTTTATCATGATCTGGATGTAGGTGTCAGTGAAAGGAGAAAGGAACAGTAGGTGACTATTAAATAGGCAGTGAAGGGTGCATTTGGGAAGCACCATGTGGTGAATATGAACAAGTTGAGGGTGGAATTGGTAAATGAGTGTTGGAAATGATTGAGAGAGTTTTTTTGAAGGTTTTTGAGCCATTAGAAAGGTTTTGTGAGTTGATTTAGGGTCTTTTCTAGGAAGCCCTAGGCTAGAAACCCTTAAAGGGAGGGTTTGATGAAAAAGTATCTAGGAAAGCTTGGAGGGTCAAACTAATTGAGAAATTCTAATGTTTATTAGATTCCTTGAGACTATATAAAGGTTGAAAGGTTGAGAGTAAGTGTAAATAGGATTTTCTTTGGAAGAGGAGGGCTAATTAGGCCTAATTGTTGATAGGGACAGTCATAGAAGTGTGCAACAGTCACAAGTTGAAGGATTGGTATTAGAAAGGTTTGAAGAAATCCATAAAGGGTATTTGGAAAGGTGAAGAAGTCACCATGGTGTTTGAGGAATTTTAGAGAAAAGTGCAATTTACTGCTAGGACAGGGCTAATTGGACAGTCCTAGAAAAGGCAGTTTTGAAGATTGGGATAGAGTTAATGATTGGTAGGGGTTGGAACTCCTTAGTTAGGCTATTTGAGGATTGTTGAAGCCTTAGAAGGATCAGGGGAATCCTTGAAGACAGAAATCAAGAGGTGATTGCATGAAAGGTGAATTAGGAGTGTTCCCAAGGAGAGGGAAATTGGAACATGGACAAAGTGAATTGATAAGTTGTCTAAAATGAATCAAGGTAGTGAACCTGTTGCAGAGGAGTGTTTGGTTGATATCCTAAAGTCAAGGACTTCTTATTGATCCTCGAGTTGAACTCTAGTTCCTTGAGTGGCTTCCAAGACATTATTGAATCCTCGAGTTGAACAGGGTTCCTTAAGGGGATATTAGAAGGCTCTGCATCAAAAACTCTAAGCTTGTCTTTAAAATTTGAGCTTTACTTAGTTTCAAGAATAGTTTAATATTCTCTACTAAACAAGGCCAACCACGTGAAGGTGGAAGCTCATTTGGCCCCTCCCCCCCCCCTAACATCACTCTAAATTGCCCATTAACATTTAATAACATTCATTCATCCATTTTTGAAATATAACATTCAATCATTATAATCACATGATAACATTCATTAGCACATAAAATTCATTAACACACAACATTCATGAATAATTCATTAACACATATTAAAACACATCATTCATCAACATTACTAGTACAAAATTACATCCATTAAGACAATGCTCTTTCATTAGCAATAAATGTTAATTACAATCATTTCTTTTTGGGTTTCTTGCTATTTTTTTTAATCATGTAATTTCTAAGAGGAAGATCAATGTCCTCATCATTCCCCTCCTCTATTGATTCTAATCCCAACATGTGTCTCCTCCTCATTTGTTCAGGAACATGAGGTCATTGCGCTAAAGGGGGGTCTACTACAATAACTACTTCATGAGTTAAATTCACACTATTTTATATTATTGAATTACAAGTATTTATGTAAGTAAAAGAACTATAAATCAAAAAATTAATTTAAAAGAACAAAACATAGATTTTCTTTACTTGAATGTGCCACATGATCTACATGGTGATCAGTCTGAACATCCTCCAGCACTCGTTTAGCATGACCTGATTCTGTATCCTCTAAAATATACACAAAAATGTTACACCAAGTTCAATTTAAGATGTTAAATTGTATTAATAATTACATAATTAGTTTTAAATAGAAAATGAGCACCTCCTTGGATAGTACGATGCACATCAGGGGCTTCATGATGCGGTGTATGATCTATGTCACGATTAAGAGGCTGCATTGCAATGTAATGGACATTATTATCAAATTGATTGTTGCTCAAGTATTCAATTTCTAATATATTTTTTGGCATATTTACCTGTGCACATGATGTAGGAGACTCTTCGGTTGGGCCAGTGGAAGCTTGTCATAGGTGTTCAGCCACGGCTTGATAGCCTTCCTTGAAGGCAATTTTTTTGTGTTCTTCCATGGCCTCTAAATTAAAATCAGAGCCCTGCATTTTTTGATTAAACAAAATTATTTGCATTTTATAAATAATTTTTCTATGCAATTCATTTACTACTACTTACAATGCCAGCTTTAATTTTTGAATATCCTCCAGCGCCAAGTCTGTGTTGCCCAATCTTTTGTAGCCTGGCCTTTGTTTCCTTTGAAGTGTCCTGCAACCTATGAAAAGTTTGAAAAAATGGTTATAAACACATGTATATGGAATAACAAATGAAACTTTGAAATGTTGAACACATTGCATTCAATGGTGAAAATGTCTAAAACACCATACCAAGATATTATATTGAAAAATGATGATTGCATTCAAAATTTAATTATCATCTCAAAAGTCCATGCCAAACACCTTATCACTAGTAGTTAATACTATTGCATACCTTCTTGCATTTTTTGGTGAAACTCCTCTTTGAGCATCCGCTTTCTCCTTTGCATCTAAAATAAATTCATTCCAATCCCTCACTGAAATAAAGGGAGGATGCTCATACTTTGGGTTCTGGACGAGACTCTTTCTATATGTGTCCCTCATAGTCTTAAGATGTTTGCAAGCTCTTTCTAAAATTTTCTTCTCATCAAAAATATTATTACCAAACTCATGCTCTAAATCTTTGACGAGCTGATCTTTTAAACTTTTTTCTTGCAAATTCCACCTTTTAAGGAAAAACACAAAATTGTTAGATATAGCCATTAAAAGAAAAGACCAGAATGAAAGGAAAAATATTGTACCAATTAGTGCTATGAAAAAAAATAGTGGGATAAACTTAGTTCACTTATGATGTTCCACCTTGTACGTATGGTGGGCCCGAATATATGCAATGTGAGGTCATAAAGCTTCTTATAAAATATATCATTTCTTGCAAAAAATGTCATGGGATAATCAATCCAAAACTTGTTATGAATAGGTAAATGCATATTACAATATAAAAAATAATTATTTAAAGTACCCAAAATCTGAGGACATTTTATAGGCATTGATTCATTATTGTCAATCAATAATGACATCTGCATAGCTCCCATGCTAGTAACACAGGCAGATCCAGAAAGTGGTGGTGAATTATCACCAATACATGTAGATTGATCAATATCTAGTGTACCAAACGGTGCCACCGGTGTATCTCCTGCTCCAAAAAAATAATCCACTATGTGATGCACCCAAGATTAAAGTACAAATTATGAAATCATAATTAGCACAAAACCAAATATAGTAAAACAATGATTTACTAGTTGCCATACACCTTGAAGGTGTTGATGTTTGCATGGCCCTTGTGGCCGACATTGCACTTGGCAATATTCTATGGACAACCTGGCTAGGAGGAGTCTTTTGCAATTGATGACCTGAACAATACTGTTAGAAATAGGAAATACTGAGAGGGGGGGGGGTGAATCAGTATTTCACAAAAATTTTCCTTTGCCCACTTATGGATATAACAGATTACTTTAGTGCATACAAAGATTATCAAACTGATTAACAAACATAACAGTAAATAGAAAGAACTCATAACACATCATATGTTCTCAAGGAAACCCTGGCCAAGGGAAAACCCCGGTGGGGATGGAACCCACAAAGATCACTAATCAAAAGTATCCTGTTAGGGATATTGGACCTTGTTAGGAGTCAATTTACAATATATAGTAGATTTGTCCTGGTTAAAGGACTTTAGGCCTTGTTAGAAGCCTTAACCCTGTTAGGAGTTAGATTACAAAACTTGATCACCAGCTGAGCTCACTGCCCAAACAGGTAATACAAAATGTTTTTGACTATAATATGGTGCTTCTTACAACTTTTCATCAATAGCCTTTTCTACTATCACAATATACAAGTATCACAAGTTATCTTTTTCTTCTTTTTACATATCACACTTCTATATCATTACATTTCAAGTATGCCTAATATATGAGTGATTAAAGCTAATAACTTTACATGGTCGGCTTCCAAAATATTTATCCAAGATTAAAAATATAGGATGTCATCCCTTCATAATGTTAAGTCATTATTTTGACAAGCAAAAATAATCCCTTAACTCTTTTGCTAAAACTGTCTCCAAAACTGTTCTGTCTGCAAAAACTATCTTCAGTAAACTTTGAATAACTTTATCCGTACTACTCCAAACTTTATGCACATTGAGATGGGGTATCCTCATACTCTATAGAAGCTTTAGTTAATTGTGAAAACAAAAATATTGCTCCAGTGGACGTCGCCAACTAAATCTTCATCGGGTGCTCTGTCAGGATCAATGTATCCATACTTAGACAATTTCTTCCTTCAACTTTCCATACTTGCATTCCAGATTCTGCGCTCTCAATAGAGATCATATGTTTCCATAATGACAACATCTATGCATCCACATTAGCCAAATTTACAACAATCTCCCCCTTTGTCATTGGTGGCAACATATGGGAAAATTGGCTAAGTGTGCAAACAAAACTTCAAAAATACTTATACAAAATTATGGCCAAAAGTTATACAATATGTATACAATATCATACTCCATAGAATAGCTCCCCCTATGAGTATCCTTCCTCAACATATATACAATTTTTTGCTATCTCTCCCCCTTTGACAACAATGACAAAGATAGGGTGTACAAAAATTGCAAAAACTTTATACCTTATTATCAGTTATTGCAAAGCCGGTAGGCTTGCAACACAATCACCAAACTCCAATTTTCAAGATTCAAAATCTTTCTCCCAAATCTTCCTAATGGATTAAGAAACATTGAGTAGAGTACTCAATCCGTATGCTACTGTCTAACAAGCTTGCAGGGAATTGAACCTAAACTTCTAAAATGATGTCTTTGCTGAAAGACACTGCTCAATTTGATCTTCAACAATTGATATCTTGATTGAGACATGCTCTCTCAAGATGTTAACCCTGATCATCTTTCTGTTCTTCTCCTCTGCTAACATTCTGATTTCATCTTTCAATTTCCTTATGCTCTTCTCTATAGAACTTATCTTGACATTAGGGCTTGTCAAGGTGTTTGTCTCAGCTGTAATAGCATCTAACTTCTCTCTGATCTTCTTATCCTCTTCAACTATTAGGATTTTTGATTTAGTACATTGTATATACAAATTCTTTCCTATCTCAAAATGTCTCCTCAAATTCTTTATGCATACATCTAAACTACCAATATCATTTCGAATATTTACACTTAAGGTTTGTTGCATTTCTGCTTCATAGTCTTCCTGAACTTTTATCTTAGCAATATCCTTCAAGTTAGAAAATTCTGAGTCAAAAGAATTCATTACTGATTGAGCTTTCTCAAGTGGATCTGATTCAGATACCTTAGTGTTGATCACACTCTCAAGTTTCTCTATCAGAACTCTAACTTTGCCTTCGAGGTCTTTCACCTTCTTGTTCTTTCCAATAATTTTATTCAAAGATGTGATGAACTCAAGTTGATCATCATCTTCAACTTCTCTTCCAAGGTCTTCAAACATTGAACCAATATGCCTCTTCTTACTGTCAGGTGCACTAATGTCTTCAACTGGTATAGAAGGTGCACTAGAGGTAGTGGCCTCTGTCAAAATTTGTTTGCCTTTGACTGTTTGCTCTATTGGAACTGATTTTGATACAGTTGGTGCTTCCTCTACCTTTGTATCCTTTTCTGATTCTATGACCTTTTCTTGCTCTTCAAAAGCCAAATTGTCAACAATATTTCCTAAATCATAAAATATTGCATCATCTGATTCTAGAGTCACTTTGGTGCCTTCAATATCCATTAATTCTTTACCAATATTGATATGTGAAGAAGATGGAACTTCTTCAATACCAACTTTCTCTACATGCGGTTCCTCTGATTGCTTCTGTTGAGGGTCTGATTCAACATACTTTTCTACAACTATATCTACAAGAACTTGCATTACTGCTTGCTCTATCTCTTTCTGTACTTCCTCCTTTTTCCCTCCCATTATAAGGATTGTCCTTCTTTTAGTTCTCAACAAAGTTCCAAGAGACTTCAAGAATCTCTTCAAATGATCTTCATCCTTAATTTCATAGAACTATCTTATTGCATGTTCTCTCATCTTTATGTCCTCTTCTTGTTCTCTCTATTTTCTATTCATAAGTATGTTATACAAATCTTCTAGGATTTTACCATGAATAGTGCTAAGTTTCTTATTTGCCACAATCATGTGTGTAACCATTGCATTTTCAAAATTCAATCTGTCAAATGATCCATATAGATCATAGAATTTATTCAACTTAGTGAAGTCTCCATGCTTCAATATACTTCATTAACTCTTTCAATTCTTGGTTTCCAAGTTTTCTTCTTGACTGAAACTAAATCATCATCTTTAATTACTGCTACATTTCTAGGTACTAGTGGTACAATTACTTTCTGTCTCTTGTCGGGTCCTGTTGCACTCACTTTTACTCTTTTGCTAGGAATAGGAGAAAAAGATTTATCTCCTTCATCTTTTTTAGGTACTTCAACTTTTACCTTTACTGCAATAGGATCATCAAGATCTGCACTAGATGTCTCAGGTGAAATTACAAGATTTTCACTTTGCCTCAGGGCTTCTGCAGTCTTCTTAGCTATGTCAAACTCATGACTTGACATACCAGATTCTTTCAATATTTTCTTCATAGTGGATTCAACTCTCTTACTAGATTGCTTCTTTTCTCTCAAAATTATTGCAGAGTTGAAATTCTCTTCATAGGTTCCAAACCTATTTGCATGACCATCCAACTCACATTTTAACAATCTATTCACATATCCTACTATTTCTGCTTCAAATACTTCATAGCCAAGAGGGTCTATGAATTCCATTCTAGGCTCAACTACTTCAATGTAAGTGAAATCAGTGTCAACCATAAAACAAATGTCATCTCTATGCTTTTCAACTAAGGATTGAGGAATCCTTGATTTTTTCTTAACAATATTCTGAAAAGTCTTCAATACAAGCTTCACACTGTCATTAACTTTATCAAAAAGGTGCTTCATGTAGACTGAGTTTATTCTTTCCATTGTGTTCACATTGTCACTCCAATCAACTATGTAAGGAAATCTTCTCAAAATATGGAAAAACATATAGGTTATCAGAGATGAAAACCTAAACTATGTGTACTTAGCCTTCTTAATCTTTTCTAAGTTCTCAAATAGCTGAATTTTCAAGATTTCACATAGGTCTACTGGTTTCTTCTCAATAAACATAAGATAAGCTACATGAATCATTCTTGCAGCCATGTCATCTTCCCTTGAACTACCACATAATTTAGTTGTTAAGATTTTGCAAAGGTACCTAACATCATCTTGCTTAATCTTACTTATCACAATTCCTCTACCATTGTAACTAGATCTAGTGTTATCTAAAACAATCTTCCTCATGTTCTTTTCATTTAGTGGAATCTCTCCAACTTTTGATAATCTAGTAACTTCATGAATTAGGTCGGTAGTTATATCAATAACTCTATCCTCCATCTAGAATTTCCCATTGTGGATTCTACTTAAAATGATCTTGGTACATTCCTCATCATTGAATTCATACTTCATGGAATATTTGATAATTTCATTATTCTCTAAGTGCCCATAAGCTGGTTTAACTGACATGTCTTGATTGTACAATTTTCTATAATCATCACTAAAATTTGCATCTCCCAAAGTTTCAAACTTGCAACCTAAATATCCTTTAACATTCTCAATGTGCAATACTCCGTCTGGTACGGATGATAATGCTAGTCTATCATCAATTTCAATTAGTTCTAATGGTTCTTTCTTAATCTTAGGTCTATTCTTATCCTTAACATTATGAACCATAGAAATATCCATCTTATCAACTGATTAAAGATCAAAAAATACCTCAACTTTACAAATCTAGGGTTTCTGTATGATCATCATTGCAAACTGCTTCCAAACTTCTTCAAATCGACCTCAACTTTCTTTTTCTTCTTTCAAATCTCTTTTCAATCACTTTTTAATCATAATAACTTCAATTTTGACCTTATAACACTTCACATTAACTTGATCTGACATCGCATTCATTCATTTTGCAACTAAAACCTCAAAAAGCTGATTCTGCAAACCTGCAACCATAAAACTTTCTGCGATCTCACAAAACACAATATTTTCTTTTGCGCACTTAACCATAGCATTAGTACAACATAATAAACCTATATCTAACTGCACAAAACTTAACTCATTCAAATTCCTAATCTACACTAATCGTAAGTCCTAAACTACAGAAACTTACATAATTTAAGTACTTAAAGAAGGGTCAGGTAAAGATTCATCCTTACCATCAGTTACATTACCTTCCTGACTACTTTCAGTGCTGACTATACCTCCTTGATCTATGCCTTTATCAAATTTTACTTCATCTTTATTGCTACAGCAACCTTTCTCTTTGTTTCCTGCATTTTCATTCCTTCTTGCATTTTTCCTAGGGTTAGGGTTATGATGATAACCTCCATTGTTCATTCTACAAAATCTTGCTGAGTGTCCAAACTTGTTGCATATCTAACAAATGATTCCATTGTTTCCAAATCTCTGTCCTTGCTAGTTAATCTGTAACCTGCAATTTCTAGCAATGTGTCCTACTTTGTTGCATCTAAAACATACTAACACTTTTCTTTGATTCATTTCTTCAATAGATTTCTTATCTGCATTGTTAGTATTCCCAATCATTCTATCATAATTATTCAAAATTACTTTAGGTCTTCTACATTCATTAGCTCTATATCCAAAACTATGACAATTATAACAATGTCCATTAAGAGGTTTAAATTGCTTACCTGTGCAATCTCTCTTCATGTTCCCAATAGTATTACAAGCAAAACATCTACCTTTGAATTCTCTTTGCATACCTTTAGATGATTCTTCCTGTTTTGATTCTTCTTTCTCTCTAGGTGGTTCTTCTTTAGGTGGATCTTTCAATGTGTTCTCATCTAGCTTTATTTCCTCCATACTTTCAGATGTCTTCAGATCTGGCTTCTTGCTTTCATGGTTTGTTCTAAACATACTAAATCCAAATCCAGTCCTATCAAAGAATGGTTCTCCAAAAGAAATTTGTTTTTCAGTCTTATCACTTTTTGAATATAGCTTTTCAAGTTGTTGTTTAGATTGAGTCAATTCACCTTTCACAATTTTATTATACTTCTCAAGTTCCACATACTGCACTTTTATTTTTTCAGATTCGAATGTTTCCTTTTCAAGTCTTGACCTCAGATCTTCATTCTCAATTTTTAATTTTTCATTATCAGATATTAAATTTCCATCTTTCATACTAAGTTTCAGATTTACTATCTTCAACTCATGCTTAAGGATCTCATTTTCTTTTTCTAATTCATCACAATCTTTAACAAGCATATCAGATTTCTTTTCAGATTTCAGATCTTCAATCTTACCTTTTAATTTGTCAATAGCATTCTTTGCATCTTTATATTTTCTTCTTAAGGAGTTTCTTTCATCAATAAGCATATCAATCTATTCCAGAGCTTCTTCAAGATTCTTCTAAAGTTGATCCATATCCATAGAGATCTTACTCAAGTTGCTAAGCTTTCCTTGAATGTTCCTTCTCCGAGTAACTGTGCTCTGATACCAATTGTTGGAAATAGGAAATACTGAGAGGGGGGGTGAATCAGTATTTCACAAACTTTTTCCTTTGCCCACTTATGGATATAACAGATTACTTTAGTGCATACAAAGATTATCAAACTGATTAACAAACATAGTAGTAAATAGAAAGAACTCATAACACATCATATGTTCTCAAGGAAACCCTGGCCAAGGGAAAACCCCAGTGGGGATGGTACCCACAAAGATCACTAATCAAAAGTATCCTATTAGGGATATTGGACCCTGTTAGGAGTCAATTTACAATATATAGTAGATTTGTCCTGGTTAAAGGACTTTAGGCCTTATTAGAAGCCTTAACCCTGTTAGGAGTTAGATTACAAAACCTAATCACCAGTTGAGCTCACTGCCCAAACAGGAAATACAAAATGTTTCTGACTATAATATGGTGCTGCTTACAACTTCGCATCAATAGCCTTTGCTGCTATCACAATATACAACTATCGCAAGTTACCTTTTTCTTGTTTTTACATATCACACTTCTATATCATTACATTTCAAGTATGCCTAATATATGAGTTATTAAAGCTAATAACTTTACATGGTCAGCTTCTAAAATCTTTATCCAAGAGTAAACATCTAGGATGTCATCCCTTCATAATGTTAAGTCATTATTTTGACAAGCAAAAATAATCCCTTAACTCTTTTGCTAAAACTGTCTCCAAAATTGTTCTATCTGCAAAAACTATCTTCAGTAAACTTTGAATAACTTTGTTCGTACTACTCCAAACTTTATGCACATTGAGATGGGGTATCCTCATACTTTATAGAAGCTTTAGTTAACTACGCAAACAAAAATATTTCTCCAGTGGATGTCGCCAACTAAATCTTCATCGGGTGCTCTGTCAGGATCACTGTATCCATACTTAGACAATTTCTTCCTTTAACTTTCCATACTTGCATTCCAGATTTTGCGCTCTCAATAGAGATCATATGTTGCCATAATGACAACATCTATGCATCCACATTAGCCAAATTGCCAACAAATACATTGTTAGCAAAGACATTTTGAAATAATAAAGTAAGAGTTAACTTGAGAAGTTTTTGAATGGTCCAAAGAAAAAATTCCTTGTAACTTGTCAACTAAAGGATTATTTTACCTAAGGCAGCCAGAGGTCTACTAGTACTGGCCTCATCTGCACATTGTCCTTGACTAGGTACTAGAGATTCTATAAAATCCTGCAACAAGAACACATATTACATATATTTTACTTTACAACATAAAAGAGTATAAAATATTAACCTTTATTGAAATTTTGTTATAATTAAAGATTCATTACTGCTTACTTGATACCAACGTGTGAGCACTTTCAATTCAGTTAGCCTCATCAGCATCTCCTCAGTTGGATTTGTTTCATACAAAATATTAATTATTTCTTTATTGATTTGTTTCATTTTTTTCTTCAACATGATTGTTACATTAGGTGAATCTGCAAAATGATCATCATCCTCAGGGGTAGCTATTGCCTCTACTATTGAGGGTGCTTTTCCCTTATTCTAAACATCAAATTGTGATAGGAATATCAGTAAAACTATCATAAAAACTCCAAAACCATAAATAAAATAACGTAATAATATAACATTTTTCAACTATCTAATTTGTACAATTTTAATAAGGTTTACCCTTGCTGAAGAATGGGTGGGAGGAGCATGCTCATGGCCTCTATCATGTGCGGGATCCATATCATCCTATGACAAAGATTAAATATAAAAACTTTAGCGAACTAAAAGCAATAGACTTAGCAAAAAAAAACTTATTAATAAAATGGTATATAGTACTTACCACCCTCATGATAGTAACTTTGTTTGTATCTATGTGATTTAAATGATAATCTATTAGCAGTTCTTCCCTTGCACTTATTGATTTTATTGCACATACAAAAACTTGATTCCCCTCACGTGCCTCAAATATGCAATTGGGTTGCTTATTAGTTGACGAAGGTCCTGTACTATTTATAAAACCCACAATATTACCTGTTGCTTTTGGTCTCCCATCAATGTACATTGCAAATCTTTTACTTTGATCATTTTCTTTCCTTTGTATATAATTAGCTGATAGTGCATACCTACGCATACTTTTTTTATATTAAACAATCTGCATCCAATCATTGTAATTGTAACACAGACCGACATACTTGAACAATTCAACAACTCTATTGTAATATACCTTTATCCCATCCATAGAAAAATAGGCCCAAACCATGTAATGAGGATGGAGCAATGCGATATATCCTCTCATTAACACAAAAATCAGTATTAATTAGAGGTAGCTCATTGGGTACCCATTCTTTCTCAATGTGTGTGTACCAAAAGGGCACCTTGATGTCGCCTTTGGTCTCATCATCATAAGAACATGACCCCCCATTAGCAAGAAAATATTGCATGCGTTTATCAAATTTTTTTCTAATCTTTTGACCTCTAGTTGATCTCCCTATTTTAGTCGTACTACATGTAGAACTTTCATCTAGCATTCCCTCATTTCCCTCATTCAATGTAGATAGATCTATCAAGTACCTATTTGGTGGGTGCTGCAATCCATCAAATGAGATATTGTCATGTCAATATATATAGAATAATCAAGTCGTGACCCATACGTACAGTTCTTCTTTGTCTATACATGAGAGATATAAAATGTACTAGGTTGAAAGTGATTATATATTATATTTCTATACGGTTCTTCTTTGTCTATATATACATTATATGATTATATAATATTTCTATTTATAACATACGTGCTCAGTGATAAACAAGAAGAATATAAGAAAATTATGTCTATTTATTGACTTATACCTGCTGATCCATGTCACTGTACACGATCCACGCCAAAGGGGTCAAATTTCCTGCATATGTTAATCATTTATCTTAAGTTAGCTAAATATTACATGATACGTATGCTACAAATAACTTAGAAGATAACATGAACAATATGCAACATTGTAACCATGAATAAATTTACCTTATATATGGAATGCAAGATTGTCAACAGAAGGCTGGGGTGACGATGTCTATAGTCAATTGTCTATTTGCAAAAAGGGTGATAATCAAACACAAATATACATGTATCAACAAAAAGTAATTAAGCATCGTAAACAAAAAATTGGTAATTATAAATCACATATGTCGTAATCATTAGAATTGAACACAATAAATATGTAATCATTAGAATTGAACACAATAAATATGTAACCATTTCAATTATGTCATTGATCATCATCATCATCATCATCACCATCATCATCTCCATCAACAGCATCACCATCATCATCATCGCCATGATCACCATCACCATCATCATCACCATCATCATCATCATCATCATCATCATCATCATCATCATCATCATCATCATCATCTGCTTCTTCATCATCTTCAGTATCTTCTTCTTCCATAACATTATACTTTATCGGCATTCCTCTTGGATCATGTCTAACAACAAATAACCAACCCTGTTTATGTGGAACCTTTGAGTAAAACACTTGTTCACACTAGCTTGGAAGAACATAAGGCTCATCTCCAACTGGCTCAAATGACCTTGTATTAATCATTATAAATCTATTATCATGTTGAATAATAGTTCTATCTGGATCATTTTGATTCAGTCGTAGCCTATACCATTTGATGAAAAATAGAACTACTTTGAAGGATTTAAAGTCACACTCAATTATATCATCTAAGATGCCATAGTATTGATTTTGAGATTGTTGAGGATGTATGTCATTTCTAGATGATATATTGGTGACCTCAAAAACTACACTTATCCCAGTATCACAAGTTTTCTTTGTGTCATCCAACTTTTTTATGTAAAATTTGTGGCCATGATAGTACATAGCTTTGTTGTGCTTGACCTGCAATTTTTCAAGTGTGTAAATTATTTGCATCATGAGTTGATATGAAACATATGAGTCATGATCATTAATAAATTTGTACGTACCTGTCCACCTCTTAAACCATGTGCTAGATCAATTACCATTGGAGTAATATTGGAATCTCCATTACGATGAGCTTCTCTAACCAATGAAGCAACACCTTCCCATGTTAATGAGCAACCATTTTGTTGACATTGTTCAATCCATACCATCATCCAATCAAGATTGTTTGCAATATACAAATGTATTGCATCCCACTCTCGACCAGCTGTATCAAAAAAAATATACCAATTATAAATAACTTATATTGAAGATTTATAACAATTAATTAACTATAATAACATCTTAGATTTACCTCTCACTTTCCTCAATCTACCTTTCCCATCAAGTACTCCCCTTCAAATTTGTTAATGGAGTTGGGATCCCAAATACAATCTACATGGATCTTTGCTGCAAACTTAGGAAGATATTCACTAATGTACACCATGGTCTGGTATACCATATATCCCTCCACCATATAACCCTCAAGATGTGCTCTCTGTCGAACCAAGCCTTTCAAAAATTTCAAGCACCTCTCAACCATCCACATTGACCTAGTTGGTACAGGTCCACACAATTCAATCTCCTCAACTTGATGTATGAGGTAATGTTCTTGTGCATTGAAAAAAGTTGAAGGTAGACACTTTTGCATTTCACACATAAGAAGAGGAATTTTTCTCTTCCAGTATTTTATATCTTATTTATTGATTTCTTTAGATGACAACCACCTCATTTATTTTCCAAGATCATATATAACTTGTTTGACACCGTTGGCAAAGTGGTGTGGGAGAGATAGAGGTAGAACGTACTACAATATTTGTAAAATGAACATGTCAATATTTTATAAAAGAATGCAATGAAAACCACATGCAGTATACAACTATATAGTGAATACAAAATAATATGAATTACCTTAATAAATATATGCCAATCATGTGTTTTCATCCCTGGCCCAAATTCACTTTTCTTTGATATGAGATCGTTTATATTCGCAGCAAATCCTGTGGGAAATCATATTTTTTTTATAATTTATTGATAGCATTGCTTTGCTGCTCTGACAATAACCATGGAAGGGCACTTGTATCAATCTGGTCTCCATTGTTATTTGATCGAATAAAATTTTTCAATGCATGGTTGGATTCTTCAATGTCACTACAAATTTTGATAATTTGGTCTTTGTCACGTCTTCCATCCAATATTTTCTATAATGTCTCTATTACATTCTTTCCAATATGCATAGGATCAAACATGCACGATTGGGAGTTGCTCGTAGTATGGCAACTTAGTAAATTGTGTAGGATAACTTTTTAGTCCTTTTGGAAGTTGGTCATTGATGCCTTGACAACCTTCACAAGCATCAATTATATCATCAGTAAACAAAACACAATATCAAAATATAAATTTGAAACAAAACCCATCAGATGGAATGACATTACCTCGATGATTTATTTTATTGTATGCCAACTTCCATAGGTGAGGTGTCATTCTCTGTGGCTTTGATGTAGTCTCTTCTTTCCCATTGAAAAGATGTTTTTTAGTAATTCGGTACTTATGATTTTTGTGGAGAAAGTGTCTATTCTCATCGAACACCTACTTTCTTAAACTTTTTGAATGATGAGATTTTGTCTTTGGACCACAAACTGGACATGCAAATTTTCCCTTTGTCTGAAGACCTACAAGATCATGTATAATTGGATTAAATGTATTAACTTTTTGTTAGCACTATAACATATGAAAAAAGAGGCATTAAGAAGAGAACATACCACAAAAATGTGTTAGCCCAGGGGCATCATGTATTGTCCATACAAGCATTGCATGGAATTGAAATTGTATTTGTCATATTGGTCTAGAGATGTCATACATAGTGACCCCATTCCATAACATCATCAACTCGTCAATAAGGGGCTCAATATATACATTGATATCTTTAACTTGGTACTTACCTAGTTGAATGAACAAAAATATTACATAATTATTATGACCATTTTGATGGATTATTAATAATAAATTAATTTAAATGACCATTAAATCAAAAAATACCTGGAACAATCAGTGAAAACATTATGTGCTCCCTCTTTATGGACAACCAAGGAGGAATATTATTGTTGATAACAAAAACAAGCCACACCGAGTAAGTAGATCTCATCTCTCCAAACGGATTGACATCGTCTGCTACCAATGAAAGCTTGAGATTACGAGGTTCTTCTTTAAAGTGTGGTCATTTTTCTTCTATTTCCTTAAATTCTGAGCCATCCACAGACATTCACATAATGCCATCTTGACTTCTATTGCATGCATGGTAATCCATAAATTGTGCCAAGCTATTGCACTTGAATAATCATTGCAGACATGGAATAATGGGAATATGTTGAAGAACCTTGCGAGGCACCTTTTTTGTTATTCGATCTAATTGATATCTACTAATATGACAAATAGGGCATTCTATTGCAAATTCATGCTATTTATAATATATAATATGATCATTCGGACATGCATGTATTGTTTGATACTCCATTCCAATATCTTTCATAATGACAGATAATTCTCGGTACGAGCGAGGTAGAATGTTTGATGGTGGTAACAAACACTCACATATCAACCTATGACCAAAAATATAATTTGTTAATTTAAAGAATATTAATTGCTACATGATTCACCCAATATTAATTGTAAGGGAATTATGACTAAAATAATGAAAAAAGATGACATACCTTAACATACATGTCATTGCTACATTGGATAAACCATTCATAACCTTCAAGTTCACCAACAACAATACATCAGCAAGAAGAGTTGTTTCAGAGCCTTCATATAGGGGCTCGTGTGCCTTCTCAAGTATAGGTACATCAAGCTCTACATCAACATCATCATCATCTTGATCTTCTTCATCATCGTGGTCTTCTTCCATGATATCATTACCTTCTACTTCTATATTCACACCTCCATGTTCCCTCATTTGGAAATCCACATTCTCTAGATTGTCATGGTCCATAACATGAAACTGAGGGATGTTGACCTATATGAAAATGATGACCTTATAATAACCATGACCATGTTTTCATCATCAAATCATGTTTTATGTATTTTATAAAATATTAAAATACATACCAATGGACGAAATTCATTTCCCCCTTCAATGTGACCATGTTGCCTACAATGTTCTTCAACTGTTTTGATTAGATATCTTCGAGTCTTTAAGCCCTTACAAAGTTTGCAAGGACAATAACATTTTCCATCACCCTTTCTTTTTAAGTTAGACCATAGTCTAGCAATTGTCTCCCTATTTTTTTGTGCATTGATATCGTCAGACATGGTCTTTCTTGAATGGAATGACTCGTTGGTGGAAGAAGGATGATTTGTTTGCAACCTGCAGATAAAAATCATTACTGAACAACCATTTTCTCAACCATTTTAATATTGAAAACATCATATGAAATATCCTTATCATTTAGATTTTAATGGTATATTTTAACTTTTAATCAGAATTCTGTGTAATATAAGGACCCCTATTCAAAATTATGTCAATACCAATAGATTGCCTCAAATCATCCAAAATGACTAAAAGCCCTTGCGTAGAAAATATATATCATTTGGAAATATATATCATTGGGAAAAAGAACCAAATTCTCAACCATAGAAAAAATGAAGCTTTTCCTTGAAGTCGACTGGGATAGAAGCCCTCAAATTGAGCCTTCCATTATCTTCATTGCTATTTAAACTCAAGATAATTCTCATTATAATGGAAAGAGGGCCAAAAAATAGAGCAGAGCTCATGAACTAAAATTTTCCTCTGAATACATGAACAAGTCTCTTGTTACCAAAGGGAAGCCCTTAGTATCCATAAATGGAGCACAAGGGAATAACTAAATTGCCTTATACATAACCAAAATGTAGACACTAGGAAACATACTAAAGCATCAAACAAGCAAGATAACTCAAAACCTAGAATACCATGAGAAATAGAGAAATGACATGTGTGAGAACATAGCAGTGACCGAAATAAATAGCTCTCATTAATACAAATGCCTTCAATACCAACATACACCAAGGATAGAACAAAGGGTCACATCAAAATATAACAAACCAATGATTAAGAGACAACTACCATTGGGAATGACAAGTTGATACTCTTTAAAGTAATCAAGGTGACTTATCATCCAGTAGAATGCTTCCTAACAAAGTTCATGATTCCACATCATCATTGAAGAAAAAAGAGATGGTCTTGGAGAATCCTCACATTAGCTAAGGCATTATTTGCATTGTTACCTTCATGATGAAAATGCACAAAAGAGATGCTAGAAAAATGCTTGCTAAATTCTAAATCTCCATAAAGCAATCTTCAGAGCTTCCATAATCCAATTTATTTTTTAGATGTATCAGATAATTCTTCATCTGGATAGTAAACTATTGGTATTGTTTATCCATACCCAATCACGTTTTACCCATGCCTTCTACCACAATTCATCTGTGTTGCAATTGTTCCTTAAACGGCAGGTCCACAACATATTTATTCCCTTTTAGATACCAACTTTATTTCTTTGGGTTTCCTCTCTCTAAATCAGCATACACTTCCTATGGATTCCTTGCTCTGCTACAAATGTTGAAAGAATAGATTCATGAAGTTTGAGAGAATTGGATGGCACACACTTCAAGGTATGTGGTCTCTATTTATTATTGAATGAGCTATAAAGTGGTTGTAATGGGAGTTTCTTTATTGGCATAACTAATGGGGTCTTACTACATCATTACCATAAGTAATAAATGTCTGTATACAAAATGTATTTTAACATCAGGTCTACCAGCATGATATATTTAATAGCCACTATTTAAAAAGAAATGTATGTGGCCTCTATTTATTATTGAATGAGCTACAAAGTGGTTGTAATGGGAGTTACTTTATTGGCATAGCTCATCCAAAGCTAAACTCTGCTTGGTCATTCCTCATTGAAATTAGGTCTGTGATAACTCTCTTTGCCTCCATTTTCAGTGGGATTCATTTTTGAACTGAATGTTGACATTCATACTTGTCCATTTATCATACTTGGATCTTACTCATTCTCACCTCAATTTCATACCTTGTTCACAATCAAATTCAGACTTGAATTCACACCCATATCAATGCCATTTGGATTTGTTTCTCATAACAACTTTCATGCACCATCACCATTGATGGTGCATCCTACTTTCTCTTTACCTCTCAAGTCTCAAACACTAGATCTTTCTCTCCTCTTCACATTTCAAGGTCTGACTCTTGACTCGTAAATGAGGCAAAGTTGCTCAAACTCATCTCTCAAACTTGGAGACTTGAAAATTGGTACCAACTAAGACCACTACTCATACTGCCAAAGTGAAAAGAGGGGGTCCCCATTTGAAATGGGGGCAATGGTGTGAAAACCTCACAATACTGCCAAGTGAAAAGAGGGGGTCCTCATTTTTTGGGTCTTCCTTTTCAAATGAGGAAAGAGTCCAATTGTCTCAAATGTAGGCATAAGAGTTCCAGCCCCAAAAAATGGGTGAATACCATCATGGGAATGGACAAAGAAGAGAAAGAGAGGAAAAAGAAACAAACTAAAAAGATGACTACTAAAATAGTAGAGGAGATGAAGAAGGTTGAAGTTGTTCCTATGTAATAAGCACTTATAGATGATATTAATTTTTAGGATATACCTTATGCATCCACACAAGACATATATATATTTTCCTTTGATGCTCCTATGATTGAGAGGGATACAACAAAGAAGAGTGATAAGAAGGATAAGAAAACTGCTCATCCAAAGAGTAGTGGTGCAGAAGATCAAAGTGAAATAGGTGTCCCTCCTTCAAGGAACACAACAAGAAACAAAGAATAGGACATTGTTCCTTTAGAGAAAACTATAGTGCTTAATGAGAAAGAGGAAGAGGAAAATACTAAGAAGGTTCAAGACACTACTAAGACAAGTGATGAATTTAAGTGGTAAACATTGACTCCTCATTGCTTCTAAAACAAAAATTGAAGCTTTCGATAGGTTCCTTCAAGGATCATTCCTCTCTCATTGAGAATAAAGAAGAGTGGGATGCCTTAAGTAAGATAAAAGATAAGAGAAAGGTAGAAGCATTTAATCAGTATGAAAATGCACACAATTGATATATTTTAGCATCACTTGAAATTATTTAAGGAATGTGCTAATGAAGTTAAGTATGTGTTCTATCAATTTTTCTTGAAATGACCTAGTTTTTCAAAAAAGCATAAAGGATGAGATTGACTCCATTGAGTCATAGATCACACAATTGGCAATAATATATATAATATTTCAAAGGATAAGGATGCAGAAACCAGAGCTTAAATTGAGAAGCTTAATTCATAGCTTTCATTTCTTTAGGACTATAGGGAGTGGATAAAGAGACAATTATATTATTTGAGGGAATCAATGCATTGAGGCTTTCCTCATTTGAGAAGGAAGATCCTGTCAGTTTTTGGGTTTTGGTCAAAACAAAATTTTCTATATTGGCCATGACTATGCAAACAAGGGTTTACAGTTTATTCAAAAACTTACAAACCCAATGTATAAATTTGTATAAATAGAACCACACATTATCTAAATTATGACTAACTTTTATTAGAAATCACACCATTTTTACCTCTATCATTGCTTAAAGAATAATTAAGTTAAATTGATTAATTAAAATGAAGGG
The DNA here is from genome assembly GCA_027943335.1 of Chamaecyparis obtusa. Taxonomy (NCBI): domain Eukaryota; kingdom Viridiplantae; phylum Streptophyta; class Pinopsida; order Cupressales; family Cupressaceae; genus Chamaecyparis; species Chamaecyparis obtusa. Next base: position 3,112,616 of record BSBK01001755.1, on the reverse strand, counting down.
GAAAAACTCAAACTAAAAAGTTAGCACATTTCACAACATAGAAAATTTTGAATTTGATGAAAGTTTTGAATAGTTTAGTAAATTAAATCTATTTTCAGATCAAACTACATGAAGATTTTGAAATTCAAGCGAATCAAATTTTCCCATTCTCATATTATATTTCGATATTTTTGAGGTCCATATTTGCAAGTAAATAATATTGGAGTGTTGATGTTTGTAACATCGATTAGATAAATAATATTGACTATAAGATTATTATGAGAAATAATTTATTATATATATACATACATATCAATATCAATAATTGATATTACTATATACATTGATAAATATGTAAATATAAAGTTAGATTATAATTATTCTCTATTACATTGATAAATCCTATGCTCTCCACAATTGCTAAACACGGAAAAATTTTAGTTAGGTGATCCAGAATCCTATGGGGCCTTTAAATTCAAAGTTTTTGTGTCAAAGGTTCACAAATCACTTTTGGAACACCTATGGTCATATTCATGGAAGAAAGAAGCATTATAACATATTGACTGCACTGAACATTTCACAAAATATGATGTAGCTTCAAAAATTGTTTCAAGTTGGATTGGGGAATACTTGTTTCCGTTTGGTAAGAATACTCAGACTATCTACATAATTTAAGGATAATGAAATGTTTGATACATGGTCTCACTCATTGTAATGTCCCCTTTCTAAAATAGGATTTAATATTCAATAATAATAATAACAAAATTAAAATACAAAAAACAAAAATAAAATTTAACATAAATTTAATTAAAATTAAGTTAATGAATGGTCAAAAGGCATGAGAGGAAAAGTTGTGACTCCCTCAAACTATGAGGTATAAAAGGTAGAAGGCAGCTTCATTTGAAAGGGGGAAATTTTTTTATCAAGAATGAGAAGTGCAGATCTAATCAACAAGACAGTAATGACAAGATATGACCCCTTTAAATGGGTGCATCTTTCCAAAGAGATGTGTCTCCTCAAAATATGTAAGCACAAATAGGTGTTGAATGGAAGAGGAATACAAGGGAAAATGCATTCTCAAGTTAGAGCGGGTCCACAACACAATTATGGTAGAAATAAAAGTAGATAAAATAAGAATTATAATATTTGAGATGAAATCAGATGTGGAAATAGGGTAATAGCGGAAAAAGGAGATTTAGTTTGAATTATCAGGCAATAAGAATATGACACAGTACTTAATTCAGAGAGGGATCCATATTTATGGAGAAGAGGGAATGGAGGATATAAATCAAGAGAGGATTAATGAAAGAAGAAAGAAATAAAAAGAAGAAAGCTTGTGACCTTCTCAAAAAATGAAAATTATGAAGGGTTGTGTTGTTTCAAAAAGTGGTAATTGTGAAGGGTTGTGACTCTTAATAGACATGAGGAAGAGGAGTAACTTCTCCTTCGTATTGGATGTTATAAAGGGGAGAAGGTTCCATTTGAAGAAGATGTCAATCATAGAAAAACCCATAACTATGTGTGAAGCAGCTCACGTGCTTGGTTTTTCTCTTCATTTTTGTACATATTGAGAAAGGAACATACAACTATAACCTTTGTTAAAAATCCCCTTAGTGTTCTTTGATGGATGTATATATGTTATTTGAAAGCCTCTGCATTGGTGCAGGAAGGGAGGATATGTACAAAGGTTTTGGACTTTATCTTTACATTACCCCACTGCATTTACACAAAATTTTCTACAATATTGTTCACAATAAATTTGTTATGCATGCATATCTAGTGTCCATTCACATTGTGAGGGTGAACTCCATGAGACCACATTTCTTTAAGGGGCCTTAAGTGTACAACCAATGCCTCCAGATGTCATCAGTTGCCTGCATATGGCAGATTCAAAAATGGTCTTTAGAATTTCTCTCCTCTTCTATTATGTGCATCATGGCAATAAAAAAATCCCACCTTGTACTACCTCTGTAGCTTCACCGATCAACACTTATGAAGAGAAGAGATCAATTGGGAGAATAATATATCACCCTATCAAACTGACATAAATTCAATCCATTAAATTATGTAGCATAGGATTCTGGATTATGTCCTAGCCGCAACCATCGACTGTCGATGCATAGTCGAATTGGCTTAACGTGACTACACTTGTCCTCAGCGGTGGAAGCCTTCAAAACTTTAATGCTTTCTTTTCAGCTTTCCCCACTACTTTGGCGAGGGTTCTCTTGTCTCCTTACCAAATATTTTAAAAATGATGGTGTTTTTCAATTGTATATTAGGAGCAGGTATTAATTTGCTTGTTTTCATCAATGAATTGAAGGTCACGGGACCTTCTTTCTTAATAAACATGGATTAATCTTGTCTTTTATTACAAAATTGATGGAAAGAGGAAGTGGAGAAATAAAATAAAATGGAACCTGTAATCGCCCACCCGCCTGCTTCTGCCCACGCTAAAAAGGATAGTTTAAATGAAGATGCATTTTCTTTTTTTTTTACCTTTATGCCCGTGTTGGTCAAAATTTTGACCAACACGGGCATAAATGGCCATAAAAGTAAAAAAATAAAATGAAGATGCATTTTCTTTTTTTATTTTTATGCCCTTTTATGCACGTGTTGGTCGAAATTTTGACCAACACGGGCATAAACGGGCATAAAAATTAAAAAAGAAAATGAAGATGCATTTTCTTTTTTTAAAACTTTTATACACATGTTGTTCAAAATTTCAACCAACCCATAGTTGGTCAAAATTTTGACCAACACGGGCATAAATGTAAAAAAAAACAAAATTTACCCTTTATAATGCGACCAAGTAAAACCATTTTGCACTTTGGTCAAAAATTTTGGTCAAAATTTGTGGTCAAATGCCCTAGTGTCCAACTAAACATCTCAAAAGATTTCCCAAAATTTTGTTCACAACTTCAGTCTGTCCATCGGTTTGTGGGTGGAATGTAGAACTATATTTCAACTCAATGCCAAATTTCTTCCAAAGGGTTTTCCAAAAGTATCTAACAAATTTACCATCTCAGTCAAAGATAATACTCCTTAGTAATCCATGCAGTCTGAAAATTTCCTTAAAGAAAATATCTGCTACATGTATTGCATCTGATGTCTTTCTACATGGTATAAAATGTGCCATCTTATAAAATCTATCCACCACAACAAATATAGAATCATTACCTCTTACTGTCTTCGATAAGCCAAGAAAAAAGTCCATATTGATGTCAATCCAAGGTTTCTCAGGTACAATAATCAGTACATACAATCTAGTATTTTGACCTACTCCTTTTGTAACTTGACAAATTCCACAACTTTTCACAAATTTCTGAACATCTTTATACAACTATAGCCAATAGTACTTCTCCTTAAGCAAATTCCATGTTTTATCAATACCAAAATTTCTAGCCAAACCACTACTATGTTTCTCCTTTATCAAATTAGTTCTCATTACTCCTCTCGGTATACATAACTGAATACCTTTAAACAACATACCTTCCTAAATAAAATATTCATCCAATTTAGTATCTTTTTGATCTTGAATAGGTGCTTTGCACTTTCTCCATGGCTTAGAAAAATTATGGTCAAACTCATAAAAATCTCTCATCTCATCAAAACCAAGAACTTCAATTTTCATCTCGGTCATCAAAGATCTTCTCCTACTCAATGCATCAACAACTTAGTTAGTGACTCCACTTTATGCTTTATCACAAATGTGTAACTCTGCAAATACTCAACCCATTTCATATGTCTCTGATTCAACTTATTCTGACTACCCAAATATTGTAAAGCCTTATGATAAGTATACAACACAAATTCACTTGGTATCAAATAATGTCTCCATTTCTTCAGTGCTTGAACAATAGCATAGAATTCTTGATCATACATAGAATATTTCCTTCTATCATCATTCAAATTTTCACTAAAGAAATAAATAGGTTTACCTTCTTGACTCAACACAGCTCCAATTGCACTTCCACTTGCATGGCATTCCACTTGAAATACCTTACTAAAATCAAGTAATGCCAAAATAGGTAATTCAGCAATGTTCTGCTTTAGAGTCTTAAAACTTTTATCAGCTCCATGTGTCCACTTGAATTCCCTTTTATCTCCTCTCATAGTCTCAGTCATAGCATTACAAATTGAACTAAAATTCCTTATGAACTTTTTCTAAAAACTTTCCAAACCATGAAATGATATTACCTCACTGGCATTCATAGGTGTAGGCAAATTCAAAATAGCTTCAACCTTTTCAGGATCAATCTTCAAACCATCAGTTGAAATAACAAATCTCAAATACACAATCTCCTCTTTCATGAATGAACACTTTTCAGATTTATCAACAACTTTTCTTCTTTCAATCTCTGAAAAACTTGTCTAACATGCAAAAAATTTTCTTCTCTGGTCTTATTGAATATCAAAATATCATCAAGATATACAATCACAAACTTACCCAAGAATTTCTTCAAAACTTCATTCATTACCCTCATAAAAGTACTCGGTGCATTATTTAAACCAAAGGGCATAACCAACCACCCATAAAAACCTTCTTTTGTCTTGAAAGCAGTCTTCCATTCATCGCCTTCTTTGATTTTGATCTGATGATACCCACTTTTCAAATTAATTTTGGTGAAATACTTTGCTCTAGTCAAACTGTCCATTATGTCATCTATTCTCAGTGTAGGAAACCTATACTTCATTGTTATCTTATTGATTTCTCTGGAATCAGTGCACATTCTCCACTCTCTATTCTTTTTCAGTGCCAATACAACAAGTACTACACAAGCACTCAAGCTTTCTCTGATCAAACCTTTCTCCAGCAATTCTTGAATCTGTCGGTTCAATTCCTAATTCTTGGTAGGTGTCAATTGATGAGGTGCCTTATTTGGTAAACTAGCTCCTGGGATTAGATCCATACAATGATCAATGCTTCTTTTCAATGGAAAACCACCAGGTACATTATTAGAAATGATATCACTGTACTCGGTAAGTAAATTTTCAATCTCCTCAAGGACATTATCCTTTGTTTTCTTACTTGATTTGTTAGGAATCACAACAAAACATACATCATTCTTCTTCAAATACTTAACAAACTTTCTTCCCTCCATTAAACAAACTTTCACAGATGTGAAAACATTACTAACAGGTTCTTCCATCAATGGCAACAAGATTTGTTTTCTTCCATCAGCCACAATAGTATACTTATGCAACCTTCCATCATATATAGCATGTCTATCATATTGCCAAGGTCTACCCAACAAAATATGACAACAATCCATAGGCATGATATCACATAACACCTTATCATAGTACTTTCCAATCTTCAAACTCACATAACATTATTCACTTACCAAGAGTGTATGCTCATCTTTGATCCATGAAATCTGATAGGGCTTCAGATGTACCAACCTTTCTAACTGCAATTTTGTGACCACCTCCTCAGATTCTAGATTCTCTGAGCTACCACTATCAATGATTACCTTCCAAAATTTATCAAAAACTCTACATCTGGTCTTGAAAAAATTTTTCCTTACCAGATCTTCCTTTTTGCTTTCATTCCATAGTGCTCTCCTTACCATCAAGTTATTTTCTTTCTCAAGTTCATTCGGTGATTCTTCTTGCACCAAAGCATTTCTACTACTACTAGCCTTCTTACTAGCATGTGTACATTCAAAAGATCTATGTCCCTCTTCTCCACAATTGTAACAAGTTCCTCAGAAACTTCCTCTTCTATAACCACCTTGATAGTTACTGCCTCTACCTCTAGATGAACTTTCACCATTCCACTTAGTCTTGCCTTTGTCCAAATTTGTCTTTTCTAGTTTAGATCTACCATTTTCACCATTAGATATACCTCTTCCTCTAGGGAATCGACCACCTCGACCTCTCTGTCTTTGCTCATGTCTTTTGTTCAATTTCTCCTCGGCCTTCAATGCAAATTGATAACCCTCTTCAATGCTCTCCAACTTGACCATACTAATTTCCTCTTAGATGGAAACTCTCAAACCATTCAGGTATCTACCAATTCTTTTGACATCATCTTCATCATGTCCAGAACTAATATCTAAGCTATATAATTCCTCAATATATTCCTTTACCGAGCTATCTTTCTACCTCAAACTTTACATTCCCCGAACTAGGTTAATCTGATAATCACAAGGTAAGAACTTTCCTTTCAAATTATTCACCATTTTATTCCATACCTTGATTTTGTCTTTTCCTTTCCTCTTCCTATCTAGTTGTAGATGTTCCCACCATAAGGATGCATGAATTTTCAACTTTGTGCTTGCAATCTTCACTTTCTTGTCTTTAGGAATGTTTTCATACTCAAAATACTTTTCCATCTTGATGATCCAGTCCACCAATTCATCAGAATCTAGTTTTCCACCATACTCAGGAGGATTGAAATGTGGTGTAGACTTAAGACTTGTCAAAGCCTTCAAAAATATTTCTTCACCTTGATCCATAATAGCTGTAGGTTCTACATTTGCATGTTCTTCCTCAACTTCATCATCACTAACATCTTCAAGATGTCTGCATCTTCTCTAGGTTGTTTCAATAGCTTCTAACCTAGCATCAATCTACCTTAGCATATCTTCCAATCCTAGATCTACATCTCACCTCCCACGAACCATCTTGACAACCCTCTGCAATTGCAAGTCATACCGCAATATTTTTAAAATAATAACAAAATATAGAGACAAATAGGAACTTGTTTAATCAATGAGCTTAGGAATAGGAAAATTGACCATGAATTAGTGCAAGAACTAGGAGCATTCACCAAAACAAGAAACAAGGAGATAAGATTTTGAAGGGGGAAAAGCATAAAAAAAACCCCGTGATATTAATGAAAGCGGCAACAAAATGCCTAAGAATGAGAGAGAGAGAGAGAGAGAGAGAGAGAGAGAAAAGCTCATACAATGATAATCAAGAAGAAGAATAAGAATCTCATAGGAATGAGAGAGAAGAGCCATCTCTTAATAGAGATGTGAGAAAGGAGTTACATTGTAACTCCCAATTCTGTGTATGCCACATTTCACTAGTGTGTGAGACAAGTGTAGGATTCCTCATAAGGAGGAATATCTAAATTTCCTTAATAAAGGAAATTACAAATATTACATGTCCTCCCACTTGGACTAGAGGATGAATACATTAGGATACCTTGGTTTATCCTATAAATACAAATATACCAAGGAAAGATTAAATTCTAACAAATCTGCTACCCCACAATAATAAACTAGGGCTTCAAGGGGAACTTGTAAACCTAGATCCATGGACCTAGATCAAGATCTCACATCACTCTAATACCACCTGACGCAAGGCAGGGGCCAAGAGGGGCCAAATAATGGCACACCCTAATGATCCAAGCTTGCTCAACACATGTGGAAGTAAATAAACAACAACAGTGAGAGAGAGAATGCAGAAGCTTTCATTATGTTTCATCAAATAGAATGATACATGTTAGGGTGTAAGGACTTCCTAGTTAGGGATAGATATTATAGTGATTTACAAAATTCCTAAAACATGTGAGGATCTACCAATAATCCCTAGTCTTTCTATCTTCTATCTTCTACCAAAACTACCTCCTAAACTACAACCAAACAACTACATATATACAAGAGTCTATTGAATTGAGTCGACCTTCAAATCCATAATCAATGGAAGGAATGGTTAGATATTGGACCACACACTTCCCAATGATGGATTCCAACATTAAATCCATGACCCAACATAAATTCACAAGTCAGACACAATAGAAACTAAAACTAAACCCATCGATGAGAAAAGATAATCGAACAGCAAACAAGAAATGTTGAGTGCCAGTGAAACAACCGACCACCTAGGAGATAACCGACCACACTTGGTAACCAAAGAAAACTGACCAACTACCGACCAAGTCATTCAAAGAAAAAACTAAGCAACATAGACAAGCTCCAAAAAAAATTTGGTGACACAGGATTGCCAAGGACCCGAGATTCTCCTGCATCAACTAAACTTGTGGAATCTTTCCCTGGTTGTTTGTGGGAGGTGGCAGGCTGATCTAACTTGCACACAACTTGGAGATTATCACAAGGTGGTTAGTGTAGGGTTTTTTGCAGAGGGTTTCTCTTATCTTTAAGGATGCCTCTGAGAAGATTGGATCCTAGAGTGATTGATGATCTCTGTGATACTATGGAATCTAAGATTACAAAGAAGGTGAAATCAGATTTCAAATCTAAGATTGAGTTGATGAAGAAGGACATGGTCACTGAGATCCTGAGAGTTGTTACTAGTGTACCTTAGAATGTTGGTACTAAAGATGGTTATGAGGAAGCTGCAGCAGACTTTGAAGCTACTGGATCTAGTGGTGATGATCAGAGGGATAGATCTAGTGAAGATAGAACTACTTGGTTGCATAGATCTAGAGCTTAGTTAACTAATAGTTACCAAATGGAAGTTTCTACTTTCTCTGGTGTTAGCACTATTCTGAAATTTTTCATCCTCGTGCTAAAATTTTTGAAAAAATTGGTTTTAAAACCTAGCAGTAGGTATTATGATGGAAAACCCTAGCTGGATCAAGCCCTGTTATGTTTGAGCATTACCTTTTTGGCTCACTAACATTTTCTAAAGATGCATGTGCACTATTGACCCCTTTTGAAATGACCACTTCATTTTTTATGTTACTAGGTTTTTCGAAGGAGCCCCCCTTTAATAAAATTGCTTTAAACCTTAGTTTTCCCCCTTTATCCTTTTAATTAGTCTCTTTTCTAAATGAGTGGTTTTCGTTAAATCTTGAGGCTCCCAGTGGTTAGAGTTTCTGACATGCGATTTGGTGATGGGTTGACATCTATCTTGGTGGGCCCATCTTCGGTGTTGTGCTGATGATTAAAATATGGAATGCATCAACGGCTATCATTACAACATTGGGTCAAGTTGACTTCTTTTTAAGCATTTTGATTTAGCGACAGGTGTTTGATTGAAAGGTTCTGACATGGCGGTGCTTTGACTTTCCTTCTTCCATGGCTATTTTCTCTTATTGACACTTGTCCTGGATGACTTTGAAAGAGGGTCAAATTTCTCAAATGGTTAAAGTTCGAGTAGATCCTGTAGTTGTCGGTATACCACTGGGATAAGATACATGATTTTTAAGGCCTACAGTATAGCGATGACTGTTTGATCTTGTTTGTAGGATGTGGACTAAAAGGTGGGTCCTCATTCACCAGGTCATGATGACATGTTTGTTTTTGATTGGTTGAAAGTAGGAGGTGACCTGTCAGCTATCAATATGTTTAAACACTAAGGAAGAAGTTAGGGTCCCGCCTATTGATTTATGAAACATGGCATTTGTTGATTTGATGAAAGGATTCATAAAGTAAAATTGGGACCGAAGTTTTCAAATTTATGTGATCGTCCAATTAAGTTGTATAAATGGTTGTCTCTATGTCTCAACCAAGTAACCCTGACATGTTTTTGTCAGTGCTTTAGTGACAGGTTGACACCTGTCTACCCCAATCAAAGCCAAAGATAAGTTAAATTTTTTTGCACATGTTATTTTTAAATGTTCTCATTTGTCAAGAACTGATCTAGGGAAAAGTAACACAGTGTTATGCTGTTGAAATTGTTAACCTTCTGATGCATTGAAAAGTAGAAAGGATCGACGGTTCAAATTTGAATTTTTGCTCTATGATGTTGCTCGCATCCTGTGAGTGTTGAGGCTGCCATTTTTTAGTAATGGCGAACTTAATGAGTTCCATGTGGATGAATTGTAAACGGTTGGCAATACATTATATAGCCCAATTTGATCATTGAATTCTTTACCTATTTCAAAGCGTCTTGGCAAACTGGATTATTTTATGTAGCGATATCAAGCAAAGTTTTGCAGGTGCTTAGTAGGTCATATTTCTAACTCAAGAATTGTTTGAGGCTTTGAGGAAATTGAAAAGGAATTATGTTGTTAGCTAGTAATATTTAGGGTTTTCTCTACTATTTGCGGATTGTTTTGAAATCCCTAGTTAAAATGTCGCCAAAGAGGGAGTTGTCTGGGAAAACATAGTATAAAGATAGGGGTGTTTTTGAAGACTTGATGCAATTGCTCCTGCATTCAGATAATGGGGCAGCAAAGATAAAGGAGTTGGTCCCAAGAAACCCTAGGGATTATGTAAATGATGGGCTCCAAGATAGAGGAAATTGGATGAGGGATGCTAGGGTGGGAGAGGATCACAATGGTCTTATTTTGTTCAGGTCAACATATTCACAGAGAAATTCATGTGGCCCCCTTAGTAATATTTGGCAATTTGATATAGGGAAGTTGGTTGTCCCTGGAGTGTTTATGGATACAAAATTATTGATTCAAATTGCTAAGTGTTATGATCCTGTGACAAGATGCATCAAGGATGTGAATGGAAATGATTTAATTAGCATCATAGAAGATGAGATCGGGGAGGTATTCTCATTGAATGACCCTTATGTTAGGTTAGAAAAGATAGATTTTAATGAGTTCACTAAGATATATGAAGCTCAGAAAGATTATTTAAGGACAGGTCCTCTAAGGGATTTCCTTGGCTAGATTGGATCAATGTGTGTCATTAGTTCAAGCTACATTTGTTCAACAAACATGCACAAGGTTTTTACAAATGTTTAACTCATATCTTAGGACATGATGAGGCAACCCATATACTAGTTCCATATATGTTTATGATGGTGCAATCTCTACATCCCTAGTTGGCACTAATCTTTGACTTTACCTCTCACTTGGCTAACCTAATCCATGAGGGATTGATGGGAATAAAAAATATGAAAGTTAGTAGGCCCTTTGGGTGGTACTCTATGTTGATGCATATGTTCTTGTATAAACATGAGCAACTTTTCAGTTCAACGGTCAAAATTGTGAAAGAGAGGAATGTGGAAACTCTCACAGTTCAGATATGGACCACAGTTTTGTCATGGGATAGAACTGATGCAAGTTTTAGTGTGTTTGATAGGGATTTTGCCTCAAGGCTTAGGACATTGTTATTTTTTGACAATCCAAGAATCCCAAGCGAATTGTTAAGATTGATTAGGCCAAAGGAATACTGTCAGGATATTACCATAGTTCATAATTTTGGTGATATTATATTGTATCATGTTTCTACAATTTTTTGAGTATATGGTTGCAAGAAGGCACCATACATTTTTCCCTACCAGGTTCCACTAAAGATAGGATATGCAAAAATTTTAAGGCAAATTGGTGACCTGCAGGAAACTACTCTCACTAGTAAAGGAAGGGGAACTTTTTTCCTAGATATCACAATTGCACATCAATATGTTATCACTAAAGGATGGTGGGTGCATTTAAACCAAGTCTTGCAGCCTTACAGGATGGCTAAAGCTCTAATTAGATGGGCAGAATATGAGGGTTTCTTGTCAGGAATGTTTAGGGACAAGGTAAGATGTGCCCTCACAGAGCACCAATTCAATTTTCCTAAGGACATAATAAGGAATGAGTTTGACCGCCAAACTTAAGAAATTAAGAAGGAGAAATGGGTAATCTATAAGAAGACTGTAGATTTTATTGGACATTTTGATAGAGGCTATGACCCGTTGAAGGGTTTTAAGCCCTGGGCTAGAAACGTTGATGCTTTTATGGATCATTTTGAAGGGGTCATCCATGTTGTAAATGAGAAGAGAACCATGGTAAGCAAGGCAGATCCTGAAAGAGCCAAGCAAATTTTGAGCCAGCTAGGATATACAAAGCTGACCCCAAGGGGAGTTTACACTATACAAAAGAGAAGTGCTTATACTATTCTTCTACCAACACAACAACGAGATGAGAGTCTTCCTTCTACTTTAATAGGAAAGAGGCCTATGGATGATCAAACAATGCAAGGACCCTCTCCTAAGAGGCAAAAACAAGAGGAATCAAGGCCAGAACAAGATGTTTATTCTCCTTCTCAATCCCCCTTACACTTAGATGAACACGAGGTAGCTAAATAGTTAGTGAAAATGAGGAATGAGGGAAACATTTTCATTTCCAATTATGATTTGCAGGAGGGAATGCCAGAGGCACCCAAAGAAATAGGGATGGATCTCACTATTTCTGAATTTGAGGGTAAGAAAATTGACCTTATTCTGAAGCAGGCTAGTGATTTTTTTAGTGTTGATAATGAATTTGTAAGGACTAGGGCATTCATTCAATTCTTATGGAGAATGAAAATAGGCCAATCCAGAGAAATTTGTGAAAAGAAGAAAGAGGAGTTCCCTGATAAGGACATAGTAGAGATTGAAAATGAAACCAAGGGAGAGATGATGAAGAAGTTTGAAAGGGTCACTCCTGAGGAGCGAAGGGATATGGTCCACACTACAGGGGTGTTAATTCTTCTAGAGTGGGATATTGCAGATGCAATAATTTTTTATCAGGTCAGGAAGAGAAAGATCAAGACCCTCACTACTGCAGAACAAGCAAAACAAGTTTCTAAGGGTATTGCTTTCTCTACTGATCATGCAGCCTTGGTCATGTGGTCCCTAGAGAGGGAAGAAAATAAAGAGAAGAGAAAAGCTCTCTCTACAAGATACACCAAAAATCTATTGGTGCAAAGGGTAGGTGCAACTTTTGGTGTTGAGGCTTCAAACCTCATTTTAGAGACTACCAAGTTTAATGTTAAGGTAGAAAAAAAGGATGCATAAGAGAAGGAAGAGCTAAGGCTTAAGTTTGAAATTGTACTTAAGTCCTATAATGAGCTTAAATAAGAGTTGATCCAAAAAGACAAGTTGATTGCAGAACTGTCAAGACCACAAGACCATAGGTCACCCCAATTGATGATAGTTGATAGGCCTGTAGTAGCTTCTTCATCAAGCCCTATCATTGAATTTCCACCATCACCATACCTAGAGACAAACCTAGATGCAAGGCTCAGTTGGGAAAAGCAGTAGTTGCTTGAAGAAACAAATCATTTCAAAAGAAAAAGGATAGAATTGGACAAGCTGAGGGAAGAACATTTGAAAGATAAAAGCTTGTTAGAGTAGAAGTATGAAGAAAAGGTAACATAGGATGTGATGCAAGTTGCTACAAATCTAAATCCCATAGTTCTATTTGACCATGCTAGGAGATTAAGGATATTGCTTACATCATTAGACAAGCATAAGGAGGAGTTAGCACCAATCTTCAAAAAATGGATTGAGAGATCTCCGAATGTGAGATTATTTAGATGGTTGTCCAAGTCTCAAAATGATCCTGACCCATTGATCAAACCATTGCATCAGAATGTGAAAAGGCTTGTAGAGCATGATATACTTTTGGGTGATTTTTAAAGAAAATCAAATTTACTGAAGAAAGAATTGACACTCCCTAGCTGTGATTTGATCCCAAGAGTTTTCAAAAAGAGTGGTGAACTTAAGGAATTGATCAAGTGGAGGGCACAAATAGATGATGACTTTTCTACTAGAATGACTAGCATTTTGACTTTAGAGAATACTTTATTTTTCATATATACTATTGAGACATCGATTTCTGCCAAATCCAAATTTTATTTTATTCAGCAAGAAATCAGTCAGCTAGAGGACAAGTGGGTACAGTTATCTAGAAAAAATGTAGAGTTTGCAAATTTTGATTTCCCAAGTGAAGAGTTGTATAACAAGTGGAGGTATTAGTATATTCCACATGTAGAGAAAGTAAACACTCCACCTACTTCTTGAGACAAATGAAGATTGTAACTTTTTGAGTCCTAAAAGGTTGTTGAGATATAAAGAGGTATTTATTGTAGGAATGACAACGAAGAGATGGTGGTCAGATTTTCTTGACTAAACCAAGAAGAGAATTGAAGACATAAAGAAAGGTGGCTATCTACAAAATATCTCTCCAAATTTTATCTATGTATTTATTGTAAACCTAGTAGGGTTGTTGTAAAGTTTTTAGGTTAAAATTTTGTAAACCCTAGAATGATGGTTAGCTTGTTGCATCTCCTTATATATAAAGGATTTTCCATGATCATTCTAGGCGTTAAGAGTCTAGGTGTTGAAAAGATAGAAATTTTGAAACCCTAACACTCATTCAAGGATTGTAACATTTTGTATTATTTCTTATCAAGCAATAGAGAAGAAGTGTAGGTTGCTATTGCTATCTTGCAAGCTTACTATTTAGAATATGATGTATACAAATGATCAAGGTTATGATTAATACAAATCTCAAATCTTTGTCTCTGCTTTGTATTCATTCTATGAATCTTTAAATCTTTCAGAGATTTATATGTATGTATTTGGCTTTGAGTTCCGATCTAGGGTTGGATTAAATATTGCTCAGGGTGGGATGCATGTTCACTGAATTTATTTGAGGATTTTCTATAAGTAGGAAAGTGTTGGGGTGTTTGCTTTTATCTTCAAAGGATAGTTATTCTTAAACATCTTTGTATTCATTCTGTCTTCTGATATTTTTGCCCAACAGATAAGGCACTGGCTGGTATTTTCCTATCTATGCTTTATGGGAAATGATTGAAATCATTATAATCGCACACATAAATCAATACCAGTTGTTTTACTTTTATTTACATATATAGTAGTTATGCCCAGTGATGGAGAGTCAATGAATAATAGGTTGTTATTTAGTACTTTCTCACTGTTATATGTTGTAAGATCCATTATTGAGTAAGGAATAGAGTTGTATTTATTGGATCAGGTGTACCCGCCTTGGTTTTGTAGAGCTAGAAGTGAAGAGGGTAGTCCTGTCCCATTAGTTGGTCCAGTTACTTATAGATTTCACACATTTGGAGTTAACCCCTCCTTAATATCAGTCATAAGTATTTTAGTGTCTCTTGGAGTGTAAAATCTTTTGAAGAACCAACAAGATGGTGACTCTGCTAGGGAATTTGTAAAATTTGTATAAAATAGTGCAGGTACAAGTTAAGCTAGACTCCTAGCCTACTTATTTTTTTAAGCTTGTGGCTTACTATTGACCACACAGAGTTATTCCTATTCCTAAATTGGCCTATCTCTCTGATTGCCTGAGATTACAAGATTATCCCATTTTCTTTGGGTGGTGACTCTAAAATATCTCTGTACTAGTGCTAAATAAGGGTTTACTTTGTCACAATGAGTTTCAAAAATACAAGGTCATGGAGGAAGGAACACCCAGAAGAGACTTTGGAGGGTGAGCTTCCAGCTACATCTAGATGAGGTCAAATTAGAAGAGAAAAGAGTACTGATGACATGTCCTTCACTTGGAAGCAATAGGAAAACTCTAGACAAGAAGGCCTTGCTCCTCCTAGTCAGGAGGGAAATGCCTCAGAATATGAAGAGACTATTGATTTAGGTCTGAATCAGTATGAGGATTATTATTCCCCTATAGAAAGAGAGGGTGAAAAGTTACCCCATAATAGGAAAATAATCCCTAAAAAATGGTATGGAGGGGAAAGGAGATCTAGAAGTAAGAGTAGAAGTGACAAGATTTTGTCCCTCCTTTCACCCTTGGTTCATCATTACCCCAAGGCCTCCATGAAGCTTAGGATCAATAGGAGGAGCCTCAAACACAGCAAGTTGAATCTGAAAGAACTTAACCTAATTCTGAGGAGATCTTTGAAGAAGTATATGAATTAGAAAGAAGAATTCATGAACAAGTAGCTATTAGGCAGAAGAGAGAAAAGGAAAGAGAAGAGAAAATTAGGCATGCCATGATAAGGGCTGACTAGCTGAGAAGACAACTACTAAATTTAGAAGCCATAAATTATGTTCCCATTCTTGAATAGACAAACAAACATCCCATTGTCCAACAAGTGTTTGAAACAAGGAATCCTAGGGATAAAGGAAAGTAGAAAGCAGTGGGCATTTCAATTAATGAGCATGTGGGCGCTAAATTTCCCATAGATCCAACTTTAAAGGTAGGAGCAGACCTTGAGAATGCCAAGATGGAACAAGAATTGCTAGCCAAAGAATTGGAAAAGGCAGAATTGGAAGCTTCAGCACTAGAAATGAGAAAAAAGATAGACTTTCTTAGACGGTCTGCAAGACCCACTAACTTTGCTAATTCTACTGTGACACAAGGAGGAAATGTTGCACATATGGCTATACAAAAAATGGGTGTTCCCCCACCAGGAGGGCTCAGGATTTTTTCTATGACAAACACTAATGCATCTACATCCCAGGGTGCTGGTATTTTTAATACAGGGCTTATTCAAGAAAGATGTAAACAATTGGTTTTTACAGGCATCCCTAGATATCCTAACCCCATCCCTAAAGAAATTAGGAAGAAACTTCCCAAATTCACTAGAAGTAATGTTGTGACTTGTGAGGAGCACCTGAAAAAGTTTATTGATGTGATTAATGATTACAATATTGTGCCTGATGATGTTATCATGAAATTATTTGTACAATCCCTGACAAAGGATTCAAGGGATTGGTTTAGGGCTTTGCCACATGGTAGCATAGGCTCATGGGATCAGCTTAGACATTGTTTCAAGGAATAATATGGAGATAAAACACATGAGGGTTTTATGTTAAATGAGTTTAATAACATCAAGAAAACTTTCAATGAGGATGTTGTTGAATTTTATGTCAAATTCCAAAAGGCAATGCATAAACTCTTGCAAGTCATCCAATTGGATGATAGAGTATGTCTTGTCACCTATTTAAATGCCTTTGATTCTAATATGGGCTACCTTTTGAGAGATAAGAACCCAAGGAGTCTTCTTGAAGCTTATAAGCTAGCTGTAAACATAGAGAGTAACCACAGGATTTTAGGAAAGTTGGGAAGAAGGGAAGATAAAAAATCACAATTGTTGAATAGAAAGGATCTAGGGAAGTCTATGAGTGTAAAACCAAAGGATGATGATATCTCAAAGAAAATCTTGAAGGAAATAAAGGATTTAAAGCCTGGTGAGAATAAAAATAATAAAGTTGTAGGAGGTGATAAGCCTGCCTTTAACAATTTCAGCAAGTTGCCAAGAATGCAAAACTATCCTTATGATACTCAATGGAAAGATGGGAAGCCCATTCTCCCTGAGAGAAAAGACAAACCAAATAATAGGACCCCTAATCCATTGTAGAGTAACTCAATGAATGTCGTGGAAGATGTCCCGTGGTGTATTGTTTGTCAATCACCACATGATCCTAATTATTGTGTCATATCCCAAAGTTTCTCTTCACAAGAGGAGCAAGAGTGTAATGAGGAATAGCCTTATGATGAACAGGGATGTGGAATTATTTCCTCCCATGTTTGGGATGAAGTTGACTTTGCTGAAGAGGATGAAAATTAGGATATCTTGATTTCTCAGACTAAAAATGAATCATACCATCAACAAGTCTTTTTAGACGAGGATAGTGAGCTTGATAATATTCAGTGTAATGTTTTGAAGGGTAAAGAGATAGTTGTTTTGAGAAGGCTGTCTAATGAGGAAATTGCCTTGATAATAGCTGATATGGTTACTCAAGCTAAAACAAGTTATAACTTGAGAAATAGAGTAGTTGGTAATGCAAATCAGAAGCTTGCTGGTATTTTCATCAAGAAGACAAAGAAAGATGTAAAGACATCCCATAATAGGTTAAAGGATGTTGATGCTGCTGATAAGGTCAAAACAAAGAAAAATGTTAAGCCTAACATTGTCTATAGAGTAAAATCTAAACCCACAGTCGAAGTTGTTCTAGCTTTGCAGAAGGAGGATAGAGTACAGATTAAAGAATCTACAAATATATCAATTCAAAATTTTTTAAAGAAACTGCAAGTATGAAGCCAGATGTTTTTGATTCAAAATATGTTCCAATTGATATGAAAAAATTGTTGTCATAGATTACTACAAAGTCCCATTGCTGGAAATGATGAGAATAGAAGAGCATAAGGAAAAGGCCCTATATTGGGTGAATGGTGTGGTATACATGGACTCCCAAAAAATAGAAAGGGTTGAGAAACAAGTAGCAACTATGAATGATGAAAATGAAAATGGTAATGAGGATATTGTTTCTAAAATTCCCCAAATCTATTTGGATACAAATGTTGTTAGTACTATAGTAGGAACAGTTGATCCTTTCTTTTTCACTTTACTGATAAATGGAAAGTTGCTAAAAAATTGTATGATTGATTCAGGACCATCAAACACTATCATGCCTACGAAGGTTATGAAATCATTAGGGTTAAAAGAAGATACTCCCCATGGAAGATTTCAAGCAATGGATTCAAGGGAAGTGCCAGTTGTGGGTACTATTAAGGCTCTACCTTACAGACTGGCTACATACCCTAGCAAACAATTGACCATGAGTGTCTTGGTAGTGGATATTCCTCCCCAATATGGGATGTTACTATCAAGAAAGTGGAGTGCTTCTATGGCAGGTAGCATATAGTTTGACTTTTCATTTGCTACTTTTAACTTTGAAGGATAGAATATTAATATTTCCAGGGAACTTAGAACTCCACATATGATTGAAGAAGAAGAAGACACCATGAATTGTTTTCTTCACACTGACATCAATGCTTTCAAAGTCCAAGATAAAGAGGTGGAGGAGGATGTTGAAAATACACATAAGTCAGATAGCCAAGAGGGATGGATTGACCTTGATAGATTATGGACCATGTATTTTGATGGTGCCAACAGCAAGGAAGGGTCCAGAGCTGGAATATTGCTCATATCTCCAAATGGTAAAACTTTCAAATTCTCCTTTACTTTGTTATTCTCATGCACAAATAATTTTGTAGAATATGAAGATCTATTAATAGGTTTGAGGTTGGCATCAAGTCATAGTATAAAGTGTTTAAAAGTAGTGGGTGATTCTAAGTTAGTTGTCTCCCAAGTTAGATCAAAGTATGCTTCAAAAAATTAGAAATTAAAGCAATATAGAAATGCAGTATGGGATGAAATTGAAGGCTTCAGTGCTTTTAACATTTTTTGGATGGAAAGAAGTCAAAACAGAATGGTAGACTTGTTAGCTAATGTGGCTCTTAGACCAGAAGATGTTACATTTGTAGATATATCAAATATAGAGGTACAAGCTAGGCCTTCGATCCCTGATAATGTAGAAAATTGGCAGGTTTTCTCTGATGACCAGGACATATTAAGATTTCTCCAATGTGAATCTCATTTTGGTGACAGTGAAATGGATTTCAATACTTATGTTGATATAGTAAATGGTAAAGATGTAATTTTTGGGAAGGAAGTTTTGCAGTTGAAATCAAATAGAGTTCCCAAAGGATTGGTTGCTCTTTAAAGGGCATTTGACAATAAAGACAAAGCTTTCTCTGCTAGTACTAATAAAAAAATGAGCTTGAAGAAATAAACTTGGGCACAAAAATAGTACCCAAGAAGGTTTACATAGGTAAATGTTTGTCCCCTAGAACCAGAAAGGATTTGATTAATCTTCTTAGAAAGTTTAGACATGTTTTTGCTTGATCCTATGAAGATCTTAAAGCTTATAGAGAGGACCTCTTTCAACATGGGATTCCACTAAAAGAAGGTACAAAACCTTTCAGACAAAAGCTAAGACTTGTTAACCCTACCTTGGCACCTAAAATGCAAGGAGAACTTAAGAAGATGATGGATACCAAAATAATCAAGCCTATTAGACATTCCACTTGGGTTTCAAATTTGGTTCCTGTCAAAAAAAAGAATGGTGACATCAGGCTTTGTGTTGATTTTAGGAACCTCAATATAAATTCTCTAAAGGATAATTATGGATTACCTAATATGGAGAACATGTTGCAGAAAGTCACTAGGTCAGAATTGATGTCCATGATGGATGGCTTTTCTAGTTATAATTAGGTTATGGTTAAAGACATAAAGCAATTCAAAACTGCATTCACAACCCCATGAGGGACATATGTTTATGTGAGAATGCCTTTTGGATTGACTAATGCTAGTGCCCCTTTCCAAAGGGCCATGGATGTAGCCTTTGTAGATTTTATTGACAAGTTCATGGTGGTATATCAAGATGATCTAACAGCATTTTTTGCTAAGGAGGAACAACATTGCCAACATCTAGAAAAGATCTTCATTAGAGCATTAGAGCATGGGGTTTCTTTGAATCCAAAGAAATGTTCTTTTGGTGTGTTAGAGGGAAAATTTCTAGGGCATATTGTTTCAAAGGATGGAGTAAGAATAGACCCTGAAAGGGTGGAAGCTATTAATAGATTGTCTCTACCAAAGAATATCAAAGGGATTCAATCCTTTTTAGGATAGGTGAATTTCTTGAGGAGATTTATTGCAAATTTTGCAGAAATTAGCATTCCTATATCAAGAATGTTAAAAAAAGGAGCCAAAGTTGAATGGAATGTTGAAGCAGTGCAAGATTTTAATGACATTAAAAGGGATATCAAGCATGCCCTAGTTTTGAAAACATCAGATTATAGAAAACCTATGCAGATCTTCTCCTTTGCATCTACCCATATTGTTGTAGCAATACTATTACAGAAAAATGTTGATGGTTTTGAACAGCCTATTTCTTTTTTCAGTAAGACCTTACAAGTAGTAGAATTGAACTATGACATTATTGAGAAGCAAGCTTATGCCTTTGTAAAGACTATCAAAACATTTAGGTGTTATCTGGTTGGAGCCACAGTGGTTGCCTATGTTCCAAGTGCTGCAGTCAAGGATATCTTGGTCCAACAAGAAGTTTCAGGAAGAAGATGTAGATGGATCAATAGAATTTAGGAGTTTAATATTGATTTCCATATTACAAAGTTGGTAAAAGGGTTCGGCCTAGAAAAGTTGATGGCTCAAAGCAATTTAGCTACAAATCAAATAAACATGTTGGAGGAAGATCAAAGACCTTTTGTTTGCAATATGGATTGTTGTGAGTGGTATAAGGATATTGTTAAATACTTACAAAAGATGATTTTACCCCCTAAATTTGATGATATCAAGACAAGTAATATTAATCTTCATTCCATAAGATATGCAATTATAAGTGGTGAGTTATGGTGGAGGAGCAATGAAGGTATCTTTCTTAGATGTGTAGACCAGGATAAAGCCAAGATCTTGATGGATGAAATGCACAACAAGACTTGTGGAGGACACTATATGGAAAAGACTATAGCTCACAAGATCATCAAGTCAGGTTTTTGGTGGCCAACACTTTTCAAAGATACCCATCAATTTGTAAAGAAGTGTGACCCTTGTCAAAGATTTATAGGAAAATTGAAATTTAGTGTAAATTTTCCTCTCAAACCTATTACTGTTCAGGCTCCTTTCCAAAAGTGGGATATCGATTTAATTGGAAAAATCCCAAACAATTCCAATGGTGGACATTCCTATATCTTGGTAGCAACTGATTATTTCACCAAGTGGGTTGAAGCAATCCCTTCAAAGAGAGAAACTAGTAAGATGGTAATAGATTTTATGATGCAGAATATCCTTACAAGATTTGGTTGCCCAGAAACCATGGTGGTTGATAATGCAATGGGCTTTAGGTCAGAAGAGTTTGTTGACTTTTTTCAGGACAATGGTATTAAAATCTCATACTCATCTCCTTACCATCCACAAGGCAATGGCCAGGCTGAATCCAGTAACAAGAGTTTGATTAAAATATTAAAAAGAGTATTAGATAAGAATAAAAGGGCATGGGATTCCAAGTTGTTGCATGCTTTATGGGCTAACAGGGTTACAGTAAACAAAGCAATAGGGTGTGCCCCATTTGACTTAGTCTATGAGATTAATGCAAGATTTCCCCAGAACAATTTGTTATAGATGTATCAGTTCATACAAACCTATGATGATAATATGGACGATGAAATGACTATCAAGATTAATGATCTGATCTAGTTGAATGAGATGAGAAATGATGCACACATTAGAAATGAGAAGATATAGGCCTAGTGCAAAGTCTTGTATGAAAAAAGGACTACTTAGAGAAGTTTTGTAAATGGTGACTTGGTCCTGATGTGGAATACAAGATTGGAAGATAAAGGAAAGCATGGGAAGTTTGATCCCATTTGGTTAGGCCCATATATCATTGAAGAGAAATAGGGAACAAGTTTATACCTATTGAAGAATCTGATAGGAGAACTCATGGAATTGCCAGTTCATGGGCAATTCTTAAAATTTTACTTCTCTTAAATGATTTTCTGAGTCTCTACGGAGGTTTAGGTTTAGGGTTTTGTGTGCAGTTCTGTGTTGCCAGTCAAATTTTTGTTTGGGTCTACTCTTCCAAGAGATTCTAGTTTTCTCATTGTATTTGCAGGAGATACACATCCCCAAGTATGAGCCACTATTAGCACTATTCTAAAAATTTTCATCCTCGTGCTAAAATTTTTGAAAAAATTGGTTTTAAAACCTAGTAGTAGCTATTATGATGGAAAACCCTAGTTGGATCTAAGCCCTGTTATGTTTGAGCATTACCTTTTTGGCTCAGTAACATTTTCTAATGATGCATGTGCACTATTGACCCCTTTTCAAATGACCACTTCATTTGTTATGTTACTAGGTTTTTAAGAGGGGCCCCCTTTAATAAAAATGCTTTAAACCTTAGTTTTCCCCATTTATCCTTTTAATTAGTCTCTTTTCTAAATGAGTGGTTGTCATTAAATCTTGAGGCTCCTAGTGGTTAGAGTTTCTAACATGTGATTTAGCAATGGGTTGACATCTGTCTTGGTGGGCCCATCTTCGGTGTTATGCTAACGATTAAACAATGGAATGCATCAACAACTATCGTTACACCATTGGCTCGAGTTGAATTCTTTTTAAGCATTGCGGTTTAGTGACAGGCGTTCGATTGAAAGTTTCTAACATGGCGGTGATTTGACTTTCCTTCTTTTGTGGTTGTTTTCTCGTATTGACACTTGTCCTAGATGACATTGAAAGAGGGTCAGATTTCTCAAACGGTTAAAGCTCGAGCAGATCTTGTGGTTATCGATATATTGTTGGGATAAGATACATGATTTCTAAGGCCTATAGTATAGTGATGACCATTCAATCTTGTTTGTAGGATGTGGACTGAATGGTGGGTCCTCAATTGCCAGGTCACACTGACATGTTTGTTTTTGATTGGCCGAAAGCAGGATGTGACCTGTCAGCTGTCAATATGTTTAAACACTAAGGAAGAAGTTAGGGTCCCACCTGTTGATTTATGAAATGTGGCATTTGTTGATTTGATGAAAGGATTTGTAAAGTAAAAGCAGGACCAATGTTTTCAGATTTATGTGATCATCTGATTAAGTTGCATCAACGGTTGTCGCTATTTCTCAACCAGGTAACCCTAACATGTTTCTATTAATGCTTTAGCGATAGGTTGACACTTGTCTGTCCCAATCAAAGCCAAAGATAAGTTAAAGTTTTTTGCACATGCTATTTTTAAATGTTCTCATTGGTCGAGAACTAATCTAGGGAAAAGTAACATAGGGTTACACTGTTGAACTTTTTAACCGTCCGATGCACCGAAAAGTAGAAAGGATCGACGGTTCAAATTTAAATTTTTGCTCTATGACGTTGCTCGCATCCTATGAGTGTTGAGGCCACCAATTTATAGTAATGGTGAACTTAATGAGTTTCATACTGATGAATTGCAAATGATTGGCAATACATAATATAACCCAATTTGATCATTCAATTCTTTACCTCTTTCAAAGCATCTTGGCAAACTAAATTATTTTCTAGAGTGATATCAAGAAGAGTTTTGCAAGTGCCTAGTAGGTCATATTTCTAACTCAAGAATTGTTTGAGGCTTTGAGGAAACTATAAAGGAATTGTGTTGTTAGCTGGTAATATTTAGGGTTTTCTCTAGTATTTGCGGATTGTTTTGAAAGCCCTAGTTAAAATGTTGCCAAAGAGGGGGTTGTCTGGGAAAACAAAGTATAAAGATAGGGGTATTTTGGAAGACTTGATGTAATTGCTCCTGCATTCAGACAATGGGGCAGAAAAGATAAAGGAGTTGGTCCCAAGAAACCCTAGGGATTATGTAAATGATGGGCTCCAAGATAGAGGAAACTGGATGAGGGACGCTTGGGTGGGAGAGGATCACAATGGTCTTATTTTGTTTAGGTCAACATATTCACAGAGAAATTTATGTGCCAATCTTAGTAATATTTGGCAATTTGATATAGGGAAGTTGGTTGTCCCTGGAGTGTTTATAGATGCAAAATTATTGATTCAAATTGCTAAGTGTTATGATCCTTTGACTAGATGCATCAAGGATGTGAATGGAAATGATTTGATTAGCATCACAAAATATGAGATCGGGGAGGTATTCTCATTGAATGACCCTTTTGTTGGGTTAGAAAAGATAGATTTTAATGAGTTCATTGAGATATATGAAGCTCAGAAAGATTATTTAAGGATAGGGCCTCTAATGGATTTCCTTGGCCAGATTGGATCAATGTGTGTCGTTAGCTCAAGTACACCTGAGCCTTTCAGGCTACATTTTTTCAACAAACATGCACAAGGTTTTTACAAATGTTTAACTCATATCTTAGGACATGATGAGGCAACCCATATGCCAGTTCCATGTATGTTTATGATGGTGCAATCTCTACATCCCCAGTTGGCACTAATCTTTGACTTTGCCTCTCACTTGGCTGACCTAATCCATGAGGGATTGATGGGAATAAAAAATATGAAAGTTAGTAGGCCCTTTGTGTGGTACTCTATGCTGATGCATATGTTCTTGTATAAAGGTGAGCAATTTTTTAGTTCAATAGTCAACATTGTCAAAGAGAGGAATGGGGAAACCCTCCCAGTTCAGCTATAGACCACAGTTTTGTCATGGGATAGAACTGATGCCAGTTTTATTGTGTTTGATAGGGATTTTGCCTCAAGGCTTAGGACATTTTTGTTTTTTGAAAATCCAAGAATTCCAAGGGAATTGTTAAGAATGATTAGGCCAAAGGAATACTGCCAGGATATTACCATAGTTCATAATTTTGGTGATATTATATTGTATCCTATTTCTATAGTTTTTTGAGTATATGGTTGCAAGAAGGCAGCATACATTTTTCCCTACCAAGTTCCACTAAAGATAGGATATGCAGAAATTTTAAGGAAAACTGGTGACTTGCAGGAAACTACTCTCACTAGTAAAGGAAGGGGAACTTTATTCCCAGATATCATAATTGCACATCAATATGTTATCACTAAAGGAGGATGGGTGCATTTAAACCAAGTCTTGCAGCCTTATAGGATGGCTACAGCTATAATTAGAAGGGCAGACAATGAGGGTTTCTTGTCAGGAATGTTTAGGGACAAGGTAAGATGTGCCCTCATAGAGCACCAATTCAATTTTCCTGAGGACATAATAAGGAATGAGTTTGACCTCCAAACTCAAGAAATTAAGGAGAAATGGGTATTCTACAAGAAGACTGTAGATTTTATTAGACATTTTGATAGAGGCTATGACCCATTGAAGGGTTTTGAGCTAGGGGCTAGAAAAGTTGATACTCTTATGGAGAATTTTGAAGGGGTCATGCATGCCATAAATGAGAAGAGAACCATCCTGAAAGAGCCAAGCAAATTTTGAGCCAGCTAGGATATACAAAGCTGACCCCAAGGGGAGTTTACACTATACAAAAGAGAAGTGCTTATACTATTCTTCTACCAACATAACAAAGAGATGAGAGTCTTCCTTTTACTTCAAGAGGAAAGAGGCCTATGGATGATCAAGCAATGTAGGGACCCTCTCCTAAGAGGCAAAAATAAGAGGAATCAAGGCTAGAACAAGATGTTTATTCTCCTTCTCAATCCCCCTTACACTTAGATGAACATAGGGTAGCTAAACAGTTAGTGCAAATGAGGAATGAGGGAAACATTTTCATTTCCAATGATGAGTTGTAGGAGGGAATGCCAAAGGCACCCAAAGAAATAGGGATGGATCTCACTATTGCTGAATTTGAGGGTAAGAAAATTGACCCTATTTTGAAGCAGGCTAGTGATTCTTTTATTGCTAATAATGAATTTGTAAGGACTAGGACATTCATTCAATTCTTATGGAGAATGAAAATAGGCCAATTCAGAGAAATTTGTGAAAAGAAGAAAGAGGAGTTCCCTGATAAGGACATAGCAGAGATTGAAAATGAAACCAAGGGGGAGATGATGAAGAAGTTTGAAAGTGTCACTCCCAAGGAGGGAAGGGCTATGGTCCACACTGGAGGGGTGTTAATTATTCTAGAGTAGGATATTGCAGATGCAATAATTATTTATCAAGTCGGGAGGAGCAAGATCAAGAACCTCACTACTAAAAAACAAGCAAAACAAGCTACTAAAGGTATTACTTTCTCTAATGATCATCCAGTCCTAGTCATGTTGTCCCTAAAGAGGGAAGAAAATAAAGAGAAGAGAGAAGCTCTCTCTACAAGATACACTAGAAATCTAATTGTGCAAAGGGTAGGTGAAACTTTTGGTGTTGAGGCTTCAAACCTCATTTTAGAGACTACCAAGTTTAATGTTAAGGTAGCAAAAAGGATGCACAAGACAAGGAAGAGCTAAGGCTTAAGTTTGAAACTATACTTAAGTCCTATAATGAGCTTAAAATAGAGCTGATCCAAAAAGACAAGTTGATTGTAGAACTATCAGGACCACAAGACCATAGGTCACCCCAATTGATGATAGGTGATAGGCCTATAGTAGCTTCTTCATCAATCCCTATCATTGAATTTCCAAGATCACCGTACCTAGAGAAAAACCTAGATGCAAGGCTCAGTTGGGAAATGCAGCAGTTGCTTGAAGAAACAAATGATTTCAAAAGAAAAAGGGTAGAATTGGACAAGCTAAGGGAAGAACATTTGAAAGATAAAAGCTTGTTAGAGCAGCAGTATGAAGAAAAGGTAACAGACGTTGTGATGCAATTTTCTACAAATTTGAATCCCATAGTTATGTTTGACCATGCTAGGAGATTAAGGATATTGCTTACATCATTAGACAAGCATAAGGAGGAGTTAGGACCAATCTTCAAAAAATGGATTGAGAGATATCTGAATGTGAGATTATTCAAATGGTTGTCCAAGTGTCAAAATGATCCTAACCCATTGATCAAACCATTGCATCAGAATGTGAAAAGGCTTGTAGAGCATGATATACTTTTGGGTGATTTTAAAAGAAAATTAAATTTGCTGAAGAAAGAATTGACACTCTCCAGTTGTGATTTGATCCCAGGAGTTTTCAAAAAGAGTGGTGAATGTAAGGAATTGATCAAGTGGAGGGCACAAATAGATGATGACTTTTCTACTAGAATGACTAGCATTTTGACTTTAGAGAATGCTTTATTTTTCATATATACTATTGAGACATCGATTTCTGCCAAATCCAAATTTTATTTTATTCAGCGAGAAATCAGTCAGCTAGAGGACAAGTGGGTATAGTTATCTGGAAAAAATGTAGAGTTTGAAAATTTTGATTTCCCAAGTGAAGAGGTGTATAACAAGTGGAGGTATTAGTATATTCCACATGTAAAGAAAGTAAACACTCAACCTACTTCTTGAGACAAATGAAGATTGTAAATTTTTGAGTCCTAAAAGGTTTTTGAGATATAAAGAGGTATTTATTGCAGGAATGACAACGAAGAGATGGCGGTCAGATTTTCTTGAGTAAACCAAGAAGAGAATTGAAGACATAAAGAAAGGTGGCTATCTGTAGAATATCTCTCCAAATTTGATCGATGTATTTATTGTAAACCTAGTAGGGTTGTAAAGTTTTTAGGTTAAAATTTTTTAAACCCTAGAATGATCGGTAGCTTGTTGCATCTCCTTATATATAAAGGATTTTCCATGATCATTCTAGGCATTAAGTGTCTAGGTGTTGAAAAGATAGAAATTTTGAAACCCTAACCCTCAGTCGAGGATTGTAACATTTTTTATTATTTCTTATTAAGCAATAGAGAAGTACAGGTTGTTTCTGCTATCTTGCAAGCTTACTATTTAGAATATGATGTATACAAATGATCAAGGTTATGCTTAATACAAATCTCAAATCTTTGTCTCTCCTTTGTATTCATTCTGTGAATCTTTAAATCTTTCAGAGATTTATATGTATGTATTTGGCTTTGAGTTCCGATCTAGGGTTGGATTAAATATTGCTCAGAGTGGGATGCATGTTCACTGAATTTATTTGAGGATTTTCTATAAGTAGGAAAGAGTTGGGGTGTTTGTATTTATGTTCAAAGGCTAGTTATTCTTAAACATCTTTGTATTGATTCTGTCTTCTGATATTTTTGCCCAACGGATAAGGCACTAGCCGGTATTTTCCTATCTATGCTTTATGGGAAATCATTGAAATCATTATAATCACACACATAAATGAATACTAGTTGGTTTACTTTTATTTACATATATAGTAGTTATTCCTAGTGATGGAGAGTCAATGAATAATAGGTTGTTATTTAGTACTTTCTCACTGTTATCTGTTGTAAGATCTAGTATTGAGTAAGGAATTGAGTTGTATCTATTGGATTAGGTGTACCCACCTTGGTTTTGCAAAGACAAAAGTGAAGAAGGTAGTTTTGTCCATATAGTTGGTCCAGTTACTTATAGATTTCCCATGTTTGGAGTTAACCCCCCCTTAATATCAGTCATAAGTATATTGGTGTCTCTTGGAGTGTAAAATATTTTTAATAACCAACATCTGGTACTTTGAAACCCAAGAATTTGATTAACTAGATTGGTGAACTTGAAGATTTCTTTGAGCTAGAAGAAATTGAAGATCCTCTTCGGGTGAGGTTAGCATAGACAAAATTGAAAGGACATGCTTCTCTTTGGTGGAAAGAATTATAAAGAGATAGAGAAGATGAAGGTGAAATGAAGATCAATCGGTGGAGGTTGATGGTAACTAAGTTGAAAGCCAAGTTCATACTTGCTGACTATGAGCTTGACTTGTTTAAGAAGTTGCAGAATCTGAAACAAAAGGATATTTCTATTGAAGATTACACCAAGGAGTTCTACAAACTTACTATTCGGTCTAGACATAGAGAACTTGGTAAGGAAAAGGTAGCTCGGTATGTGAATGGTTTGAGATTCAATATTTAGGATGAGCTTGGTATGCTGAAGATGCTTATCAATATGCTCTGAAGGCGGAAGATAAGTTGAAGATGAAACAAGTAATCCCTAAGGGAAGGAAAAGATTGATCACTCGATGAAGAATAAACTGATGACTGTAGAAGATGAATAGAAACCTGTAGAACTGAAGAAGAAGACAAGTAGAGTTATCTTTAAGGGAACTTGCTATAATTGTGGTGAAGAAGGACACCATTCTTTTGAGTGCATACAGAAGAAGCTTGGTGACTGACGGACTACTATGGTGAATGAAAATGTTGAGAATGAACCTGAATCTAAGAACTCGCTGCTTCAGCAAACATTGCTCATTAAAAAGGAGGAACCTTGTCAGAGGAGTAACTTGTTCAGGACTCGTTGCAAGTTGAGAGGTAAACTTTGTGATGTTATTGTTAATAGTGGTAATACTGATAACCTTGTTGCTAAGGATATGGTTCATAAACTTGGTTTGAATAGAATGAGACATCCACATCTTTATAGGATTGGCTAGTTGCAAGATTATCAAGCTCTAGAAGTAAGAGAACAATGCTTTATTGATGTTCAGATTGGCCAGTATAAGGATCTTGTGTTATGTAATATTGTGGAGATGAATAGGTGTCATATATTGCCTAGTAGACCTTGGTAATATGATTGCAAAGCTATGTATGATTTTGTGAAGAATGTGTTTATTGTTGAGAAGGATGACAGGAAGTTTTCCCTAATGCCTTTTTTGGATACAACACTCGGTAGGAGAATCTGAGTATTGGTAGCCGAGTTGAGTTGGTAGATCCTGATGGGCTTCTAAAATAGCCATCTTTCTCACTACTTTTTATCCTCTTTCTAGAACAAGTTGATTGCACATAGACAGGAATTTATGGTTTTAAGCATACGAACTTATGGTTTCTATGTATATGTTATATATGTGTGTGTGAACATAAGATGGAAATGTGGATACTTCTAAAGAAATAATATCTGCTTAAATTCATGGATAGGAATGGTGAATATAATAGCTATACATGTTAATGGATGTTTCCTTGCCTAAGCTATGTTTTGGGTAGTTACCTCCTGTAGCCATAGGATTTGCAAGAGTGATAATTAAGACTTACACCTTTTCCTAATATTGATGATGTGGATATATATGTATATGGTTAGATATGTACGCATTGATTTTTATGTAGGAGTTGACTATGGATATTCAAGGACTAGCATACTGGCACGAAATTCATCAAAGCCAACCATAGATTGTAGAATCTTCACAAGCAAGTCAATACTTTTTGTTGCATGCAACATGTAGATTTAGTGTGCGCTATATTCTGGGATTATTCATGGTCAATAATATTTCTATTGTGAAACTTTATGAGTTGTAACCAATCCTCATTTATGAAGTGATCATAGATTTAGGAGATAGTTGTAGCTTCCTTTTAAATAATTGATTGTTGTGACTCTTTTGGGAGTTAGTCAAACAAACTAGTTTTTAATAGAACTCTTGCATACTATTTCAATCAAGTGTAATCATTTTATGGATGAATAGAATGTTCAGTTCAAGTTTGCATCTTTCATCTTGATTGTACTTCTCATTCACTCATTCAAGGGGGCCCACTTGATGAGTGAATTTTTCTATTAGTGTAGAGTTCATTTTCCTATTCATTTATATATATTAGAACTTTGTTGTTCCTACAGCTACTGATATTAGAATTAGCAGCCTGTTCCTGTAGCACACTCAGTTGGAGTAGTTCCTAACTGTTATTTCCTGCTTTGATTAGAATACATTTGCTTACCAATTTTAGTATAGTTTCCTAAAGCATAAGCATTTGAATTCCTTAGACAGACTTAGAAAGAGAAGGTTTGAAGCATATACTTTGCAAATGCCATTCCAAGTTTACGTCCTTGGTCGATAATTAAATGAGACCAAATAATACATTTAGGAATCATTTGGGGTGTCCAATCCTAAAATAGGTAGTCCATTTCTCTAGGTTTCTGATACTATTATTTGGCCAAGCATTTTTGGTGCTACTACTGGGGATGGTGTTAATTCAAAATTATCCTTGTAGTTGCAGTCTTGGTTTTAATTTAGTACTTCAGTAAGCATTTTTATGCATAGAAGGAGAGATCGGGTGGTCTCACAATAGTGTGTCCCACTTTTTTAGACATGTCAATTTTTACTAAAATAACACATTTTTAATAAAATATGATGATTTAAGCCTTGAGAGGTTCCATTTCAAGGAATTAATTACTAATGGCTAGCTCAAAGCCTCTTAGATTAAAAAAATATTGATATAACATCTATACTCCTCATTCATACCTACAATGGAGTCTCCTTCGCACCTATTAAAATGCTGACAAAAAATTACTTTGACTTTATGTTATGGGAGATCAAATGAATCCATTTGAAAAACCTATCTATGTAGTATGAATCTATTCAAAAAAATCTTTCTAATGAATATAATTTTAATACATATTGAGTTCATTATCACTTTTAAATATTACTTTAACTAAGCATAGGTTGTTTGGTCATTCAACAACCTGTCTCTTCAAGACTTTGGGAAAAATAGTAAATTATAAAAAAAAAATTATGAAAAATATGTAGGAAAAGAGTATTTGTGTTACCGTTCTATAAGAAAAAGAAAAAATGAATTTTGATATACACAGATCAAGTTAGAGCGATCCAAGTGACCTTATGTCTAAATTAAAGTTATTGTCACTTTAGAACTTAATAAACTATAAAATATTGACCCAAAATGAATGAAACCAATTGCATCATTTAGATATTGAAGTTACAAATATAATCTTGAAATAATTACATCGTTATCATATTTTTAAAAAAAGTTATGTTGATCCAAGTGACAGTAACTCCTTAAAAACACAATTTTTCACACAAACCACTATTCGAAGGAGAAGGAAAAATGAATTTAAATGAATTTTTTTTTTTTTTAGAAAAATATATTTAGAAACTAGAAAGAAAATTCTAAAAGACTCTACTTTACATCATCTTCAAATTCTTAATAGTTTTGTGGCAACAAGTGTTTGAAAGTGAAGTTTTTTCTCAGAATGTTGATCTCTGTGTCAAAGTTGGCCAAAAAGTGGGACACACTATTGTGGGATCACCCGATCACCTTGGGAGATTTCTTCCCCATAACTACCAAGGAGAACCATTTGATTTATTTAATCCTCAAATTGAAGAACCTCAAAGTGAGAATGAAGAAGAAGAACCCTTTGAAAATCCATTTGCTGATGCTCAAGAACACATATCCTCTTCATCATCTAAGGAATCATTGCATTTGAACAACCTATTTTCTGAACCAAAATACCAAGATAACCTACTTGCTATTATTATATATCATCCACCACCACCAGGTCCTCCTCCCAGAATGGCTACTCAGGCTCCCTTTCCTTTTCCTATACCTCAACAGTAAGGTAACCAAAATTTGAAGAATATACCTACAGCTGCGCTTCTCAAATTTTATGGCCTCCTTACAGAGGAACCTGAGACCTTTCTCTTTGAATTTGATATTATTTGCTAGAGTTAGGACTATACCACTGATGCCCACAAGCTGAAGTTGTTTCCATCAACTCTAAAAGAAGCTACTTTGAGATGGTTCATGGGATTAGGTGCTAATGTTGTAGCAAATTGGAATGCCATGCGCACGATGTTTCTTTTGAAGTACAAAGAGTACTATAGAGGTCAAGATTTGAAAGGTGATGACATTTTTAAAATGTCTCAGAGGGAGGATGAAACCTTGGAGGATTATGTATCTAGATTTATGTTCAACTTGTAGCATAATACACAGCACCAGCTAAATGAGGCATCTCAGAAACACCTCTTCCTAAAAGGTGTGAATGATGGAAGTATTGAGGCTCTAGACCTAATGGCAAGAGGAGATATCACATAAAAAGGTTGGGTTAACATAAATAGTATATGTCAAAATTATTCAAGGGCCACTTTGAAGAAGGGTAGGGGACTTAGAGACCTACCGTATAAGTCCAATGGTGGTTCAAGATTATCCAAAGTGGAGTTGTATAATTTTCTATCTAACTTCAAGAAAGACATCATTAATGATGTTTCCACTCAACTGGATAGTATGCAAGTGAGAAGGAAGAAGGAAGAGTCATATGATGTGCTTGCTAAGTTCTATTCTCATTGTAGAGAGAGGAAGAGAAACTATAAATGTAAGATGGTTGCATCTGTGGACATTAACCCAATGCCCACCGAGCTCAAATCCATAGATGAGGAGAATGGAGAAGTTTTCTATGTTGCTCAAAGGTGTCTATGGGCTCAGAGACAAGGTATGCCTCCAGACCCACTGAATAATTTTGGTTATAATAATAATAGCTATTGGCCAAACCAAAACCCCCAAAATTCTGCTCCTAAGGGTTAGAATTGGAATCACAACTGGTCCAATCAACAGCCATACTATAACCAAGCCTATTCACAGTAACCACCATTTAACCCATACCAATAGTAGTATAACTACTATTAGCAGCCACGGTAGAATAGCCAATGGCCACCTCATGGTAACTGGAAACCACAACATCAGTGGGGACCCAATCAACCTAATTAGCAACAAGCAATAATGCCCCCACCTTAGCAGCAAGCTATTATGCTGCTGCCTCCTATAGAAAATAGCAACCCTCAAAAGCCAACTCAACTTCCTACTAAGCCAACTCCAAATCCTAATAATAAGAAACAAGCTTATTCCTTTCACGTAAATGATATCCATCTTAGATTGAGAACTACACTGCCTACACCCAAGGAGCCAATAATAACTAAAGTTGTTGATGCTGAGGACATACCCATGAACCAGCCTATTGATGTTCCACCTATTGTTCAAACTGCACTAGTGCCTAAGAATCCTCCTTATCCGCAAAGATTGTCTCAGGTCATTCCTCCAAAAGAAAATCCTGTGACCACTAATTTGATTGATCAACTCAAGAAAATGATAGTACAGATTCCCTTGTTGGATGCCCTTAAAGAAATTCTAGTCTATACCAAAGAAATTAAAGAAGCCTATATCAAACAACCTAGAAGGAAAATGAAAGAGCCTGATACTGTCCATGTCTTAGGCTAGCTCTTTGATCTCATGCTAAGCAAAGTTGTCATGCCTAAGTATTCAGATCCAAGAAGTCCAGTGGTAACCATTTACATTAATGGTACCCAAATTCAGAATGTTCTCATTGACTTGGGAGCATCAATTAATGTTATGACTAGGGAAGTTCTACTGAAACTTAGTATCATTGGTTAGCGGGACACACCAACAATATTGTAGTTAGCTGATAATTCCACAGTCAAGCTTGATGGTATGGTTGAGGATATTGTTGTTACTTTGGATTCCTTAGATTACCCTTTTGATTTCATAGTCTTGTCACCCAAAGCCACCCTAGGAGGATATCCATTAATCCTAGGATGGCCTTGGTTAGCCATAGTTGATGCTTGCATTGCACATCATTCAGGGAAGATGACCATATTAGATGGAATAAATACCAAGAAGTTAACTCTATATTCTCCAACAAAACCCCAAAGTAAACTTGATCAAATTGTTTGGCCAGACTTAGGAGATGTTTCCCTTGAAGTAAACTATGTGCAAAAACTCATGGTCATTGAGAGAAATCCAATCATGGTATCACAAGAAGAAGATGATATACTAGCAGCAATCCTTACCGACCAATATGGTTTTGAGGATTCATCTTGTGATGATCCAAATTGTTCCCTTCAAACAATACTTCCCAAGCAAACCACATCTCAGCTTCCTGCAGCACCTGATTATCTTCACACCTTGCTACCCCATGAGATAAAATCTCCATCCATAGCAAAAGTCCAGATGTTAGAAATAGTTAAGAGAGTTGAAATTGTTTCAGGAAAGGAGTTGAATGTTAATAAAAACCTCACTGAATCTCAGATGTCTAATCTTCTCAAGCTTTTACAGGATATTCAGCAAGCCTTTGCATGGGATTAAACTGACATGAAAGGGCTAGATCCCAAACTCTGTACTCACAAAATATATATAAGCCTAGAATACAAGCCAATAAGGCAAGCTCAAAGAAGAATTAACCCTACTTTAAGAGACATGGTTAAGACCGAGTTGCAGAAGCTTCTTAGTGCAGGTTTCATTTATCCTATTTCTGACCATAAGTGGGTTTCTCCTCTTGTAATTGTTCCAAAGAAAGGAGGAAAGTGGAGAGTTTGTGTTGACTATAGAGAACTTAACAAAGCCACTAAGAAGGATCACTTTCCACTACCTTTCATTGACCAAGTGTTTGATAATCTTGCAGGTAAAAAGTACTTTTCATTTCTAGATGTCTTCAGTGTGTATAATTAGATACAAATATCACCAGAAGACTAGGACAAGACAATGTTTACCTACCCTTGGGGAGCCTTTGCTTATTCAGTCTTGCCATTTGGATTGTGTAATGTCATGCTACTTTCCAGAGAGTGGTGCTAGGTATTTTCTCTAACATTGCTATTGATTGTGTTGAAATATATATAGATGACTTCACAACTCATGGAACCACATTTGAAGAAGCACAAGCTAACTTGGAAAAGGTTCTTAAGAGATGTCAAGATTATAATCTCTCTCTTAATAGTGAGAAGTGCTATATGATGATGGAGGAGGGAGTAGTCCTAGGACACTACATTTCATCTTTTGGAATTCAGGTTGACCCTACAAAAATTGTAGTTATAAACACACTCCCCACACTGGTTAAGTAGAAGGATGTCAAAAGTTTCCTTGGCCATGCTGGTTACTACAGAAGTTTCATAAAAGACTTTAGCTAACTTGCAACATGATTATATAATTTGTTGAAGAAAGAAGCTAAATTTGCATGGACAGAGGAATGTGAAGCATCATTCCAGAAGTTGAATGATGTTCTAACAACAACACCTATTCTCAGAGGACCTAATTGGAATCTTCCATTCCATATCCACATAGATGCATCTGACTATGCTATTGGAGTAGTTCTAGGACAAAAGGAAGGTATTATTGAACATGCAATTTACTATATTAGTAAAAATTTGCAAGGAGTAGATTTAAATTATACTATTACTAAAAAAGAGTTTTTAGTAGTTGTTTATGCACTAAACAAATTTAGGCACTACATCACAAGCTATGAACTATTTGTTTATACTGATCATTTAGCTATCAAGTACTTAATGAATAAACCTACCATTAGTGGTAGATTAGCACGTTGGTTACTCCTCATGTAGGAATTTGATGTAAAGATCATAGACAAACTAGGAAAGGCTAATGTAGTGGCTGATTTCTTGTCATGATTGCAAGTGCCAGATGATCCTGCAACAATTGATGATAGCTTCCCTAATTAGCACTTGTTTTCTATTTATTCTTTTTATCCATGGTATGTAGACTTAGCCAACTACCTTGCTATAGGGAGAATGCCACCTTACTTTTCTCCTAAACAGCATCGTCTGTTAGTTGAGAAGAGTTTTAACTTCTCTTGGATATCAGGCTTCATGTTTTATATAGGACCAGACCAGGTCACAAGGTGATGAGTTCGAGAGGATGAAACTTATGACATCCTTCGGGCATGCCATGATGAGCCATGTGGAGGACATTTTTCTACAAAGAGGATAGCCTACAAAATCTTGACAACCGGGTACTACTGGCCTACTTTGCATAAGGATGCAGTAAAAAATACTCGGCACTGTGATAGGTGCCAACGTATGGGACATCCTACAAAGACTGATGAAATGCCCCTACAACCACAGGTAGTTGTCACACCCTTTGACAAGTGGGGTATTGACTTCTTTGGACCTATTGAGCCCTCTTCTCATGGGAAGTCTTACATCTTAGTATGTACTGATTATACAAAAAATGGGTTGAAGCCAAAGCTATGAGACATGCTAGAGATCACAAAGTTGCTGAGTTTCTTTATGAATGCATATTCACCAGATTTGGAGTACCAAGGGAAATTTTCACAGATCAAGGGGCACAATTCACCTCTAACCTTGTCATAGAGTTGATGCAGGAGTACATGGTGCATCATGGAAAATCTTCACCCTACCATCCTCTGGCCAATGGCTAGGCTAAAATCACAAACTAAGAGATTGAGTCCATTCTCACTAAAATAGTAGCTATTCATAAAAAGGATTGGGCTACCCACCTTCCTGAAGCCATATGGGCTTACCACACCCCATGGAAAACCACCACAGGGTTTACTCATTTTGAATTGGTATGTGGAAAATTTGCCTCTATGCCGTTTGAGTTATAGCATAAAACACTTCGCACCACTTTAGATCTGGATATAGATATCACCAAAGCACAACAAGACAGGTTACTAAAATTAAATGGATTGGATGAATATAGGAAATATTCTCTCCACAATACAGAGTTGATACAGTAGCAAAGAAAAAATGGCATGATAAGTTCATTTGTGATGAGAATTTTTTTGTCAGAGATTGGGCACTATTATATGATTCTAGATACTAGCACACACATGGGAAATTTCATACCAGATGGCTTGGGCCTTATGAGATCATATCATTATTTCACAATGGAGCAGTACAACTTTCAACCATTAATCCTATTAAATTCAAGTTACTTGTCAATGGGCATCGCCTGAAACTTTACCACAAACCTATTAGCCATGATGAGTTCCTGAAATAGTTCTAGAGCACAACTAAAGAAAGTGATCTTGTAGCCAAAGAATCTGGGTCTTCCACCCAGGATTCTGCCAATTCTTGATTCCATTCAAGACCACCATAATAAATATTTCACATTTTATGGAATACTTTCATCATAATAATTTTTCATCTCACCTTCTCTCTTTTTCCACCCATCCACCCCATCCCATCACTTCAAATATGCAGGTGCAATTTTTTGAACAACTCTTCCTACAGTGCCTCTAGGTTCGTGCCACATATACTCGTACATATATTATTTTTATTCATTAATTTTTAGGATTTTGTGTCATTTTAATTTTTCACTCTTGCTTAACCTGGCTTGGTGGGATCCATGCCATTACTTAGTTGGGGGGGAATTATTCTATTTTCAAAATTTCAAATTAGCATGTAAAATTAAAGTTCATGTCTTTGACTTATGTTTGCGACATGACTTGATGATCTTTCCTTTTGTGATTGCATAATCACTTTTGAAGTTAATTAAAGATATTAAAATCTGATCTTGATTTCTAATGATATGCTATGACATGTTCAGGGTGGCAGCCTTAGCACGTGCAAGCTTTAATGAGATGTTATACAAAACTTATACCATTAGATTTCATTCAAAAATCTTTAATTCTATGAATCAAGTTGTAGTTTGTGTGTCATCTTTTCTTTTGTAACATTTTGTTCTGTAATGCATTAAGGTTTGTGACTTGCCATTGTCAAACTCTATGAGAATTGTAGTTTTGCAAATTC
Organism: Chamaecyparis obtusa; assembly: GCA_027943335.1. NCBI lineage: Eukaryota > Viridiplantae > Streptophyta > Pinopsida > Cupressales > Cupressaceae > Chamaecyparis > Chamaecyparis obtusa. Next base: position 3,074,406 of record BSBK01001755.1, on the reverse strand, counting down.
AAAATTTGTTTGAGAGTAGCAATGGGAGGTGACCTTCAAAGGCATGAACTAGTGGACCATAGGGTTTTGCTAAACGATGCGTCCACTTGTGAAATGTTTAGAAGGAGAGGATGGCTGGATTATTGTTTAAGCCTTAAAGGGCTTAATGAGGAACTCGCTCTACAATTTTTATCTACCTTGAAGGACGGGTTTGTAGAAGTCAAAGGCTTGAAGATTGAATTCACAGAAGATATAGTAGCTAAAGTGATTGGTTTACCTCAAGAAGGTGAACAATGGGTGAAAGATTTTGACCTACGTTCGGTGAGAGCATAGTTCACTTTGCATGGTGATCCTTAGTTAGATATCAATAGGAAGCAAGGAACTTGGCTATTATCTTTTCCTCTAGAGTTCATTCTGCCAGCCACATTTGTTATTCAATACTTCACCTGCAAGGGATGCTACAAGTACTTGCATGATTTGCATTTCAAAATTCTCAGTCATCTTCGGCATGACAACAGATTGGTAAATCTTCCTAGCTTCCTATTTAACATTGTGAAAAAGAAAGCTTTATTAGTCTAGTCAGGAAGCAACTAGTCTATTTCACATCATTGCTTAATATAATTAATTTTAGAAAGGGAATTGAATAAACAAAAGGTTGGTACATGGGAAGAATTTTTGAAAATGAATGAGGTTGAACCTAGAGTAGTTAGCCCTAGAGGTCATGGTGTTGGTCGGAGAGAGAAAACATCTTCTGGGGCTCATAAAATTGTTCAAAGAATTGAGAATGATCTTGAAGCCTCTCCTTCCATTTGTAGGTCACCTAGAAAAATAATTTTTAGTACTGGAGCCTCTAATTCTCAGAGTAAGAAAAAAAAAAGTACAAAAGTTCCCAATATTCCTAAATCTTTGTCATCCGTAAGGACCAGGTCTACATCTAGGAAAGATAAGGGTAAAATAATAGAGCAAGAAGAGGAAATATTAGAACCTCAGCCTAGTGATAATACTGATAATGTGGAAGAAACCCTACATTCCCCTAGGGAAGAGAATTTTGAGAACCCTCCTGAAGCAATGGTAGAGGAGGTAGTCACTAAGAGAAAGAAATGAAAGAGTCCTTTGAGCTCATCCATACCCCCTATGAGGAGAAGTAGAAGGCTTTATGATAAATATGCTGAAGCTTATGTTCCTATTATTAACATTGAGTCTTTTGAATCTGTAGAAAATGAGTCTTTGGAAAATTCCTCTTCTGAGGAATTGTTTCATCAACCTACAGCCAATGACACTATATAAAGAGAGCAGAGTCCAGAAATAGAGGTTAATCCTGGAGTTAACTACATACTGATTGATAGTGACAAGGACTCTAAGGACACAGAGGAATTTTTAGATAATTCTACCAGGCTAGACATTAGTATGAATTCAGAAGAAATTCCTGACTTTGGGATTGAAATTATTGAAGAAGTACCCTAGCAGAATAGTCAGGATAGGTTAGAAATGTTGGCTAAGGTGGCAACTGATGTTAGTGAGGAAACCAATGTAATAAAGACAAATTTTTTGTGGAAGCGAAAGTCCTCTACACCAAAGAAAACAATTAAAACTCCTCACTTTCCATCTAGATGGGTGGACATACTCAATTAGGAACCTTTACCCCCACCAGATTTGTCTACACCCCTTGCTGCAGGGATAAATTTATACCAACAGTTTTTATGGGAAAAGACACAATGGAATTTAGAAAAGGAAAAATTGAAATGAGTCATTAGTGAGTAGAATTCTCAGTTGGAGCATAACTTAGATGAGATTGAGATATTGAAATGGAGGATTGATCAGATTGTAGGGTTAATTCCAGAGTTGATGGAATGCAGATCAGAATCTTTAGTGTATGCATTATTCCTTAAAGAGAAACTTGTTCATTTCAAATTAACAAGAATTGTAAAAGGCCTCAATCCTTCCATATCAACTCCCCATGAATTTTACTATGCCTTTCAGTCTATCACAATGACTCTGAAAAACCTATTGTGTGAATTGTACTTACATAACCTAGCAGTTCCTGATGACATGGAGTGGAATTCATTCCTCTATGTAGGGGATGTATAGTTAAGAGCAGTTATGTCATGGATGCAGAATGATATGAGTTGAGAACACCAAGCTATGCCATATAGAGACAAAGAAATGTCAGCTCCTTTGATGATGAGGCCTGAAGTTCAGCACTCCAAGTGGACATATTTTGACTAGCTTTCTATCATAGCAAACACTAGTGGAGCCAATAAGATCTATCTAGTGTGAGAACAAGCTTTTACAGACTGGGACCAGCATTCCTCATGAGATGTTGTCACAACAATTAGTGCCTCCAGGAAGAGGTGGATAAGGATATCACATGATCTAAAGACAATTTAATCTCACTCACCACAGAATCTAACCCTTACCACAAGAAGAGTTCCATGGTACATTCTGTTGGGAAGGATACTCCTTAACCATTGGTTTCCATTAAGGTTTCAACCTCCACTCTTCCTGCAGCCATTACTGGCGATGAATGATAGTGCAGCAAATTATGACATGGCCTCTAAAGTCCAACATTGGGAAAGACTCAAAGAGACTCAGGGATACTTTGATTATGTTCATGATGAGTTTGGGCAAAGAACAACTAGTGATTTGAGGGTCTGTGCCAGGATTTGGAACTTCATGATTGCTAGGGACCAATAATAGTTTAGTTGGGGAATCATGGGCTTCTAAAATTGGGCTTCTAAAATAGCCATCTTTCTCACTACTTTTTATCCTCTTTCTAGAACAAGTTGATTGCACATAGACATGAATTTATGGTTTTAAGCATATGAATTTATGGTTTCTATGTATATGTTATATATGTGTATGTGAAGATAACATGGAAATGTGGATACTTCTAAAGACATAATATCTACTTAAATTCATGGATAGGAATGGTGAATATAATAGCTATACATGTTAATGGATGTTTCCTTGCCTAAGTTATGTTTTGGGTAGTTACCTCTTGCAGCTGTAGGATTTGCAAGAGTGATAATTAAGACTTACACCTTTTCCTAATATTGATGATGTGGATATATATGTATATGGTTGGATATATGCACATTGATTGTTTTGCAGGAGTTGACTATGGATATTCAAGGACCAACATACTAGCACGGGAGTCATCAAAGCCAACCATAGATTGCGGAATCTTCGCAAGAAAGTCAATACTTTCTATTCCATGCAATGTGCAGATTTAGTGTGCACTATATTCTAGGATTATTCATGGTCAATAATGTTTCTATTGTGAAACTTTATGAGTTGTAACCGATCCTCATTTATGAAGTGATCATAGATTTAAGAGATAGTTGTAGCTTCCTTTTAAATAATCGACTGTTGTGACTCTTTTGGGAGTTAGTCAAACAAACTGGTTTTTAATAGAACTCTTGCATACTATTTCAATCAAGTGTAATCATTTTATGGATGAATAAAATGTTAAGTTCAAGTTTGCATCTTTCATCTTGATTGTACTTCTCATTCACTCATTCAAGGGGGCCCACTTGATGAGTGAATTGTTCTATTAGTGTAGAGTTCATTTTCCTGTTCATTTATATGTATTAGAACTTTGTTGTTCCTGCAGCTACTGATATCAGAATTAGTAGCCTATTCCTACAACACAGGTAGTTGGAGTAGTTCCTAACTACGATTTCCTGCTTTGATTAGAATACATTTGCTTACCAGTTTTAGTATAGTTTTCCTGAAGCATAAGAATTTGAATTCCTTAGATAGACTTAGAAAGAGAAGGTTTGAAGCATATACTTTGCAAATGCCATTCCAAGTTTACGTCCCTGGTCAATAATTAAATGAGACCAAATAATGCATTTAGGAATCATTTGGGGTGTCCAATCCTGAAATAGGTAGTCCATTGCTAGGTTTCTGATACTATTGTTTGGCCAAGAAGATCCTAAGAGAATGAATGATCAGTTTGGAGAATAGACCTATGTGTTATCAAGGAAAGACTTGAAGAGACAAAGGAAGCTGAAGTGGAAGAGTATGCAAAATGAAAAGGTGGAGGTCATGAAGAACCAATTTGGGGTTTATGTGCTGAATCCCAAAAGATGTTCTTCTTACATATGAACATCTTTTTGAACCTGGGGTGTCTAATGCAGGGGCATTCTTGGGTCCTCAATGAATCTGCATGGTGGTGTGCTACTTGGCTGATGTTACTTAGTTGCAGCCTTAACCGATGGTCTCGGTTATTGAAGGAAGCTTGGTCGCTGAAGGAACTTGGTGAGAATTATGTTGCTTGGTGGAGCTAGTGCTCGATAATGCCTATGTTTCTCGGTGTTGCTTTTCTTGGTCAATTTTTTCACTGGTGCTCATTTGTTTCGCTGGTGCTTGGTAGGTCTGGTTTACTGACTGGAGTTCTTGAAGATTTTCTTGGCTGACTTGGTGCTTTTATTGTTGGTAGCTATTGTTACAAGCTGACACGTTGAATTTATTAATTGTAAGGCTATTTGAGAGCTAACTTGTATTTCATTTAATATTTGTTAGGAGGAGTTAATGGTTTCATCCAGCTGACTTGTGGCTGATGATTAATATTTAAGGGATGTTTGGGTAGTTTCTTTAGGCATTTAGATCGGAGGTTCTAAGAGCAGATTTGAGGGTAGTAGATAAGTGAATTTGTGGAAAAGATCTTTCAGATCAAATTGTTATTAGATAGTTTGTAATAGCAGAGCTAGTGGTTTGCATACTTGGAGACAATGAGTTTTCTTGGAGGCTTGCGAGCTCAAGTTTAGATCTACCTTAGGGCTTCCATTAGTTGCTAATAGTTTTTAGAGTTGAACAAGGTGGAGTTGTATTGGATCTTGATGATCTTGCATCATTGTTTCTAATTGTAATTGGCCCTAACCTGAAAGGCCTTACAGTCGGGCATGTTAATGAAAATTTGTTGAAACAATTATTGTGTTGTGTTATTCTATTGTGTTGTTCTAAAGCTACAAGGTTTGGATTGTCCTTAATTGGATCCACCTTACCTTGGCTACATCACCTTGTCTGATAGACCTTTGAAGTCTAATAGGTTTAGATAAGGATCCATTGACATCAACAACTATGGAAGCATCTTTGAATAGCAGGTCTATCCATTTACAATATATTACTAGAAAGCCAAAGGCTTTTAGCTTTCCAAGTACAAAGTTCCATTCAATCCTATCATATGCTTTTTCAAAATCTAGTAACACCATTGCCACCTCTTGTCCATCTACTTTAGCCCAATGCATAACTTCCTAGTTGGTTACTAGGTTCTCCAATATATATCTCCCTTGAATAAAAATTGTTTGGGTAGGAGATATAAATCTATTCGGAAGGGGGGCAATCTTTCTGGCCAGGACTTTAGCCAAAATTTTATATGAGAGATTCAACAAAGTAATAGGCCTCCAATTTTTCACTAGGGTTCTATCCCCTGCTTTGGGAAGAAGTTTAATAACCCCTCTGTTAATAGAAATACCTAGAGATCCTTTAGAGAAAGTCTCCTCATAAACCTTCAGAAGTTCAAGCCCTACCCAAACTTTATTTCTCTTATAAAATTCTTCCGGGAGTCCATCCAGCCCTGGAGTTTTCCCATTGGCGAAGGAATCAATAGCATAGCCAGGATCTCATCAAGGGAGATTGGTTTGTTGAGATTGGATTGATCAATGTCTGATATTTTACTAGGAACAAGCTTGATACAGGATTCCAGAGCTTCATTACTATCACTAGACACTTCTGATGAAAACAAGTCACTGTAGAACCAGTGGAAGGCATATTTGATATCTTTTGGATTGTTAGTCGGCATGCCCTCAAGTTGAATTTCATTAATCAATTCCCTTCTCGGCTTGGCTCTAATAATGTTGAAAAATTATCTAGATCCTTTGTCACCCTCACTAATCTAGTTCATTCTGGCTCTGATTCTTTGTCCTTGAATCTTATATCTCTAAATGATTCTTAGATTATGCTTGGTGTTAGCTAGTCGGGCTTCCAATAAAGGGTTATCGCCTTTATTCTAAAGATCTCTCTCTACATTATTCAACCTATTTTTCCAAAATGATTCTTCTGTATTCCTATCCATAGCCATTTTCTTACCAATCACTTGAAAAATACTCTTCCAAGCATTCACCATTAAATCCCATAACATAATAGCATCTACAAGGGGGTTGCAAAGCTTGGTCAGCTCAGTGACCATTTCAATAGTATCTACATTGTCTAGATCATCAAGGAGAGATATATTAAGTTTAAAGGTAATGGCTCTACTTTTATCACCATCAAGGTTAACACTATTATCTATCTTGAAATAGGTTTGGATAGGTGAATGATCTGAAATGGAGGTAGGAAAGACCATGATAGGAGCATGATTATTTTATGGAATGAAAGCGAAGGTAGCGGCATCTCCATAAAATATGTCCAGTCTATAGTATACCCTCTATTTACTTTTTTGGTTGTTATACCATGTAAACCATATATTTGTGAACTTACCATGCATGTGTTCCATTGGGTCAAGAAGGTTAAATTTTCTTTTAAATTTTTGCCAAAAGAATAACTCATTTCCTTTCCAAGAATGTGCCAACCCTCCTACTTTGTCTTCCCTATGTTCCACCATATTAAAATCTCCTACAAAAAGCTAGGGAAGTTTTTACAGGTTTAAGCAGCACCATTCCCAAAGTCCTATTCTCTCTCTATAATTATTAGCTGCATATATATTGCAGATTCCAAATGTCTTATCACCAAATTTAAATGTTATCCAAATAAATCTTTGGCATGTTGAACACCCATGATTTTCAATATGAATTTCCCATTTAGGGTGTATGAGGATGGCCACTCCTCCTTTACCTCTTTCATGATTAGAATGGAAGCCAATAGCTCTATCCCACAGGAATTTTAGGGTAGTATGAGCTTGAAAACCTACAACTTTAATTTCTTGTAAGTAACTAACATATTTCTCCTTCAACTGATTACACCATCTCCTCATTTAATACTTCCTATCAGACATCTCTAAACCATAAACATTCCAACTATGGATGTGCATCATCATGAATTACTTTGGCAAGGTTTTGTGCTTTTTCACAATCTGTTAAAATAGTCGGGGAGGTTTTTCCTTCCTCTACTCCCATTAGATAGGGATCTTCTATCTGTAGTCTTCCTTTTCTTCCTAACCACCTCTGTGAACTGACCTTTATTACTAGAGACTACAATCTGCAAAGATCCAGGGGGGTAGTTGGTTCAGCAGAGAGGGGTTGTAGTTCTTTGCAATCCTGCTTGAGTTTAGAGGCCCTATCATTGATGGAGATGATCACTAGTTACTAAGAATTAAACAAGAGGGGGATTGAACTACCAAGAGGGATATCCAAGCATAGAAAACTAGGAGGACGGACACTTAGGGGAGGGGGATTAGTCTCCTCTATAGATTTCTGAGCATGCACAATTTAATTTTTTTATCATCGAAGAGGGGGTTTGAGAGAGTGATAAAACTGTTATTATTAAGAAGGTCTGGAGGTTTATTAAACTTGATCACAAAGGCTTGGGCCTTCTCTATGGGCATGGGGTCAACTAAAATAGGATCTCTATTAGGGAACTTACTAGGCAATTTACTAGAGTTTTTGCCATTAACAGAATTGTTATCTTTATTGTTGTTTGCTTCCTTTTTATCAAAACTATTAACAACATTAAACTTATCTTTTTGCAAATGCTTAAGGGTCGGTCATTCCTTTTTGGTATGACCATTGCATTTGCAATGGAAGAAGGAATTAAGATTGCCTAACAGGGAAACTTCCCAATAAAATAGTTCACCTTCAAACTCAAGAGAGATGCAGTTTGGAAAATTGACTTCTAGTGTTAGGGAAACAAGAACCCTAGAATTCAAATGGGGAAGGGTGACCCAAGATTATTCAATTTGTAGCACAGTTCCCAAGGGTTTCAAGATTTGAGAGATGAAAGGCCAAAATTCTACATGCAAATTTTTAATTTCAACCCAGTTAGGCGCTAACCTAGCCACAACTTTTTCAAAATTCCATTTTGGAGACCATGGATAAACTCTAAACATGGAGTGACCAACATTCCAAAATATTTTTTCCAACACTCTCTCCTGCATACTATGGTTTTTAAGAAAGATAATAAAGAGCCCTTTTTGTATGATTCTACAATATGTCACATAAATCCCAAGTTTTTTACCCCATACTGCAGCTAACCAATCATCAAAGAATTTATGACCAGGCATTGCCTCTTTATCTAGGAAAACAAAAAAATAGCAATACTTTTCAACCTACTTTGTTCAGATTTAATAGAACTCACCATGTCTTTGTTACGAGAGAGAGAGAGAGAGAGAGAGAGAGAAGGAGGCCTACCATTTTCTCCTTCATTTCCACCAGCCTCGGCATCTCCTCCATCAGATTGTCCACCTCCATTGATTGAGGCCCATCCTCCTCCCAAGTCTCCTTGTACTAGTTCCACATTCTATTTGCAAAAAACTCTATTAAACTCTGCACTGGCTAAGAAAATTGGAGAACTCTCAACCACCACTTGTTTATACAAAATCTTCTCTTTTGAAATATCACCACTGCCTCCTTCTGCATTATTAATAATACCTCGACACCGCTTGCATTAACATCAGCCATAATAATTTCCCCTTCCTTGCCATTATGATTCAGCTCATGCATCACACGTGCAACCTAGGTTAGAGGCAAACCAAACCCCAAAGACACAGAGAGAATGTAGGGCAAAAAACCAACATACCAAAACTAAGGCAAAATAAAAACAACAAGTGTTATCAAACAAAACAAAGAGAGGCATAAAAGGACACGGAGAATATGAGAAGACACATGTAAATTACATAGCATGAAAAACAAGAAAGATGTCAGTAGAAATCATTTCTCAGAGTTGTAGAGAAATTTTCTCCTTATGTAATGATGAATTTTCATTGGTGGTGTTTTTCATTCCATATGTTTCCATCAATGCCAAAGGGGGAGATTGTTGGAGATTTGCCAGCAAGCCAATGCTAACTATATGTTTGTCATTGATGACAACATATGGTAAGTAGCATGCGTAGAACACTTATGTTGTAAGCTTTGAGTATATGTAGCATGGACATGTTATCAGCATGATATCATGGATGCAAAGGTTAATTGTTAGTAAAGACAGTTGTGTAGCATCTTGTGTCAGTAGTGTTCCTAACAGAGTTACAAGCAGTGTTCTATGAGTGATTGTCCGTATAGTTATCATAGAGCCTTGTGTGTTTGGATATATGATGGAGACATGTAAATATTATTACATTCATGGACACAAAGTCTGATGTACAGTAGAAGTGAAGTTATGTAGTAGCTATTCACTAGTTGTAGTTTCCTGTGTTTATCTAGAAGAGCCGACAGAGATTATATTGGTACAGGAGTTGAGCCTATCATTTCAGTATGCACGCTTGGATTAGTGATTAGAGAAGAGTTAAGAATTTTTGGTTAAGAGAACATGATGTAATTCATCTTGAGGAGAAAGTATCAGTTAATTTGGTAGAGTTGACAGTGTGTACCGTGTGTCTACACCTATTAATTTGGACAGGTCCCAATTTGTGTTGTGTGCTTAGTAGAGCAGACTGAGATGTTATTAGAGAGTGTTATTGTTTCTCTAATATGATTTCAAGGTGGTTCTAGTAGGCCAAATTATTGATATTATTTGGAGGAAATATACTTATAGCCGGTCATTTATGATCACTAGAGATATGGCATTGAGATGAAAGATTAGAGTAGAGAACATTGTGCAAAGTATTGTGCCATCAAGAAGAGGTCTATGTGATAGAGAAGTTAGAGTGTGCTATTCATTGGAACTGATCAAGGAAACAAGTCTACCTTGTAGTTCACCAAGATCCAGATATAGTGTGTGTATGTTATTCAAAAGGTTGCAGCCTTCACTCCTTTGAGCAGTGAGCTCTCAAAAAATGCATCCTCACCCCTAACAAGGTCAATCATAAAATACTCCTAACAGGGTTCGACCTTTGACCAGGTCACTGTACATATTGCATTATAAAAATCAACTCCTAATAGGGTTGTAAGATCTTCTAACAAGGATCATTATACACTAGTGTAGTTTATTAGTGGGTGTTAATTCCCATCGGGGGTTTTACCTATTTGGGTTTCCTCGTAACCAAAATATTGGTGTTGTGTTCAAGTGTTATTTCATTTTGTTTATGCTTAAAGTTTAAGTATACTTAATTGGATAAAGAATTGAATCTTGTAGATAACTGATTCACCCCCCCCCCCCTCTCAGTTATCTCTTGCGACTATTCCTGACAATACTAACCAAGGTAGCACATTTTACACCAGGGAACCTTAAATATGGTTCTCTGACATTGGCAAAGAAATTTGTACAAGAGATATTTAGATTTCATGGTGTTCATAAAACTACTATCTCTGATAGTGACATGAGGATGATGTCAAGGTTTTGGACAACCTTGAATGCTTCCTTGGGAAGAACATTAAATTTTAGTACAACCTATCACCCATAGACAGATGGTTAGAGAGAGAAACTAAAGCAGGTGGTGGAGGATTTTCTTAGGGTGTAGTATATGGATTAATAGTACAAGTGGGAAGAGTACCTTCCCCTAGTGGAATTCACATATAATAATTCCTATTATGCATCCTTTGGGAGGAAGTTTCATACTCCCATTAGTTGGGATAGAGTCCAAGATAGGGTGGTTATTGCTCCAGATATGCTCAAGTAGATGGAAGAGAAAATGAAATTTATCAAGGTTAGATTTAAAGAAGTGACTAATAGATATAAAATATATGTTGATATAGGAATAAAAATTTTAGGAAGTTCTCAGTGCGGAACAAGGTCTTCTTCAGGGTCAAGCCTCATAAGAGCTCAATCTCATTTGGAAAGTCTTCCAATCTTGTACCTAGATATGTGGGGCCATTTAATTTTCTCAAAGTGATCAACCTAGTTTCTTATAGAATAGCTCTACTACCAGCTCTCGCCCATATCCATAATGTTTTACACGTTTCTTTTCTTAAGCCTTATCATCCCGACACATCTCACATTCTTGATTGGTGTGCATTATAGGTGCAAGATCTAATGGTGGTGCTAGTGGAGCCTACATAAGTTATTGATAAGTGCTCCATTAAGATGTGCAATAGGTACATTATGTAGTATAAGGTCTAGTGGGATTAGTACTCAGTAGATAGTGCTACATGGGAGAACACTGAGGATATTGAGTGTTCTTTCCCACACTTAGTTTCACAGACGCTATATATATTTTTATATTATGTTTATGTGTAGGTGTGTACTTATGTATGTAGTAAGACATCAGGACAATGTCTCTTCATAGTGGGGAAGGATATCACATCTCAACTTTTTGTGTTTGTATTTCCTAGAGCTACTATAGACTCTATGGACTTTTATTGATTATTTTCTAGTTAGTTACTTTGATTGATGTTAGCTTTTGAATTATCATGTTTTTTTATGATTAGACATTGATTATCATGTTTTAAGGATATTATGTTATAGTTGTCACTTTGATTTATATATGTGTTATGAATAGTTGGATATGGAATGAGATGGTTTAATGATGAAGTTTGATTATTGATTATAGATTATGGAATTTGGTACTAACCCAGAATAATGAAAATTTAAGTGGTGTAAGTTGTGGATAAGATTGAAGGGGAGAATGAAGCCTAAGTAGAAGAAGTTAACACTCTAATAGTGGTAGGAATGATAGAATCTAGCACTCACACACTCACTTAGATAAATGATTATACTTGTTCTAATAAATTTTGAATCATGTCTTCAAATTGGTTTCTAACATATGCATGTGCATGTGTGTATTATAAATTTTGGATATAGAGATGTTGTATTTTCATATGTGGGGTTGTGATAGGTAGGGGTAAACAATTTATTTGAACAATTGTCATTTCTAACTCCTTGTGAGATAAAAATGGTGTGTTTTATTATTCTAAAAGGTATTCTTTTTAGAAATTGATGTAGTTTTAACTACAATGCGTTAAAATTGATTTAAGTTAAGAATATATAATAAAAATATTTAATAATTTATTCTTGTTAAATTATGTGTGTGTATTTATTCATCAAATAGAATACATTTGTTAATAATATTCTTTTATCTTTCTTTTAACTATTTATCAACAAAAATTAAATCACATTTATATACCTTATCAAAAATAGACATGGAGAATCAAGCTACCCATGCCTATTAAAAACTCCCCATACCCATTTATTGCAGCCATAAATACCCATTTATGAAGGGAAGGCAAAAATTTAAAAGAAAACTTCATTACACTTACAAAGGGGAGATGAAAAAAATTTATTATGTGACTTGGAGTTTGAATTAAAAGGGGATGAAGGGGGAAATGTGAACTACAGTCAGCCAATGATTTGTTTTACCAGTTTCCTTTATCCCTTTAGCCTTACAAATTTATGTTGTTTGTGAAACAGTTACTAATTATCTCATTTTCATTCTCTCTTATCTCATTATTAAATTAATTTAAGTAATCTTGAATGAAATCAATGGTTTTTGCCTTTAAAATTCAATTTTGATTTATGCACTCATTTTTTTTTAAAAAGGGAAAAAGGAAAAAAGGGAAGCATTAGTTTACCTTGTGATATGAGGCTGCCCTATCCCCAATTCTATAGCTTCAAAATTACGTACACCAAAGTCTAGTCATAAGCATTTCTAATTAAATCCATGTCACCATTTTCTACAAATACTGTAAGTTGAGAAACAACATATGTCTTTCTTTGTTTTTTAGATTCCATACTTGCATAGATGGCTGCAAAATTGAAAAGGTTTCCTATTCTTTTCCTTACAAGTTGCGGCGGATCACTTATGTTGGTAACCTTAAACTTCTAGATGTTTCTTCCTAAAACCGTCAGTAGTATTCTTTCATTTCCAAATTTGTATCATTCATATTTGGGCATTCCTTCTTACTGGCCTCTCATTTTGAAAAGTTGGTTTCCACACTCTTAATAGCAATACACAAGAACAATGTTAACAAGTGCCATGTAGTAGCTAAGTAATTGTCTTTAATTTTATAAATAATTATAATCTTAATCTTAAATATACATGTAATTTTAATTTTAATAAATTTACTATAATTATTATATTTTAATTAATTATAAAATTATATTTTCAATAACATGAAATGAAATAATGAATTTTTACAATTGAAATACTGAAAAGAATATCATAAAAGAATTTATTATATTAAATATTTAAAATATATATTTATTATTTTGTTAATATTTAAATTTAAAAATTTATATAGTATATAAAAAAATATAAATAAAATTTATAATTAATATAATATTTATAATATAATATTATATAAAATAATTTATTAAAAAAATAAAAATAATAAAAATTGTAAAAAATGAATAATTTATATTATAAATTATATATTTATGCTAAATATATTATTTTAATATTATACAAATTCTATTTTAATTTTATATAAAATAAATTGGTGTATATTTTAGAAACATTATTATATTTTTAAAATATTTTTATTTTAAATATATTATATATTTAATGCATATATATGTGCATTAAATTTTAAATTATGATTATATATTATTAATATATAATAAGTTTTAATATGATATTATTTACAATAATTTATTTTTAAAAATACTTTTTTTTTATAAGCTCTGCCTCGAGGGCAGTACCCTTTATATTGCAATAAAAACTTACATATGATATAGGAGATATATCTCCCTTTACAAAACAAAATGTCAATCTTTTTGGCTAAGCTACCCGACTCAGTGATACAGATACCTTATTCCATTGCCAATGGAAATCAGTCTAACTACTATTTCTTCAGGGAAGAGTTTCTCATTATCCTAGCAGAATGCCTCAAACTTGGTCATGTCATACTCCTTCACGATGCATGACTTGTATAACACCCAAGCCTTCTTCATCAACATCTTCTTCCCCTCAGCCTTCAGGCAAAAAAGACTAAACATGCCACCATCGAATAGGCTGGTATCTATTAGATCCAATGCATAGGTGACCTCTGAAAATAACTCCTATGTGATCATTCTACGAATCATACCATTTGCATGCACCGAATGGCCTAGGACTTGGATGATGGGCTGGAAAAGGTCAAAGATAAGCTTGTCGTCATGAACATGGCCTCCTACCCAATATTCAACTCCCAAAAAAACCACCATTATTGCCTGCTCCTACTCATTTGTGTGCTTGAATATCTGGCCGATCTACACTTTCGGCATCTCCACCAATGCCTCCTCCTGCCTGCACCTGCAATTTATACCCATGAACACCATCTGATGTTGTGGATTTTCTGTAGGCAACATTCCTTATAAAGAGGATGGTAGTGTCCTGTCTTTGATTTGATCTCGAAGAAATCTCTAAAACATATTCGAAGGACTATGGCAGTATGATCGAGAGCCATGTGATGTATTGAACCTGATCAAATTGTCACCTTCCTTCTACCAAGCCATCAAAAGATGCCTGAGCTATCTGATTCCTATCTTGGGAGAGAGGCTATGTCAGCTGACAAGACATCCTACAACCCCTTCAAAATTTGTTCATTCTGACTAAAAATCCACTCTGACTTAGATTCGACCCCCATGTTGGCCAAATGATCTACGACAATGTCACCTTCCCTAAAAACATGTTGAATACGGAAGTCATTCAGCGATTTTAGTGACTCTGATATCCTTGGTAACCAATTGGCTAATTCCAATTGCTGAATTCCTCTTTGGCTACTCTGTTTATAATGACTTGTGAACCCCCTTCTACAACCAACTTGTCTATGTCATTTTGTGAGCACCACCTTAACCCTGCCTCTAAAGATGAAATCTCCACCACATTGTTGGTGACAACACCCATGTGCCAAGCAATACCTTGTAACATTTTACCTTGTTCATCTCTAATGATAGCTCTTGCTCCACTTTTTCCCAGATTCCCTTTTCTCATGCCATTGAAGTTCAATTTCTTCCAACCAGATGACAGAGCCTACCAAACCATGTCGCACCTATGTCCTTTCTAGTTTTTGATCATCTGATCCCCTCACTGCTTGAATTCCGATGTTCTCTCCATGTCTGTGTCCCATCCCGATTGAAATTAGAATTGTTGACCAGTCATTCTAGAGTTGATGACCTGCTTGATGGTTGTTTCAATCATCTGCTTGACCTGATTTACTTCCATGATTTCTTCCTTTAAAATCCTCTAATTTTATTCCTTCCATATGTGCCACACTAGTAGTGAGGGGCTCACTATCCAAAGTAATTCCCATTTAGATTTCACTCTATCTGTGGGCCACGAAGAGAGAAAATCTAGAATGGTGTGATTTCTAACTGAAGAACATTGCATCTTTTCGAGCAGTCATTCCCAACATGCACATGCAAAGGGGCACCAATATAGCAGGTGATCTATTGTTTCTTCTACCTTCTTGTAGAGAATGCACCAATTGGGGCCTACAATTCCTATTGACTTCAATCTATTACCCTTCAGAATCCTACCATGCAAGGCTACCCATAAAAAGGCACCTACCTTAGGTAACGACCCTTTACCCCAACAAAGTTTTGATGGCCAGTATGTACCAAATCGTCTATACCTAAGTAGTTCATAGCTGAGATGGACTTTGTAGGCACTTGATTTAGAAGCGGACCAGATTAGGTAGTCTTCATTTGAAGAAAAAAGCACAATTCTGTTCGAAAGTAGTGATTGAAGTGTGTTGAGGTTGACCGAGGAGGTTGCTCCCAAATTCCTCCAACTTGCCCTCAAGGAAGATGGGGAGTCATAAACCATGTAATCCACAACCCATTGACCCTCCGAAGCTTCTAGCTGATTTATCCAATCTTTGTCTAAGAAGAAGGATTCAATCAACGGCTCCCCCTTCCAAGAATCTCTCCAAAATATCACCTTCCACCCATTACCAATCACCCATGTGAGATGTTCTGTTATAATCTTACAACTCTCCCAAATGTGTTTCCAGAAATGTGAGCCACTAGGAGCATTGGGTACCATCAATATTCTATATGGTTCCCATGAATCTAAGTACTTTGCCACCATAATTTGACACCACGGTTTCTCTGGAGATTTGTATAATTTCCATGCCAACTTGGTTCCCAAAGCCTTATTCTGAAAACTCATTTTTCAAAGACCTACACCTCCATCCTCTTTCACCAAATAGGCAGTGTCCCAACTGATAAGGGGAATCTTCTTCTCTTTTTTGGACCCCTCCCAAAGGGATTTTTTAAATATGCTTTCCAGTCCGCTAGAAGCTCTGTTCAGAAGTTTGTATACTGACAAATAGTAGATTGGTATGGCTGTTAACATAGATTTAACCATGAGGATCTATCCTGCCTGTGATAACCATTTATTTTTCCATGATGAATCCTTCCCTTGACATTTGTTTATGATCTCCTACCAAAAGCTATTATCCACATGACCTGCATATAGGGGAACCCCTAGATATGTAATCGGGAATGTACCTTGCTCAAAGCCCAAGATGGCTAAAATAATTGATCTTCTTATGCGACAGGTATTGAGAAAGAAAACCCTTGATTTTTTTTTGTTCATGCTTTGGCCTAACTCTCTTTCATATATATCCAGCACCTCCTTGATGATCTCTGTCTCCTTTATGGTGGCCCCTCCAGAAAGAATAGCATCATCCACAATTTGGGAATGTGTAAAGGGCTCCAAGTTGTTGTGAACAGAAATCCCTTTCCATTTACCAAGTGAAGTCTGTTTCCTAATAAATCTTCCCAACACTTCTGTCATCAATACAAATAAAAATGGAGACATGGGATCACCTTGTCTTAACCTATTAGTAGCTTGGAAAAAACCACAAACCGCTCCATTCACAAATATGGAGAAATAAATAGAAGACATGTAAAAAGAAATACAATTGATCCAATCTTGATTAAACCCAAGTCTAGCAAGAACTTGCCATAAGAATGGCCTTCTTACTCTATCATAAGCTTTGCTGACATCAAGTTTAACTATCATACCTTTTTTTTTTGTGGTTTGTAAGCTATGGATTAACTCACCTGCTAAGAGGATGCTATCCACAATTTCACATCCTGACACAAAACCATGTTGTTCTACTGAGACTACCCTATTCAGAATCTGTTTCAATCTGTTAACAATAGCTTTAGACAAGATTTTGTAAAGAGCATTACATAATGAGATAGGGCGGAAATCATCCATAGATGAACAATCCTATTTCTTAGGAATCAAGGCTATAACCGTGTTATTCAATTCCTTCACAAACTTCCCTTTCTTCCTAAATGTTTCCACCACATTGAGAATTTCCAAGCCCATAAACTCCCAATATTTTTGAAAGAATTCTGAAGGAAAACTGTCTGGTCCCGCCACTTTGAATGGGGGGTTGTCAAAAGTGGCTTTCTTAATTTTCTGTAGAGAGAACAGCTGCATAAGCCTAGCATTATCTTCATCTATTATGTCTCAATCAATAGCATCCAATGTACTCGAAGAGGTCAGA
The DNA here is from genome assembly GCA_027943335.1 of Chamaecyparis obtusa. Classification (NCBI taxonomy): domain Eukaryota; kingdom Viridiplantae; phylum Streptophyta; class Pinopsida; order Cupressales; family Cupressaceae; genus Chamaecyparis; species Chamaecyparis obtusa. The sequence continues at coordinate 3,056,953 of BSBK01001755.1, read as the reverse complement.
AAAGAAGGGTCTGAAGTGGCTCCTAAAAGAGCTTGAAAATGTCTGACTACTATTTTTCCTACTTCTACAGAGTTGTCAAACCACCTCCCCTGCTCGTCTTGAATGTGATTTATTCTATTATTGACTATTTTGGATTTAACAGAGGTGTGAAAAAATTTAGTATTCAAGTCCCCTTCCTAAATCCATAGTTCCCTTGACTTATCTCTCCAATAAATTTCTTCCCTAAGCAAAAGCTCTTCTAGTTCGCTTTTAAGAGCTTTCTCTTTTTCAAATTCCACATTAGACATGTCTGCATTTAGGACAATCTAATTGAGATCCTTCAATTCGGCCTCCACTCTAAGCTTTTCTTGAAATATGTTTTTGAAAGTGGTTTGGTTCCAAATTTTGATTTTTTCTTTCACCGATTTGAGTCTTTGCACAAACGTATAATTCAGGGTGCCCTTGTATGTGTTACTCTCTTTCCACCAGCCTTCCACCTTTGGCAGAAAATTCTTATCCCTCCACCACATATTCTGAAATTTGAAACTGCCTTTGTAATCGGTATTGTCAACCAAAAAGCTCAATTGAACTGGGAAGTGATCTGATAGGGAAAAGGGAAGAATGCTAGATTCCAAGTTGTAAGAAAAATTAAGCCAAGAAGGAGCCACCAAAAATCTGTCCAATCTTTCAAAAATCCTGGCAAAATTAGTCCATCTATTAGTCCAAGTAAATCTACCATTCGAAGGGATCACATCAAATAAATGGTGTCGAGACACAAAATCCTTGAAATCTTCCATAACTTGATTAGACATCCTTAGACCTCCCAGTTTCTCATCCAAATCCAATAAAGCATTGAAGTCTCTTGCAATAATCAATGTTTCATCCTTCAGGATGTCGATTTTGGAGGATACGGCTGCCCATAATTGAGATTTAGCCTTAGTTTTAATCGGTCCATAAATATTGATGAGATGAAAAGAAAGATTCTCTTTGATGCTGACCACTCTTCCACACATCCAATGGTCATGTCTTTCCAACTCCTGCATCTTTATATTGCATGGTTTCCATAGGAATCCCAAACCTCCAACCGAACCTCTGTTTAGTTGAAAGAAACTTTCATAAATATTGCACAAACAAAGGAAGCTAAGAGCTTTGTGTAGGTTTAACTTAGTCTCTTGGAGCAAAACTATGTCACTCTCTAATTTGAATAACACTCATTTGATCAAGTGTCTTTTGTCAGGGGCAAAGAGGCCCCTGATATTCCATGTAACAATCTTCATTGCTTCCCAAGGGAGCTTCCTCCCTTGGCCTTCTTCATGAAATCAACCACACTTATGATACCTTTCTCCTTCACCTTTTCTTCCCTCAATTGCCTGTTGGATTGCCTCCCCCTACCCCCTTTGGCTTTTCCTAAGAGAACATTAGCAGATTGACTAATGACTCTCGGCTCTATGTTATCCAAAGCATCACCCGAGAGGTAATCCTCCATCGAAACCCTATCATATTCGATTTTCGAATCCGATCGAGCCTGTCCGCATAGCAGAATTATCTCCGAGATATTATTTGCTCTTTGATTCTTTGGAATAGAGCATTCTCCTTCCTCCAAATAAATGTTCGTCGAGGTTGTCTTTGTTGGAGCCTGGTTAACTGGCGTACCATTTTTTGGGGTCTGGTCTTTGGGTTTAAAAAATACTTTAAACTTCATAAGTTTTTAACAAATAAATTTGTTAGCTATAATTATGAATTGTTGTTAATGAAAAAATCATGTGAATCTAGAATGTTGGCTATAATTATGCATTGTTGTTAATGAAATTGTTCAAGTTTTTAATTCCGAAAATTTCCTGTATAAGACTCAAATCAATTCAACCAATCATATGCTCAAAAAATAATTTTTGTAATTTATAAATTTAAAAATATTGCATATTTACTATAGAAAATATGAAATTTATAAAAAAAATAAAAATATATTAAATTATGATTGGTCCATACAACTTGTTTTAATCACTAATTAAAGTAAGAAATCCAAAACTCATTGCAATAGTACTTGCTTAGCCTATCAGCAAGTACTAATAAGATAAAAAGAATAATAAACCTTGCTATCATACTTACCAATTCCAACTTTCATCTAAGAAAAAAAATGTCTTCCAACATTTTTTACTAATTCTCTTTAAATAAGGCCGGGTGAAGTTAAAACCATTGATTCTCTTTAAATTAAATCAATCTTTTTTCCAATCTTTCCTTACCATGTTTGTAAACAATTGGGAGAAAGGGCGTATTAATAGGAAACAAGCCAAGGGGCCTTGTTTCATAGTTTCTTTTATTTTAAAAACAAGCAAAACATGAATTTTTACGATAGATTTCCCCTATCTTTACATTCCTTTGCTTAAAGTTCTGGGTGACATGAGTCTCCTAATAAAATAATTATTGTAACTACTTTATAAGGCTAGTATTTCAAATAATAAGTATTAAAACAAAATTTGCTCCCTTACGTAAGACTTTAGTAAGGAAACTTTTGAGTTTCGAATAAGTAGATGATAAATTAGTAAAAAGGGGTAAAACTTGAATTTTTTTAAGCTTCTTAGAAATTAAATAAACATAATTTAGGTTATAGTTTATCTTTACAATAATGAGGATTAAATTCTATTTATTTATAAGTGTATTTTTTAAGTGATATCTTTTAATGAAGAAGAAAATAGAGTTTTTATTTGGGCTATTTGTTTGCTTTACTTAATTGAGAATGTTTCAATCACTACCATCTATACTATTATTATTTCATATAGAATTAGGAGGTGTTTATTTAAGGGTGTATTAATTTTCAACTAACTTTTTGTTGTAGAAATTTTATTTTTTTAAATTGACATCCTTAATATATATTTTGTCTTGGTGTTTAAAATCTTGGCGGATTGAATATATGCATGGCCATTTTCTTAATACAACTATCATTTTCTATATATCTATTTTAAAGTGGGAATGTGGCAAGATTTTGGGTTAGAGCAAAATTCTATGGTAGAATTGGTTATTGCTTGTTATTTATGAGGAAATAGTAAATGAAGTGATGACTTGTTCATGTGCACAAGATGATGACCTTTTAATATGTCAACAGGGGGGGGGGTATAAATTTTCTTTCATAGCAGTTGAAAATTAGGAAGGGGTGTGTTAATTTTGTTAACTTATGCATGATTGTTTATGGATGGGTGCCAAATATGGGGAAACAGGGAATGATAGGCTTATTATTTCTAATATATGTGCGAGGGAACTAGCTTAATTATGCTTTGGCCAAAGCAATTTTGTGCATTAATGTGAGACTAGTGAATGGTATAGTTTCTACTCCATGCAATATCATTGTGTAGATGCTACATTATTGTATAAAATGTTAAATAGGACACAATGTTGCACCAGATTCTATCTGACCTACCGGTACCAATTTTATAGGCTCTTCATGCAATGTTGGGCGCCCAATGTTTCATGTTGAGCATCGAGGCAAATAAAACATCCAAGGAGCTAACTACTCTATGGGTGGGCAGAGAAAGTGCCTAGACCTCATTCTCATCCTCGAGCATAGCAGATGGAGAGAAATCTGATGGCTAAAGGAGGTGAGATGATGAATATTATCACTTTATGTTTCATATGATGTATTGACTCTTTAGTGGTCCATTTTTATCATTATCATTTTTTATATTAACGAGTAGGTCAATCTTAATGTAATTTTGGTGTATTATCTCATGTGTGAGAGAAATTTTTGTAACATATGTTCCTTTATAATATTACTCTTTATTGACTTTGAATGATCTACATTATTTTTGGAATTTTCCTGTTAGTATCTTACACTATTAGTATCTTACATTGTTGAACGATCTGGATATTAGTATCCTACACTAGTGCAGTGTTTATTAATCTTGTTGAGGGCTCCTCCTCCAGTAAAAGAGATATGGAGATTGTTATTGGGGGTTCCCCTTCAAAACCAAAGAGAAGGAAAATCGGTGAAAAAGGAAAAGAGATTGTTACTATTTCATAAAAAGAAGAACTTGAGAAAGAAGTAGAAAATAAGGAGGAAGAAGAGATTGAAAAGGATGAGTTTTATGAATCTAAATTTGGTTCTATGGATTTTGATGTAGTTTATACAATGTTGGAAGAAGGAGAGTTTGATAGGATTGGCGATATGTGGTATGGGTGCTCTTTAGAGTGCATAACTGAGTGTAGCATCGAAAAATAGAAGCACTTCCATTTAGGACTGGCTTAGCCCTCTGAGTAAGTGGTTTAGGGTCATGTCAAATGCCTTGTATGGGTCTTTGAATTGGATCTAAATTTTTCCCCTATTCTACCCCATTTTCCACTTCTTTTCTTCATAATTCTGCCATCCTGAATTGTAACTCTGAGATTCTTGACCTCAAGGTCAAGGTCAACCTCGACCCTGACCTAGGTCAAGGTCAACCTCAGCCCTGACCTACATTAAGGTCAACCTTGACCTTGACCTAGGGGCCAAAATTCAAGATCGCAAAGTTTTCGGATGTCGGGTTTTAGAAAGATTTATTTCCCATTTTCGGGTTGGTTGTTTTGGGCTTCAAAATGGTAAAATCTTAAATTATATTTAATTTAGGTCCATTTATGGGGGGTTAAGGTTTAAATGGGAATTTAATTCTCCTATGTAGGCCTCTCTAGAATTTTGTGACCTAGAATAGTATAAAAGGGAGCCTTCCTCTCTCATTTCAATCCATCAAGCATCCATCATCTTTCATAGTTATCAAGCACTCAAGTAAGAAAAAACAAGCAAGCAAGAAGGAGAAGGAAAGAATTCAAGCATTCAAGATCCAATTCATCAAGGAGATCCATTAGTAGCCATTGAAGGATTCAATCATTATGGAGCCCTCTTGTTGAAGATTTTCCCATCCACATCCATTCAAGCTTCTTCCTATTCCAAGATCCATTCAAGATTGGTGTTGAAGATCTAAAGAAAATTGATTTGAGACATCCTACATCTAATTCTACATTCATTTGGAGCATTCATACTTGTGGATTCAAGGATTTGAATCCTCCACAAGGGTTTTAACATAGGCAAGGTGAATTATTTCATTTACTTTTTTTATTACTACAATTTCAAGGCTAATTCTTAAATTGGGGTTTGACCAAGGTAAACCCCTCCCCCCCAACAAAAAAAACCATTTTCCTTGTAGGAAAAGGTACAGAACAGTGAATTATAGTGCAGATTTGGAGACCCCTTTCAGCAAACTTTCAGGATCCGAGAACAAAATTTATGTCGGAGCAACGTAGGTTAAGGTCAACATAAAGGGGTCAAGGTCAACCTTTTTTAGAAAATAAAAAGGTTTATGGATTTTCTATGTCTCTGTGTTTCCAGGCCAGATCAAGTTGCAAAATTTTCCGAAACTAAGTACAGCCACCAGAAAATAGCATTTTCTAGATCTGTCATATTTTGAGGTTAGTATTTGTCTTTAATTCAATTAAGATTTTAATACTTCTTTCCATAACAGAATATAAGGTTTTCTCCTTTCTCCATCAATTGATTTATTTATGCATTGACCATATTCTTGTGGTTAATCAATTTGGATCTTTCCTTTGGGAATTTGGGGTTAAGAGGAAGATCTTACCTTCCCCAATCCTATATATCATACATACATTACATTTTGGTCACACACACACACACACACACACACACACACACACACACACACACACACACACACACACATATATATATATATATATATATATATATATATATATATATATATATATATATATATATATATATATATATATCTTACACTGAGATAGAGACTATGTTAGTTGAACATTTGATCAGTAAGAAAATTATTGTTTTTTATGTGTTTGGTATGCTACCAGATGATTTGATAAAGATTGTTGAGAGAAGATTGTTGGAGGATGGTGTGGATTGTAGAAATTTTAAAAAGGTAATTGAGAAGAAATGTATTGATGCTACATAAATATTATCTAGACTAGTTAGTGAGATAAGTGTTGGAAAAATATTTAGCGCTCCCCTCAAGATTCATGACATGGCTTAACCGCCTCTTGTGTCTTCTATAAGTCTAGTGGTTGTATCAAGCATTAATAGGTTGATCTTTTGGTGTAACAACAACCACTACTTGTGACAAGTGCTATCAGAGCTTGGTCACAGGTTTGAATCCCCTCATGTAGTGCTAAGGGGGATATTGTTGGCAAAATGGTCAGCACTCCCCTTAGGATTCATGACATGGCTTAACCGCCTCATGTGTCTTCTATAAGTCTAGTGGTTGTATCGGGCATTAATAGGTTTATATTTTAGTGTAATGACAACCACTACTTGTAACAAGTGGTATCTGAGCTTGGTCATAGGTTTGAATCCCCTCAAGTAGTGTTGAGGGGGAGATTGTTGGCAAAATGGTCAGTGCTCCCCTCAGGATTTGTGACATGGCTTAACCACCTCCTGTGTCTTCTATAAGTCTAGTGGTTGTATTGGGTATTAATAGGTTGATCTTTTGGTGCAACGACAACCATTACTTTTCATAATAAGAGAATGTATAAAAGAAAATTCTAATATTTACTAATATTGTCTCCAGTGGCCTATTGTGGTTGACAATTTTAGAGGAAGGATTGAGGTTATTAAGACTAATTTGAATGAATTGGTAAAATTTATGACTACTTCAAAGATGAAGGTGAAAAACAGAGGATTAGGGTTGGTCATATTAAGGTTGAGATGTTGCATGTATAGGGACAAAGAGTGGACTTAGTGAAGACTTTCTAATTAGTGAAGGATTTGGTTGAGGTCTAGTTAGAACATATTTTTGAAATTTTTTCTGATGCAAAGGATATGAGTGTCAGTTCCATTCCTTAGACTCAACCTCATCATTTTAATTCTTGGTGCATCAAGATAGTTTGTGTGCATGGATGGGTTCACTTGTGAATGAGTAGAAGAGGAATCTTCCTATTATAAAAGAAAGGTACAAGAAAGTTTTTCTTGTAAAATATATTATTTTTAATGATTGTATGAATAATATTTTGTGGCCCTTCTCCATTGTGGCAAAAAGGGGGAGATAAATTTAGAAGGGAAAAACTAAAAATAAATATTTGATCCAGGAGGACTTTTTGGTTTCTTTTTGGATGTTTTGGTGTTTTTCTAATTTGTTGTTTTTCCATCAATTCCAAAGGGGGATATTGTTGAGAGTATTGAGAATATGTTGGCATTGTTTTCATTTATGTTAAAAGCCTTATATCGGTTGTATGTTTGTACTAGTTGGTGGTATGTTGGTTGTGCTTCAGTATTGTGCAGATCAGGTGCATTTTATGCAGTATGTTTTAGTAATGAATTATATTGATGAATGTATTTGTTGTGGTCATTGAAATATATATCTTTTGGTACATGTATAGTATTAGTTGAATGAAGAAGTATGAATTTTTGGGTGGATATAATTGGTTGTTGTGTTGTAGAGTTCTTTTGAGTATCCCTGCTACCTAGACATCCATGCAGTACATCATAAGTCTTTGATATAACAATTATATTTAGTTTCTAGACAGGTTTTATCTATTTCTATCCATCAATCGGCTCAAAAATTTTGAAGATCAAGTCATGGACTTGGTTGTGGTGTTTCCACCAGCCCAAAATAGATTTGGCTTTTGGTGTTTACAATATGTAATGTGCTTATCTTATGAGTGACCTATCTTTAGGTCCTATGGTAACGTGGTATAAAATATTCATATGTATGACCTATTCTTTAGGTCTAGTGATAGCATGTTAAACTATGTTTTAATACCTTTTTTAACTCAAGATGATATAATTTTTGGCTAGGTTGACATATGTATTTGTGTTATCAAATGTGTGTGTGTGTGTGTGTGTGTGTGTGTGTGTGTGTTTGTGGAAATAATTTTGTATCCAATATAGAGAATGAGTGAATATCCTGAAGGTGGTATGATGTGAGTATGACTATGCATCATTGGTGGTATTTTATGCAAGCCTAAATAATAAGATTGAATATTATTGTGAAGACAGAGTTAAGGCATGAAGTTTTCAGTTTTGTAAAGGTGCTGGTAGAAGATCTATAACCGAATCTTTTGCATTTGGATACTATTGCGGTTTCAACTAGAACTGTCTCATGCATATGCAAATGCAACTATATTAATTCACATTTTGTTTGGAAGACCTTTTGTTATAAATTTATTATACCAAGGCAATTATCCCAACCGAAAGTGAGCCTACATGTAGTGAGAAAATTGTCAGTGAGGCCTTTGTAAAAATCACCTTAACTGGTGCTATAATCATGAGAATTAGTTTCTCCATGGTTTTTTCCACCTTGGGTTTCCATGTTATATATGGTGTTATGGTGTTTACTATTATTTCTCTTTCAAGTTTTTATTAGTCTTAATTATCTGAATGTTTTCTAATTCTATTGCTTCAATAAAGTTTGTGAAAAGTGTTTTGGAATAACTGATTCACCCCCTCTCTTAGTTATTTAGAATCTTCAATAGGATTAAGCAAGGGGATAAAGGCTCCAAATATTTTTTCCAGATTCTTAAGAGAAAAGAGGCCAGTGAAAGGATTGATAGACTATGGGGATGAAAAAAATCTTATTCATTAGGTAGATATATTGCACGGTTTTGCACAATTTTATAAAAATATTTTCACATCAAAGGATTAAGGGGTGAATATGGAGAGGGCCAACATTAAGATCAGAAATATTGTACCTAGGTGAATTAATAGAGAGGATGTTGATATTTTAGATAAGAAAATCATTATGGACGTGATTAAAATGACTATCCTAACACATAGTAATGATAAATCTCCAAGCCCAAATGGCCTTCCTATAGAGTTATACAAAAGCAATATCAATTGGATAGGGGAAGAACTCATTCAGGTATATAAGGAGGCTATAGAATAGAGGTCACTAAGTAGTGAGATCAATATTGGCATGATCAAAATCATTCCTAAAGATTGGGATAGGTATGTTATCAATTAATAAAGACCTATTACATTACTAAATTTCTCCTACAAAATATTGGTAAATATTCTGGCAAAGAGGGTGGAGGTTATCCTCCGCAAAGTAATTAACCCCTCTCAAACTAGCTTTGTCAATGGTAGATACATACTAGAAAACCTTCCTACCTATTGGGAAGCCATGAATTGGGCAAAAGATTCTAGCCAAAATACTTTTATGATGCATTGATTATGAGAAGGCTTACAACATGATAGAATGGGGCTTTATATTTATGATGCTGCAAAGTTTGGGTTTCCCAAGATCATTTTGTCAAATGTTGTAGACATTAATGAATGATTCTAGAGTATAGGTAGAGGTAAACAACAATAGTTTTGAATATTTTGACCTATCTAGATCTATCAAGAAAGGGTGTCCACTTTCCCTTATGCTCTTTATTATTGTAGTAGATGCATTGTATTATTTAATGAGATCTGAATATTTATCTCCAAAAGTTAAAGGGTTTAAACTACCTAATGGGGAAGATCTTACCAACATTCAATTTGCAGATGATATAGCCATTCTTCTTGAACTGGAGGAGAGTAATATTAATAAATTAATTACTAGGTTACACTTGTTTTGTGATTTATCTAAGAGTAGAGTATCACTCACCAAATCTATTTTTTTAGGATGGTAAGAATACCCCCCTTTGTGGTGTAGGAAATTCTCCTTGACATGGGGGGGACCCAACTACTAACCCAAATATCTTCATATCCCATTCTCAGCTAGCCCAAATTTGAAGGATATGTGGGATTGGCTAAAAGGGAAAATATATAAGAAGTTGGGAAAGTGTAATTTTTATGCACCAAATGTGTACCCTATTAAACTCAAAATTTTAACCTGGCATAACATGGGAATCACTTCTGCATGTGGGATATGCAAAACTTGAAGTGAAACCTCCAAATTATAGGTTGGTTCCTATTGGATAATCACCTATTTAGCTCAAAAGTAAACTAAGACTTAAGAGGTAAAGGGAAAAGGTAAATTGGAAATAAAATGAAATGTAGACTTCTATCTTACTAGGTGATGCACCAAACTAATATGAATCACAATCACAAATGACTAAGTGTTGGTTCTCACTATCGGACTTGGGGGAAAGTGCAATTTTTTTGTCTAGGCCTGCATAAATATTTCATAGTAAGGTTTGAATGAACCTATTAAGGAGAGGAGATTTCTCACTTAACCGTTTCAAAACATAAAACACAAACTACATCCTGCAAACAAACATACACTCCTACAAATAGGTACTTAGATGAGACAAGATAAAATGGAATTAAAAAAATCACTAATCACCTTTATCAATCACCTATGGTGTACACAAATATGAAGAAAGAAAAGAGGACTAAAAGAACTCAAATAATGCTTGCTCCAAAAGTTCAGTCATTGTATATTATGTTTCAAAATGAGTTACAAATACATGCATAAAATACTTCAAGGACAAAAAATGTCACAAAGAATGCTTCTCTTGCATAATCAGAACTACTTAAAATGAGTTGCAAAACTCAATAACTACAAATCCATTCCAACCAACTAGGGATAGATGTGAGAAATTAGGCCCATAAATAGCACCTAAAACTCCACCAAAAGGCATGTTCTTGATGAAAAAGTCAATCCATGTCATCCCCATCATCAAAAATTATAGAATTATCTCCAACCTCCCTAAAATGAGTCAAATAGCCCCTATATACCATCTCCTTGTCTTCGAACTAATTCAAACATCCCCTATTCACAAGGTCTTCTCGTAAATGTGAGCCTATAGACTTGGTCAACTCATTGATTCCCCCTTGGACTTGTTCTTTAAAGCATATGCTTTTTATTTTCTTGCACTCGAAAATAATATTCACATAAGTGTTTTATAAGAACAACACTTTAGTAAATATCGTACAATCTATGATTGTGCCAAAAATAAATAAGAGAACAAGTTTTATTTTCATATATCATATTATTCAATTCATATCAATAAAATGATCAACAAATGAATCATTTATTAATATGATTTAAATATTTTAAAATATAAAACAAATCATAAAAATATAAGAAATAAAACTATAAGTATTAACTTTTAATACCTACCTCATGGGTATTACTACAAAGAGAAACATGAATATTAATGCAAAATGCTTTACCCTTCTAACCCTTTTAGGCTTTCTAAAAACCTAATTTGACTTCATTTTCTCACTTACACTTTACATTTCCGCTCTTCCCTTCTATAGATTTCATTTGGAGGCTATAGTTTTTTGGACTTGAGTGCACAAACTGAAGGTCTTTGTAGCGCTTCTCCAAGCATTCTGTTACAATTTTTATTCTTTTGCACGTATGAAAACTTCTCACGTAACTGAATATTGTTCTTTGTCATGGCTTCCATTACTTCTTGATATCCTTCTATGTATTATTTATCTTTTTGACAAGTTGTAATACATGCTCTGCAACTTGTTCCTTTTACAAAAATGAAATGAAAATGAAAATTCTTGATTTTGCATTTGAAGCTACTCATTGTATTTTGATATACTTGGTCGTGAGCCCGAGGATTTCATTATGTATTGTAGATATGGGTTATTCTTGAGCATTTCGCTAGATACCCAAGTATTTTCCTAATAAAATATGACATTTACAATATATGAGCTTCAAAACATGGAGGTTTTTCTCATTCTGTAGCTGCATTCAATCTTTTTCTCCTGCAACTTTCCTTATGAAGCAAACTGTACTTTTAATCTCAAACCTTTCCTATTTATTGTGAATGACATTAGATGGCCCATTGTTATTTATCATTAATTGGAACCTTTCCTCTTTTAAGAGGCTAATACTTCTGCAACACCTATCATAACATTACTTGCAATTGTCTTTCATTCATTTGTTATCATTTTTTCCTAAATTATTTGTGTGACGAGCATCCAGTTTACTCTTTATACTTTTGGGTAACTTGTGTTTAGAACCTTTAATTATTTTAACCGTATACTGGTGAGATTTAACTCTGAGCCCAAGAATCCATCTAGTACTCCTTCAATAGTCACTTTTAAAATTTAAAAAAAATCTGGCCACTTGATTTTTCCTTCAAAATTGGATCTTTGCCCCGGAGGCTCTAAATATTTTAAGAAAAATTTTGATGGACCTTGTTTCTGGTCTGAATGAGGCAATTTAGATGAGTCCCTATTATGTTGATCTAGTTTCATCTTATAGCTATCCAAAACATTGAGAGATATAAATACTATTTCAGAAATAAAATACTGAGTCGTTTTAGGGGTATCTAATTTTGAATCAAGTAGCTTTATTTTTCTTTGGACATCTTATTCATAATTAGAGATTCTTTAATGCATTTGGTTGGGTGGAGACACCTTCAATAGTTTAGGATCCATTCCTGGAAAGCCTTGTTTAGACCCATGAGAGATGAAACTATTTTTTTTACTCAAACAACCTCATTTTCTGTCTCCACATAAGATATTTGAGACAACCTAGTATCTATTGATGTTGTAACTCACCATTTAGCTTATGATATAGTTGTACCTATATTGCAGCCTTTATATTCTATTGGATCCCAAGCATCAATTGATATTTTCTCTCTAACTTTACCTTTATGTAGATGTGCTTATAATAGATTAATATAATTGTGCACTAGAATATTTCCACTGGTTGATACATGTTGCCTTGTATGTTACCATTTATATCCATTGTTGATTATTCATGAACCCATTACATGCTTCTTGATGAGTTGTAAGATTTCAAATACAACTGCATTTTCTCTTAAATAATTATTTATATGGTTTTATTTCTTTTATTCATCCTATCTTTCAGGGGCATGTTAGGCTCAAACCCTTGTGGGAGCCTGATTACATCCACATGTCTCTAGTAGACAAGATTGCTACACAAGAAACAAAATAGTTAGAAATAAATTTGGGTTTGGGATTTGAAGCATGAATGCATGTGTGTTTTGGAAAGTGGTCATCACATGCACACATATGCACATGTAGGCACATACACATATGGAATGTTGTCATTTATTGAAACACTTATCAGATTTATGATCACACATATTGGATATCATGAATTTTTTGTATGCAGTTGATGAAGGAAAAATGCCTAAGTCCAAAAATTGTTCTTGTGACCCAGACTAACAAAAAAGCCTAGTGAACTTCACAGAATCTTCCTTAAGGCATGCAATCATAGGTACATGCTTAAAGGACATGAATGAATACATGTGTAAGGTCGCACGTGTTAATATTTCAGTATTGAAGAGATATGTTCAATTGATTGGATGTGAAGACGGTAAAAAAAGTACAACCTATTGGTAATCACTAAGACTGACTTTGTGAGAAATTGGAAAGTTGTATTTGGATTCGCTCTTGGATGTAAGGCTGACTAAGGATGTTGATGGAGCATTCTAATGCGCATTAAATAATATGATGTTTTTCTAGAGTAATGTTGACTAGCTTTTGTAATATACCTCTAACAAGGCATAAGTATATACAAACACTTTTATAAAAGTGTGTGATGATTATCATAATGATATAGATGGATGAGAATTGTGAAGGCTTATAAGGGAAAGAGCAGAGATCAAGAGAAAGGAGAATAAGAGGTGTTCTTCAAGGAATACTTTGTTAACTCTTTGTGTTCAAGACAACAAATTGATTGTAAGTGTTGTTGCACCTATTGTACACCCTTAATGGGGTTCGATTTCCTTTAATAGGGCTAGACTCTTTGCAGGGTCAATTCTTTAATTAGGATCTCATTGTAAAGATTCCTAAATGGGTTTGTCCTTTAATCAGGACCTTCCTATTGTAATACTCAGCTCCTAAGAGGATTATTATATTTATAGTATAGATATTTGTGGGTGCCATCCCCACTAGGTTTTTAACCTTAACAGTGTTTCCTCAAAAAAAAATATGGTGTTATAAGTTCTTCAGTGTTTGTTTATGTTTCATGGTTATTTATCTTATGCTATATCTTTATATGTTGTTTGAAGAAAGTAAAGAAGTTTAAGAATTTAGTAAAGTACGATAACACTAATTCACCACCCCTCTTAGTGTTACAAAATTTTAACAATTGGTATCATAGCCTCAAGTCCCTGAAAGAAAACCTTAATAGCTTTGGGGAGATTGAGATGGATTTGGAAAATTTGAAGAAGAATTATGAAATAGATTTGGAAGCTGTGGACATTGCAAATGTGGATAGAGTGGACCTAAAGTACAAACTAAGGAAGGCAAATGACTTCATCAAGAAGTTGAAGCAACAACTTGAGCATGAAAGAAAATTGAGAGATGATCTCATGGAAGAACAGACTGAGGAGCTAATAGATTAAGATCTAATTGAGAAAATAAGACATGAAAAGGATTCCTTGAAGGATGAATTGGAAGTCACAAAATTGAACCTGGTGAAAGAACTTGATACTGAAAGAGAAGAAAAATAAAAGTTACAAAATGAAATATCAGAAACAAGGGATGGATTGCAAACTTTGGAGAATGAGCTGAGTATAGTAAGAGCAAAGTATGATAAGGTAGAAAGATATTGTTGTTGGAAGTATAAGTGGGAAAGTAATACTAAGACGGGGGGGGGTGAATCAGATATTACCTAATTTTATCCTTTTGATATGATAAAACTTTATGCATAACATAAACAAAATTTGATCATATTAAGAAACAAAACATATAAAGAAACATACATGAAATCACTCATAACACCATGATTTTGGTAACCCAGAAACCCTTGAAAGGTAAAACTGGGGTGGGGATGACACCCACAAATCTTCACTACTACAATAATAAGTTTTTCTTGTTAAGGCTTACAAAATATGATCAAATCATGATCTACCCTATGAAAGGTCTACTCTGTCAAAAGGTAAAAGACTTGTATAGTCTACATTGTTAAAGGATTTATAAACTTACAATAAAGTAAGCACTCGGCAAAGAGATTTACAAAAAGTCTGCTAAGACTACTCGGTTAAGAGATTTACCCTGATACACTAGTCAAAATGTCTTAGTACCTGATCTTTCAGTTTGCACTAGTATGCATATTACAGATCTCCTCTTTACTTTATATTTTGATCTCTTCTCTCTGATCTTTATTGATTCTGTCCTTTCACTGCTTAGCTCAGTCACTGAACTCTATCTGAATACTTCACTATTCTGAATATACTTCTCTAATCATCTTCTCATACTAATTCAATCTTATCTCTCTGATTCACACACACTCTCTTTGATTTAGATCTTGCCCTTATATAACAACAAAAACATTTTACCATTTCAAGATCTACGATTCAGATTTACTTCTATTGCCGCCTAAACTATGTAATTTTTTGATTGGCTCTAGGTTTTACATAGGGATCAATGATAATAATATGGATGTGTAATTGCCTCCATAATTACCTCTTAAGAAAAAATACAAAACATCATTATCACCAAAAATGGTTTACCTTGATCATTGTGCCATTCCAAACTTGTATGTCAATTCTAGTTAACTCAGCAAAAGTTATTCCTGGCACTCGGCATTAACTGTACTCAACATCGATTGAACTTCTTTGTCACTCGGTAATCATTGATATATGTAACTCAGCAATAACTATACTCTCGACATATTACAAACATAGTGACCATGACTTTACTCGGTAGTACTACTGCTCAATAAGTATACAATACAAAACTCGGTCTTTACAAAAAATGACTCATTCACAATGATGACCAATCATCATTGCCTAGATATATGACTAAGTGTGAAACACTAATGGTCAACAAAATTATAGAGATCTACAACTTCATCACCATCACTGGTGGACTTGATCAGACCAAAGGTCGCATAGAAAAACATCATGAGAGCATAAATAAATTGGATGAGAAAATTGACATGCAGAAGCCTGTTGGAGATATGATAGGAGTAGAATTTAATAACAATCCTGATCAGAGGAAAGATAGAGTGTTAGGAATAGTCCCACGAGATAACTAAGAGGGGGGGTAAATCAGTTATCTACAAGATTCAATTCCTTGTCCAATTAAGTATAGAATAACATTAAGCACATAAACAATAAGATAATAATTAACACAACACCACAATTTTGGTTACGAGGAAACCCAAATAGGTAAAAACCCCAGTCAGAATTAGCACCCACTATAAACTACACTAGAGTATAATGATCCATGTTAGAAGATCTTACAACCCTATTAGTAATTGATCTTTACAATGCATGAAGTACAGTGACATGGTCAAAGGTCGAACCCTATTAGGAGTATTGTACAATTAACCTTGTTAAAGGTGAGGACACACTGTCTGAGACCACAATGCTCAAATGGTGAAGGTTGCAACCTTCTGCATAACATATATACACTATATCTAGATCTTGGTGAACTAGAATGTAGACCTGTTGTCTTGATTAGTTCCAATGAATAGCATATACTCTCTTCTTCTTCACATAGATCTTCAATTGATGATTATCTTAGTACATTCACATCTTCTTCTCTACTCTCACAATCACAATCACACAACAATCTCAACTGCCTAGCTATATTTATCTTCTCCAAATGATATAATCAAGTCATCATGTTAAAAATTCCTTGAAATCATAATAGACAAACAATATAACTCTTCACTGACATCTCCAATGGCTAAACCAAGCACGCAACACAAAATAGGACTGTGCAACACAATATGAGTAGACATGTCGCTTCACACAGTCGGCTCCACCAAATTAATTGAAAATTTATTCTCATGCTGAAATATGTTATGCACTCTTAACCAAACATTCTTAACTCATCACCAAACATGAAACCAAACATGCATATCAAAATGATAGGTGCAACTACTAAAACAATATAAACATTGTCAGGTCCATCAAATAATCTCAAGAAACTGTAACTGACAAATGGAAACAACATAACTAAACTTCAACTGCACAAATGACTCTGCATCCATGAACATAGCATCATAAACATGTTTACAACATAAATATAAATGTGCAAGGCTCCATCATAACCATACTAAAAAATATCATACATAACTCTGCCTGTAACACTGTCAGGAACACTACTGATACAAACAACTACACAACTGTCTACACTTAGGATCAACCTCTACGTCTATGATATCATGTTGATAACATATCTAAGAAACATATTCTCAAGACTCTGTCCATAAGACTTCAACGCATGTTGCTTACCATATATTTTCATCAATGAAAAACATATAGTCAACATTGTCTTGTTGGAAAATCTCCAACAATATCACCCTTTGGCATTGATGGCAACATATGGAATGAAAAACACCACCAATCCAAACATACAATTATTTTATAAAATCCTCAACAAAAATCCCCCAAGAATGAATCCTCCAACTACTATTGAATGCTCTGAATATCAACTGCTATATACTCCCCTTACTACTACATACTCCCCCTTTCTAGAATTAACTATTTTATTTTTTCTTACCATATACTCACTCCTAACTTCTTTTTTTCATAACTATATACTCACTCCCCCTTTGACATCAATGGAAAAGGGTGCCAAAACAAATAAGCACAGGTACTACTCCTGAAGTAGAGTAGTCAACCATTCATCATTTAATGAGGATTGATGCACTACTACAAACTCTAATCATATCCAGGGAAGGGAATTACTCCCAGATTCTCCTTGAGATACTCAAATGTATCCTTTGGTAAAGGCTTCATGAATATGTCTGCTAGTTGTTCTTTTGTATTCACATAATCCAATTTTACTTATTTTTCTACAACTTTCTCTCTTAGGAAGTGATATTTTATTTTAATGTGTTTTATCTTTCCATGCATCACAAGGTTCTTTGACATATTGATAGTGCTAGTGTTGTCACAATGAATAAAAATAGGGTAATCAATCTGAATTCAAAAATCCTCTATCATTTGCTTGATCCACACAATTGTAGAACAATTTAATGTTGTTTCTACATACTCTACTTCTATTGTGGACTGAGAAATAAAATGATGCTTCTTACTTGTCCAAGTAACAAGTCTATCTCCAAGAAATATTGCTCCTCCTAAGGCACTCTTTCAATCATCCATGCAACTTGCCCAATCTGCATCTATATACACCTGAAGTTCTACATTTTTTGAATTAGGATACAATAAACCATAGTCTATAGTTCCTTTCAAATATCTGAATATCCTCTTTATTACCATAAGATGAATCTCTTTAGGTTTTGCTGCAAATCTTCCAATAATACCAACTGCATTAGAAATATCTAGTCTAGATTGAGTAAGATATATGAGTTTACCAATCATAGACTTATATACAGTCTTGTCTACTATTGTAGAATCATCTTCTTTTGAAATATTTCTTCCTATTATCATAGGGGTACTTACTACCTTGCAATCATCCATCTTGAACTTCTTCAATATTTCTTTCAAATACTTGGACTGATTAATGAAAATGCCTTTTTCTATCTGCTGCACATTTAGTCCCAAAAAGTACTTGATAGGTCCAATCATTATCATTTCAAATTCTCTCTACATCTCTTTAGCAAATTCTGCACTAAGCTTGTCATTACCACCAAAAATAATGTCATCAACAAAAATAGCAACTAGCAATAATCTTTTAGGTGTCTCTCTTATGAATAAGTTACAATCTTCTACTCCTTTCTTGAATCCAATGTTAGTTAAGTAACCATCTAGTCTTTCATACCATGCTCTAGGGGCTTTCTTAAGTCCATAAAGGGATTTCTTTAATCTACATACCATATCTGGTTTGTCTGATAAAGTAAATCCTTTAGGCTGCTCTATGTAGACTTCTTCTTTCAACTCTCCATTCAGGAATATTGACTTGACATCCATCTAATATACTTTAAAGTATTTGAATGTTGCATAGGCTAGAAATAACTTTATGGCTTCCAATCTTCTTACAGGGGTAAATGTATCTGAATAATCAATTCCTTCTCTCTACGCATATCCTTTACATACTAGTCTTGATTTGTTCCTTACTATTGTATCATCTTCATTCATCTTGTTTCTAAATATCCACTTGCTTCTAATAACATTCTTGTCACTAGGTCTAGGGGCCAATTCCCATGTATCATTCTTAATTATCTGATCTAGCTCTTCTTTCATTGCTTCATGCCAATCTGAATCATTACTTGGATCTTCAACACTTAAAGGTTCAATTTGTGAAAGCAAACATACCGCTTCATAAAATTTTGAAATATTTTCCTTTGATCTTGTCATGACCTTCCTATTCTGATCTCCAATGATATCTTCTTTTGAATGGTATCTAGATGTGAATTTTGGAACATTAGGTGTGACTCCCTCATCTGTCTTTTGTTATTCTTCTTCACTTGTTTCAGGATCATTGAATAATGCATCAATGCTATCAAACATTTCTTCAACAACTATTTCTCTACTCATAGGACTACGTTCTTCTTCAATCATAGGTGCATAATCATGATATCTCTCTTGAATCATAAAATTTTCATCAATCTTTACATGATCACTTTCAATGATCTTCTTCAATCTTAAGTTAAAACATCTATAATCTTTTCTTTTAGTAGAGTAAATAATAAAAATACCTTCATCGCTTCTTGCATCAAACTTGCCAATAGCTTCATCTCTCTTGATGTAGCACTTGCTTCCAAATATTCTAAAGTATTTTACTATAGGTACATTCCCAAACCATATCTCTTAAGGTGTCTTGTTTGCACATGGCCTTAATTGAATTCTATTGATAGTATAGACTGCAGTATTGACTGCATCTCTCCAATAGATGTGTGCAACTTTTCTTTCAATCATGATGGTGCGCGTTGTGTCAAGTATGATCCTATTTCTTCTTTTTGCAATTCCATTCTTCTAAGGGGTTCTAGGTGCACTTAGTTGTCTATTTATCCCATGTTCTTCACAATACTCATAAAATCTGTCAAAGGTGAATTCTCCTCTATATGATCTCAGACATTTTATCTTTAATCTAGACTCATTTTCAACTTTAGCTTTGAATATCTTGAACATCTCAAATTCTTTTGATTTATCTTTTAAGAACGCCACCCACATCATTCTAGAATAATCATCAACAAACAAAATAAAGTACCTTTCACCATAGTATGATCTTGTTTGAGTTTCTCCATATAAGTCTGTATGCACTAGATCTAATTTATTCTCTGTTGAATTATGCTTCTTCTAAATGAATTCCTTACATGTTTTCCCATCACACATTCCCTCCATATTGTATCAACTAGTTTTTCAATGCTAGGAAGGTCTCTAACTTCCTTTACATTTATTATCTTTACAATATTTTCAAAATTGATGTGACATAGTCTTTTGTGCCATAACCAACCGTCATCTACTTTAGCAACAAAACAACTTTCCTTTGAATTAAGTTGAAAAACATTACCTTTTGTCTTTGAACGTGATGCAATCATTACTCCTTTGTTATTAATGATGCACTTGTCTTTTAATTCCAACTGATATCCTTTTTAAAGAAATTGTCCAACACTAAGTAGGTTATGCTGCAAACCATCAACATACAGAACATCATTAGTATTATTCTTTCCATCCAAGGTGATAGCTCCTCTACCTTTGATAGGTTTAGGAGTGTTGTCTCCAAATCTAACCATGTCACCTTTGTACTTATCCAGATGGACAAATCTATCATTGACTCCTATCATGTGATGTGAACAACCGTTGTCAATGATCCGGTCTATTCTAATGTCATCTTGTGAAATTAATTCTAACTCTTGTGCTTTCTTTTCATCTTCAATATCCATTTCATCAAACATTTTCTCCATATCTTCAATAGAAATGAATCCAATTTCATCTTCTACTGAATCTTCATCTGATACTCCATCTCTAACATAGTAACATTCTTTTGTATACTTAGGCTTGTAACTAGTTTTGAACTTCTTGACTCTTGTAGGACACTTAGATGCTAAGTGACCAATCTTGTTGCATGAAAAAAAATTGAATAGTAACTAACCTTCATATTTTCCTTTTCCTTTTCTTTCTTTCTTAGCAATCATAGCAATGAAATCATCTAGTTATTTATCCTCATCATTATCATCAAAGTTACCAAAGGTGTTCAAGGATTTCTTACCAAGGACTAAAGCTTTGAAGGTTGTCTCACTTTTAGGCTCTATCTTCAAAATTGAAATCTCAAATGCTGAAATCTTGCTAATTAAGGTCTCTCTTCTGAAGTCTTTTGAAAACTGCATAGTCTCATCTAGGATCTTTATCTTGCTCTCATATTCTATTGTTAGAGTAGTCATCAACTTATCCATTATGTCTTCTTTCAAAATTTCTCCACCATTGTTTCTGATTCCTATAAATGCTTCATTAATTCTTTTATTGTAGGCTCTGATGTTCTCTTCAGGTAGCGTCTCTAATGTATTGTACTTTTTCTTCCATGTCTTTTTGCATGTATTCTTGGCTTGGATGTCTCCTTCAAACATGTCTTCTAGATACTTCCATATCTTGTAGGCTTTATCTACTTTCTTGATCTCTGAAAAATCATTGTAAGACAAGGTGTTGATAAGGGCTTCTTTGGCAATAGCATTTCGAGTGAACATCTCCTTTTTCTTTAGAGTTGCATCTTCCTTTTCAAGATCTAATAAAGAGGGAATCTAAACTTCTTTAGTAGCTACTTCAAAAATATCAAAAGTAATATACTACAAATGTGTTGTCATTTTTTTCTTCTAGTCTAGATAATTCTCTCCATCAAACTGAGGGGTTTCTTTTCTAAAGAATGTCATCTGATCAACCTCAAGTTATTAAACTTTCTCTCTGAAGTACTTGTCTCTAATACCAATTGTTAGGAATAGTCCCAAGAAATAACTGAGAGGGGGGGGTGAATCATTTATCTAAAAGATTAAACTCTTTGTCCAATTAAGTATAGAAGAACATTAAGCACATGCAAAATAAGAAAACACTTAACACAACACCAAAATTTTCGTTACGGGGAAACCCAAATAGGTAAAAACCCTAGTGGGAATTAGCACCCACTATAAACTGCACTAGAGTATAATGATCCATGTTAGAAGATCTTACAATCCTATTAGGAATTAATCTTTACAATGCTTGAAGTACAATGACCTGGTTAAAGGTCAGACCTTGTTAGAAGTCTTTTACAATTAACCTTGTTGTAGGTGAGGACAGACTGTCCGGGAGCACACTTCTCAAATGGCAAAAGCTGCAACCTTCTACATAATAGATATACACTATATCTGAATCTTGGTGAACTGGAATGTAGACCTATTATCTTGATCAGTTCCAATGAATAGCATATACTCTCTTCTTCTTCACATAGATCTTCAACTAATGATTGTCTTAGTACATTCGCATCTTTTGCTCTACTCTCACAATCACAATCACACATAGCAATCTAAATTAACTAGCTATAAGTATCTTCTCCAAATGATATAATAAATTCAACCTATTAGAACTTCCTTGAAATCATAATAGAGAAACAATATAACTCTTCACTAACATCTCCAAAGGTTAACCGAGAATGCAACACAAAATAGGACCGCGCAATTCAATATGAGTAGATGTGTTGCTTCACACAGTCGGCTCCACCAAATTAACTAAAAATTTATTCTCATGCTGAAATACATTATGCGCTCTTAACCAAACATTCTTAACTCATCACCAAACACAAAACCAAACATGCATATCAAAATGATAGGCACAACTACTAAAATAATATAAACATTGTCGGCTCCATTAGATAATCTTAGGAAACTATAACTGGAAAATTGATGGGGAGGCTAGGATTGACTAGCTAGTCTATGCTTTGATCCTTACCCAAGGACACAAGTGTACTCCTAACACCTATGATTGGTCTATAGGATACCTTACACATTCAAGGACCCCCTGACCTACCTAGCCTGACCACCAAGTTTAGCTATTTGACCTTGCAACATTCCAAGCTCTAGCTTCTAGCTTCATCCCTTACATAGGCTTATAAGGGTCTTGTAGGGTTCAACTCCATTCCCAAGCTCCAAAAGAGGATTTCATGAGTTCCAAGATGTTTTTATGGCATTTGGCACCTTTTCAATGCATTGGCATGGTTGGGTCATCACCCAATTTGAGGGTTCCTTTGTAATTTAGGGCTACAAGGAAGAGGCCTAATTAGCCCTCCTTCCAGTTTTATAGGGTTTTTGACACCTTTCCCTCAAAGATTAAACACACCTATTCTAAATAACATCTACTAAAAATGACCCATTCTCAAGGATTTTTGGGGTCTCAGGCTTCCAACAGGCTGTAAAGCACCTGTGCCAAATATGAGGGTTTTAAGGGCTTCTTGGTCTCTTCACTGTCCTAGTCTTCAATAGCACCTCTCCAAGGATATTAAAACTCTCTCCTCCAAAAAACCACACCTTCAAACACCCTTCTTGACTCCCTCCAAATGGAAATCCATGGAACTCCTTCCTCTTCTCTTGAGAATTCTTTATCTGCTGACTGCTCCTAGACGGGCACTGCCAAGCTCGCCTAGGGCTTTGTCAAACACATGTTTTCTCCTACTTGTTGGGCCCCTAATTGCATATAATTACATTTTAGGGTATGTATTCTTAGAATCAAAATTCCCATGGTGTTTCCATGGTGGAAACAAGATCTACAACCCCATATCTACAAAGCTCTCCAAACTGGCAGAGCACTGTCAAATGAAAGAACTAAACCAAAATGCACACAAAAACCTTAAAAGAACTAATATAATGCACACATATGAAGGATAAACACACAAAAAACAAATTCCTTTGCAAATATACACTCCAAACTCCAAATATTCACATGACAATAGTCTAAAACAGTGACTGTTCTACTCCACCAGCATTCAGTCTGATATTTCTGTACTTTAATCGTACAATAATGATGCCAACCCTTGGTTTAGGGTTCCATAGGTCTTAAATACCTATCTCCTTAGTATTTTTGTGGTGTTAGGGCTTCTTAGCCTCTTAGATTAGGTTAGGCCATTACAAGGGAAAAGTTGCTTAGCAACTTTTGAAAATTGCTGACAACTTTTAAGCAACTTTTTGTTGCACAAACAAGTTTGCTCTCCTACTTTAAAACCACTATTTTAATCCATCCTAAAGCACTCACATGTGCTCAAAAATCTACCAATCCTAACCTAATACTTCAAACCTCATAGAAAAGCATTGTTTTTAGGTTGATAACATTCCCTGAATCAGTGTGCCATTCACATTGGAAAGATCAACTGAACTTCTAGGACCTAGCCTAGGCCTAGACACACAAGCATGAGATAAAGCTCTTATTTTAATTACATGCTTCTCTCAGGAAGACTAATACACCAAAAATGTGAAGGTGGAAGCGCTTAGAAGGGTGCTCCTACACCAAAAATGGAAACAACATAACTCAACTTCAACTGCACAATTGACTCTGCGTCCATGAACATAGCATCATAAACATGTATACAACATAAATATAAACATGAAAGGCTCTATCATAACTATACTTAAAATCTCATATAGAACTCTATCTGTAAAACTTTCAGGAACACTACTGATAGAAACAACTACACAATTGTCTACACTTAGAATCAACCTCTGCATATATGATATCATGCTGATAACATATCTAAGAAACATATGCTCAAGACTCTCTCCATAAGACTTCAACACATGATGCTTACCATATGTTGTCATCAATGGAAAACATACAGTAAATACCATCTTTCTGGAAAATCTCCAACATAGAGTTGTGGTGAATCTTGATTCACCTAAGAAGTCAGACTCTGAGGTTGTGATAGAACAACCCAAAATACCTCCTTACAAGGATAATGAAAAGGATTATAGTCATAATGATCAATCAAAGAAATCAACTGAAAAAGGTATTGCTAAGCCAAAGTTTACTAGTTTTTGTTTTAATTGCTATTTTTATGGACATAAGATAAGAGAATGTAGAAAACCAAACATGAGGTATATCATACCTACATATGATCACCTAAATTATTTTATCAAGAAGAAAAAAGAGAAAATCTTGAATGAGGCAAATATTGAAAAAGGTGAATTTAGTAAAAATGCAGAACATAGACAACCTCAGGATAATGAAACAAGTAAAGAAAATGATGCTATGAAAGACAATAGTTCTAATGCCATTAAGGATGAAGTCAACAATATATTGGAAGAGGTTATGAAACCTATTACCAGACCTAGAAATATTGTATGCTACAAATGTAATAACTTTGGTCATATTGCCAAGTATTGCAAGTTGTAGATTGATTACAACCAATTGAAACCTAAGAAGAAGGTGACATGCTTCAAATGTAAAAATGATGGACATGTTGTGAACCATTGTAGATTTAGAGGACTATTAAAGAAGTCTATCAAACCATTTGCAAAAGAAAAGGAACTGAATGAAGAAGAAAAAGAGCTAGCAGAACTAAAAGTAGAATTCAAGGAGAAATGGGTAAAGCGGAATGAACTTGTTGAATTTGAAGTTAAGAAAGATGAAGAGTAGAGTCTGAGCACTCACAAGAGTCCTAAGAGTCTTGTGGAATCATTATTAGGGTGCATTGACACACCATATTTTTTATGGGAATTTTATTCCTTAGGGGGAGCATGATAAATTAACACCAATTGGATACATAGCCCCTATATGGTTGAGTTAAGTTGTGCGAACTTAAAAAAAATTAGTTACTATGTTATGGGATCTTGGAGAAGATTGCATATGGTTTGAAAATGTATGTAAGAAGATGTACCGGTTTGAGCTAGCACTAGTTTTTTGAAACTTTATGGGTAGTTTTTGGGACTTGTTCCAAATTGTCTATAAGGGTAATAATGTAGTTGAATTACCCACCATTTACACTAAGATTAGATATCATTGAAGAGCTTGGAGAAATTGTTAGAGCTTGAAGAGTCTACAATTGTGTTCTGAAAACCCTCACATGGCTGCAAGAGCTAGGTATTTGTCATAAACTTAAGAAATATTTATCACTTATAGTAGCAAATAAATTAGCATGGATACTCCCAAGGTGTTTAATGTGCTTGAAAGGAATAGATACAAATTCAAGAGTCGTCCTTTAAAATCCATTAAAGAAGATCAAGAGGGTGCAATCTCACATACCCTAGTTGGTGTTCTTCATGTTGAAGACATCAAGGCCTATATACACAACAATATTGAGTTTATAGGAACCACAAATATATATATATATATATATATATATATATATATATATATATATATATATATATATATATATATATATATATATATATATATATATATATATATATATATATATAGATATATATATATATGATGAGATCCTAGGGTTATACAATGCAGATCAAACCCTAAGAGAAGAATGTAAAAAGGTTCATGGGTTACCAATAGTTAAATACATGGAAATATTTGAGTTTGATGAACTAGGTTGGATCAAAATTGTATTGAGTAGAATTCATGATGATTTAATATGTATTAGTGGAACCCCAACCAAGATCAAAAAAGAACCATTTCATGAGATCACTAGTTTGCCTATGACAGGTAAAATTTCCACATCATAAAAGAATATTAGATTTGAAGTGGAGAAACTAACCAAGAGTAAATGGAAAAAAAGAGCAATGACAGTAAATGATATCGCACAAGAAGATGTCAAGATTTTTTCAAACATATTGGGATACAAGTTTTAGTATAGTAGAAGGATAAATAGTGTATCAGCCAATTTTGTACATATGGCATATAAAATGGTAGTAGAAGATGAAGAATATGACCTATGTGAGGTCCTAAGGTAGAAACTATTGGATAATTTGAAAAAAATAAAGAAGAACATGACAACACACTTTAGATTTGGATCATTAATAATGTACATGTTCTTTCATGTTATGAGAAGATTTCCTAACATTTATCTATGGAGATCAGACAGGGGCACTATGCAAATAATAGGTGATTGTTATAGAAGAATTGATGAGTAGAACAGGTATGTTAAAGTTGTAGGAATGATGAAACTCTTTTAGAAACAAATACATGAAAGGGAAAGGATCCCTTGGAGGCTAGTGGACAAGTACAAGGATGGCATATGTTTCATGGTAGAAACTGACAGCACATGCTTTGAGGCAGTATAACCTAGAACTTCATGGGCTACTCCTATGGGCTATGAAGTTGATTATACTATTCTAGAGATCCTCATTCAACATGTCTTACAATCCCCTAAAGATCTCATTGTTCCAAGATGGGGTACATGTGAAGAAAAATACACAACAGTTAGGGAAGAATTGGTGAAAGGAAGAAGGGAGAAGAAAGTTGAATCCCTTTTTGGAAAAATAGTATGGAAGCATGGCATATAAAATAAGAAATGAAAAATGTCAAGGAAAAGGTAGCAGGACTTGGGGAGAAATACAATATTCCCCCTCTTCAATCTAACATAGAGACACCTCAAGTAGTGGAGGTTGATGAAGAAGAAGAGAAATAAAAAGATGACACTCCTACACCTACTAGGAGAACATTGTAGAGATAGGCAACAAGAGTTGCTACATGAGGCCAAACTCCTCCCAAAGCTAGACCTAAGGCTATGGATAGTGGGCCAGGAAAGAAAAGAAAAACACTTGACACTCCTCCATCTTTGCATGGGAAGAACAAGAAGAAAAAGGTCACAGAAGAACAAAAAGGTCAAATGATGAATACTGAGAAGACCGAGGAACAAAAGAATAAAGAACAAGAAGATGAAAGAGAAAGAAAACTTCAATATGAAAATCAAAGTTCACTTGAAGAAAATAAAAGACAAGTAGAAGAAGTTGAACAAAAGAAAGGCTAGGAAGCACCACATAATATATATAGTTCATATTTAAATGTTCTACAAAAGAGAGTAGTGAATGATGATAAACTTACTTTTATTGAAAAATATTTTGATAGATATGATGAAGAAGAGTAAAATAAAATAGAAGATATAGTTGTGGAACACATGCTCGCCTTCAAAAAGAACCTAATTGAAATGGAAGGTCAAGTAATAAAGGACCTATTTGAAATATTGGAAGGAAGGAAGAAAATATCTTTTGATGAGGATAGCAAGATGAGACAAGATATTCTACTATAGAATATGCCTACTATGCTAGGGAATGAAATGGGAAATTGGCTTGATAAGCTAAGGCCAAAGTTAAGAACTAAAACAAGAATCATCAAGTTCATGGCCTGGAAGTATGAAGAGGTGGAATAGGAAACTCATGACAAGGTTGGACAGCTACTCCTAGAGGAGCGACTTGATCTTGGTAAGTCTTCAAGGACCCCAACCTCAATAGTAATCTCTACAGAGCCTATAAATGCAGACAAGGTTGAAGATCCAAAAGAAACAGAGGTAGTTGACATAGCCCTACTTGATTTCTTTATTGACAATGTTAGGATTTCACTTCATACACATCTAGGTACATTTGATCCATTTCATATGAGTGAAGCCTTGTCCAACATTGATGAAATTATGAAGAATCTTGAGTCTCTAATGATTTATCAAGAAGAATCAGTTGGAAAAGTGCAGAAAGAAGAGAAAACACCTAAAAAAGCTCAGGTACTAGAAGGGAAAGAGGAAGAGAAAGGAAAAAAAAAGGTAAAGGAACAAGAAAAGGAAAAAGAAATATAAAATGAATAAGAACAAGGAAAATAAGAGGAATAGCCAAAAGGATTACCAATCACTCCTTTTGCTAGACCTAGCTTGTTGGCAAGTGGCTCTCAATCACATCTAATCAACTTAGAGGACATGGATGTCACAGATCTGATGTAGTGGTTAGTACTTTCTTTTGCTAAAGCAAAGGAGAAATCAAAAAAGAAGACTAAAAAAACTACCAAGACAATCCAGGGAGCTACACAAGTGTTGAATAAGTTTTTTTACTACACCTCCTACACATGTTGAAGATCCTATAAGTCATCTAGATAATGTTCTAAGTATAGTAGAATAAAATTTTGATACCTTAGAGGGATGATTTCAAAAGGCTAAGGATGAAAGATACTCTTGATGGGATCAAGAGTGATCTTAATACATTGATTGTCACTAAAAGGGAAATCAAATCTTGTCTTAAGGATGGACAAGACCTATATAAACTCTACATGACTTTGCACAAGCATGTGAAGAGTATATCAGATATTATAGCTTAGGATGAAGAGGTTTTGGTAAAACTCTCTGAGGATTTTGAAAAAAATAAAATATTGGACATAAATAAGGAAACAAATAGGATATTGGATAAAATCCATACCCTATAGCTTGAAAAGGACAAAATTCAGAAAAGATTCTCTAAACTAAGAAGTTTTTTGACTCCAAAGGTAAATGTCTTGGAGAGTACTCATGAGGACCTTCAGCTTGGCCTCAAAAAATTGCAAGAATTAGTACCTATAGATGTAGAAGAAGCAGACAAGGCCACATATGGTCTCAATGCACTGATTCAAGTTGTAGAAGCAATTAAGGCATCTTGGGATGTAGATATGTAGATTCTGAAAACAAACTATAGGGACGTGCTATAAAAAATTTAGTTATGATTTTTGAACAACTTCAATTTTTTTGTTTTGGAAGGTATTTCAGATATTTTTGGCACCCTTTTCCATTGATGTCAAAGGGAGAGAGATAGAAGAAAACATGTAAGGAGAAAATATTGTAAAATGAAAAAAAATGTAAGGAGAAAAGAATGTAAATTTACCAAACATAAATAAAAGAAAGGTTCTTCTAAATATCATGTGTCAAATTTATGTGTTGCATTTCTATCAACATTTCCTTTTATATTTTTGTCTTGATGTTGCACTTAGTCATTTTTTCACTAAGTGTTTCCATCAATGCCAAAGGGGGAGATTTTTGGCAAGTGGTTAGCACATGCACATGTAGGTACATGCACATATGAAATATTTTCATTTATGGAAACAATTATTAGATTTATGATCGCACATATTGGACATCATGAATTTGTTTGTATGCAGTTGATGAAGGAAAAATGCCTAAGTCCACAAACTATTCATGTGACCTAGTCTGATAGAAAAGCATAGCCAACTTCATAGAAGCTTCCTAAAGGCATGTGATCATAGGTACATGCTTCAAGGACATGAATGAATACATGTGTAAGGTTGCACGTGTTAATATTGTGGTATCAAAGAGATATGTTCAGTTGATTGGATGTGAAGATAGTAAACATAGTATAACCTAATGGCAATCACTAAGGCCAAATTTGTGAGTTCTTGGAAAGTTGTTTTTGGATGCGCTCTTAGATCTAAGGCTGACTAAGGATGTTGATGAAGCGTGAAAATGCACATTAAATAATATGATGTTTTACTAGACTAATGTTGACTCGCTTTTGTAATATACCTCTAACAAGGTATAAGTATATAGACACTTATATAAAAGTGTGTGATGATTATTATAATGATATAGATGGATGTGAACTATGAAGGCTTCTAAGGGCAAGAGAAGAGATCAAGATAAAGGATAACAAGAGGAGTTCTTCAAAGAATACTTTCATAATTCTTTGTATTTAGGATAATAGATTGACTATAAGTGTTGTTGCACTATTGGACACCCCTAACAGGATATGATTTCCTTTAACATAGCTGGACTCTTAGTAGGGTTGATTCTTTAATTAGGATCTCATTGTAAATACTCCTAATAGGGTCTATCCTTTAAACAAGACCTACCTATTGTAATACTCGACTCCTAACAGGGTCAAAATTCCTAATAGGATTATCATACTTGATCATCCCCACCGTGAATTTTCCCTTAAAAAGGTTTCCTTGAAAAAAAATATGGTGTTATGATTTCTTCAATGTTTGTTTATGTTGCATGGTTATTTATCTTATGCTATATCTTTATATGTTTTTTGAAGAAAATAAAGAAGTTTAAGAATTTAGTAAATTACTGTAACACTGATTTGCCCCCCTCTTAGTGTTACCAAATCCTAACAGTGTGGGGTATAATAGTGAGGTAGAATTAGTCATTTTGTAGATCCATTAGATCTAACCCCTCCATGTTATTGTTAGGAATAGTCCCAAGAGATAACTGAGAGGGGGGGTGAATCAGTTATCTATAAGTTTCAATTCTTTATCTAATTAAGTATACTTAAACATAAAGCATAAACATAATGAAAGAACACTTGAACACAACACTAATATTTTGGTTATAGGGAAACCCAAATAGGTAACAACCCCAGTGGGAATTGACACCCACTAATAATTTGCACTAGTGTTCTATTATCCTTGTTAGAAGATCCTTAACCTTGTTAGGAGTTATCTTTACAATGCATTTAGTACATTGACCTGGTCAAGGGTCGGACCCTATTAGGAGTCTTTTACAATTAACCCTGCTAGGTGTGAGGATGCACTGTCTGAGAGCACACTACTTAAAGGGGTGAATGTTATAACCTTCTAAATAATAGATATACAGTATATCTAGATATTGGTGAACTACGCTTTGACTTGCTCTCTGGATTAGTTCCAATGTATAGCATAAACTCTTTACTTGGCCTCACAGAGCTTTTGTTGATGGCTCAACACTTCATACACTCTTCTCTACTCTTCACAATCAACTCTAAACCATACCTTAGCAATCACAAATGACTACCTATAAATATCTTCCCTCTAAATGACATTATCAAGTCAGCCAATTAGAACTAGCTTGAAATCATATTAGAGAAACCATAACATATTCCAATATTACTTATGTTGGCTCTACTAAGCACGCAACACAATCTGGGACATGTCTAGTAATAATAAATGTAGATGCACACTACACACTATCAACTCTACCAAATTAACTAAAGCTTTCTCCTTGAGTTGAATTACATCATGCACTCTTAACTGAACATTCTTAACTCTTCTCCAATCCGTAATCTGAGGGTGCTTACCGAAATGATAAGTGCAACTCCAGAACCAATATAATCTTTGTCGGCTCTTTTGAATAAATACAGGAAACTGCTACTGGTGAATAGAGACTACATAACTTCACTTCTACTAATCATCAGACTCTGCATCCATGATTGTAACATCACTAACATGTCTGCATCACATATCCAAAGGCACAAGGCTGCATGATGACTGTACAGATAATAACTCATAGAACACTTCTTGTAACTCTGTCAGGAACATTGCTGACACAAGCTACTACATATTTGTCTATACTAACAGTTAACCTCTACATCCATGATATCATGCTGATAACATGTCCATGCTTCATATACTCAAATCTTAATGCATAAGTCTTCCACACATGCTACTTACCATATGTTGTCATCAATGACAAATATATAGTCAGCATTAGCTTGCTGGAAAATCTCCAACAATCTCCCCTTTTGGCATTGATGGAAACATATGGAACGAAAAACACCACCAACCCAAATGAACAATTATTTTATAACATTATCCATTTCCTCATCAAAACTCCCCCAAGGATGAATCCTCCATCTACTATAATATTCTTTCAACATTCTCCATTTTCTCAACTAAGCTACTTTCATGACTGAATACTACTCCCCCTTAGTATATTACTCCTTTACTTTTGTTTTTCATGACTATATATTACTCCCCCTTTGACATCAATGGAAAAGGGTGCCAATAATTTTAAGCACTAGTACTACTCCTAAAGTAGAGTAGTCAACCATCCATCAGTCCCTGGGGACTGATGCTCTTTCATCTTTCTTCTAAGAAGAACTAGGGAAGGGAATTACTCCTAGCTTCTCCCTAAGATACTCAAAAGTATCCTTTAGAAAATGCTTTGTGAATATATCTGCTAGTTGTTCCTTTGTGCTTACATATTACAACTTGACTTCTTTCTCTACCACTTTCTCTCTTAGGAAGTGAAACTTAATCTCTATGTGCTTTGTCTTTGCATGCATCACAAGATTCTTTGACATGTTGACAGTGCTAGTATTATCACAATGAATAGAAATAGGATAATCAATCTGAATACAAAATTCTTTTATCATCTGCTTGATCCAAAAAATTGTAGAACAATTCAGGGCTGCTACAACATACTCCACTTATGTTGTTGACTGAGAAATACAATTTTGCTTCTTGCTTGTCCAAGTGACAAGTCTATCACCAAGAAACACTACTCCACCTAATGTGCTCTTTCTATCATCAACACATCCTGCCCAATCAGCATCTATATAAACATGAAGCTCAACATTCCCTTAGTTAGGATACCATAGACCATAATCTATAGTGCCCTATAAATATCTGAATATTCTCTTTACTTCCATGAGGTGACTTTGTTTAGGCTCTACTACAAATCTTCCAACTATGTCAACTGCATTAGAAATGTCTGATCTAGTTTGAGTAAGATGTATGAGTTTACCAATCATAGACTTGTATAGTGTTGTATCTACTGCTAGAGAATCATCTTCTTTTATAAGCTTGCATCTTGTTATTATAGGTGTACTCATTGGTTTACAATCATCCATCTTGAACTTCTTCAATATCTCTTTCACATATTTGGACTGATTATTGAAAATACCTTTCTCTGTTTGTTGCACATTTAATCCCAAGAAGTATTTGATAGGTCCAATCATGCTCATTTCAAACTCACTCTACATTTTCATAGCATATTATGCACTAAGTTTGTCATTACCTCCAAAGATAATGGCATCAACAAATATAGCTACAAGTAGTAGTCCTTCAGATGTCTCTCTTATGAATAGATTACAATCTGCTACTCCTTGAATCCAATTTTGGTTAGATATCCATCAAGTCTCTCATACCAAGCTCTAGGGGCTTGCTTACGTCCATAGAGGGCCTTCTTCAATCTGCATACCATATCAGGTCTGTCTAATAGGGTGAATCCTTCTAGTTGCTTAATATATACTTCTTTTAACTCTCCATTCAAGAATGCTGACTTGACATCCATATGATAGACTTTGAATTTTTTGAATTTTGCATAAGCTAGAAATAACTTAATAGCTTCTAATCTTCTCACTAGTACAAAATTGTCTGAATAATCAATACCTTCTCTTTGCACATATCCTTTATATACTAACCTTGCTTTGTTCCTTACTACTATACCATCTTCATTCATCTTGTTTCTGAATATCCACTTTGTTCCAAATACATTCTTATCACTAGGTCTTGGAACCAGTTCCCAAGTATCATTCTTGATAATCTGATCTAGTTCTTCTTTCATAGAATCATGCCAATCTGAATCATTGCATGGATCTTCAACACTTAGAGGTTCAATCTAAGATAGTAAACATATTGTTTCATTTCTTGCTAAATTATTTTCTTTTAATCTTGTTGTGACTTTGCTGCTCTAATCTCCAATGATGTCATCCTTAGAGTGATATCTAGATGTATACTTTGGAACTTTAGGTGATACTAACTCATCTTCCTTCTAAGTTTCTTCTTCACTTGTTTCAGGCTCATTGAACAATACATCAATACTGTCAAACATCTCTTCAACAACTATCTCAATAGTGGAAGGTCTGGGTTCTTCTTCAATCATAGGTGAGTAATCATGATATCTTTCTTGAACCATAAACTTTTCATCAATCTTAACATGAGCACTTTCAATGATTTTCTTAAATCTCAAGTTAAAACATCTATAAGCTTTACTTTTAGTAGAGTAACCAATAAAAATACCTTCATCACTTCTTGCATCAAACTTTCCTATTGCTTCATCCCTCTTGATGTAGCACTTGCTTCCAAAGCTTCTAAAGTATTTTGATGTGGGAACATTACCAAAACATAGCTCATAAGGTGTCTTATCCACACCAGGTCTCAATGTATTGACTGCATCTCTCCAATAGGTGTGTGCAACTTTTCCTTCAATCATGACAGTATGCACTATATCAAGGATGATTCTATTACTTCTCTCTATAATACCATTCTGTTGAGGGGTTCTAGGTGCACTCAATTATCTCTTTATGCCATTTTGTTTGTAGTAC
Source organism: Chamaecyparis obtusa (assembly GCA_027943335.1). Classification (NCBI taxonomy): domain Eukaryota; kingdom Viridiplantae; phylum Streptophyta; class Pinopsida; order Cupressales; family Cupressaceae; genus Chamaecyparis; species Chamaecyparis obtusa. The sequence goes on along the minus strand of BSBK01001755.1, from coordinate 3,022,226 downwards.
TCATAGAATCTTTCAAATGTGAATTCTCCTCATCTATCCAACCTTAGACATTTTATCTTTAGTCCAAATTCAATCTCAACCTTAGCTTTGAATATTTTGAATTTCTCAAATGCTTCTAACTTATCTTTCAAGAAAGCAACCCACATCATTCTAGAATAATCATCTACAAACAAAATGAAATACCTTTCACCATAGTATGATCTTGTTTGAGTTGGTCCACATAGGTCTGTATGAATTAGATCCAACTTGTTCTTTGTTGAACTATGCTTGCTCCTGAATGAATTCTTCACATGCTTTCCTATTACACATTCCCTACATATAGTATCAACTGGCTTTGCTATGCTAGGTAGGTCTCTAACTCCCTTTACATTACTTATTTCTACTATGTTATCAAAATTGATATGACATGGTCTTTTATACCATAGTCAACTATCATCAACTTTAGAAACAAAACAACTTTCTTTTGAATTAAGTTGGAAAATATTACCTTTAGTCTTTGACCCTAATGCAATCATACCACCATCCTTGTTTTTAATGATGCACATGTTTTCTTTGAACTCCAACTGATAACCTTTTTCAAGTAGTTGTCCAAAACTAAGAAGGTTATGTTTCAAACCATCTACATAGAGAACATTATCAATGTTGTTCTTTCCATCCAATGTGATAGCTCCTCTACCAATGATAGGTTTAGGAGTATTATCTCCAAATCTAACCATGCCACCATTGTATTTGTCTAGATGAACAAACCTATCTTTATCAGTTGTCATGTGATGTGAACAACCACTATCTATGATCCAATTTATCCTTATGTCTACTTGTGAAATCAATGCTAATTCTTCTTCCTTTTTCTCATCCTCATAATCCATCTCATTATTCATTTTCTCTATAATAGAAATGAATCCAATTTCATCTTTAGTTGAATCATCATCTGATACTCCATCTCCAGCATAGTAACACTCCTTAGAGTACTTAGGCTTGTAGTCATTTTTGAACTTTTTAGAACTTGTAGGACACTTAGATTCAAAGTGACTAATCTTATTACATGAAAAGAATTTAAACGGAAATTGACCTTCATATTTCCCTTTTCCTTTCTTTTCTCTTTTAGAAATCATAGCAATTAAATCATCTAGTGCTTTCTCTTCATCATCATCATCAAAATTACCAGAAGTGTTTGTAGATTTCTTACCATGGACTATTGCTTTGAAGGTTGTCTCACTTTGAGGTTCTGTCTTCAATCTTGAAATCTCAAAAGATGATATTTTTTTGATCAAGGTCTCTCTTTTGAAATTTGACGTAAGCTGCATGGTCTCATCAAGGATGTTGATCTTGTTTTCATACTCTGTGGTGAGAGTAGTCATCAATTTATCCATAATGTCTTCCTCCGAGATCTCTCCACCATTTTTTCTGATTCTAGCAACTTCTTCATTAATCCTTTGGTTGTAAGCTCTGATGTTTTCTTCAGGCAGCATCTCTAATGCATTGTATCTTTTCTTCCATGTTTTTCTTTGCACATCCTTTGATTTTTTATTTCCTTCAAACATGTCTTCTAGGTACTTCCATATCTTGTAGGTTGTGTCACTACTAGATAAGGCACTGATAAGGGCTTCTTTTTCTATTGCATTCTGATGGAACAAATCCTTCTACTTGCTAGTAGCATCATCCTTTACAAGATCTACTAGAGAGGAGATCTAAACTTCTTTGATAGCCACTTCAAAAACTTCAAAATCAATGCACTACAATGTGTCATCATCTTGTTCTTCCAATCAAGATAATTCTCTCCATCAAACTTAGGACTATCTTTTCTAAAGAATGTCATCTGATCAACCTTAAGCTATTAAAATTTCTCTTTGAGGCACTTGGCTCTAATACCAATTGTTAGGAATAGTCCCAAGAGATAATTGAGAGGGGGGGGGTGAATTAATTATCTACAAGTTTCAATTCTTTATCCAATTAAGTATACTTAAACATAAAGCATAAACACAATGAAAGAACACTTGAACACAACAGCAATATTTTAGTTATGGGGAAACCCAAATAGATAATAACCCCAGTGGGAATTGACACCCACTAATAATCTGCACTATTGTTTTATGATCCTTGTTAGAAGATCCTTAACCCTATTAGGGGTTGTCTTTACAATGCATTTAGGATAGTGTCCTGGTCAAGGGTTAGACCTTGTTAGGAGTCTTTTACAATTAACCCTATTAGGGGTGAGGATGCACTATTCGAGAGCACACTACTCAAAGGGGTGAAGGCTATAACCTTCTGAATAACAAATATACACTATATCTAGATCTTGGTGAATTGTGCTTTGACCTACTATCTGCATTAGTTCTAATGTATAGTATAAACTCTTTACTTGGTCACATAGACCTTTTGTTGATATCTCAACACTTCATACACTATGCTATGCTCTTCACAATCAACTCTGAACCATACCTTAGAAATCACAAATGACTACCTATAAATATCTTCCCTCTAAATGACATTATCAAGTTAGCTTGTTAGAACTACCTTGAAATCATATTAGAGAAACCATAACATATTCCAATATTACTTATGTCAGCTCTACTAAGCACGCAACACAATTTGGGACCTGCCCAGTAATAATAAATGTAGATGCACGCTACACACTGTCAGCTCTACCAAATTAACTGAAGCTTTCTCCTCAAGCTAAATTACATCATGCACTCTTAACCGAACATTCTTAACTCTTCTTCAATTCATAATCCAAGGGTGCATACCAAAATGATAAGTGCAATTCTTGAACCAATATAATCTCTATTGGCTCTTCTAAATAAACACAAGAAACTGCTACTTCTTAATAGCGACTGCATAAATTCACTTCTACTGATCATCAAACTCTACATCCATGATTTTAACATCACTAACATGTATTCATCACATATCCAAAGGTGCAAGGCTCCATGATGACTGTATGGACAATCACTCATAGAACACTACCTGTAACTCTATTAGGAACACTGCTGACACAAGCTACTACATAACTGTCTGTACTAATGGTTACCTCTATGTCCATGATATCATGTTGATAACATGTCCATGCTTCATATACTCAAAGCTTACTGCATAAGTCTTCCATGGATGCTACTTACCATATGTTGTCATCAATGACAAACATACAGTCTGCACTGGCTTGCTGGAAAATCTCCAATAGTTATCATTTTCATGATCTTGCATTAGAAAGTGAAAATTCAAGAGAAACAAGAAAGAAAAAGTGAAAGTGATCAGGGAAATCAACACAACTTCTAGTTATTTAGGAAATGAGTGGCCCTAGCCTTCTTCTATGCCTTTTATCTTCTCACATATGTATTCTTGTTTTAAATTCAAAAATGTTGAATTTATCTTTAGCTAGTTTCACGGCTTGTGTGAAGAAATCTTGTACTTTGATGAATAAATATTTACATTTTCATAAACGATTGTGAAATTTTGTCTATTCTATGTTCATTTCCATCAAACGTAATGATTTTTCATATAAGAATGCACCTTTTTCCTGAAAGCATAATCGCTCTACCAAATTGAGCCTGACTAAAATTTTTGGTAGCATTCTTGGTGATATCTATTAGATGTCTACCTGCAAGACATTGAGAACAGTAGCACAAGAAATCCATTGGGCACAAGTTCAGCTCTAAACCTTAGTAGAAACTTGAAACTCCTTTACTCATTCAGGGAAAGCCTTTCTATCTAACTTGATACCACCATTATGGCTTGTGGTAACAAAGAAGCCCTTCATTATCAGGAATGATAGATATGTTATTCGGTCAAGTATAAAGAGTTGTCTTGACTCCTTGAACATTTCCTCAAGAAAAAATAGAACAGCATACTGAGAGATCAATTTCATGTCAATACATACATATGTGTGATTTATTGCAGTGTGGATCATAGTCTACTATTGTAAGTTGTATGTATACATGCATTGAAATGAGAAATGATTGGAAACAATGAGCTCTCATCCTCTTATTACCATAACTGATAATAATGTTGATGATTGATTATCTGATGGAGATGATGATGAAGACTTACCAAGATTAGAGGTATACATGATGATAATAGAAATATTAGATCAGTTATAGTCTTTTCATTGATGTTAAGCAACTCATTTTTTATTTATATTATGCTGCCATATCATTCAGTAATAATATAAAATGAATGAGTTAAGGAGAAGAAGAAATGAGAAGTTGAGAAGTTGAGAAGTTATAAAAATTAAATGGACAACTAATACAGATTAGACAATGATTTGATTATTTTGGTATAATTATTTTCTACCTAACATACAATTATGTTAAGTTAATAAAGCATGGTGATAAAGATTTGGCAACTTGATAAGATAAGTTGCTTTGGTTACCGAGAAGGTAAAGTCACTTGGTAAGGTAAAGAGAAAAAAGATAGGTCACTCGGTAAAGCGGAAAGGTTTAGGCGCCAAGGGATGTAACCAAAATTCTAAAGGAAGAACACTGAGCAAGTAAAAGATATGAAATATAGATAGAATCAACATTTAATGATTAGCTATGATGAGATGGATGATCATGATGATGAGGAGAGTTAGTTACAGAGATCTACGATTATGAAAATTCAAGATGAAGTTCTATAGACAGATCTAAGCGGCAAAAAGAGATGGAACAATTTTCAAGCAAAGTTCAAGTTCCTATGTGAAAAGGAAACATGTTACCGAGATCTAATTTTGAGGTATAATAAAATAAACGATTAAGATTGATTAAAGGAAAATGTAATAGATGATATTAAGAAGCAAAAATTGTCTATATAAAGGATGATCTTATATGGACAAATGGTTGGCAAACTGAATAGTTGAAGGGTTACTGACTATTGCAGAGAAGAAGGAAGAAAGAGATTTTGAGCGTGAAAATAGTGATTTGATGAATTGTGGATGCTAGTGGAAGATGAAGAATTGAATTGAAGATTGAAGAGCACACAAGGATTTGATTGAGAAAAGATAGTTGCACATCTCTATGTCAATTTATTATTGTTTCTTACTAGCATTTTTAACAAGGAAATCTCTTAATAGAGTGGACTTAGCAGTCTTATTGTAAATCCTTGAGAAAGGTGACATTCTAAAAGATTTTTTAAAGCCCTCTAACAAGGCCACTCCTAATAGGGTAAAGATCCTAATAGATCTGAGGTAAATACCTTAACCGGGTCATATCTAATAGTGTGTTTTGTAATCTTTAACCAGATTGGCTCTTAACCAAGCATAATTTAGAAGAGTATATTTATTAGTGGGTGATAATTCCCACAATGTTTTTTCCCATAGCTGGGTTTCCATGTTAAATATTGATTTTACACATTGTGAATGATTTATTGATAGTTATAGTTTATTTACTATTGTCGATAAATAGTGAATTGTGTTATTACCGAGATACTACCGAGTTAATCAATGAAAAGTAATTTAAGGTATTTTGATCAAGATTACTGATTCACCCCCCCCTCTCCATAATCCATCCATTGGTATTAGAGATAAATACTCTAAAGAGATAATTTTAAAGACTTGAGTAAAATATCTAAAGATGTATAGGAGAAAAGTACCTAAGTTGAGCAAGGAAAGTTTCTTTACATGGAAAAGCAGAATGAGATTGTATCTATATGGGATTGCAGATTCAACACTACACCTGATTGATAATGAATATTGTTGGATGTTCTTAGAATTGGTTACTAATGTTGTTTTCATTTGTGTTTTGTCACTAATGTCAACATATGTTTCTATGAAGAGAACAGATGGGTTATTAAACTCTATGGATATTGTACAATTGATTCAGAATTAGCGAACAAAGGTTTGTGTACAAGGAAGTGTTGTGATCTTATATCTAAGATCGCATGCTGTAATATTTCATATTGGTTGAGTAACAAAAGATTTGGTGAATACTAGTTTCTAGACTATGACAGTGGAATTTGACAAAGTTAGTCTCTGTGTTTTGAGTGTATCTTACAAGCAATGTGGATTCATTATATGTGAGCTTCAGCAATCTCAGATAACATATTGAGGAATGTTCTTTGATCTTATCAATTCATGGGAAGCATGATGACGTCAGTTGTGGCATGTGTTCTGGAGGAGACCTATTTGGGACTAACTTCGGAGTTGTAGTGTGTATTATGGATAGTGAGCATGGGTTACAGATGCTAGACCTTAATTGTTGAAGTGTAATCATTGTATACTTGTTATATATACCACGTGTATCTTAGCAAGGGGTTATGTAATTATTTTTAAATTAGGAAAGCCTAATTGACTGACCTGATCATTTATTGTAATAGGGTATATATGTAAGATCTTTTCTTTTGAAAAGATGGGTAGTGTGTAAGAATTGTAAAAGAGGATTGTGGAAGTTGCAAGCTTGTATCTATTGGATGTAGAGTAGAGGATAGTTTATACTTTATTGGAACTGATCAAGCAAAGATAGTTGTTATCAGAAAGTTCACAAGGATTGTGTATTTCCTTTAAATACACTTGTGTTGTGAACAATGAGTTCTGGAGATGGACATAATCTTCTTTGGAAAGTGAGCCTACATTTATTTTACTCCTAACAGGGTCTATCCTTTAACAGGGACTATGTACTGTAATTTTTTAATAAGCTCCTAACAGGGCTAGATCTTTTAACAAGGATATTATACTCTTAGTACATCATTTGTGGGTGATAATTCCCACTAGGGTTTTACCTTTAACAGGGTTCCTTTTGGTTCTTGAAAATATTTTACACTACATGAGACACCAATATATCTCTGATTGATTTTTGGACTTGTTAGTTCCAAATATGAGGAGATCTGAGATAATTGGACCAACTATAGGGACAAGACTACCCTCTTCACTTATGGTTCTACAAAACCAAGGTGGGTATACCTTATCCAATAGATATAACTCTGTTCTTAACTTGATACTGGATCTAATCAATAGATATCAGTGAGAAAGTACTAAATAACAACCTATTACTCATTGACTCTCCATCACTAGATAAGATAATTACTTCTTTAAGTAAATAAAATTAAAAGACTGGTTTTGATTGTTGTATTTCTGACTATAATGATTTTAATCATTCCTCATTAAATAAAGGTACATTTACATAGGCCAGTGCCTTATCCATTGGGAAAATAACACCAGGAAATAGAGTAAATACAAAGATCCTTGAAGAACTTGGTTCATGAACATAAATACAAATACTCCAACCCTTTCCTACTTGTAGATAATCCTTATGAAAATCAAATGAACATGTATCCTACTTTGAGCAGTATTTAATCTAACCCTAGATCAGAACTCAAAGAAAAAACACATATAGATAGGTCTCTAATAAACTCATAAATTCATAGATTTGACACAAAGGAGAGATAAAGACCTAAAATTTGTATTAAGTACAACCTTTGATCATTTATATAAAATATATACTAAGAAGCAAGCATGTAGATAACAGTACCAACCTGTGTTCTTTTATTACTTGACAAAATATTACAATCCTTGACTGAGGGTTAGGGTTTCAAAAAAATTATCTTTTTAACACCTAAAACTCTCAATGCCTAATATGATCATGGAAATTCCTTTTATACACAAGGAAATGCAACAAGCTACTGATCATATTAGGGTTTACAAAACTTTACCCTAGAAATTACAACAACCCCATTAGGTTTACAATAAATGTCTCGATCAGATTTTGGATCAATATTCTATAAGCAAGCCACCTTACTTGAAGTCTTCAATCCTTTCCTCGATCCATTCAAGAAATCTGATTTCCCTTCCCATAGTTGTCCCTGTAATAACTACACTTTCATCTCAACCACCTCATAACCCAAAAGTCACAATCTTTGCTTGGCTCAAGAAGCATATGGAGAGCTTGGTTCTTCAACATGAGGAATGTACTGATATCTCCATTTATTAAATACCTCCTCACTTGGGAACACAAAATTGACAAATTCAGCCTTCCTTTTAGTGAATTTTTCCCACCTATCTTCCATTTTCTTGATCTCCTACTGAATAAATTCAAACATTGATTTGGCAGTCATTAATATCTTGACAGTGTGGATGAAGGTAGAAGTGTTTTCCATAACACTTGTCATTCTTTTTGAGAAAATTTCATCCATCTCCTCTCTCCATTTGTACAACTCTTTCAAATCACCACTATCCTTGAAAACACTTGGTATTAATTCACAATTTAAATGTGTTAACTCTTTCTTTAACACATAGGATTTCCTTTTAAAATTATACAAAATTATATCATACTCTACAAGCTTTTTAATAGATTGGTGCACTGGCTTGATCAATGGGTCAAGATCAACTTGGCCTTTTGATAACCAATGAAATAACTTTATATTGGAGATCTCTCAACCCATTTATTCAAAATTGGTCCGAACTCATTCTTATCATTGCCTAAAGATGTGAGCAACACTTGTAATCTTTTAGCATGATCAAACAAAATTGAAGGCTTCAGATCATGAGCAAATTGCATTATTTCTTCTGTGATTTTCTCCTCATATTTTGATTTGCAAGGGATCTGGCCTTCATATGCTCATCCTTCTCTTTCTCAATCTTTGCCCTACTTTCTCTTAGCTTGTTTGTTTCTTCAATCAATTGTTGCTTTTCCCAACTGATTCTAGCATCTATATTTGTCTCTTGGAAAGGTGATGGTGGAAACTCAACAATGGGACTAGACGAAGAGGCCACTTTTGGCCTATTAGCAATCATCAACTGAGGTGATTTATGACCCTGTCATCCTGACATTTTTGTAATCATTTTGTCCTTCTGGATCATCTCTATCTTCAAATCATTGTAGTATTTAAGGATAGTCTCAAATTTAATCCTTAGCTCCTCCTTTTCTTTAGCATCCTTCTCTGACACCTTCACATTGAATTTGGTTGTCTCCAAGATGATATTTGAGGCTTCCACACTTGAAGTCACCAACCCTTTGCACCAAAAAGTTCCCATCATATTCTAAAGAAACAACCTCTTTTTTTTCTTTTTTTTCTTCGCTCTTAAGGGACCACATGACCAAGGCTGCATGGTCATCAAAGAAAGCCACATCCCTAGTAGCTTGTTCAACCTGTTCTACAGTAGAGAAGATTGTCACTTTACTTTTTCTGACTGAATCAAAAATAATTGCATCAGCAATGTCCCATTCTGGGAGAATCAAAACTCCTGCAATGTGCACCATGGCCCTACCTTCTTCTGGGGTTATCTTTTCAAATTTCTTGATCATTTCCCCCTTTGTTTCATTTTCAATTTCAATTATATCCCTATCAGGGAATTCTTCCTTCTTCTTCTCACAAATTTCTTTCTATTGATTTATTTTTATCCTCCTTAAAAATTGAAAGAATGCTCTTGTCTTAACAAAATTGTCATCTAAAATGAAAGATTCACTAGCCTATTTCAAAATTGGGTCTATCTCTTTACCTTCAAACTCTGCCACTGTGAGGTCCATTTCTATTCCTTTGGGTGCCTCTAGTATTCCCTCTTGTATCTCATCATTTGAAACAAAAATATTTCCCTCATTTCTCATCTACACCAGTTGCTAAGCAACTCCATGTTCATCCAACTGCAATGGGGATTGGGAAGGAGAATACATTTCTTTCTCTGGTTGGGATTCTTTTTGTCTTTGCCTCTTTGGAGAGGGCTTTTCCACCATTGGGTCAGTCATAGGTCTTTTCCCTTTAGAGGTAGATGGGAGACTTTCATCCTTTTATTGAGTTGGGAGAAGGACACTATACCCTTTCCTCTGTTGAATTATATATGTTCCCCTAGGGGTCAGCTTGGTGTATCCTGGTTGGCTAAAATTCTCCTTGCTCTATCTGGATTTTCCTTACTTACCACAACCCTCTTTTCATTTTCTTCTTGCATGATTCCTTCAAAGTGCTCCATAAGGGCCTCTACCTTTCTCACCCATGGCTAAAAAGCTTTTAGTGGGTCATATTCTTTATCAAAATTTATGATAAAATATACAGTTTTCTTGTAAATCACCCACTTCTCTTTCTTGATTTCTTGAGCTTGAAGATCAAACTCATTCCTAATTATATCTTCTAGAAATTTAAACTGGTGTTCCATGAGAGCACACCTTATCTTTTCATTGAACATCCCAAAAATGAAACCTTCATTGTCTACACATCTCACCACTGCTATAGCCATTCTATAGGGTTGAAAAACTTGATTCAAGTACACCCATCCCTTCTTGACAATGATTTATTGGTGAGCTATTTTAATGTCTGGGAACAAGGTTCCCCTTCCTTTTCCAGTCAGGGTTGTTCCCTGTAGATCACCAATCTGCCTTAGAATTTATGCATACCCTATCTTTAAAGTGACCTAGTAAGGCAATACATAAGGTGCCCTTTTACAACCATACACCCTAAAAAACTATGGAAACTATATATAAGATTATATCACCAAAGTTATGTACTATGGTGATGTCTTTGCAATACTCTTTGGGCCTAATTAATCTTAACAACTCCTTGGGAATTTTGGGATTCTCAAAAAATAACAAGGACCTAAGCCTTGAAGAAACATTTCTATCAAAAACAAGGTAACTAGCATTTGTTCTATCCCATGACAATTCAGTGTTCCACAACTGGATTGGAAATGCCTCTCCATTTTTATCTCTAACAATATCCATTGTCTTGCTGAAGAAATCCACACCTTTGTATAAGAACATATGCATTATCATAAAATACCATCTAAAAGGCCTGCCTATCTTCATATTTTTTATCCCCATTAATCCTTCATGGATTAGGTCTAAAAGGTAAGGGGCATAATCAAAAATCAATGCCAGGTGGGGATGTAAGGACTGTACCATCATAAACGTGTAAGGGATAGGCATGTGAGTAGCATCATCTTATCCAAAAAATAGAGCTAAGGACTTATATACACCCTGTGCTCACAAACTAAAAAGGTCCAACCTAAAAGGCTTAGGTGTGCTCGAACTAACCATACACATAGCACCAATTTGATGAAAGAAATCCCTTAAAGGGCTAGACCTCAGATAGTCTCTTTGTGCCTCATATATTTTGTTAAATTCTTCAAAGTTAATTTTTTCAAGCCCAACAGAAGGATCATTCAATGAGAAGACCTGTTTGATTTCATCCTCTATGATGCTCACCAAATCATTTCCATTAATATCTTTGACACACCTTGTCATAGGGTCGTAACATATAGCAATTTGTATATGGAAGTCATCATCCATGAAAACCTTGGGCACAACAAGTCTCCCTATGTCAAACTACCAAATATTACAGAGAGGTGCACATGCATTTCTTTGGGAATATGAAACTTTAAACAGGATCAAACCATTGTAATCCTTCCCTACTTTAGCATCCCTCATCCATAACCCTCTATCATACAATCCCTGATTGACAAAATCCCTAGGGTTTTTTGGAACTAATTATTTCATTCTAGATGCCCCATTTTCTAAGTGTGGGAGTAACTGCATTAGATCTTCAAAAACCCCCCTATCCTTATACTCTATTTTTCTTGAGAGTTCTCTTTTGGGTGGCATTTTAACTAGGGTTTGAAGAAGCGTATGAATACTAGAATAAAAACCACCCAGATATCATGAGATAGTAATAACAAAGGAAATTCAATCACTGAAACCTTTCTTCCTTTTTGATGCAAGAGCATCCTAGGTGTAAGAGCAATCTTGCATCACCCAAAAATATTTCTATTTTTATATTCAATAAGGGCTATTTTGTGCAGAGCTGCTATTTATGGAAAGTTACTATTTTTGGTAATTTTTGTATGTGCTCAGAATGATCTAATTTCTTTCTTGGAGGTTCATGTTGGTCATATAAGTCTGCCAGTAAATTTTCATTGCCAGATCAAGTGTATATTGGAAGATATTGAAGATTTTCGGTATTGGCAGCAGGGTACAAAAACTTTGAACTCAGTTTTGAAAGCTTTAGAGGCCCCGGATGAGGTCAAAAATTTGGGTGACGGGTGCTTGCGCGGGTCAAGCCTGTAGAGCGCTTCGTGGCATTTCCGAAATGGGGTTATAATAGCCGATCGGGTCAACTGGTGATGACTTATGGTCTTCGGAAGTTGGGCCACCTGAAATGGCGGAAAATAATTTTCTTCAAAATTTATGTTCGGGTTTCAAAGGTTCTCTTGAGCTGACTATGATGTAATAAAATATAAAATAAAATAATTCTAAGTTTGGTCGGCCTTATTGGCTAAAATTCTGGAACCTTCCCAGGCGGTGGAAAGTTGCCTATATAAGGAAGGCTGTATTATTGTCTTAGGCAGTTCAGAATAGTTCTGGGTAGTAGATCTGGGTAATAGTTCGAGGCTTTGTCCTACAGAATATTGTAAGGGAATGCCCATGTGGCTTTGCATATTGTAATTCTGGAAGTTTTTAATTCCACATTTGTGGAGATAATAAGAAGCCAATTTTCTGTTCTTGCATATTGTTGTTGTTTCTCTATATCTGTTATGTGTTTGTGGTATTAAGGGGACCACCCTTCATCAAGTGGTATCAGAGCAAGTTTTCTTGAGTGTGTAAATAGATCGCCGACTGTGAGGCAGTTTGCACCAGGACCGTGGTTAGGATTTCAATGCGCATCACGAAAATACCTCCACGAAGAGAACGTGGCGGAAGAGCTGGTGCTGTGACACCTGAGGTTAGAGAGCTACAAAGACAAGTGCGAGCATTGCAAGAAGAGATTCATAGAAGAATGAATCTTAATGTCAGAGACGAAAGCGAGGATGAAGCCGAAGAAGAATATCAAGAAGGAGAAGCTGAAATTGTGAACCAGGAGGAAGAAAGACTTTTTCGGGCGATTTCCAAGATTGGGAAAAGACCTAAGATTGAGGTTCCTACATTTTCTGGAAATCTTAACCCAAAGGAATTGATCGACTGGATCAATGAATGTGAGGAATATTTTGAGTATGAAGATGTTGAGGATCTTGATAGGGTCAAATTTGCAAAGGCCAGACTGAAAGGTCATGCGAAGATCTAGTGGCAAGAAATTTAATTGGAGCGAAATAGAAGAGGGAAAGATAAAATCACAAGATGGGATCGGATGGTGGCTAAATTGAAGCGATAGTTCATTCCTGTTGATTATGAGCTTGATCTACTAAAGAAAATGCAAAGTTTGAAGCAAGCAAGAAGATCTGTTCAGGAGTATACAGAGGAGTTCTATCGACTCCTCATCAGAACAGGCCATGCAGAAGCTGATAAGGAGAAAGTTGTCTGATACCTTAATGGGTTAAGGCCAAGCATTCAAGAGGAGTTGAATCTGGTTCGAATGAGCAGTATTAAGGAGGCATACCAATTTGCCCTAAAAGTAGAGGAAAAGCTGAACAAGAAGTTCGAGAGCAGACAAAATGGAAGAGGTCACGGGGGACAATCTGGTGGACGGTCATATGGTAGCCGAAATGAAGATCTGAAAAAGAAGGATGAGGCCAGTAGCAGTCAGAATCAGCGTGGAAATAATTTCAATCGCTTCCAGGATCAGAATAATAGAGATCAGAGAGGAAGAGGAAGAGGACAAGGATCTGGAAGAGGAGGCTTTCGTGGAACATGTTTTCACTATGGAGAAGAAGGTCATAGGGAATTTGAATGTCCTCAGTGCCAAGGCAGAACAGATAGAAGAAATGAAGGCTAGGCCAGAGTTGCACATGTAGATGAAGATGCCAGATCATCAAATTTTGAAGATGCTGAAAGAGGAAAAACGTTGATTAACAGAAGAGTCCTGTTGAGTGGTGAGAATGAACCTGAGCAAAGGAGGAGCCTGTTTCGCACCAGGTGCAAGTGTCAAGGTAAATGTTGTGATGTGATCATTGATAGTGGAAGCACTGACAATTTGGTGTCAGAAGAGATGGTGACAAAGTTGAAGCTCAAGAGACAGAAACACCCACATCCATATCGGATTGCCTGGGTACAGGATGACCACAAGGTCATGGTCAATGAACAAAGCCTGGTGAAGTTCAAGATTGGTGGATACCAAGATGAGGTATTGTGTGATATCATATCAATGGATGCATGTCATATGTTGTTGGGTAGACCATGGCAGTTTGACAGATGTGCTGTACATGATGGTCGTGCGAATACCTATTCCCTGACAAAGGATGGAGTTCGGCATAAGCTAAAACCATTGAAGGAGACTGAAGAAATGGTATGTGGTAATGCAAGGATAACTTTTGTTGATGGAAGAAATTTCCTAGATGGTATGAGGCATGAGCATGTATGTTTTTCTTTAATTCCAAAAGCTGGTAAAGAGAAAGTAGAAGATGTTCCTGTAGAAGTTGCAAATTTGTTGAATGAGTTTCAGGATATTGTATCCGATAACGTGCCTAATGGATTACCACCGGTCAGGAAGATCAGTCATCAGATGGACTTGATCCCAGGAGTGAGTTTTCTGAATAAGGCAGCACACAGAATGACACCTGCAGAAAGTGAGGAGTTGAACAGACAAGTACATGAACTGTTACAGAAAGGATTGATCCGTGAGAGTCTGAGTCCCTGTGCTGTACCAGCGGTATTAGCACCAAAGAAGAATGGAGGATGGAGGATGTGTACAGATTCCAGAGCAATAAACAAGATCACAATCAAGTATAGGTTTCCATTGCCACGAATGGATGATATTATGGACTGTTTGAGTGGAGCTGTGTATTTCTCAAAGATAGATCTGAAGAGTGGATATCACCAGATTCGGATCAGAGAAGGAGATGAATGGAAGACTACCTTCAAGACAAAGGAAGGATTGTATGAGTGGTTAGTCATGCCTTTTGGGCTAACCAATGCACCGAGCACTTTCATGCGGCTCATGAACGAGGTTCTGAAAGAATTTTTGGGTAAGTTTGTCATTGTTTACCTAGATGATATTTTGATCTTTAGTAAGACATTGGATGAGCATATGATGCATATTCGTATGGTATTTGAGAAGTTGAGAGAAGAGAAATTGTTGATTAATTTGAAGAAGTGCAGTTTTGTGAAGAAAGAGTTAGTGTATTTGGGATTTGTAGTTTCAGCAGAAGGTCTAAAAATGGACCCAGAGAAGGTACAGGCTATCCTTGAATGGCCTACTCTAAGGAATGCTACTGAGGTAAGATCTTTTCATGGTCTAGCTAGCTTTTACAGAAAGTTTATCAGAAATTTTAGCAGTATTTGTGGACCCTTGACTGAAACAATGAGAGGGGATAGAAAAGATTTTAAGTGGACTAAAGGAGCAGAAAAGAGTTTTCAATTATTGAAACAAAAAGTTACAGAACAACCTGTTTTAGCACTTCCATATTTCAATAAGGTGTTTCAAGTAGATTGTGATGCTAGCGGTACTACAATAGGAGCTGTTATGAGCCAAGAAGGTAAACCTGTTGCTTATTTCAGTGAGAAGTTAAATGATGCCAAGAGGAAATATTCTATTTATGATCAAGAATTTTATGCTATAGTTCAGGCATTAAAGAAGTGGAGACATTATCTACTTCCTAAGGAGTTTGTTTTGTATACTGATCATCAAGCTTTGCAATATTTGAATAGTCAAGGAAAATTGAATCAAAGGCATTTGAAATGGGTTGAGTTTTTGCAGAGTTATACATTTGTTTTGAAACACAGGAGTGGAAAGTCTAATAGGGTTGCAGATGCTCTTAGCAGAAGGCAACTATTGCTAACAGAAATGCAGATTGAAGTGGTTGGGTTCAAGGAAATCAAGAATTTGTATCCAGAGGATCCTGATTTTGGTGAAGCTTGGAAAGCTTGTACAGAACCTGTTACTCTAGACAGGATGAAATGGTTGGATTTCATCATCCAGGATGATATGCTATTCAGAGGGAGTCAGTTGTGCATTCCACGAAGTTCTATGAGGGAGAATCTCATCAAGGAGAAGCATAGCAGAGGATTGGCTGGACATTTTGGTCGTGACAAAACTCTTGGTTTGGTTAGTGAGAATTATTATTGGCCACAGTTGCAGCAAGATGTGAAGAAGTTTGTACAGAGTTGCAGAGTATGTCAGATGGCAAAAGGAGTGAAGCAGAATACAGGGTTGTATCAGCCATTATCTGTACCAGAGAAGCCTTGGGAGGATATCAGCATGGACTTTGTTCTTGGTTTACCGAGGACACAGCGGGGACACAATTCAATTTTTGTGGTAGTTGACAGGTTTTCAAAGATGGCACATTTTATTCCCTGCAAGAAGACTAATGATGCTGTTCATGTAGCAGAATTATTTTTCAGAGAAGTAGTGAGACTTCATGGTTTGCCAAAGACCATAGTTTCAGATCGGGACACTAAGTTTGTTGGATATTTCTGGCGTACATTGTGGAAGAAGTTGAAGATAGATTTGAAGTTTAGTTCATCACATCATCCACAGACTGATGGACAGACAGAGGTGGTGAATAGGAGCTTGGGAAATTTGCTGAGATGTTTGGTTGGAGATAAGCCAACAGGATGGGATTTGATTTTATCATAGGCGGAATTTGCATACAATAATTCTGTCAATAGAAGCACTGGTAAATCACCATTCCAAATTGTATATGGAAGTAGTCCAAGAAATGCATCTGAACTGAGGAAGATAGATAAAGGAGAAATAAGTAGTGCTGAAGCTGAGGATTTTGCAGAACACTTGAAGAACATCCATGAGGAGGTGAGGAAGCATATTACCAAGATGAATGCACAGTATAAGGCTAAGGCAGATGAGAAAAGGAGGTATAAGGAATTTCAGGTTGGTGATGAAGTCATGGTTCATTTGCAAAAGGAGCGGTTTCCAGTTGGTACATATAACAAACTGAAAATGAAGAAGTTTGGACCATGTAAGATATTGAAGAAACATGATTCAGGAAACGCATATGAGGTAGAATTGCCTACCGAGCTAAATATTTCACTAGTGTTTAACATTTCAGATCTGACAGAGTATCATGAAGGAGGTGTTGAAGATGAGATCACAGCAGCACAATGGAGTATTCCAGCAACTAGTTCAAACACTAAGGAGATCGAGGATATACTGGACAGTTGTGTTGGTAGAAGCATAAGGAACAGGACATATGAAGAATATCTGGTCAAGTGGAAAGGATGACCTGTTGAAGATTCATCATGGCTAACAAGGGTGGAGGTTAACTATCTTGGTTTTCCTCTGCACACCTGAGTCGTGACAGGGTCACTTCTCAAATTACCCTGGGTGTCTGATGCAGGAGCATCCTGGGTGTAAGAGCAATCTTGCATCACCCAAAAATATTTCTATTTTTATATTCAATAAGGGCTATTTTGAGCAGAGCTGCTATTTATGGAAAGTTACTATTTTTGGTAATTTTCATATGTGCTCAGAATGATCTGATTTCTTTCTTGGAGGTTCATGTTGGTCATATAAGTCTGCCAGTAAAGTTTCATTGCCAGATCAAGTGTATATTGGAAGATATTGAAGATTTTCGGTATTGGCAGCAGGGTACAGAAACTTCAAACTCAGTTTTGAAGGCTTTAGAGGCCCCGAATGAGGTTGAAAATTTGGGTGACGGGTGCTTGCATGGGTCAAGCCTATAGAGTGCTTCGTGGCGTTTCCGAAATGGGGTTATAATAGCCGATCGGGTCAACTGGTGATGACTTATGGTCTTCAGAAGTTGGGCCACCTGAAATGGCAGAAAATAATTTTCTTCAAAATTTATGTTCGGGTTTCAAAGGTTCTCTTGAGCCGACTATGATGTAATAAAATATAAAATAAAATAATTCTAAGTTTGGTCGGCCTTATTGGCTAAAATTCTGGAACCTTCCCAGGTGGTGGAAAGTTGCCTATATAAGGAAGGCTGTATTATTGTCTTAGGCAGTTCAGAATAGTTCTGGGTAGTAGATCTGGGTAATAGTTCGAGGCTTTGTCCTACATAATATTGTAAGGGAATGCCCATGTGGCTTTGCATATTGTAATTCTGGAAGTTTGTAATTCCACATTTGTGGAGATAATAAGAAGCCAATTTTCTATTCTTGCATATTGTTGTTGTTTCTCTATATCTGTTATGTGTTTGTGGTATTAAGGGGACCACCCTTCATCACTTTTTCTTAAAAATCCTATGCACTTTCAACTTCAAATTTTCCTACCTTATGCCTAAGAAAAAATGTTGTCGACACTTGGAGAGAAAACCAAAATGCTTACAAAGAGACTTGGAGAAGAAGTGTAGCCTCTAACGATCAAATTAGAATATGTATTCATTGCCAACACATTGTAGCAAATGTGCACAAAACTCATTAATTTCACTATTATTGAAACTGGTGGCTACAACATTCACAGGATGTGAAACAATGTCAAAAGTTAAAATTTGAATGTGAACCGTTGATCTCTTTTCCTTTCAGCGCATCAAAAAGCTAATAGAAATAATGTCATAACTCTTAACACTTTCCCCACCTTAGTTTTGGACCAATGAGAACATTTCAATTTTACCCATGTGCAGAAACCCACAACTTACTTTAATTTTGATCAGCCCAGATAGGTGTCAACATGTCACAATTTTGCAAGCATAAAATTCTAAGCATCTTTCAATTTCGGTATTGCAACCACCGTTGATCCTATAAAAAACTAACAAGTCTTTATCATCTTTGAAAATCAATGACTCCACTTTGCAAATGAACATGTGGAGGTGTTTGAAAACTTCAAACCCATTGGCAACTAACATCACAAAAGACACATTTCAACTAGTCACTATTTCGCATAGTAGAAAATTGTCAAGTATGTCAGGTAAAGAAAATGCGGCAATAACTGATGCTACTCAATCGAATGATCACCGCTTATCTATGAAATTTTTTCCCACCTCATACTTTCACCGGTCCTCTACCCAATAAAAAATGACCACATCACAAAATCCAACAGGCGGACATACCATCTTTTCTTCCCAATGTCAGTCCTACTAACACCTGCCACATCATACCCTAGTTTTACCAATAAAAAATAGACATCTCGTCATGACTTGGCGACCAAGGACCCACTTCATAGTCTAAAACTACATGGAAGATCAAACGACTATCACTAAAGCACAAACTTTAAAAACTAAGCAACTTCCTTTAGCGGTATAACGACAGCCACAAGATCTATCTGAAACTTAACCTTTGGAAGGCTACAACCCCACCGTACTACATCACCATGGACAAATGTCAACCCAAAAAAAAACCACAAAACCCAAAATGTCAGAGCTCTATCATCGTCAGTCTTTAATTCAATCAGATGACTATTGATAAAGCATAAGGATTATCAATTTTCCAACTTAGCTTAGCGGTATTACGACAACCGTTGATGGAATCTGCTTGTTAATGACAACACAGCTTTGAAATCGGGCCTACCTGGACTAGTGTCATGCAGTTGCAACTTCGCAAGTCAAAAAGTCTGACACCAAGGGTCTTGAGAATAAGCGATGACCACAAGATTAAAATGAATTGGATGGTTAGGAAAACAAATCGGGAAAGGCTAAAGTTTGATGGAAATTTTTTTTTAAAGGTGCCCCATTGAAAACCTAACAGAAAAATACATGAAGCGGAGAACTTTAAAAGGTTTTAATGAACACATGCATTATTTTCACCTTTAGTGAACAAAAAGGTAACGTTAAAAAATAACAAGGATAATGATAATTAGGGTTTACATCACATTCTTCCTTGCTACGTCAAACAATAAGGGTTTATCAAAAAATTTGAAGCATGAAGGTCAAAAAATTTATCAGTACTAACAATTTCCTCGATAAAAAAATATTGTGTTATTATGTTGGCATTTACTATGTTATCATCTGATTTGGTATAGCTTATATTTAAAGTTTAAAGTTTAATAATTCATCTCACAACTGATTCACTCCCCCCTCTTAGTTGTGTTGGTTGACTGTTATTCCTAATAATTAGTGTCAGAGCTACTAGTCCTTAGAGAGAAAGCTTAACAACTTCAGGTGATCTTGGAAATGTCATTCTATAGGAAGGATAGTCTAAAATTTGATCCTGAAAACTTTGACAGTTGGAAGAACAAGATGCGAACACATTTTCTATGTTTAGGTATCGACTACTAGATGATCACAAAGAATGAGGTAACCGTGAAGGATGGGGATGAATTAGATAAAGCTACTAATGAAGAAAAGAATATATTTTCATATAACATGGTTGCAAGGGAAGCACTGATCAGTGCACTTTCTGAAGGAGAATTTACTGAGGTGAAAGATCTGGATTTAGCACATAAAATTTGGGGAAGAATAGAAGTATTATATGAAGGAGACAAGTTTACTAAGCAAGAAAATTTACAGAACAAGAAAACAAGGATGGAGAATTTGAAAATGAAAGATGATGAAAATATAAGAGCTTATGTACAGAGAGTTACTAAGGTTGTGACTAGAATCATAAATTTTGGAGGCACTTATGAAGAGGAAGAAGTCATTGTAAAGATTCTTAGATCATTGACACCTATTTAAAAGAAAAATTTTTAGGCTATAGAAGAGATTATACCTTTGACTAAAAACTTTAGCAAAGAGATGTTGATTGAAAAGATAACTACCTTTGAGGTTGCAAAGATGGGAGATTCTTTACCTAGAGTTAAAACAACATTTAAGGTGTCTACACACAAAAAGACATTATCTGGAATTGCGAGCACCAGCAGTGGTAATATGAAAGAAGAGCTTGGTGATTATGTTGACGAATGGGAACAAATACAAGAAGAAGAAAGAAAGCTAGATGAAATTATTGCCCTGATCGCTAGAAGAGAAAAGATAGGCAAGGGTAAGTTTGAAGGAAAGTTACCTTTGAAATATTTTTCATGCAATAAGATAGGTCACTTTGCATCTAGATGTCCTGCAAGAGTTCCTAAGAATAAATCTAAGTTTCAAAAATCTAAGTATTCAAAAGAAAAACAATGTTATTATGCTAGTGAAGGTGTATTTGATGATTATTTTGATAATGAGGAGATTGGATTTATTGATATCAAAGATGAAAAACTATTACATGAGGAAAGAGCTTTAGTGTCACATGTTGATAAGAAATCTGAATGGGCTATAGAAAGTGGTTTCTCACATCATATGACTGGAGATAAAAATAAGTTTGTTAAAATAAATAATTATGATGGTAGTGTTGTGAGATTTGGAGACAATGTTCCTAAGCTTATAATTGGAGTAGGATCTATTTTTTTGGATGGAAAGACTAATACTAACAATGTACTACTTGTTGATGGACTTAAGCATAACTTCTTGAGTGTTGGACAACTAATGGACAAGGGTTATCAATTGATATTCATTGATGGGAAATGTTTTATCATAAGTAAGATAGGAAATTTGATGGCAACTAGTACTAAATCTAGAGGTAATGTATTTGAGTTAAATACATTTGAAGCTTCTTGTTTTGTTGCAAAGGTAGATGAGAGTTGGTTATGGTACAGAAGGTTTTGTCATGTTAATTTTGATAATATTGTGAAGGAAAGCTTGGCTAATGCAGTGAGAGACCTACCTGAAATTCTAAAACCATCTAACACTATGTGTAGAGAGTGTGTTATGGGAAAGTAGACTAGAAGTAGTTATAAAATAAAATCATATTCAGCAAAAGGAATGTTGGATCTGGTACATACAAACTTGTGTGGACCTACAAGGACAAGATCATAATATGGTGAAAGGTACTTTATACTTTTTGTTGATGAATTTTATAGAATGATGTGGATTACTTAATTGAGAGAGAAATCAGACACCTTTGACAAATTCAAGATATTCAAAGAAAAAGTAGAGAATGAATCAGGCTTAAAGATAAAATGTTTTAGATCAGACAAAGGTGGAAAGTTTACTTTAGATATATTCAATTCATATTGTAAAGAGCATGGAATACACAAATAGACATCTTCTCCTAGGAATCCATAGAAAAATAGGATAGCAGAGCAAAGAAACAGAACAATATTGGATGCTGGTAGGACAATGTTGCTAGAAGGAAATGTATCTCATGTACATTGGAGAGAAGTTGTTGGGACAGCCATATACACATTAAATAGAATTCAAATCAGAGAAGGTACAAGTAAGAGTCCTTATGAATTGTGGTTTAATCATACTCCTACTATAAAATATTTTAGAATATTTGGAAGTAAAGGCCATATCAAAAGAGATGATGAAAGTATAGGGAAATTTGATGCTAGAAGTGATGAAGGAATTTTTCTTGGTTATTCTACTAAAAGAAAGGCTTAAAAAATTTTAACTTGAGATTGAGAAATATGATTGAAAGTAATAATGTGAATATAGATGAAAATTTTTAGATACAAGAGAGAATGTATGATTTTTATCAGAATATAGAAATCAAGGAAGTTTTCACTACAAAAGAAGAAGAACATGTTGAGATTGACTATGAGAATGAGATTTGTGATGATGACACAAATGAAGTTACTAAGACTCCTAAGAATCTGAGGTATGTTAAGAAAACCCATCTCAAAAATCAAATTATTGGTAATACAAGTCAAGGAATGATAACTAGATCAAAGATAAGGGAAGAAATTTATTTGATTTCTCAAGTTGAACCAAAGACTACTAATGAAGCTTGTATAGATGAATATTGGATCAAAGCTATGTAGGAAGAGTTAGATCAGATAAATAAAAATAACACTTGGGAATTGGTTCCTAGACCTAAAGACAAAAATGTAATAGGAACTAAGTGGGTTTTCAGAAACAAAATGAATTAAGAAGGAATTTTTGTAAGAAACAAAGAAAGACTAGTTTGAAAAGGCTATTCACAACAAGAAGGCATAGATTTTGAAGAGACATTTTCTCATGTTGCTAGGTTGGAAGCTGTAAGACTATTTCTGGCTTATGCTAGGCATAAAGTATTCAAGGTATATCAAATGGATGTAAAATCTGCATTTCTAAATGGGGATCTTGAAGAGGAGGTATACATAGAACAACCTAATGGATTTCCTCTAACAGAAGATGAAGACACATTTTCAAGTTGAAGAAGGCACTATATGGACTGAAGTAAGCACCAAGGGCTTGGTATGCAAGATTAGAAAAGTACTTACTTTGTCTTGGATTCAGAAAAGGTAATGTTGACAACAATTTGTACATAAGAACTAATCAAGATGGAATTTTGATAATAGAAGTTTTTGTTGATGATATTATTTTTAGAGGCAATGATGAGATGTGTAAGAAGTTTTCTAAAGAAATGGAGAATGAATTTGAGATGTTCATGATTTGTGAGATGAAATTCTTTCTTGGACTGTAAATAAATCAAGGCAAGAATGTCACTTTTATTTCTCATACTAAGTATCTTAAAGAAATGTTGAAAAAGTTTGGAATGGAAGACTATAAACCTGTTGGCACACCCATGGTGACTAGCTATAAACTAACAAATACTGATAAGACCAAAAGTATTTTTTAGACCAAGTATAGACCAATGATTGGAGGATTACAATATCTAACTCACTCCAGACCAAATATTGCTAATGTTGTTGGAATTGTGGCTAGATATCAGGAAGATCCTAAAGAGACACACCTGGCTGCTGTGAAAAGGATATTTAGATACCCGAAAAGAACACTGGAATATGGCTTATGGTATGGTAAAAATTATGACTTTGAGCTACATGCTTATACTGATGTTGATTAGGCAGGAAACATTGATGACAAAAAGAGTACTAGTGGAGGTGCATTTTTCCTTGGGAAAAGGTTGGTTTCATGGTTAAGTAAAAAGCAAGATTGTATAGTTCAATCTATTGTTGAATCTAAGTATGTTTTTGCTACTATTAATCACTCTTAGATTGTTTGGATGAAATAAACGTTGAAACATATTGGAATAACTTTTGTTGAACCTGTGGTTATCCATTGTGATAACACCAATATAGTGAATATGTCAAAGAATCTAGTGATGCATTCTAAAACTAAGCATATTTCTATTAAGTATCACTTTTTGAGAGACAAGGTAGCAGAGAAAGAAATAAGGTTGGAATACATTAGCATAAAGGAACAGATAGCAAACATCTTTACAAAGTCGCTGCCAAAAGATACCTTTGACTATCTCAGAGGTATGCTTGGGGTGCAGGCCCCTCCTAGTGAGAATTAAATGATGCAAGGATGCATCAGTCTAGAGGTCTTCAGAGCTCTATAATTTTCTAGACTTGATGTATGGATCTACTCCTCAGGGGGAGTGATCTTTGCAACCTTACAGAGTACATTTGGGTGACTCAACACCTAGTTGATGACTTATGGAACCCATTTCCATTGTTGTCAAAGGGGGAGAGATACTATGAGAAAATCCTTACTGTATGGGGAAGAGTTCACTATTTGGGAAGAGATTATGTTGAGGATATTGAGAAATTTGTATGAGAGCTATGTTGAGGATATTGATAAAGTTGTATGAGATTATGTTGAGGATATTGAGAAAGTTGTATGGAGAGAGTATTTTTGGGTTGATGTATTTTCCCATATGTTACCATCAATGCCAAAGGGGGAGATTGTTGGATGTTGTTAGAATTAGTTACTAATTCTCTTGTCATTTGTGTTTTATCACTAATGTCAACATATGTTTCTATGAAGAGAACAGACTGGTTATTGCAGTGTATGGATATTGTACGGTTGATTCAAAATGAGCGAACTTAGGTTTGTGTACAAGGAAGTGTTGTGATCTTATATCTAAGATCACATGCTATAATATTTCATATTGGTTGAGTAATAGAATATTTGGTGAAGACTAGTTTCTGGACTATGACAGTGGAATTTGACAGGGTTAGTCTTTGTGTTTTCAGTGTATCTTACAAGCAATGTGGATTCATTGTATGCGAGCTTAAGGGATGTCATATAATGTATTCAAGAATGTTATTTTATCTTAGCAAGTTTTCAGAAGTTTGATGATGTCAATTCTTTTGTGTGTCCTAGAGGAGACCTATTTGGGGCTGACTTCATATTTGTAGAGTGTATTATGGATAGTGAGCATAGATTACGGATGTTGGACCTTAATTGTTGAAGTGTAATTGTTGTATACTTGTTATAGATACCGTGTGTATCTTAGCAAGGGGTTATGTAATTATTTGTATATTAGGAAAGCCTAATTGGTTGACTTGATCATTTATTATAATAGGGTATATATGTAAGATCTTTTCTTTTGAAAAGATGGGTAGTGTGTAAGAATTGTAAAAGAGGATTTTGGAAGCTACGAGCTTGTATCTGTTGGATGTAGAGTAGAGGATAGTTTATATTTCATTGGAACTGATCAAGAAAATATATTTGCTACTAGACAATTCAAAAGGATTGTGTATTTCCTTTATATACACTTGTATTGTGAATTGTGAGTTCTGGAGGTGGACATAACCTTCTTTGGGCAGTGAGCCTACATTTATTTGACTCCTAATAGGGTATGTCCTTTAACAGGGATTGTGTACTGTAATGTTTTGATAAGCTCCTAAAAGGGATAGATCTTTTAATGGGAATACTATACTATTAGTATATCATTTGTGGGTGCTAATTCCCACCAGGTTTTACCTTTAACAGGGTTTCCTCGATAATAAAATATTGTGTTATTGTGTTGGCATTTGTTGTGTTATCATTTGATTTGGTGTAGGTGCTATTTAAAGTTTAAAGTTTAATAATTTGTCTCACAAATGATTCACCCCCCCTCTTAGTTGTGTTGGTGGACTTTTATTCCTAAAAAATGCACACCCTCACCTACTGGAACTCTGATAGTTAATCATATCAGAAAAAGGTAGGAACACAACTCAGTTATGATAGAGATTGCTTCTTCCCTCTCTAATGTTGAATTTAATGATATTAAGGATTGTGTTAATTCAAAAGAAATGTAGGAAAGGCTCACACTTATCTATGGAGGAGATCAGCATGTACAAAAAGATAAGGTTGACAACTTGGGAGGAAAATATGATGAGATGAGGATGAAAGATGAAGAGAACATCACACAATATAGTAGTTGAATCAAGGAGGAAGTTGTTAGTGCCATCAGAGATGTTGGTGGATCAATGACTAATGAATAAGTAGTAAGTAAGATATTGATAACTCTATCTTCTAAGTATGCTATTACAGTATCTGCAATTCAAGAACTGAGATCTATACCTAACAATATTGTTATTCTTGAAGCCCTAATTGATAAGTTGACTACATTTAAGTTAAGTAATTATGATAATAGTCTACTGACTATTAAGATAGCCTTCAAGTCATCTGTGAGCATTAGAACATCAATAAGAGAAATAAAAAATCATATTAAATCATATGGAAATGAGTATGACAGTATCCTGACTGAAGAGAAAGAACAAGAAGAATTTGAAGCATTGTTGGCTAACCGACTACTTAGAGGCAAAGGGAAGTATAAAGGCAAGTTACCATTGAAATGTCTCAATTATAATAAGATTGGACATATTGCATCTAGATGTCCTAATAATGATAGAAATGATAAGAATGAGAATAGAGACAACCAACACCGAAGATTCAAATATTTTAAGGACAAAGGAAAGAAGTCTTGCTACCTAGCTAAGGAAGGTGTAACTAATGATGAATTTGATGATACCGAGGAAGGATAAGAATTTTTTGTTGAAATAAAAGAAGAATCAAATGAAGAAAAGTATGAAGATGAAAAATCACTTGTGTCTCATGTAAGTAAACCAGACCCTTAGATTATTGATAGTGGTTATTCACATCATATGACTGGCGATATTGATAAATTTGAGAACCTAGAAGAATATGATGGATGATTTGTTAGATTTGGAAATGATTCTCCATGTCCAGTGAAAGGTAAGGGATCTACTGTGTTCAATGAAAATATGAAATGTAATGATGCATATTGGGTTAGTGGAATAAACTATAATCTGTTAAGTGTTGTACAACTAAAAAATACTAGCTACTGAATGGAACTTCAAAATAGAAAAGTTAAGATCTATGGTTCTGATGGAGATATAATTGGAACTCAAGGATGATCAAGAGGTAATTTATTTTATCTTGATACTAATGTAAAGAGTTTCTTACTTTCTAAAATGGAAGATTTTTGGTTATGGCATAAGAGATTGTGTCATGTGAATTTTGATAACTTGATCAAAGTCAGTAAGAAGAGTAGAGTCAAAGGACTAATAAGATTAAGAAAACCTAATAAAGCTATGTGTAAAGAATGTCAAGTTGGTAAGCTGACCAAGTCAAATTTTCTAAGAAAATATTATTCTACAAATATTATTTTGGAATTGGATCACACTGACCTTTGTGGTCCTATGAAATTTCAAAGCTACTATGGAGATCAGTACTTTATTTTTTTTGTTGATGATTATTCAAGAATGATGTCAATTATGTTTTTAAAAGAAAAATATGATGCATTTCAAATGTTTAAGTGGTATAAGGATATATTTGAGAAGGAAATAGGTAAACAGTTGAAGTGTTTGAGATCTGATAGAGGAGGTGAATTTATCTATGATGAATTTATTGTCTTCTGTAATGAGCATGGAATCAAAACACAAGTGCTTGCACCAAGGACTCTACAACATAATGGGATAGCTAAGAGAAGAAATAGATCTATTGTTGAATATGCTAGAACTTTGTTGATTGATAAAAATATTGCACAAACATTCTAGAGAGAAGCTATAAGTATTGCAGTTTACACTCTCAGCTGGATATAGTTGAAGAAAGGTACCAACAAGACACCCTATGACTATGGTTTGGATGCACACTGAATGTAACTTATTTCCAAATCTTTGGAAGTAGGTGTTATATATTGAAAGAATATAGAAATGGAAAGTTTGATTCTAAAGGTGATGAAGGAATATTTCTTAGTTACTCATCGAAGAGAAAATCATATAAATGTCTAATCAAGGATTCTAACAAAATAGTTGAAAGTGAAAATGTAAGAGTTGATGAATTCATTGAAAAGAATGAAGAGGATAGAAAAAATGAACCTAAGGATTATAACAGATTTGTTTATCTACAATATAGTAATTTGATTGGCACAATTGGGCAAAAACTAGGAGGAACTGATGAACAAAATGAGCCTTCATAGAGAGATGAAAACAATGATAAACAAGCTAATAAACCTATATTAGCCAAGTATGTGAGAAGATACCACTCAAAGACCAGAATTATTGGAGACAAGAATGCAAGAGTCATGACAAGAAGTTAAAAGATAACACAAGTTTGATTTCTGAATTTTAGCCTAGATTAGTAAAGGATGCACTAGAAAATGAAGATTAGATGAATGCAATGAAAGAATAAATTGATCAAATTAAAAAGTATAACACATGGTCATTGGTACTGAGACCTAAGGATAAGAATATGATTGGAAAAAAATGGATTTTCAAAAATAAACTCAATGAGAAAGGAGATGTGATAAGAGATAAAGGAAGATTAGTCTCCAAAGGGTATGCACAAGAAGAATGTATTGATTATGGTGAAAATTTCTCCCCTATTGTTGGATTAGGAGTAAGGATATTTATTGCATATGCTTCTTACAAAGGATTTAAATTTTATCAAATGGATGTTAAATCTATATTTCTGAATGGTATTCTTGAAGAAGAAGTCTACATTGAATAGCCAGATAGATTTTTTGACAAGAACAATAAGAACATGGTCTAAAAACAACATAAATCTTTATATGGATTGAAGCAGGCTCCTCGAGCATGGTGTGAAAGACTTCACTCTTATTTAGTCAAGATTGGATTTGAAAGGACTAGTGATAATAGCAATTTATACTTGAAATATGATAAATCTAATGAAAATTTGATTGCTAAAATATTTCTTGATGACATTATATTTGATGGTAATGAGATAATGTCTAAGTCATTTGCTGAGGAAATGAGAAAGGAATTTGAGATGTCTATGATTGGAGAGATAAAATTCTTTATTGGACTTCAAATTCAAAAAATTAAGGATGGGATCTACATCACTCAATCTAAATATATCAAAGAGATCCTCAAAACATTCAATATGGAAGACTTTAAACTGGTTGGAACACCGATGGCTACTAGTTGTAAATTGTCAAAAGAAGATGATACTAATGAAGTAAATGAAACACTTCACCGATTCATGATTGGTAAGTTAAAATATGTTGTACATAGTAGACTTGACATTGCACATTCATTTTTTATTGTTGCAAGGTTTTCACCAAACCCCAAGGAAACACATTTTTCTGTAGTTAAGAGGATATTTAGATATTTGAAAGGGACTGAAGATTTCAATCTATTATACACAAGAGGGTGAAATTTTGATCTTAAGGTACATATTGATGCTAACTGGGCAGGAAATATTGATGATAGGAAAAACACTAGTGGCAGAGATTTATTTTTAGGAGAAAGACTAGTGACATGGTTAAGCAAGAAACATAGGTGAATTTTACTATCTACTATTGAAGATGAGTATGTCGTAGTAGCTATGAATTGTTCTAATAGTGTATGGATTAAACAACTACTGGAAGGTATGCATGAAGAGATTAATGATCCTATTACAATCTATTGTGATAATACCAATCCTATTAACATATCAGAGAACCCTATGATGCTTTCTAAGACAAAGCATATATCTATTAAGTGTCACTACTTGAGAGAGAAAGTATAGGATAATCATGTGACAGTGGAGTATGTGAATTATAAGGAGAAGATAGCTGATATATTTACTAAACCATTACCGAAGGATTCTTTTGAGTGTCTCTAAGCTAGGTTAGGGATTCTTCCCTATCCAATGTACATTAAGGAAAGATGCACGTTGCATCAATTCAGGACTCAATAGAATATCGATCTTGTGAGTTGATACTAGTATTTCACTCTTTAAGTGAAGCCTGAAGTTATGAAAAAATAAGTTTATGACTATAATGGAAAATATATACTTGAGGCATATATGATAATTTTATGTTTCTTTGGCATTGTTGTCAAAGAGAGAGAATATCATGAGAGAGAATAAGTCAATTGATGTAGGGAGAAGATTACTGAAGAAAAAATGTATACAGTAAGTGAGAATAGTAATTGATGACATATTATCATGAGTAAGATGATTATTGAAAGAGGGAGAATAATGAGACAAATTAGAAGAACAAAAGAATGAAATGAGTATAGCAGGGAGATGAATAAGAGAAAGTTGATAGAATCATAATGGAAAGTATTACTGACAGAAAGAGGAAGACAAAAAATGGAATATCAGAAAAAGAGAAGTTACTACTCAGAGGGAGTAAAAAATATGAATGACAGTGAAGTGTACCACCATCAATTGAACACTGAATTTGTTAGTATTGTCATCAATGCCAAAGAGGGAGATTGTTACCATAACTAATAATAATGTTGATGATTGATTATCTGATGGAGTTGATGATGAAGAGAAACCAAGATCAAAGGTATACATGATGATAGTAGAAAGGTTAGATTTTTTCTAGTCTTGTCATTGATATCAAGAAATTGATTTATGATTTATATTATGTTTCCATATGATTCGGTAATAATATAAAATGAATGAGTTAAGGAGAATAAGAAATGAGAAGTTGAGAACTTGTAGAACTTAAATGGGAAACCAATACAAATGGGAAAATGATTTGATTATGTTTGTATAATTGTTTTCTACCTAACATATGATTATGTTAAGTTGATAAAGCATGGTGATAAAGATTTAAAACTCAATAAGATAAGTTGTTTTGGCTACCGAGCAAGTAAATTCACTCAGTAAGGTAAAGAGAAAAAAGATAGGTCACTCACGAAAGCGGAAAGGTTTAGGCACTGAGCGATGTAGCTAAAATTCTAAAGGAAGAACACTGAGCAAGGAAAAGATATTAAATATAAATGGAATCAACATTTAATGATTAGCTATGATGAGATGGATGATCATGATGATGAGGTGAGTTAGTTACAGAGATCTACAGTTATGAAAATTCAAGATGAAGATCAATGGCTAGATCTAAGCAAAAAAAAGAGATGGAATAAGTTTCAATAAAAGTTCTAGTTCCTAGGTGAAAAGGAAATGTGTTACCGAGATCTGAATTCGATGTATAATAAAAAAGAGCATTTTTAAAAGATTGATTAAAGGAAAATGTAATAGATGAGGATAAGACAAAAAAAAATTCTATATAAAGGATGATCTTATATGGACAAATGGATAACAAACTGAATAGTTAAAGGGTTGCTAACTATTGTAGAGAAGAACGAATAGAGAGATTCTGAGCCAGAAAATAGTGATTTTATGAAGTGTTGATGTCAATGGAAGATGAAGAATTAAGTGAAGATTGAAGAGTACACAAGGATCTGATTGAGAAAAGATAGTTGCACATCTACAGGCCAATTTTATTATTGTTTCTTACTAGAATTTGTAACAGAGTGGACTTAATAGTCTTATTGTAAATCCTTGAGAAAGGTGACATTATAAAAGAGTGTTTAAAGCCCTCTAGCTGGGATAATCCTAACAGGGTGAAGATCCTAAAAGATCTGAGGCAAATCCCTCAGTTGGGTCACACCTAATTATATGAATGTGAAAGTATGTGTGTATGGAAATGTGTGGGGGAATGTAAGATCTACTTCTTAATCCAAATTCCCAAATGAAAGATCCAAATTGATTAACCACAAGGAGGTGATTAATGCATAAACAAATCAATCTATGGAGAATATGAAGAAAGGAGAAAACCTTATACTCCATTATAGAAAGTATGTATTGAAATCTTGACTAAATTGAAGACAAATATTAACCTCAAAATATGAAAGATCTAGAAAATGTTGTTTTCTAGTGCCTGTGTTCAGTTTCAGGAAATTCTACTGGATCTGGCTTGGAAATGCAGAAATAGAGAAAATCCAAAAACCTTTTTCTTTTCTGAGCAAGGTGGACCTTGACCCAAGACAGGGGTAAGATCTTACCCCTAAAATTCAACCTTAACCTACAATGCTCGAATGGAAATTCTATTTGCGAATCCTGAAAGTTCGTCGAAAATGGTACTCAAATATGAACTATATCATTGTCCCGCACCTGTACCTACAAGAAAAATTGTTTTGTTTGTTGGATGAGGGGTTTTCCTTGGTTAAACCCCATTTTTTGAATTAACCTTGAAATGTGATTGAAATTGCAGCAATAAATAAAGTAAATGCAACAATTCACCTTGCTTATATCGAAGTCCTTGTGGAGGATTCAAATCCTTGAATCCACAAGTATGGATGCACCAAATGAATGTAGAATAGTATGTAGGATGTCTCAAATCAATTGCATTAGATCTTCAACACCAATCTTTGATAGATATTGGAAGAGGAAGAAGCTTGAGTGGAAATGGATGGAGAAATCTTCAACAAGAGGGCTCCAAAGAGATTGAATCCTTCAATGGCTATCAATGGATCTCCTTGATGAATTGGATCTTGAATGCTTAAATGCTTGAATGCTTGAGGATGAATGAATTCTTTAATGCTTTCCTTCTCCTTCTTGATTCCTTGATGATTGCTTTATCACTTGAGAGATTATCAAAGAGGATGTATTTCACACTTAATTGATTATGGAAAGATGGATTAAAATGAGACAGGAAGGCTTCCTTTTATACTAGTCTAGGGCACAAACTTCTAGAGAGGTTGACATAGGAGAATTAAATTCCAATTAATCCCTAACCCCTAGAAATGGACCTAGATTAAATATAATTTAAGATTTTATCATTCTAAAATCTGAAACAGCTGACCCGGAAGTGGGAAATAAAACTTTCCAAAGCCTGACATCTAGATTCTTCCAAGATTTGAAATTTGGACCTAGGGTCAGGGTCAAGGTCAACTCTAACCTACGTCAAGGTCAAGGTCAACCTTGACCTAGAAGTTTGACCTTGACCCTAAGGTCAAGAATCTCAGATCCTTGGGATAAGGTGCCAGAAAAAGGCTAGAAAAAGGTGAGGAGAGAAGTAGAATAGGGGGAAAAAGAAAGATCCAGTCAAAAACCCACTCAAGGTGCTTGACATAACCCTAGACCACTTACTCAAAGGGATAAACTAGTCCTAAATGGAAGTGCTTCCATTTTTTGATGATACATTTATCCCCCACTTTAGCAAGAGTATGGACTTAATGCAAACTCTTGGTAAAGGAGATCACAAAGAAAAAGTTAATCTTATTGAAATCAAAGGGACAAAGGAATCCTCAAGCCCCTAGGGACTCAAGTCTTTGTCAAATCCAAGATTAAAATAAGAGAGACATCTCTAGAAAAGAGAGAAAAGAGGGTGTGATTATCTCACCCAATGAGAACTTATGTCCCAGTGTGAACCACACAAGGAAATAGTGCAACTAGAAAGATGGAATTGAACCGCCTAGTGAGTGTGACTACTCACTAGTCAACCCATCAAAGATTCACCCTCAGGAATATTCTATTCTACAAGAGAAAATCCAAAAACAAAAGAGATTCAGTCTTAAGGACACCTCCAACCTTAAGCGATCAAAATTTTGAAATAGAAACCGGAGAGATCAAGAGATTTTATAAGATAAAAATCCATGCTTTAAGAATTAGTCACTAATCCATAAAGGGAGAAAAGTGCCTTGAAAAATATATGTATTGAAAGTGAATTTGTGCAATAGGTGAGTAGAGAGTATGCCTCCACGTTAAAGTCATTTCTAACACTTTAACAGGAGCAATGGCTTGAATGGAAACATAAATAACTCCATTGATTACGTTTCCACTACAAGATGCCCCAAAGTGAAGACAAATCAAGGGAAATACCACATAAACATATAGAGAACATAGAAGGGATCTACCTATTGTGGGGTCAGTATGATCATATGATAATATATATAATATTATTGGAAATAAATTGACATCATTCCCCAAAGAAAGTAGAACTACAATCATAATGGAGGAAAGAACACATAAGAGTTACAAAGAAGAGTCTTTTCAGACCAAGACATGGACACCAAAAAGATTTAGTGCTACCAAGGTGCAAATCCAAGCAAACTACACAAGGAAACATTTACGAACAATAGCATAGGTACAACATATAGAAGAATAGAGATACATATAGAGGAGATGTACAAAAGATTCAATTCCTTTATCACCTTGCGCCAACAAAGTAACAAGGGTCATATAAAATAATATAACAAACATTTAGCAAACACATTACTAGAGAAACATAGTACAATAGACAAACACATGAAAAGCTACCATGAAGTACAAGTCGATCAAACATGCTGCCTACTCTCTCCATCTCATTCTATATCATTTTGGGAAGGTGGGAAACTCGTAAGAGGGACTATATCCAACAGAGTAGGAATGATAGCCAGTTCCAAACAAGGATCCTCTTGAGAATCATAATGTTCAATATTAGGTGTAATTATCAATTGAGATGAAAGCATATTTGGAAAATCAATGTCAATTTCAATAGTTTCATATTCATCATTAACTTCATTAGTATCATCAAGAGTATCTTCATCATCTAGATAATCAAAATAGGATCTAAGATATGAATAGAATCATCATAATCATGCATCTTAACATCATTATTAATATGAACTTCTTCTAACACATCATGCATAGGCTGGTCAAAATAAGGTAAAAAACTTTGAATAATAGAGCCACGGGCCTTAGCTTGATCTCGATGCTTCTTACAACATTCATTAGCAGATCAGTTATGTTTTGTCTTATTTAAAATATGTTGAGAACCAAGAAGGACAAATGTTGGTTCCTTCAAAGGTTCTATAGGTGGATTAGTAGAGTTTTAAGTGGGCTGAAAAGAAACACTAGGATCTTGATTAACATAACTAGAAGTCATATAAAGGAGGTATGGAAGGTGTAGGCAAAAGACCATGGTTAAGATCCATCTGAGACATACTTAACTCAAGAATCTTGTGATGCTTATAGGGTTGATATGAGAAAAAGAGGTTATTGAGTCAAGATGGACATGAATTAGGTAATGAAGGCTAAAATAAGTCAAGTGTAGAAAAATCCCTAGGCATAGAAGATTGATATAAAGTATGATTAATCATCTTCACTTCTTTATCATTAATTAATTTAAGACACTTATGGATAGGAGAAGCAACAGGATGCATGGCATTCAACCAAGGCAAACCAAGCTTAACTTGAAATTGATCAGAAGTAGGAACAACAACAAAGGTAGTGTCCACAATTTTACCACCAAGCTCAACTGGAAAGTTAATAGAACCAAATGATGGATAAAGGAAACCATTACAGGTTTGAATCCACACGTTAGATGTATCGTAAGAATCACATTGCAAGTTCTTCATAAAAAAAATTTCTTTAGTAATAACATTGACTAAGGATGTAGGATCAACAAGACAACCACACGTAGGTATCTAAGAAATCCTAGCATAAATGTAAAGGGGACCATCAGGAGCTTTAATAGTCTCAGAATCATCAAAGGTAATCAAGAGTTCCCTGGGTCTTTTATTCTTACGTGGTTTTCAAGGTTGAGGTTTAGGTTGAGGTTTAGGTTGAGGTTTTAGTTTAGGTTGAGGTGGAACTTGAGGTTGAGTTTGAGGTTGAGGCTAGGGTGGAGATACAGATTGAGACAAAACAACATGCTCTGCATGGTTAACAATGTGATTAAGATCATCCATCTTTGAATCATAAACAATATCCATAGAAGATGGTTGAGAAATGGTATTATTATCATGTGTAGGAAAAGGATTCATATAGATTTGAAGGTTTTGATTAGGAGGAGAGATAGATCTGTTCCCACTACCATCAAAACTATCAACAGATAAAACATTAAAATCGATTAAGTCTTGAACCTTATGTTTTAAAGAATAACACTTCTCAGTATCATGGCCATTTTGACGATGGTATTGACAAAAGGCTTTGGGATCAAAGGATTTGGATGCCACCATAGCAGGTAAAAGAGGTCAAATAGGAGGTAAAGTAATCATATTAGCAGTTAACAACCTATTCATAATAGAATGTAAAGATTCAAAGAGAGGAGTAAACGTATGATTCAAACGAAAAGTAGTGGATGCAGAAGTACCATTGTGGGATGCAACAAAAACTTGATCAGCAATTGTATTCGCTTGTTTATTTATCTTGACATAGTTTTTGAGTTTTTGAATTTTTTTTGGATTAGGAGAAACATCATTCTTATCAACTAGAACAGGAGCCATTAGAGTGTTTCTCTCAA
Organism: Chamaecyparis obtusa; assembly: GCA_027943335.1. NCBI lineage: Eukaryota > Viridiplantae > Streptophyta > Pinopsida > Cupressales > Cupressaceae > Chamaecyparis > Chamaecyparis obtusa. The sequence goes on along the minus strand of BSBK01001755.1, from coordinate 2,986,320 downwards.
ATTGACTCACTTGTAATTGATAATGATGAAGTGTTGCACAAACTTGTTAAAAAGAGGTAAATTCAGTAAACAGAATCTTATCTCTAATATCCTTTTGCAGATTTGAAATAAACATACATTGAATATCCATATCAGGATCAAGATAAGAAATCTGAGCATGCAAATGTTTAAAACTACCAATGAATTCAGTCAATTTTTCCTTAGTGTTTTATTTACAATGCATCAAATTAGTTAAGGACACTTGCAAACCAATGTTATTTTATAATTGTTGAATAAAAGCATTGGAAAGTTTTGGAAAGGAATCAATAGAATAAGGAGGCAAGGAACAATACCATTGTAAGGTCTTGTCACAAAAAGTTCTAGCAAACAACTTGGCTAAAATCCTATGGTCATGAGCATAGTCACTAAAAAGGATTTGAAATGTTTTAACATGAGTAACATGGTCTCCCTTACCATTGTAATTCTCAAGATGAGGCATATCGGCTTGCTAAGGAACATGAACAAGAATGATGTTTAGGGATAAAGGACTTCCCATGTCACATGTAGGAATGCTAAACTTGGATTGAGTCAAGGATGAAAGTTATTGTTGTAGAGAGGATACATTTTGAGAAAAATTAATGATTGTGGAATTATTAGAGGAAATAGGAGGAATAGAAACATTAGAAACACTAGGTAAAGTGTATGAAGTAGTAGGAATGGAAGATGCAACTACTGGAGGAACACTTGGAACCAAAGTTGGAAGAGGATTGGAATAAGTAAAAGGAACATTATGGTAAGAAGGTCATGATGTAGGAAGAGACATGAGAGAAACACTCATAGGAAGAGAGGGAGCCGCCACAGTCACCAAAGGAGGAGTATAAGTAGGAATAATAGGTAAAGGAATGGAATAAGGTTCCACACTAGTGACAAGAGGAGTTAATCCTAACTCTTGAGCTAAAGGTTTAACATTTAAATGCACAAGATGAGTAATACCATGTAGTAGATTAACACCTTGATCACTATCATGAAGGACTTTCTTAAGAGCCTCTATAGCTTGAATAGAATCTTGATTATGGTTTTCTTGAATAAGATAATTACCCATTTTATCAAGTTCGGTTGAAAGTTTTTAGAATTGTTTAGGAGGAACTCTTAAAGCATCATCCTCATCATGAGATGAGTGAGAAGAGTTTTTCTCCATAGTAGGATTGGAATCATGAATAATCAAATTGTCATCTGGGATCCTAAGGAAAGGAGAGGAAGACTCAGGGTCAAAGGCACCCATAAGTCTATGACTTCTTCTAACCAGAATATTATAAGTAGTACTAGAGGTAGTAAATCTCATATACCAATGCAATGCAAATGAACTAAACTAGGAAAACACAAAGCATGAATAAATGAATGTTTTTGTATTTTTATTTTATATGAGATGCAAACACATAAAAGAAATCTAATACATGCAAGATCTAACACCATAAAAGAAAGAGTTGTCTCTCATGGGTTCACCAAAATATATGAATGCAAAAGTATGTGTGTATGGAAATGTGTGGGGGAATGTAAGATCTACTTCTTAATCCAAATTCCCAAAGGAAAGATCCAAATTGATCAACCATAAGAAGGTGATTAATGCGTAAACGAATCAATCTATGGAGAATATGAAGAAAGGAGAAAACCTTATACTCCATTATAGAAATTATGTACTAAAATCTTGATTGAATTGAAGATAAATACTAACCTCAAAATATGAAAGATCTGGAAAATGTTTTTTTTTGGTGCCTGTGTTTAGTTTCGGGAAATTCTGCAACTGAATCTGGCCTGGAAATGTAGAAATAGAAAAAACCTAGAAACCTTTTCCTTTTCTAAGAAAGGTCAACCTTGACCCAAGATAGGGGTAAGATCTTACCTCGAGGCACAATCTTACCCCTAAAAGTTGACCTTGACCTCCACTCTGATGGAAATTCTGTTCATGGATCCCAAAAGTTTGCCAAAGAGGGTACTCAGATCTGAACTATGATTCACTATCCCGCACCTGTACCTACAAGAAAAATGGTTTTTTTTGTTAGATGAGGGGTTTTCCTTGGTCAAACCCCAGTTTCTGAATTAACCTTGAAGTGTAATTGAAATTGTAGCAATAAAAAAAGTAAATGGAACAATTCACCTTGCTTATATCGAAGTCCTTGTGAAGGATTCAAATCCCTAAATCCACAAGTATGGATGCACCAAATGAATGTATAATTGTATGTAGGATGTCTCAAATAAATTGCATTAGATCTTCAACACCAATCTTGAATGGATCTTGGAAGAGGAATAAGCTTGAGTGGAAATGGATGGAGAAATCTTCAACAAGAGGGCTCCAAAGAGATTGAAACCTTCAATGGCTATCAATGGATCTCCTTGATGAATTGGATCTTGAATTATTGAATGCTTGAATGCTTGAGGATGAATGAATGCTTGAATTCTTTCCTTCTCCTTCTTGCTTGCTTGATTAATTCTTGATCACTTGAGATATTATGAAAGATGATTTATTTCACACTTGATTGATTATGGAAAGATGGATTGAAAAGAGAGAGGAAGGCTTCCTTTTATACTAGTCTAGGGCATAAACTTCTAGAGAGGCCATCATTGGAGAATTAAATTCAAATTAAGCCTTAACCCCTAGAAATGGACCTATATTAAATATAATTTAAGAGTTTACTATTTTGAAATCCAAAATAGTTGACCCGAAAGTGGGAAATAAAACTTTCCAAAGCCCGACATTCAGAAACTTTCAGGATTTGAAATTTGGACCCAGTGTTAGGGTCGAGGTCAAATCTAACCTAGTTCAAGTTTAAGGTTGACCTTGACCTAGGTCAGGGTTGAGGTTGACCTTGACCCAAAAGGTTGACCTTGACCTAGAAGGTCAACCTTGACCCTGAGGTCAAGAATCTCAAATCCTTAGGATAAGATGCCAGAAAAAGGTGAGGAGAGAAGCAGAATAGGGGGAAAAAGATAGATCTAGTCAAAAACCCACTCAAGGTTCTTGACATGACCCCATACCACTTACTCAGAGGGCTAAACTAGTCCTAAATGGAAGTGCTTCCATTTTCTGACGATACACTAACAGTGTGTTTTATAATCTTTAACTAGATCAGCTCTTAACAGGGTGTACTTCAGAAGAGTATATTTTTTAGTTGGTGACAATTCCAACTATGTTTTTTTTCCATAGCTAGGTTTCCACATTAAATATTGGTGTTACACATTATAAATGATTTATTGATAGTTATAGTTTATTTACTATTTTTGGTAAATAATGAACTATGTTGTTACCAAGATACTACTGAGTTAATCAGTAAAAATTAATTTAAGGTATTTGTGATCAGGATTAATAATTCACCCCCCCCCCCCCTCCCCCTCTCTATAATCCAAAACCTAAAACTCAAATAGACTTTCCTTGGAACTTATTGAAAACCAAGAAAACTAAAACTAAAACTAGAAAATTGTGCTTGACAACACTTTAGGGAAAGTTGCAAACTACCCTATTCTAACCAGCACAAAAGAAGGTCAAACAAAACTATTTATAGGTTCTAAAAAGTATTTTCTTTTTCTCTTCAATTTGCAATAAAAAAACATTCTCAAAAGAAACTATAAAGAGATGGAGAAAATACATACATCTAACCATCTATTGCAATGCTTATTGAATGATAATGATACAAAGTTCACTTACTTCATTAAGTTGATTGGCAGACTATCAATTTGAAATGAACCATCAAATTACATCCATCCTTCTTCATCTACACCCTCATACTTAGGTGTTGGCACAATTGGTACTTCCTTATTTTCCTCCATTCTTTCCAAATGCCTAATTGGAAAACCTCTTGACAAAAAGAACTTGGGGCTCCTTTTGCTAATTTATGGCTCTTAAAATGTTACTCCAAGCTAATGAGCTACTTTTTCAACACCTTTTTCCTGATCAAAATAAATTTTCTTGGGTGAACTAAGATGAGATATAGTTGTTTTTATTACTTCATCATGTTTTTCACACACTTCTAACTTTTTGGATGTTGGTTTTGTATCAAGCTTTGAGCAAAAATCCTCCAGCTCATCCCAAAATTGATCCTCCTCTAGGTCTTCCATACTTTTTTGCATAAGAGGGATGTTTTTTACAACATGATAATTCTCTTGAAGGTCCATGGGAACATCTTGAAATGCTCCCTAAAGAAGTGACTATGAACTAGCATCCAGTTCTATTTGAGAAACCTCTTTGTCCTCTAGTTCTCGAAAACACAAAACTTGATCATGCACGCATCCTTCATCTATACCAATAAAAAAATGAAGATCGTCAAAGCATACTATCAAATCTTCCTTCTCATCTTGTTGTCTAAAACCTAATAATGGTATTTGTTCAAGCATGATGTCCTCTTTAACAAAACTAGGAAACTCATTATAAAATAGTTGAGTTGCAACCTCTTGTTCAACATTTTATTCTAGTCTTTTTCAAAGAGTCTCTTCATGTTGTACCTATTTGTCCTCTTTATACTTCTTAGATATAAAAACTAGAGCTTTATTTTCTCTCTATGCTCCTTTAGTTCTTTTTCATGAAACTTCTCATGAGCTACTAACTCTCTTCAAAAAATTTCCTCCTATTGTAGCTTTTGTGTCACCCAAACATTTTTCATAATGTTGCATTTGCACTTCCATATATTTTGCAAGGGTTTCCTCATGCCACTTATGCTTCTCCACCAAATAATTCATGTGACATTTCTCTTGATGATCCAACTCCTCCTACTTCTGAATATCATCACGGCTCATGTTTGTAACATGTTGGGGTTTCTTCAGCAAACCATCATAATATCTTGGAATGAAAGGAAATCTTGGGGTCATTGGTTTACATAAGCATGCTGTGAGGATGGTTGAATAGGGGAGGGTGGTTGGTAAGCATATGAAACCTATTGGTGGCTTGTTGTTAAGGGTTTTTTTGGAATACAACTAGTAGGTTATTTTTGTTAGAGTAATAAAGTATTTTCTTATTAATTGAATCATATTTGATTTAATTACTAAGTCACTTATTATCTCTTTATGCTTAAGCTAAATTTTAGGCATATAATAATTAATTGTTTTATTGATTATTATTGTGCAACCTAGTTTTTACCTTTTTAGTTTTTCAGATCTCTTTTTATAAGGATTGATCTCCTTTGTTTTCATAATAGATTATTCATTATTCAATTGTAATGTTTTTTTTGCACATCAAGAATGATTTCACCTCTCTCGTGGATCAATGCATTTAGGCCTCCATAGCTTCTTGCTTCTTCTCTCTCTTTCTGTGACATGTTTTTGCATGCAAGTGTTCCTAGGAGCTGTGGGTTGTTTATTCATCAACTCCAATATGGTATAAGAGATTTTGTTAGGAATAATAGTCCACAATACAACTGAGAGGGGGGCGAATCAGTTTTATAACATAATATTAAACTTTAAACTTTAAGCTCCACAATATCAGATCCAATGAACACAATGAATGCCAACACAATAACACAATATTTTGGTTTCAGGGAAACCTTGTTAAAGGTAAAAACCCCAGTGAGAATTAGCACCCACAAATGATGTATTGAAGGTATAGTTATCCTTGTTAGAAGATAGAGCCTTGTTAAGAGCTTATTGAAACATTATAGTACATAGTCCTTGTTAGAGGATAGACCCTGTTAGGAGTCAAGAACAAAAGAGAGGGCTCACTACCTAGGGCTCACTTCCCAAAGAAGGTTAAATCCACCTTCAGAACTCACTAGTTCGCAATAGGTGTATATAAAGAAATACATAATCTTTTTAACTATTTGCAAACAACTGTCTTTGCTTGATCAGTTCCAATGAAGTCCACCAGTAAACCTCTTCTCTACATATAGTAGACACAAGCTCTCAGCTTTTCCAACTTCTTTATATCACATATATTACATCCATATCTTTTCCAAAGAAAAGACTCTACATATATACCTTATTACAATTTACCATGATCAAGTCAGCCCATGAGGATTTCCTAATTACAAACAATTAGATAAACCCTTGCTATGATACACATGGTATCTAAGAAATTCTATAATGATTACATTACAATAATTAAGGATTGAAATCCTTAATTTGTGTTCGCCAAACAAAATACATGCTTAATTTCCTAAGTTGGCTTCATAGTAAGCCATCACCATAACACACGCCATAGATGACATCACCAATCATTATGTACCTTGCACTGACCAATGAGAATTATTTAGTACCCTATCTATCATCCTTCAAGCTTTTATACCTTGAATACAAATCCTCTGAAAGATATACCAAAAACCCAGAGACTAACTCTATCAATTCTCACTGTCATAGTCCAGTGACCAGTCTTCATTAAAACATATGTATCTCTCTCAATATGAAACATATAATGATTTGATCTTAGATATAAGATCACAATATCCACCTGAACTCTTATCTAACTTTGTAGCATCTGAAATATCTATACAGTGTCCATACACTGTGATTACCAGTCTGGTTCCTTCGTAGAAACATATGTTGACATCAGTGACAAAACACAAATGACAACAGTATGAGTGCCCATTCAGTAACATAGTGATTAAACATATTAAATGTCTTAATCACCACCCATGCATTAGCAATATCCAACAATCTCCCCCTTTGGCATTGATGTCAACATATGGGAAAATCTTATCCCAAAGTTATATCAATCCAAAGTCCTACAACCAAACAATCTTCCCAAACAATAGGGACTTTCTCATAGCAACACTCCCCCTTTCACAAAAATGGAAAAGGGTGCCATGAGGCTTTGGCTGCCTTCATAGATAAAATTTCTTCCATGATCACTCCCCTTGAGGAGTAGATCCTTGCATCCAGTCCAGATAGTGATAAGGCTTTGAATACCTCTTGACTGATGCACCTCTGCAACATTTAGTTTTGACTAGGAGGGGCCTGAACCCCTAGCATACCTCTAAGATATTCAAAGGTATCTTTCGATAGTGGCTTTGTGAAGATGTCTGCAATTTTCTTTTTTGTATTGATATATTCTAGCTTGATTTCCTTTTTGGCCACCTTGTCTCCCAAGAAGTGATACTCGATAGAAATGTGTTTAGTTTTAGAGTGCATCACCAAATTCTTTGACATATTTATTGTACTAGTGTTATCATAATAGATAACCACAAGCTCATCAAAATTTATTCCAATTTCTGTCAGCATTTGTTTCATCCAAACAATTTGAGTTTAGTTTATAGCAATAGAAACATACTCTGATTCAGCAGTAGATTGTGCTATACAGTCTTGTTTCTTACTTAGCCAAGAAACCAACTTTTTCCCAAGGAAAAATGCACCACCACTGGTACTTTTTTTGTCATCAATATTTCCTTCCCAATCGGCATCAGTATAAGCATGAATTTCAAAGCTATCATTTTTTTCATACCATAAGCCATAATCTATGGTTCCTCTTAGATACCTCAGTATCCTTTTCACAATAGCTAGATGTGTTTCTTTGGGTTTTGCCTAATATCTAGCCACAATTCCAACAGCATTAGCAATATCTAGTCTGGTGTGAGTCAAATATTGTAGTCATCCAACCATTGATCTATACAAAGTCTAAAAAACACACTTTGATTCATCATCAATTGTTAGCTTGTTACCAGTCACCATAGGTGTTCCTACTGGTTTACAATCTTCCATTCCAAATTTATTAAGAAATTCTTTGAGATACTTGGTCTAAGAAATGAAAATACCATTCTCATTCTAAGTTATTTGCAATCTAAGAAAGAATTTAATTTCATCTATCATGGACATCTCAAATTCACTTTCCATTTCTTTAGAAAATTTCTTACATAGATCATCATTACCTCCAAAGATAATGTCATCCACAAATACTTCTACTATCAAAATTCCATCTTCACTAGTTCTTAAATACAAATTACTGTCTGCATTACCTTTTTTGAATCCAAGCCCAAGTAGATACTTGTCTAACCTTGCATACCAAGCCCTAGGAGCTTTCTTTAATCCATACAGAGCTTTCTTCAATTTGCACACCATGTCTTTATCTTTGCAATATGAATTGAATAAGTCTGAAGTAAATTCTCCACCTATATCTGACCTTAAACACGTGATCTTTAAACCTGATTCATTTTCTACTTTTTCTTTGAACAACTTGAATTTATCAAATGCTTCTAATTTTTTTTATTAAATAGGTAACCCACATCATTCTAGAAAACTCATCAACAAAGAGTATAAAATACGTTTCACCATAGTATAAATTTTTTCTTGTAGGTCCACATAGATCTGTATGTACCAAATCCAACTTTCCTTTTGATGTATATGTTTTTCTTTTATGACTACTTCTAGTCTCCTTTCCCATAACACATTCTCTACATACAATGTTAGATGGTTTCACAATCTTTGATAGATCTCTTACTGCATTAGCCATACTTTCCTTCACAATGTTATCAAAATTAACATGACAAAATCTCCTATGCCATAACCAATTGTCATCTACCTTCGCAACAAAACAAGAGGCTCCATATGTGTTTAGTTCAAATACATTACCTCTAGATTTTGAACTGGTAGCAATCAATTTTCCTTCCTTGCTTTTGATAAAACATTTACCATTAACAAAACTTAGTTGAAAATATTTTTCCATTAACTATCCAACACTCAACAAATTATGTTTCAATCCTTCAACAAGTAGTACGTTGTCTATATTAGTCTTTCCATCTAGAGTAATGGATCCTACTCCTATGATAGATTTAGGGAGATTGTCCCCAAACCTCACAACACCTCCATCATAATTTACTAATTTAACAAACGTGTTCTTATCACTAGTCATATGATGAGAACAACCATTATCAATTATCCATTCAGTTTTCTTGTCAACATGAGATACTAAGGCTTTTTCTTCATGTATCAGTTCATCTTTAATAGAAACAAATCCAATCTCTTTATAATCTAAATCATCATCATCATCAAAGATTCCTTCAATAGCATAAGAACATTCTCTATCTCTTTTAATCTTTTCATAATCATTTTTGTACTTAGAAACTCTTGTAGGACATCTAGATGCAAAATGACCTACCTTATTGCATGAAAAACATTTCAAGGGTAATCTACCTTCAAACTTGCCCTTACCTCTTTTTTCTCTTCTAGCAATTAGTGCAACAAGTTCATCCATCTTTCTTTCTTCTCCCATTATTTGTTCCCATTCCTCAGCATACTCACCAAGCTCTTCTTTTACATCTTCTTTACTGGTGCTCGGAAGTGCAGACAATTTCTTATGTGCAGATGCCTTGAATGTAGTTTCAACTTTAGGTGCAACTTCCTCTAATTCTGCAGCTTCAAAAGTAGTTAGCTTTGTAATCAATATCTCTCTGCTAAAATTCAGAGTCAAGGGTATAGTCTCTTGAATAGACATTTCCTTGAACATGTATACAGGAGTCAATGATCTAAGGATCTTCGCAATAACTTCCTCTTCATCATAAGTACCTCCACAATTTATGATTCCAACTACTACTTCTATGACCCTTTGAACATAGGCTCTAATGCTTTCATCCTCATTCATTTGCATCGTTTCTATCTTTGTTTTCCAGTTTCATAACTTTGACTACTTGGTATATTTATCCCCTTCATATAATGCTTCTAATCTATTCCAAATTTAATGTGTCGAATCTAAGTCTTTAACTTCAATGAACTCACCTTCAAATAGTACACTAATCAGTGCTTCCCTTGCGACCATGTTATATGAGAATAACTTCTTCTCATCATCAGTAGCATATGGAAAATCATTCTCAGTCTTCAGGGCTAACTTCTTCTTTGTAATCATCCAGTAGTCTGTGCCTGAACATAATAAGTGTGTTCGCATCTTGTTCTTTGAACTGTCAAAGTTCTCAGGATCAAATTTAGGACCGTCTTTCCTATAGAGTTCCATCTCCAGGATCACCTCAAGATGTTAAGCTTTCTCTCTAAGGACCACAAGCTCTGATACCAATTGTTAGGAATAACAGTCCACAATACAACTGAGAGGGAGGGTGAATCAGTTATATAATAGAATATTAAACTTTAAACTTTAAGCTCCATAATATCAGATCTAATGAACACAATGAATGCCAACACAATAACACAATATTTTGGTTTCGAGGAAACACTGTTAAAGGTAAAAACCCTGGTGGGAATTAGCACCCACAAATGATGTACTGAGAGTATAGTTATCCTTGTTAGAAGATATAGCCCTATTAGGAGCTTATTGAAACATTACAATACATAGTCCTTGTTAGATGATAGACCCTGTTAGGAGTCAAGAACAAAAGAGAGGGCTCATTTCCCAAAGAAGGTTAAATCCACCTTCAGAACTCACTAGTTTGCAACAGGTGTATATAAAGAAATACATAATCTTTTGAACTATTTTCCAGCAACTGTCTTTTCTTGATTAGTTCCAATGAAGTTCACCAGGAAAACTATTCTCTACATATAGCAAACAAAAGCTCACAGCTTTTCCAACTTCTTTATATCACATATATTACATCCATATCTTTTCCAAAGAAAAGACTCTACATATATACCTTATTACAATTTACCATGATCAGGTCAGCCCATGAGGCTTTCCTAATTACAAAAAATTACATAAACTCTTGCTAAGATACACATGGTATCTAAGAAAATTCTATAATGATTACATTACAACAATTAAGGACCAACATCCTCAATTTGTGTTCGCCAAACAAAACACACACTTCATTTCCTGAGTCGGCTTCACAGTAAGCCATCGCCAGAACACATCCCATAGATGACATCACCAATCATTCCATACCTTGTGCTGACCAATGAACATTATTCAGTACCCTTTCTATCATCCTTCAAGCTTGCATACCCTGAATCCAAATCCTCTAAAAGATATACCAAAAACCCAGAGACTAACTCTGTCAATTCTCACTGTCACAGTGCAGTGACCAGTCTTCATTAAAACATATGTATCCCTCTCAATATGAAATGTCTAATGATGTAATCTTAGATATAAGATCACAACATCCACCTAAACTCTTATATGACTTCACAGCATCTAAAACATCTATACAGTGTCTATACAATATGATTACCAGTCTGGTTCCTTCATAGAAACATATGTTGACATCAGTGACCAAACACAAATGACAACAATATGAGTGCCCATTCAGTAACATAGTGATTAAACATATTAAATGTCTTAATCACCACCCATGCATTAGCAATATCCAACATCTTCATATTTGTTTTCCCCTGTCCTCTTCCTAAGAGATTCAGTCGTGTTCATTAGATCTATGTTTTTTAGAGGGTTTTCTGTCAGATCTAGGGGACCTATTTTTCTAGTTATCTTGGCTTCAAACGGACCTCATGGTTGCATTCAGAGCATCCAAGAACCCCTAGATCCATATAAAGCTTGTCCAATTTGGACAAATTTTGGATTTGTGGCAAAAAAAAATTTGCTACTTACCCCAGCATGGATCCCAAAATGGTCACTATTTTTTGGAGCATTTCTAGCCCAAACAGACCTCACGGTTGCATCCGCAGTGCCCAAAAACCCTATTTCCATACCAAGCACATCCAATTTGGACAACTTTGCATTTTGGGGGATTTTTTTTGGTACCAGACGGCCTAGCACACTTCTTGAGATGGAATTTGTACAAACTAGCACATAAATCATGGCAAACTTTGTATGTACTAGCACAAAAATTGGAGCAAAAAAATTTGGTGTCCTGGCATGTAAATTGAGGCAAAAATCCATACACCCTGGCATGCATCTAAAGGCACACATGCACTTTTTCCAAAAACAATTGTTTTTTAGGGCAGCGACAACCATTTGGTCATCAAATTTAAGCCCCATGCGGATGTAGTCTTAGCTACTTGTCATATGGCGACCAAGGGCTTAGTCTTTTAGCCCCATGGGCCTTTTATGTTGTGATAGCCATTTTTCCATCAATTTTAAACTTGTGAAGTGGTGATGTCAACACATGTCAGCACATCTGGACACCATTTTGTGGGCCCTTCAGCATACCTGTAATTTTTTGCTCATAACTTGAGCATACGGTGTCAAATCGGGCAAACAAGATATCGTCAGAAAGCTGGTTCTGAGCTAGATGTTTTTTACTATCAAAGCTAGATGTTCATTTTTGCACTCTAGGAGCTCTATCTTGCACATCTAGAATCCATTTTGGGAAAATGATATATCATTGGAATGTTTATTGGAATCTACTCCAAGTACATTTTATTTAGATTTTTGTACTTTTTTAATCTAGTGGATATCTTGGATGTTTCAAGTCCTCGGATCTTTTCCTTTTGAGGGATATCTCATCTTACGTTGTTCTTTTGTTTCAGAAGCCTTCACTCTTCTTTGAGTAGTGTATAGTTCACTTTTGTAGCATTCTTTTATGCACACACACTGAGATAAAGTGTCATTCTATTGCATGTATGGGATCTTGCACATGTTCATGCTCTTTGTACTCACACTCCATTATAAAGTGCCAGAGGGGGTTTAACATTTGCCTTTGTTTTCCATCTACTTTTTTCATATGAGCATTCCTCTAATGACATTAGCCTCAGGTACCTTTATTTGTGTTTGCACTCTCTCTACACCTTCGATGTTTCAGATTCAGCTTCATCAAGCAGTTCATATTGGATGATATTTTTAGTGTACCTGTCATTACTCCCTTGTCAACATTATGGGGGGTTTCTACTATTGGTTCTACTACTTCCTTGGTTCGATAGAGTGAACTATGTATTTAGTATTTGATTCTATGTACTCGGTGGATGCAATAACTGGGTACCTATGAATTCTAGTGAGATGGATCATTTACCATATGGACACTCTTTTTTTTCCTATTTGTGGATGCATTCTTCCAGATTTGATTGATCATCTCTTTAGGCTTTTGGTGTTTTTATGTCATCTGTATTTTTGAGTTTAGGTGTTTTCCTTTGTTTAACTCTTGATTCGAGTAGTGTCATTTGAGGGCACTCGTGCAGATTACAGTATTCTATATCTTTGACTTCAGTTGTTTTCCTTTTTTTGCCTCCTAATTTGAGTAGTGTCATTTGAGGGCACTCATGTAGATTATAGTCTTCTCAACCTAATCATATTTCAATGGAGGATCTTCAGATCATTAGTTACTTCTTGACAGATTTTGTAGCTTCTTGCTTTAGTGATGTTGTACATGTTCATCCTTGTTCCTATTTTATGGAACATTCTTAGTTTTGGAGGCTTCGTTAGTCCTTCAGACTAGTCTTTGTCTCTTTTTGGAGTAGAGTTTTTACCATGTGGTTTTCTCTATTTCTCCTCTTTACAAAGACTCTCTTTTGTACTTGGGTACCTGATCAGGCCTTTTTGTTGCCGAGACCCATTTTTTTCAATAGTTCTTTCTAGGTTTTTAGCTTCTCCCAAAGTTTATCTTAAGGGGGGTGTTAGAGTAATAAAGTGTTTGCTTATTAATTGAATCATATTTGATTTAATTACTAAGTCACTTATTATCTCTTTATGCTTAAGCTAAACTTTAGGCATATAATAATTAATTTTTTTATTAATTATTATTGTGCAACCTAGGTTTTACCTTTTTAGGTTTTCAGATCTCCTTTTATAAGGATTGATCTCCTTTGTTTTCATAACAAATTGTATAACAGATTATTCATTATTGAATTGAAACTTTTGTTTTTGCACATCAAGAATGATTTCTCCTCTCTCATGGATCAATGCGTTCAGGCCTCTATAGCTTCTTGCTTCTTCTCTCTCTTTCTGTGATAGGTGTTTGCATGTAGGTGTTCTTGGGAGTTGTGGGTTGTTTATTCATCAACTCTAATAGTTCAATGTGATATGGATGGAAAGAAGGCATATATCTAGAATTTTCATGGAATGGAGGTAAACAACCATTATATTGGTGATAACTAGACATTGCAGAGATGAACTATTGATCATGGAAAGCCTATACAAAAAACTCATTTGAAAGAAAGTACCCGAACTACTAAAACTAGTTGACAAAAAATTGGAGTCGCCATGGTGTTATTTTGTTTGTCTCCAAAGGTTGATAATATTGAGGAAAACACCAAATCTCTCTGTACTGAAGTATTTTCATTACTACACTAGTTCTGCTACTTTCACATAAATAGAGCCACCAAATATGTTGTACATGACCTCTAAAAGGCCTAAAATTCACTAGCTACTATTGGCAAGTTGTCTATACTGAAGTATATGACTAGATATAGTGTTTTCATTATGGAAAAAAATCCATATATCAATTTGAAGTCAGCACACCAAGTGTAAAGATCAGAAATCAGTTAAGTGTTGAAGACTGGATAGCATACAGAATTCCTGAAGCTCAGAGCACCTATGCCCATGCATACAGATGAATTATGGTATGCACCCTAGAATTTAAGGTTGTTAGACTATATTCTTACTTATTCTAAGAGCGCATAAGTAGATATCCAAAGATGTGAAAGTTACAGTCAGTTGAAGTTGCACAGCCAGTGTGTGCTAGCAGAGAACAGAGCATAGAGCCAACAGTGACTATTTTGGTTTGTAATTGTAAATTAATGTTGTAGAGGCTATGCACCCATTGTATTTAGGTTGCCAACATATGTACATGTATAATTGTAAGAACGCTTATGCCAATTCATTTAGAAGCATTATTTGTAATTAGTTATAGGGATGACCTAATTGTATAATTGGTATGAGTGCATAAATATAAGGTGTGCCCATTGTAATCAGTATAGAAGTCAAGAAAGTTGTAATAGAGTTATGAGAAGTAGAGAAGAGGTATGTGAAGAGAGCATATGATGTATTAGAGCTTTGCAAGAGGTCAAAACATCATTGCACCAAAGGAATTGATATGACAAGTAGTGTCACAGCAACAGTTCACCAGCAGATATAGTGTGTATCTGATCTCAGAAGGTTGTAGCCTTCATCATTTGAGTAGTGAGCTCTAGGATAGTGAGTCCACTCCCCTAACAAGGATCATTGTAAAATAATCCTAACAGGGTTAGACCCTTAACAAGGTCTACTGTACTAAAAGCATTGTAAAGCTACTCCTAACAAGGTAAAGGATCTTCTAAGGATCACAAAACACTAGTGCAGAATATTAGTGGGTATCAAGTCCCACTGGTGTTTTTACCTATTTGGGTTTCCCCATAACCATATTGGTGTCATGTGTTGATTTCATGTTTATGTGAATTTTTAATTCAGTACGTAAGCATTTATAATTCAGTATTCAAATTAAAGTGAAAAGTTAAAATACAGTGAACACTGATTCAGCCCCCCTCTCAATGTTCCCAATCCTAACAATTGGTATCACAGCCCTGGTCCTCGGCAAAGAAGTTTAACCACTTGAGAAGATCATGGACAAAGAAAATTTGAAGAAGAATCTTGAAGTAGCTCTTGAAGACCTGGACAACTCAGAAAGAGAAATTGAAAAACTAAAAGAAAAAGTCAGTGATGCTCAATTAGTTATCAAGAAACTAAGAAAGGATTTGAAGGGATGCTCTAACAGTGAACTTGAAGAAAAATTCAAGAAGTTGAATGAAGAAAATGCATCCTTAGTGAGTCAGCTTGAAGAACTTGATGAAAAACTGATGAAAAATCAAGATGTCTACAATGAACAAGTAAAGGAGAACCTTCAACTCAATGAAGAGTTAAGGGAAGCAAATTTGGAAATCTTGGATCTGAAGAATTGCAAAGCAAGATTGGAGTTTTAATTGAAAGATGCAAAGAACCACATTGACAAATTACACACAAGTGTTGAATTAGTAGAATCATAGTTGTATGCAAGAAGAATCAAAGGAGACACTAGTTGTATTGGGTACAATGAAGCACAAAATTAGATTGACAAGATGCAAGAAAGAAAGGACACAAAATGAATCTACTGATACTAAGAAGACTGAAGATTAAACCAAAGACAATGGTAGTCCTCCTAAAAATGAGCGCAAGCCTATTGAACGCACCGTTTTTGCATGTTACAAGCATGGACACATTGCAAGGAACTATACAGAGGTAAAGCCTTTTAATGGTTATTGTTATACATGTAATAGATTTGGTAATAGAGAAATAAATTGCAAGACTAGTAAGAAGAATAGGATTCATCATGATCAAAGAAATCAAAATCAGACCAATGTAAGAAGTTCTTAGAATGTTACATGTCAGATATGTAACTATAATGGTCATACAGAAAAATAATGTAGAATGGTGACTCATATCAATGCGCTAAGGAATAATAGACCTTCAGTGATTTGTTACACTTGTAACAAGGCTGGACATATCTCAAAGTTTTGTAGATCAAGGATGCAAGGTCAGGAAAGCCCTAAAAAGGCCAAAGAACCAATTTTGGATCCTAAAGCAGAATTCAAGCTTGTGAAGGCATTATAAGATGTGAGCATGCTTTGGTCAAATGGAAAGAAAGAAAATGTTGATGGTAATGTATTGGATGCATCCCCAGTGGACGCACCCTCTACATCTGCATGAATGGCCCTCAGAGTCATAGGGGGAGCTAATTTAGCTCTAGACCCCTGCGTGCCTAGTATACTCATCCTCAGAGTATGCACCTTTGGACTTAAGCTATTGGAGTGTATTGGAACCTTTGTGAAAGAGCACACATGCTGATTGTTGAGCAGAATCCATGATGATTTGTTTTGCATTGGAGATGTACCAGTAAGAATCATAGGAGACTTGATTCATGAGATAACAAGCCTATCTAAGACAGGTGCCATCCTTCCTATGGGTAAGGATGTTAGGAAAATGGTGGAGCAAGTGTGTAAATCAAGAAGTGATAAGAACAACATGAATATTGAGCCTATAGAGTAGCTAGAGATTAAGTTAATGTCAATGATACTTGGTTATAGGTTTCATCATACAATCAATGTGAATAGTGTGTCTGTGGGCACTAGTCTAGCAGCCATCCATCTTGTGCAAGAAGATGGAGAGTTCAACTTGTGTGAGATCCTATGTGCACAGTTCATAGACAACATCAGGGCTATCAAACATGACAAGACTAAGGTATTCAAGTTTGGGTCCCTTATCATCTATATGTACCTTCATATAGTTGGTAAAGTGTTAGACTTGTATCTAGACAAGTCCATTCCTACCATGCCACAGATATCAAAAAAAGCATGCATAGAAATCACACGTAGAGATTTCATTACCTTGGAATGGAAGACCTTTAGAGAAAGGATGTAGATGAGGTACAAGATTATTGAAAGTATTGTAGAAGTATAAAGATTTAATATGCTTCATGGTGGAGATTGATACTACTTGTATGGAAGTTGTTGAGCCTAGAACTAAGTGGATTCATCCACTTGGGTATGAGGTTGAGGAAAAAATTCTTGAAGCTTATGCATAGGTACTACTATCAGCACCCAAAGATGACAATGAACGTAGGTGGGGAACCTATGAAGATAAGACTAGAGAAGTTGATGCTAAGTTGAATAGTGCTGCAACTAAAAGAAAGGTTGCAAAAGTTACATCAAAGATCTTGAGGATACATGGTGTATCTCAAGAAGATCTTGAAAAAGCTAGGGAAGAGAAGATTTCCCTAGAATTGAAGAGTGTAGTAGAAGAACAAGAAGATCCCAAGATGAAGAAGATAAAAATTGAGAAAGATGACAGTCAGAAGGATAAGGAAGATAGTACTCCTTTTGCACCCAAAGATACTCCTCTAGAGTATAAGCCTTTATTCAAGATGAAGAAAGAAGCAAGCCCTAGTCATCCATCCTCATGAGAATTAAGGAGCAAGAAAAACACTCTAGAACCTCCTCAGGTAGGATTCAGACCTAGCCTCCAAGTTCTATATGCAAGAATTGTTGATGAGGGAAGGATTGATCAAGTAGAAAAGTTCTATGAGACTTACAATGAAATTGATAAGTCAGAAATTCATAATATGATTATCAAACATTTGATAAAGTTCAAGAAGACAATTCTTGAGTTGAAAATAGAAATTCCAGATAATGTATGGGACATTTTAGAACATCTAAAGAGACAAGCTAATGAGGAAGATCAAAGAATAAGAGAAAAAGTATTAGAAGATACTCTACCTGTATGTTCTAAAGAAGAAGAGAAACTGATATTGAATTTGGTGAAGCCACACCTAAGAACTAAAATGAGGACTCTTCACATTATGAACAAATATTATGAGTTGATAACAAAGGAAATAGAGAAGGCCTTTGAGAAGGTGTTTCTGGAACAACAAATCAAACCACCTACTGCACCCATCACTCATGCACCCATTAAGGAAGATAAAGTGGTAGAACCCACTAATGTACCAATGATAGATCCTCAGGACTTAGCTATTAGAATAATTGAGAGGGGCGTGAATTATTTATCCAGTGTCCCAAAAAAAAATGTATAATTCAAAACATCTTCTTTAATTTATGCTCGTCAGTAAGCAATAATAACTCTCACTGTCTGTGCTTTTACCGATTACCAGTCTAATACTTATAACAATTTACCAATCAAATCTAACATCTAACATGAAAAGTATGATAACAAACAAATATCATGATCAACACATAACATAAGAGATTTAACGTGGAAACCCTATAAAGGGAAAAACCACTTGGGACCGGCAACCCAAAATTATTCACTCTTCTAAAGTGAGGTCGGTTAAGACCCAACCCTGTTAAAGGTTACAAACACACTATCAGGTGTGACCTTGTTAGAGGATTTTAGACTAGAAGTTATCGTCCAAACAGCATTCACTATGGGGTTGACAGGATAACAATGCTCATTCTATGAATGATACATCATATTACTTTCAAAGTCCACTCGGTTAAGAGATTTAGATTGTATACAATGGTTAGATATGTAATAGTAAAATGACCTACCTTAATACAACTTCAATTGCAGATTACAAATTAGTATTTAGTCCATACAAATCATTCTGATCAATATTTCACTCTAGATTCAATACTATATCAACTTACTATCCTTCGGTAATTACTCTTTGTAGCTCGGTAACTGTTCTGCAACTCATTTCTCACTAACCAGTATGATCAGAATGCATGAAAGCTTGTTCATGTGAAATTCTTGCAGCTTCTTCTTCTTCCGGCTCTTTACTAAAGAAATTATGTTCTCTTATATAGATGAGTAAATTGTTTTCTTCTCCACCATCAGATTTTTTCGCTTAATCTCATTCATATATTTTTCCGCTTAAAACTTTCTTGATACTTGTGTCAATAACACGTTTCAATCTTCTCCATTAGATCTTCCTTGAATTTTGCCAGCCGTTGATCTGTGTAACAAACTTTATCTGTTACCTCAATGTTATACTCTTTCCAGCTCATTAATCTTACTGGCTAAACTAATCATTTAATTCATTTTGTCCTCCTCGGTTAACAAAGAATGCATCGGTAAACACTGCTCAGTTAATACTGCGGTCAGTATACACTACACTCTATCAGTGTATACTAGAAATGCTTCATTTACCGACAACACTGCTTTGTGTCTTTCAGCTCTATACTTCATTATAGATGAAAGCAACATAATTAAGTCAATATCATCAAGTCATAGACTCATCAACAAGTTACTCAATGTGTTCCTTATCCTCATCTATCTTGTACATCTTTCCTCATGTAGATTTCTCTGTTCTTCATTTTTTTCACTTTTCTTTAGATGTCTCGGTGTAGTAACTTACAAGATAAGTGTTGTCAAACTAGTTGACATCAATGACAACATAATACTGATTTAATCATATTCCATATCTAATCAGCAACTTCTCAGTGATCTTTTAATCACAGATTCCAAATTAGTTGTAGTCCAACATCAGCGCCCATAGTAGAAACTCAAACAAAAGTAGATCAGTCTACGCCTATGACAGAATCACCCAAAGATAGCACAATTATCATAGATAATGTGGAAATAGCCATAGTGGCTATTGATAAGGAGTTGGATAAGATTGAGGAGGCTTTTATAAGTACACAAGAAGTAGAGATCTTATGCAGTAGTGCCCCTCTCACTCAACAAGAAGAAGTAGTCATAGAAGATATATCTGATGAAGAAAAGAAAGAAGGAGAAGAGGTAGAAAAGAAAGATGAATCTTCTATTGATTTTCTCAAGGTGAAGCAAGAGGTGATGGATAGCACTCCCATCACTCCCTCCTCAGCATTGTTGTCAAGTTTCACACCTGACACTAGCAGTTTGGACTCGTGGAAGGAAGAAGACCTGATTAAGTTCAACATCCTAGCTATGGAGAAGGCGAAGGAGAAGCAAGTAATGAGGAATCCTCTCCTGGTGGAATTAGTAAATATTTTGAACATTTTTCTACCAGAAGATAAGAAGATGGTAAATGTACATTTAGTTGATGATGTGAGCACAGTCATCTCTCAGTTCAAAGTAAATTTTTCAAGCCTAGAAGAATCTGCGGCCATAGTGGCAGAGGAGAAATACTTAAAGAAGAGACTCAATGAACTAATGAGTAATTTTGCACTAGACTTGAACTCTCTTAATTCTAGTCAGGCATCATTGAAGGAGTTTGTAGATCAAGGAAGGAAAGTCATTGCAGAATCCATAGATCAGGATAAGTTCACTAATGCCCATCTTAAGAAGATCAAAAATGCAGAGGCAATGATTAAGAAGGTGAAGATTTCAGTGCTAGACACATCCACTAATTCAAATATGTGTAACAATGTCTATCAAGGTCAGTTAGACATGATTGAGAAGGTAGAGAAAGAAATGGAAAAGTTAAGGTCTAGACAGACTCAATTGAGGAACACTCTTGCGCCCTCACTAGACATTCTTAGTCAAAACATAAAGGAGATTGATGCGACCATGATACCCTATGATGAAGGTCCAAGCATAGAATTGGAGAAGATGGAGAAGCTTCAATATGCATTATTCACCCATCTACAGATAGTCAATTCTCTGATAACCTTTTGGAAGAAGGAGATCCAAAAGCTCAAGATTGCATATCTAGATGTTTTCCCTCAATGAGTGTATGTAGATAAAGTTTTTTGATGCACCTTTTTCATTAATGTCAAAGGGGGATTTGTATAGAATATGGACTACATATATGTATAGGGAGATATAAGATTTTGTATAAACTGTATAGAAGACAAAGTTTCTTGTGTAAAGGATCAGTTAGAGACTTGGCCATATTCCTTTGTTGCCATCAATGACAAAGGAGGAGATTGTTGGAAAGTTGTCTATACTGAAGTATATGACTAGATATAGTGTTTTCATTATGGCAACAAAGTCATATAGTAGTTTGAAGTTAGCGCACCAAGTGTAAAGATCAGAAATCAGTTAAGTGTTGAAGACTAGATAGCATACAGAGTTCCTGAAGCTCAGAGCACCTGTGCCCATGCATACAGATGAATTATGGTATGCACCCTAGAAGTTAAGGTTGTTAGACTATATTCTTACTTATTCTAAGAGTGCATAAGTAGATATGCAAAGATGTGAAAGTTACAGTCAGTTGAAGTTGCATAGCCAGTGTGTGCCAGCAGAGAATAGAGCATAGAGCTTACAGTGACTATTTTGGTTTGCGATTGTAAATTAATGTTGTAGAGGCTATGCATCCATTGTATTTAGGTTGCCGACATATGTACATGTATAATTGTAAGAACGCTTAAGCCAATTCATTTGGAAGTGTTATTTGTAATTAGTTATAGGGCCAACCTAATTGTATAATTGGTATGAGTGCATAAATATAAGGTGTGCCCATTGTAATCAGTATGGAAGTCAAGCAAGTTGTAATAGAGTTGTGAGAAGAAGAGCAGAGGTATGTGAAGAGATAATATGATGTATTAGAGCTTTATAAGAGGTCAAAGCATTAGCACACCAAAGGAACAGATCTAACAAGCAGTGTCATAGCAACAGTTCACCAGTAGATATAGTGTGTATCTGATCTCAGAAGGTTGTATCCTTCATCATTTGAGCAGTGAGCTCTAGGATAGTGAGTCCACTCCCCTAACAGGGATCATTGTAAAAGACTCCTAATAGGGTTCAACCCTTAACAAGGTCTAATGTACTAAAAGCATTGTAAAGCTACTCCTAATAGGGTAAAGGATCTTCTAACAAGGATCACAAAACACTAGTGCAGAATATTAGTGGGTATCAAGTCCCACTGGGGTTTTTACCTATTTGGGTTTCCTAGTAACCATATTGGTGTCATGTGTTGATTTCATGTTTATGTGAATGTTTAATTCAGTACTTAAGCATTTATAATTCAGTATTCAGATTAAAGTGAAAAGTTAAAATATAGTGAACATTGATTCACCCCCCCTCTCAGTGTTCCCATTCCTAACAGCTACATATCAAAACCAAGAAGAAATATAAAAAAATTGACTTGTTCAATAAAGAATAGTCCCATCGGGCATGCCAAAACTATTATGCACCAAATTTGCACCCTATTAAACTCAAAAGTTAAATAACTTGGCATAACATGATAATCACTTCTGCATATGGGATATGCAAAACTTGAAGTGAAACCTCTGGATTCTAGGCCGGTTCCTATTGGATAATCAAATATTTAGCTCAAAACTAAAATAAGACTTAAGGGGTAAAGGGAAAAGGTAAACTAGAAATAAAATGAAATGCAGACTTCTATCCTACTAGGTGATGCACCAAACTTATATGAATCACAACCACAAATTATGACTAAGTGTCATTTCTCACTATCTTACTTGAGGGAAAGTACAATTTTTTCTAGAAAGACCTGCATAAATAGTTCACTGTAAGATTTTAAATGAACCTATTAAGGAGAAGAGATTTCTCACTTACCCATTTCAAAAGATAAAACAAAAACTACAACATGCAAAAAAACATACACTCCTGCAAATAGGTACTTATATGAGACAAGATTACATGGAATGACATAATTCACCAATCACCTTTATCAATCACCTATGGTGTACAAAAATATGTAAAAAGGAAAGAGGACTAAAAGAAATCAGATAATGCTTTCTCCAAAAGTTCAGTCACTATATATTATGTTTCAAAATTAGTTACAGACACATGCATAAAATACTTCAAGGAGAAAAATGTCACAAAGAATGCTTCTCTTGCATAATTATAACTACTTAAAATGAGTTGCAAAACTCAATAAGTAAAAAGCCATTCCAACCAACTGCAGTCAGATGCAAGGAATTAGGCCCAAAAATAGTACCTAAAACTCCACCAAAAGGCATGTGCTTGATGACAAAGTCAAACCATATCATCCCCAAGCATAAAAAATTCCAGAATTCTCTCCAGTCCCCCTAAAATGAGTCAAATAGCCCCTATATACCCTCTCCTTGTCTTCAAACTAATTCAAACATCCCCTATTCATAAGGTCTTCTCATAAATGTGAGCCTATATACTTGGTCAACTCATCAATGCCCCCTTTGAATTGTTCTTTAAAGCATATGCTTTTTATTTTTTTGCACTGGAAAATAATATTTACACAAGTGTTTTATAAGAACAACACTTTAGTAAATATCTTACAATCTATGATCATGCCAAAAATAAATAAGACAAAAAAAAATTATTTTCATATTTCATATTATTAAATTCATATAAATAAAATGATCAACAAATGAATCATCTATTAATATGATTTAACTATTTTAAAATATAAAACAAATCATAAAAATAAAAGAAAGAAAACCTTAAGTGTTAACTTTTAATACCTACCTCGCGGATATTACTACAAAGAGAAACACAAATATTAAGGAAAAATTCCTTACCTTTCTGACCCTTTTAGGCTTTCTGAAAACCTAATTTGTCTTCATTTTCCCACTTACACTTTACATTTCCTCTCTTCCCTTCTGGAGATTTCATTTGGCGACTAGGGTTTTCTGGACTCAAGTGCACAATCTGAAGGTCTTTGTAGCACTTCTCCAAGCATAGTATTACACTTTTTATTCTTTTGTAGGTATGAAAACTTCTCGCTTAAGTGATTTTTATTCTTGGTCATGTCTACCATTGCTTCTTGACATCCTTCTATGTATTTTTTAACTTTTTGACAAGTCATAATACATGCTCTGAAACTTGTTCCTTTTACAAAAAACAAATGAAAATGGAAATTCTTGATTCTTCATTTGAAGCTGCTCATGGTGTTTTGATGTACTTGGTCGTGAGCCTGAGGATTTTGTTATGTATTGTAGGTTTGGGTTATTCTTGAGCATTTTCCTTAGATACCCAAGTATTTTCCTGATAAAATATGGCATTTACAACATATGAGCTTCAAAACATGGAGGTTTTTCTCATTCCATAGCTGCATTCAAACTTTTCTCCTACAACTTTCCTTATGAAGGAAACTGTACTTTTAATCTCAAACCTTTTCTATTTATTATGAATGACATTGGATGGAATTGTTCTTTAGCATTAATTGGAACCTTTCCTCTTTGAAGATGCTAATATTTCTGCAACAACTGTCATAACATTACTCGCATCTATCTTTCCTTCATTTGTTATCATTTTTTCCTAAATTATTTGTGTGATAGGCATCTAGTTTACTCATTATACTTTTGGGTAACTGATGTAGGGTACTCCCCTTGATACCACAAACACATAATAGAAACAAAGAAACAACAACAATATGCAAGAACAAAAAATGGGCTTCTTATTATCTCCACAAATGTGGAATTACAAACTTTCAGAATTACAATATGCAAAGCCACATGGGCATTTCCCTTACAATATTTTGTAGGACAAAGCCTCAAATCAATACCCAGATCTACTACCCAGAACTCTCCCTGAACTACCTAAGACAACACCATAGACCTTTCTTATATAGGCAATTTCCACTGCTCGAGAAGGTTCCAGAAATTTAGCCCTTTAGGCCGACTAAACATAGAATTATTTATTTTTCACAATTATTACAATAGGGTCAGCTCAAAAGAAATTCAAAATATGATTTTAGGTAACCGAACTTCTGGAGGCCATAACTT
Organism: Chamaecyparis obtusa; assembly: GCA_027943335.1. Taxonomy (NCBI): domain Eukaryota; kingdom Viridiplantae; phylum Streptophyta; class Pinopsida; order Cupressales; family Cupressaceae; genus Chamaecyparis; species Chamaecyparis obtusa. Next base: position 2,961,483 of record BSBK01001755.1, on the reverse strand, counting down.
TTTAACCGTAGCTCTTTTTTCCTATTGTAACCACTTTTCAGAAACACCATGATGAGATCTACAGTGCTTGACATGTGCTAGTTCCAGTCAGTTGGGGGTCGATCACGATCCAAAGCCTCTAAGGCCTTCAAAATTGACCTAAAAGATTTCGTACCCAAAAACCTCAATAACTTCACCAATACTGATGATGTGGCAATGAAACTCAACTGGTAGGCTAAAATGACTAGGATGAACCTCCAATTGTGAAATTAGAACATTCTGAGATCATATGGCCAACTTACTAAAAATATTAAGTTTCCATAAATAGAAGCTCTACACAAGATAGCTCTTATTGAAAAGAAAACCATAAATATTTTTGGGTGATGCAAGATTGCTCTTACACCCAGGATGCTCCTGCATCAATAACTTATGTTAAGAACCTTTAATTCTTTTAACTGTATACTGGTGAAATTTAACTCTGAGCCCAAGAATCCATCTAGTACTCCTTCAATAGTCACTTTTTTTTATTTTAAAAATTGGCAACTTGATTTTTCCTTCAAAATTGGATCTTTTCCCTAGAGGCTCTAAATATTTCTAGAAACTTTTTGATGGACTTTGTTGCTGGTCTGAATAAGAAAATTTAGATGATTCTCTATTATGTTGATCTAGTTTCATCTTATAGCTATCCAAAACATTGAGAGATATAAATTCTATTTCAGAAATAAAATATTGAGTCATTTTAGAGGTATCTAATTTTGAATCAGGTAGCTCTGTTTTGCTTTGGACATCTTATTTTTAATCAAATCTTCTTGCATGCTTTTAATTGGGTTGAGAAGCCTTCAATAGTTTAGGATCCATTCATGGAAAGCCTTGTTTAGACCCATGAGAGATCAAACTATTTTGGTTTTACTCAAACAACCTCATTTTCTGTCTCCACATAAGATATCTAAGACAACCTAGTATCCCTTATTGGTGTAACTCATCATTTATCTTAAGATATAGTTGTACAAGTGTATAGTGGCCTTTATATTCCATTGGATCCCAAGCATCAATTTATATTTTCTCTCTAACTTTACCTTTATGTAGATACGCTTATAATAGATTAATATAATTGTGCACTAGAATATTTCCACTAGTTGATGCATGTTGCCTTGTATGTTACCATTTCTCTCCATTGTTGATTATTCATGAGCCCATTACATGATACTTGTTGAATGTAAGGTTTCAAATACAACTGCATTGTCTCTTAAACAATTATTTGTATGTAGTTATTTCTTTTATTCATCCTATCTTTCAAGGGCATACTAGGCTCAAACCCTTGTGGGAGCCCGATTACATCCAAATGTCTCTGACATACAAGATTGATGCAAAGAAACAAACTAGTTATAAATAAATCTGGGTTTGGGATTTGAAGCATGGATGCATGTGTAGGGTATAATAGTGAGGTAGAATCATTAATTTCTTAGATCAATCATATCTAACCGCTTCATGTTATCATTTTCAAGATCTGGCATTGGAAAGAGGGAATGTGGGAACAACAAGAAACAAAAAGCGCAAGTGATCAGGACAATCAGCACAACCACTAGTCATTCAAGAAATGACTGGACCTACCCTTCTTCTATGCCTTTTATGTCCTCACATATGTATTCTTGTTTTAAATTCAAAAATGTTGAATTTATCTTTAGCTAGTTTCACAACTTGTGTGAAGCAATCTTGCACTTTGATGAATAAATAGTTACATTTTCAGAAAATATTGTGAAATGTTTTCTATTCTATGTTCATTTACATCAAACATAATGATTTTGCATATTAGAATGCACCTTTTTCCTGAAATCATAATGGCTCTACCAAATTAAGCCTGAGAAAAAATTTTGGTAACAGGAACAACCAATATCTTACCCTAGCTAGTAGATTTTAGGTTTGTTAGACATTTTTTTCTTCTTACACTATTTACTACTCTTTTGCCTATATTACTATCATTTTAACTACATTTAGAGATAGAATGGATAATACCTATGGTCCAATGGGAAGAAGCATAAGAATAGGAATGAAGTTAACTAGAAGTGGTGCACAATAAGAAATAGTAAAGGAGGTTTTGGGTTAAAAAGCCTAAGGACTTGGGATCTAGCCCTATCTTCTAAATGGATTTTCAAGTCTATGTAGGGTGAGGAACCTTGGAAGACCCTTTTTAGGAATAACATCTCCAAAGAGGTTTCAAGAAAGGGACCCTCAGGGAAATTGATGCATTTATGTGATCTCCTAGTTGGTCTTTTCCCTATTAAGGTTACAAGATCTAATGTGTTTAAATTAATCTGGAAAGAATGGGAGAGTGTGAGACAATTAATTTCAAATAATAAGGTGATTTCAGGAGACAACACAATATGTGGGGAGAGATCATTGTAGTGGAACTTAAAGCATGGGGAAAAAAACTACCCTTACTTCGAGGCTTCTCTGCCAAGAATTGGGTATCCAAGGGCATTTGAAAAATAGAAGATATCATTTAGAATGGAATGTTGTTCAAGTGGTAGGAGATCTAGTGGAAGTTTAATAGTTCATAATCACAGTGGAGAACATATATAGTGTTGATGGAGGCATGTAAGGTGTTATCCCTTCCTAGGCAATGTGACTATGATGACACTAGGATGACCTTATACAAATGGCCTGATGGTTCACCCCTCTCCAACATCAAAGCTAAATTTATCTATGTCTTTCTCTCTAATGATGATGTGATTTTTTATGATATCAATTCATATTGGAATCTGAATCTTGAGATTTCTAGATGGAAAATAACCTTGGATAATTTTTGGACTAGATTGGTAGAACCTAAGAAAAAATCCTTTTTGTGGTGCCTCATCTTACATAGACTGCTAGTCAAAATGCCTAGTGGTGAACCCTGAATGTGTTCTTTTTCCAAACTACCTTAATCTATTCAGCATGTGTTTTTTGACAATAGTTTTTATAAAGAAGTGTGGGGTTTGTTTGGTCTTACCATCAATGAGGACATTACTTTGTTTGAGATTGTGTCTAGCTACATCAAGAGCCTTAAGAAACCTTGTAATCATTTTTGGTCTTTCCTTTCTATTGAGATACTGTGGCTGATTTGGAAATTTAGAAATGACAATATCTTTAGTGGAAGAAGTAGGCTTCTCACTAAGTCTCTACAAACTCATTTATCATACCATTTATGTGCAAGTGATTGTTACCATTTGTAGACCTTCTCTAGGACATGATAACTAGAGTTTTTAGGTGGGAAATATTCCATGGGTATACATGGGATAGAAGTACTACAAATCTCTCCCCATTCAAGATCACTTTACATAACTTCATGATAGAGGTGAATGCACAAAAAGAAAGAGAAAGAAAGGTTCAGAATGAATCATTAGAAATTACTCCAATTGTTGCAGTACCAATGGTTCCTATATTGGAAGTTATAGACCACCCATGCATGAAACATATCCAAGAGGATAGATTTATGAGATGGAAGGATGAGGAAGAAGTTCAGATTGCTTGGGTGGACAAAAAAGGAAATGATAAAATTTGAAGATATTGCTCCAACTTTGATTATTTTTTTAGGTTCCTACTGTATCTAGATGTCTAGTAATGCTCTCTTATATTTTGTACTATTTGGACATGTTTCTCATCATATAGTTGTGGTTCTCTATAGTCTATGACTGCACTATGAAACTCTATTTGATATATTTTATTAATAAGTAACATAGAAATATGACTTCCTTTAAAGTGGTTATGTAATTCTTCTGAATGTTTTTAATCTAGTATTTCCAATTTTTTCTACTTATAGTCACCAACTCATCAAATCATAACCTACATTTAATAAGATAAGGTCTCTATGATTTTTAGATTTATTCTTAGGAGGTTTGGAAAGCCTTTTATGCTTTGCAAAATAACAATAGAAGGTAAGGCCATTGGATTGAAAAACTACCCAAATTTTTTTAGGGCTTTTAGAACTTATAGTTGTTCTCTATGTTTTGAATTATGGGTCATTGGTACTTTTGATCCACATTGGAAGGAAATTGAGAAAATCCAAAAATGCTTAGTAATAAACAAGTTCAAAATTAAAAGTTAAGTCCCTTGTGATATCATGTTGTCCCTATTGAAACAATTGTCATGGTGAGGCTCATAAGATATTTAAAAAGGATTGAGAAAATGGAAGAGGGTAGATGGCCTAAGGTTTCTTCAATAACATTTTGTGCAAAAGAAAAAAGACCTAGATGTAACAAAACAACAATTAGTTTAGTAAATGGGGTATTTACTTAAATTCATATCTCATAAATAGTAAAGAGATAAAAGCTTTTGTTATAGATAAGTACCACAAGGATTCTTGGGATAACGGTCAAATGAGAAAGAAAGAGTATTATATTAAAGAGTTTAATCTCACTCATAATCATCATCAAAAAGCATACATAGGGGTCAATATCTCTTGGAGAGCCAAAATTTGTATTGCTCAATTAAGAAACAACTCTCATCAACTTTTTTTGTGAAACCGAGTGTTGGAAAAGACCAAAAGAAGCATAAGAAGAAAGATTGTATTTTTTGCACTTCTGAATAAGTGAAATAGAAAAATATTTCATTTTAGAGTGTGATGCCTTCAATGGTAGTAGGGACATGTTGTAATTTTCCAGCTAGGGAACCCATAAGGAATCAAGTCTTTTAACCTAAAATTACAACTAACAATTTTTTTTTAACATTCTAACATTTCATTGTTAACATCCATAAAGAAAATTCCTTAATGGTTCCCTTATTGATTTCATTTACCAATATAAAGCATTGCATTTCATTACTAATATAATTGAATTCCATTTCCTTTTCCTTTACTTTGCATTTTAGAATATAAGAGAAAGCTAGGAACATAATCTTTCATTTACAATTACATCTTCTACTTCCTATTTCATTTTCCATCCTTTTACCTACATGTTGAATAACTACCTTTTACAATTGCAATTAAACCTTTACATTTGAGACATTTATTTTATTCCAACATAGGATAGATAAAAGAATTAATACAAGATTACACTTTTCATTACAACTTTTGAATCTTCAAATAACATCCCTTGAAAAACCCCTAAAACTATCCCTCCCCAATTACATTGCTTTATTCTTTCAATTTCCAATGAATGATATAATTACTTGTAAAATTACATCAAATGGCTTGAAGGCTTACAAAGATATCTTTAGATCTTGCATTACAATATTACATGATACAAATTAATAAATCTTTAACACTACATGAAATTTGAAACACATCCAAGCCACGATCCAGGAACAGTACCTCAAAAGATATTTTCCACCCAACCATGTGAAACTAAGAAGTTCCACCCCTCGTGCTAGGAGATAAAACCAAGAAAATCATTATTAGGTTATCACTTGTTACCAAATCACCAATAGGATCATTTGAAAACCACTTTAGGTTCCAAAACCTATGGTGAGACACTCACCTAGGGTACCTAGTCCCCTACCCACACACACAAGCCAAGAAACCATAAAGTAATTCAAAAGGTTCAACTTGCAGGTCTAGGGAACCCTCATGTGCTCTCAGGCCTTCAGGACGAGTCCTAGCCTCATTATATGAACATAAGAATATGAAAAGTATTGAAACATCATAAATAACAAATTACAACACCAAAAAAGAAAGAGATGGGCATACATAAGTGATAAAAGTTGTAGCCCATCGATAGGAAACATGTTATAAAAGTCACAAGCCCAAAATCTGACCAAATTGAGCCCTTACGACCCTCTAAAATCCCAAACGGAAATCTATACTTTCCCATATAGAAATCCACACATGCCCATATGGTAATCCACCAATTCTCATATGGGTAACAGTACAAACTCATATGAGACTTCAAGAAAGCTCATACAACATTGTCTCAAAAACTCCCAAAAATTACCCGAAACTAAAATTTTTAGGTGTGCAGAGTGCCTAGGGAAGGTTCCCTGAGGTGTACCTAATTTAGGTACCTCGGTACCACTTCCAAAACACTTCCTCAACACACCATAAGGCATAGAAAAAAACCATATGATCAAAACTTACAAAATGAAAGTAAAATTTGCATAAGCATAGAAGGGAAACTAACTACATTTCTTCCCTAATCCATCCTAACCTTCCCTAAACCTTCCTAAAATACCCTAAACCATAAGTAAAAAATATAATACAAAAAAATATATAGTAATACAAACAATCATAAACTTCCAGGAAAGAAATTTGACGAAATAACACACATTACATCTTCCTGGATGCATCATTTCTAAACAACTGAATATAAACTACATTCTTCCTAAAACCATATTAATGAAAAAGTACTTATGAATACATTTCACACACACACACATTCCATATACAAGCATATAGGAAATGAGATACATTTTCCTGGATCCAGATCCTACCTGGAGTCCTGAGGAAAATTCCTTCTGGAGCTTTTGCACACCACAAAAACTTCCAAACTTTGAGAAATGGTGAGATGGTGGCCTCCCTGATAGAATTTCCTCCAGTAATCAATCTTTCCTCTTCCTTAGACAACTCCTGAGTGCCCTCATAGAATGGTGATTGAAAAGTAGAAAACCCCCAAAATAATGTATTTCTCTAAAACTCGTAAATTTCTCCCAATTCTTCTAATCCCATAAACTTCTCTCTCCTTAATAATTTATCATCCAAACTATATGGTTGGAGGAGTTTCTTTATGAGAAGAAACTTCTCCAAGTACTATAGTTGGTTGAGAGATAAATCAATCCATTCCTGTAACCACATATGAAAGCCTTTTAATTATTTTAATTAACTTATTCCCTAAATAAGGTCATAATAAGAAAAGGAAACACAAAAGCTCTCAAGTAATACACATAGCCCAATTGGAAACAAACTAGCCTAACTTCTAGGAGGCCTCGGGTTCAAATATCCTAGATAGATAGTTTTACCAAAAGAGATTCCTTTTTAATTTCTTTATTATTTTTGTTTAATAAACTTTATTTAAACATCAAAGAGGCCATTATACAAGAAAGTAAAACACATAAGTAATAATAGTTGTATATGCATGGGTATATATGTGTGCACCCACATATATGCATACATATATAACGTACATTCAATTATAATATATATATATATATATATATATATATATATATATATATATATATATTCATACTAGAGATCAATCCAATTTCAAAACATAAATCTCAAAACAACATCATAACACTGCACACAAATCCCCCAACTAGGGTAACCTCCTAACAAGAATCTAAGTCCACAGAAATTCCTTGAGAGTAACTTGGTAAAATATCCACACAACAATAGTTCAAGGATTTTGAATGCATGCTCAGACCTATGTAGCTAGGTGGATTCGATGCCTGGTACCTACATCTTGTAACACCAACTGACATGTATACTTATATATATGCACAAACAGTGACAAACAAGGAGGGAGAATGTGGCATTATGTGGATCTCCCATAGGAGTAACTACGACTACCTCTCCTCATCCTACACTCACATCAAATAGTGTAACCATCAAAACATAGTGGGATTAGTATGGTTAGATCCATCATAAACATAAATATATAAATCAAGTATGAATCATTTTACAAATAGTATTTTCTTACACATGTATACATCATTTTATGTCAAATCATTTATTATCTCCATAATTAATTCTATTAACTAAATATATATATATATGCTCAAAAGTCCCATCATAAAATGAAATAGTCCAAACATATAATCCAAAGTAACAAATTAATAATCATGTTAGTACAAATGTGAAGGTACTAGGGTGGGAATTACATCCTCTCCCCCTAGGATTAGGCTTACTCCTGGAAGCCTACAAACAAGTATGGATATGTAGATATGATTTTGCTAGCATCCTCCCAAGTGGTAGAGGTCTCATCACCGGGGTCCCATAGGACCATTACCTACTTTATGTTGCAACCCCTAAGGGTCAAGGTTCGCTACTGGAGTATACGCATTGGCTCCAAAGCTAGTTGTCCATCCTCTACTTATAAAGTGTCACAATCCAAAACATGAGTCAAATACATAATATACTCTCTAAGAATGGATACATGAAACACATCATGCACATGTGTGAGGTTGGGTGGTAGGGAAACTCGGTAAGCAACTGGTCCTATCCTCTCAAGGATCTCAAATAGACCCACAAATCTAGGTGCCAACTTAGAACCTTTTCCATAATGGATAGGGCTCTTATGTGGGTGGACTCTCAAAAATACCTTATCACCAATGGAAAAATTCCTATCGATCCTGTGAGCATCGGCATACTTATTTTGTCTATCCTGAACTATCACAAGATGCTCTCTAATTTTCTAAACCTGCTACTCCATATCATGTAACATCTCAAGGCCAAGCATTACTCTATCCTCTAAGTGATCCCAACTCAATGGGGTACGACAAGGATGACCATAAAGAGCTTGAAATGGTAACATTCCAATAGAACTATGATAACCATTTTTGTATGCAAACTCCACTAGGTACAAATAATCTTCCCAATGGGTCTATCTATCCATCACATACATTATAATCATGTCCTCAAGAACTTGATTAACTCACTTTGTCTGAAAATCAGTCTCTAGATGATATGTCAAACTGAAATTCAGTTGAGTCCCTAAGGCGTGTTGCAATTAAGTCCATAACTCTGAAGAAAACACTAGATCTCTATCAGAGATAACCTTTCTAGGAACACCGTGCAACCTAACTATATCCTTCATGAAGACTCTAGCTACTGAGGTGGTAGTATAGGATGATTGTATAGGAGAAAAATGTGCTACATTATTTAACTTATCCACCATGACCATGATAGCATCATGTCTCTAATAAGTGACTTGGAGGCCCACAATAAAATCCATAGATATCATATCCCATTTCCATTCGGGGATGAAATGTGGTTGAAGGAGGCCTACTGGGTGATGATGTTCGACCTTGACCCTCTAACATTCCAGACACCTAGCCACAAAATATGTTATATCCCTATTGATACCCGACCAAAAGTATAACTAATGTAGATCTTAATACATCTTCTTAGCTCCTAAATGAGCTGAATAAGGAGCATGATGTGCTTTCACTATGATAAATTTTCAAAGATCATGTGAAATTGGTACATATATTTGGCCTTGATATCTCAATAATCCATCTGATTCTAAGGAATATCCTAATAACCTTCCTTCCAAGGCCCTTCCTAACTCAATATTAGCATTAACTTCTTGATACAAAGTACTTGAAGGAAGTGCCTACAAAATCTGACTTCTCAAATCAGTAGAAAGGGAGAGCATGGAAAAATCATGTCTCCTACTCAAAGCATCTACTACCATATTCTCTTTACCTTGGATATATCTGACCTCAGAATCATATTCACAAAGGAACTCCATCTACTAGTGTTGCCTAGCATTGAGATTAGGTTGTGTAAATATATATTGAAGGCTTCGATGATTAGTGTGTAATTCAAACTAATGCCCCAATAAGAAGTGTCTCCAACAATTCAAGGCATGAACTATAGCTGCTAATTCAAAATCATGCGTAGGATAGTTAAGCTCATTGTCCTTAAGCTTTCTAGACTCATAAGAAATAACTCTACCTTCTTGCATCAAGACTTCCCCTATGCCTTACAGGGAGGCATTAGTGCAAACCACAAAATTTTCAGTGGGGTCAAGTATGGCCAAAATTGGGGCACTGGTCAGTTTTTCCTTAAGGATATGAAAAGATTTTGAACATTTCTCAGTCCAAATGAAATTCTTCCCTTTCCTTTGCAAGGAAGTGATGGGATGAGCTAATATGGATAATCCTTGGATGAAGCATCTATAGTATCTGACTAAACCCATGAAACTATGAACCTCTGAGACATTGGTGGGTGTTGTCCATTCAACTATAGCTTGTATCTTTGTGGGATCAATTGCAATACCTTCTCCTAATATAACATGACCAAGATACTTAACTTATGTTTGGAAGAATTCACACTTCTCTAAGTTTGCAAACAATTAATTCTTGCAAAGGCTTTGTAACACTTGTCGAATATGTTTCTCATCTTCTTCCACTGATTTAGAATACACCAAAATGTCATCCAGAAAAATTAAGAAAAATTTATCCAAGAAGGTCTTGAATACCCCATTCATAAGACTCATAAATATTGAAGGTACATTTGTGAGACCGAAAGGTACTATGGTAAATTCATAATGGCCATACCAAGTATGAAAATTTATTTGGTGAATGTCATCTTTGTAAATCCTTAACTGATGATAACCTGACTTTAGATCAATCTTGGAAAATAGTTTGGCTCCTTTCATTTCATCAAACAGATCATCAATTATCGACAAAGGATACCTATTCATAATGGTTACTTTTTTGAGTTCATGATAGTCAATGCACAACCTAAGTGAGCCATCCCTCTTCTTTACAAAGATAATCGAAGCTCCCCAAAGTGACACACTTAGTCTAATGAAGCCTTTTTCCAAGAGTTCTTCTATTTGCACTTTACACTCACTTAAATCTTGATTGGTCATGTGATAAGGATATTTTGAGATGGTTTTAGCACCTAGCACCAACTCTATGCGGAAATCAATGTCTCTTTTGGGAGGCATTCTAGGTATCTCAGTTGAATAGAAATCCGCAAATTCTTGAAGTAAAGGGTGCTCAAGTGTTATTTCTCTATCTTCCTTGTTCACCAAGTCATTAACATAGAATGGAAGAAGTTAACATCCATTTCTCATGCATTTCTTAAGTTGCATTGGTAATATCATCCGAAGTGATATAGGTCGTTGGATTCCCACAATAGTTTTGGGCTTCCCCAAATCATCTATGCAATGAATGAGTTTCTTTCTACAATCTATCATGGCTTCATGAGATGCTTACCAATCCATTCCTAGGATAAATTCATATGATCCAAGAGGAATTAATCAAAGATCAAAATTGGTAGAAAAAGGTCCTAATCCCAAGTTGCAATTTTGAACACACAAATCTGTGGCCCTGAGGCTAGCTCTACCTTCCACTTAACTCCTTGACCTACGACTGCTAGCCCACACTTTTCTATTAAAGAAGGGGATGTGAAGGAGTCAGTTGCTCCTAAGTCAAAGAGGATATAAATAGGTTTACCCTTCAACGAACCTAAATTCTCTATGACTATGTTCTAGTGATCATCTTGTCTATGCTCTACTATGGCAAATACCCTGTGAGACTGACCATCATCTTCCATAGTTGGTTTTGAAGCTATATGATTCTGATTGGTGAAATTAGTTCACTAAGGACAACAAACTGAAATGTGTCCTTTTTGTCCACAAGAGTAACACCCAGTATTCCTTCTAAAGTTCTTTGCAAGAGGTGCACTAGATTATTGATAACCTCCTTTATTGACATTCTAAAAATTTTGGGATGGTGGAGGAGGAAACCTTTGTTGATCCTGATAACTACTACAGTTTTGGGGTTTTTGAAACTTCCCATTACATCAATTGTTATTCTGGAATGTATTCTTATATAATTTTTGTCCTCCTTTAAAAGATGATTGTTGGTTCTTGGAATTTCCTTTGTCAAAGTTTCCCTTAGATCCTGACCCAATGTTGAATGTTTAGCCACTGAAATAGCCACCTTTCCTTTAACCTTTCTATCAACTAGGAATTCCTTAGCGATGGTATTCCAAATATTTTGGGGTTCTAAGATTGCTGCATGTCCTGATAGATGGTCATTAAAACCTTTGATGAAATTTTTTACAAGAATTGGGCCATCATATTTATAACCCAAGAAAGCCTTAAGCTCATATAATTTCCTTTCATATTCTACCACCGTCATGTTTTCTTGTCTAAGGTGGTGAAACTCTTCTTTCTTTCCCTCTCTCCACTGATCGGACATGAATCGATCCTTAAAGCTCTCTAGGAATAATTCCCATGAAATAGTGTTAATGGTGACTTGAAGTTTGTCCTCTTCTATGCACCACTAGGTAGATGCAAATTTCCTCATATTCATAATGGCACATCTATCCTTGACATTAATGCTAAAGGGGTGCATAGAGAAACATCTCTCAATGTCAAACAACCAAGTTTTCCTTGTAGACCCCCTTTGTTGCCATAGAAAAGGGATTCCTTGACCTTGATAAAGTCCCTCATGTGAGAGGTATCCCTGTCCTTGCATTATGGCATAGCTTGCCTCCTCCTAGGGCTTATATCCCTTTCCCTATCTTAGTGATGAGATTGGTTTCCTTCTTCTAAGTTAACTCTATTTTTGAGGTTGTCAAGTCTATGCAGAAGTTGTTTCATAAGTTGTCTCAATTGGGCTCCTTCTGAGTCATTACTTTGACTCTCATTCCTATGGTTGTTTTGATTTCATTCTCCCTCATATTCCCCATGGGAACTCTCTAGGTGAGATCTCGAGGAAGATTTTTGAACTCTATCCTTAGCTCTTCTGTAGGTGATGGGAGGAATCCTGGAAGAGTGGTGCAACATAATTTTTAGGTAACTAATTTTAAATGAGAATTCAATGTGTTGAAGAGGTTAAGTTTTAAACATAAATAGACCCTAAGCTCCTAGTGTAGCAACCAGTTCTCTAATACCAAATGTAATGTCCCCGCTAGGGAACCCATAAGGAATCAGGTCTTTTAACCTAAAATTACAACTAACAATTTTTTTTTTAACATTCTAAAATTTCATTGTTAACATCCATAAAGAACAATCCTTAAAGTTTCCATTATTGAATTTCATTACTAATCTAATTGAATTCCATTTCCTTTTCCTTTACTTTGCATTTTATAATATAAGAGAAAGGTAGGAACATAATCTTTCATTTACAATTACATCTTCTACTTCCTATTTCATTTTCCATCCTTTTACCTACATATTTAATAACTACCTTTTACAATTGTAATTAAACCTTTACATTTGAGACATTGTATTTATTCCAACATAGGAGAGATAAAATAATTAATACAAGATTACACTTTTCATTACAACTTTTGAATCTTCAAATAACATCCCTTGAAAAACCCCTAAAATTATCCCTCCTTGATTACATTGCTTTATTCTTTCAATTTCCAATGAAAGATACAATTACATGTAAAATTACATCAAATGGCCTGAAGGCTTACAAAGAGATCTAATTTAAATCTTGCATTACAATATTACATGATTAAAATTAAGATATCTTTAACACTACATGAAATCTAAAACACATCCAAGCCATGATCCACGAATAGTACCTCGAAAGATATTTTCCACCCAACCATGTGAAACTAAGAAGTTCCACCCCCCGTACTAGGAGATAGAACCAATAAAATCACAAGGCCTAAAGAAACCTAAGGATTTACAATACAATAACTTGAAAGAAAAAGAAAAGACATAACAAGATATCATCATACTATACACATAGGTTAGGTTTCTAACACACCATCTAGGTGAGTGTCATCACATATCCTGCATATTGGGATCCTTCCAAGCAACCATGTAACCCTGGTCCCTCCTTTATGAATATGGATCCATCCTGGCAGTTACCTATGGTCCTGGTACTCCAATAGGTCTATGTGGCCTTACATTTATGTGTCTTTCATTATCTTTTGAAATCCCCTTTTCCAAAGTTTATTATTAGGTTATCACTTGTTACCAACTCACCCATAGGATCATCTAGAGACCACTTTAGGTTACAACACCTATGGTAAGACACTCACCTAGGGTACCTATTTTCCTACCCACGCACACAAGCCAAGAATTTATAAAGTACTTCAAAGGGTTCAACTTGCAGGACTAGGGAACCCTCTTGTGCTCTCAGGCCCTTAGGATGAGTCCTAGCCTCATTATATGAACATAAGGATATGCCAAGTACTGAAACATCATAAATAACACATTAAAACACCAAAAAAGCAAGAGATGGGCATACATAAGTGATAAAAGTTACATTCCATGCATAGGAAACAAGTTATAGAAGTCACAAGCCCAAAATCTGACCAAATTGAGCCCTTAGGACCCTCTAAAACCCCAAACTGAAATCTATACTTTCCCATATGACAATCCACCAATTCTCATATGGGTAATAGTACAAACTCGTATGAGACTCTAGGAAAGCACATACAACACTATCTCAAAAACTCCCAGAAATTGCCCGAAACTGAAAGTTTTAGGTGTGGAGAGTGTCTGGTGATGTAGGAGCACCCTTAAGAGACCATTTGGTTGTCCTATTTTTATGGGAGAAGACCCTCTTGAAGGTAATTTTAATTAGATAAGTTCATGTTGACCAAGAGTGGTGTGGTGTGAGCTTAGATTAGTGTTTCTTCTAGGCTAAAAGCTCAATTTGTCTTCATTAAAGCCCTGTACTTGTGGATGTCAGTAACTGATCAAATGTTTTTATTAGTGTTTTTAGGGTCCTAGATGCCCTAGGAATTATAACTAAGGTTAGATAGGCTTGGATGGAGTTAAAACACCTTAATGGTGAAGAAGATGTAAAAGATGTAAAATGCTTCTTGTGCAACATTTGCAACTTTTCAAAGTTGTTATGATAAAAAGCCTAACTTTAAGGGTTTTGGCCTTAGTAGGGTTTAGAGATGCCTAATAGACCTAAACACACAAGATAGGGATATATTGTTGGAAAAACCCTAATTTAGGGTTGGTGATCACATTGTGTATGGACTGACATTCTGTAACAACAAGTGTTTACTTTGAGTAGAGAAAAACTTGAGTATCAGAGCTATCTTTAAGATTTGCATGGATTAGATTATCATATGTAGCTATTGGAATCCATTACTTAGCATGTTTTAGAGTGTTTCCAACTCTTAGTTAGCTTAATAGTTTAGGTTTTACTATATTTCTTAAATTTCTTTTGTTTTCACAGTTCTATGTCCAGTTTTAATAATGTGTAAAAGATGTGAGCCTAGTTCCATTTCCCACTGTAGTTCTTGTATGGCCTTTTGGGAATGGAGACTAGGGTTAATGATCTTCATGATGCTTCAAGTCTGGGCTCTGAAGATGCATGCAATGATTTTTAAGGTCTTTCCCTAGGCGAGCTAAGTGTAAATCCCAGCTAGGAAAACCAAGAGTTTGTTTAGAAATATTGCAGGAGGGATTGTGTCAAGATCCAAGAAGGCCTTGAATGTGTTGTTTAGTGATCTTTAGGTACTCTATGAATAGGAGAAGTTCCCAAGGAATCATCTTGCCAAGTTTTGAAGCTAAAGATTAGAGATAGGTCTAAAACCTAGAAGAAGGCCCTAATTCTGAAATAGGGTGTACAGGCAGTGTCAAGACCCCATACCAAGAAAATCTTGGAGGTCTTAAGACATACATGTGAACTTCCAACAAAAACTTGTGGGTTCTTTAAGAAGATTTAGTAGTGAAAGGAGAATCCTAGATTTTAGCAGGCCTAATTGGGGCAAAAAGGCTATAAGGCCTAAATCTCAGGAATCTAGGGAGCGATGGGAAAATGGGTAGACTTGGCAAGTAGAGACTCAAACTAGGAGTCAAAATTGGAGTTGAAAGAAGCCCTTAGCCTCCTAAAATTCAAACCATAGGTTAGGGCTTGTGAGTTATGGAATGGTAGAGTTCTCTTTGAAGGCAAAGAGTGGAAACCAAAGAAGATAGGAAGACTCTTGATAGTGGGAAGGAATTGATTCCTTCCAGGTGTTTGAGGGTGGATTGAGGAAGCCCTAAGAGGTCCTAAGTGTGACCTAAGAATAGTTCAAGAAAACCCAAGGTGATTCTAGGAGTCTCTCCCTATCACCTGGGGAAGGTGCTCTAAGGTCTACCTAATTTAGGTACCTTAGTACCACTTCCTTAACACACCATAAGGCATAGAACAAAACCATATGATCAAAACTTACAAAATGATAGTAAAATCTGCATAAGCATAGTACTAAAACTGACTCCATTTCTTCCCTAATCCATCCTAAACTTCCCTAAACCTTCCTAAACTTCCCTAAACCATAATTAAACAATAGAATACACCAAAATACAATAATGAAAACAATCCTAAACTTCCATGAAAGAAATTTGACAAAACAACACATATTACATCTTCTTGGATGCATCATTTCTAAACAACTGAATATAAACTACATTCTTCCTAAAACCATATTAATGAAAAATTACTTATGAATACATTTCACACACACATTCCATATACAAGCATACAGGAAATGAGATACATTTTCCTGGATCCAGACCCTACCTAGAGTCCTGCAGAGAATTCCTTTCGGAGCTTGTGCACACCACAACAACTTCCAAACTTTGAGAACTAGTGATATGGTGGCCTCTCAGATAGACTTTCCTCTAGAAATCAATATTTCCTCTTCCTCAGAAAACTCTTGAGTGCCCTCAGAGAATGGTGATTGAAAAGCAGAAAACCCCCAAAATAATGTATTTTTCTGAAACTCCTAAATTTCTCCCAATTCTTCTAATCCCCCAAACTTCTCTCTCCATAATAATTTATCCTCCAAACTATATGGTTGGAGGATTTTCTTTACAGGAAGCAACTTCTCCAACTACTATATTTGGTTGAGAGATAAATTAATCCATTCACCTAACCACATATTAAAGCCTTTAAATTATTTTATTTAACTTATTCCCTAAATAAGGTTATAATAAACAAAGGAAATACAAAAGCTATCAAGTAATACACATAGCCCAATTGGAAACAAACTAGCCTAACTTCTAGGAGGTCTCAGGTTCAAATCTCCTAGATAACTAGTTTTACCAAAAGAGCTTCCTCTTTACTTTCTTTATTATTTTTATTTAATAAAATTTATTTAAACATCAAAGAGGCCATTATACAAGAAAGTAAAACACATAAGTAATAATATTTATATATGCATGGGTATATGTGTGTGCACCCACATATATGCATACATATATAATATACATTCAATTATAATATAGATATAAAATAAATATAAATATATATATTCATACTAGAGATCAATCCAACTTCAAAACATAAATCTCAAGACAACATCATAACACTACACACAAATCCCCCAACTAGGGTAACCTCCTAATAGGAATCTAAGTCCATAGAAATTCTTTGAGAGTAACTTGGTAAAATCTCCACACAACAACAGTTTAAGGATTTTGAAGTCACGCTCAGACCTATGTAGCCAAGTAGAGTCGATGCCTAGTACCTACATCCTATAACACCAATCGACATGTGTGTGTGTGTATATATATATATATATATATACACTAGGCTATCTGAATCTCTTTTGAAAGGTTAAGAGAAGAAAATATTAGGTTTTAATCTAACATTATATCAATTCAAAAATAAAAAAATATCTAAGCAAAGCCACCTCAGATAGAGCTTAAACAGGTGAACCCAAGCACTGTTTGATTTGCTCTTGCTTAGGGGATGTGGGTGTGCTCTCTAAGCACTTGGAGCATATTCTAATGCATACTAAGATGATTTGAGACTCATGAAAACCCCAAAAAGTGGCACAATATTGGGTAGAACACCCAAAATTGCCCCTAAGGCCTCAAGAACTCAAGAATGCTTTAATGGAGATTAAGCTACATGATGTTTATGCTAAGATTGATTTTAGATCAAATGAGATGTGGTATGATGCTATATGCTATGCAAAACAATGAAAGAAACTATGTTAATCCATTATTGCTAAGCTATGATGTACTAGAAAGCTTGAAGAAAATAATGAAATCTAACAATTAGGATTGATTATGCTAAAGCTAGAAGTAAAAGAGCATGATAACAATCCATGAGAATGAAAGACTAAGCTAATAAATTGCTCTTGGAAGAGGGAGTATTTATAGGATTTCCTAAGGGCTTGGGTTAGGAAGAAAGGTTAGAGTTTGGGGTAAGGTTAGGGTCTTGAGTCAAGGGGATAAGGATGAAGACTTTCTAGAAGAGTCTAGGCTTTGGATGAGGGTAAAGACTTTCTAGAAAAGTCTAGGCTTTCTAAGGATAAACATGGAATTTAGGAAATAAATAAAGTTTTATTTATCTCAAAGACTTTAATGAGTTTGAGGCTCATTAGGGGAAGGGTTTGACTAGGAGTCAAAGGAGACCTAGATTAGCTTAGGGAAAGTAGGTAATTTTCCCTAAATGGGTTTAGAGAAGGATTAGGAAAGTTCTAGAAGAGTCTAGAGTTTTCCTAGGGCAAATTAGGAATTGAGGATTAATATTTAATCTTAATTAAATATTCTTGAGTTGGGATTAGGGTTAGGAAATGATGGGATTAGCCTTTAATCAAAATTAAAGAAGGATTAGAAGATTCTGGAAGAGGTTAGTGGTCTTTAGAAAATCGGCCAAGTTTTGGGCAAAAAATAAATTAATTATTTATTTTGAGATTTTTTGGTCAATTTATTAATTAAATAATTAATAAATAAGGAGATACTATTTAAATAAGATTTAAACATTTTTGGGAGAGATTCCTTAATTAAATATTTTTAATTAAGATAAAGGGATTTAATGACATAAAAATAAATTAATTAATTAATAAATGATGATGTCATCAGAGATTTTTCAAAAAATAAAAATACTTTATTTTCTAAAGAATTTTTAGGTGTCTACATTTTGTCCCTCTTTGATGCGATGCCGCAAGTGGCATGGCGTCAAAGATAAGAAAATAAGATGCCCAAGGCTAGAATTTAAAGGAATGATGGGTTGTGCCCCCTCGAGAAAATAATGCAAGGAGTAAACGTTGTAGAATTTTCTCGAAAGGAAACAGAGAAGGAAGGACTGAGGAAGTAGGGGAGATAAATAACCAAGCTTCCAAGAGAAAAGATGGGTGAATGCAAGATGAGATGGAATGCAAAATGCAGGATGCAACTACATGAGAGATGAAAGATGCAAGATTAATCTATATGATACAAGATGCAGGGGATTTGGGGAAGCTCCAAGTGCAAATGTGGAGAGCACAACCTAGTTTGATATAGCAATGCTAGAGACCTGCCAAGGATACTGGGATCACAAGGCCTTGTCACCAGTGTTGCATAGGACTGATGCTAAAAAGACATGCAGGGTTTCCCCAACATCACACATGAAACCCAAAGGAGAGATGGTGGAAACGATGCTGAAGAAACCACAAACACATGACTGACTCATAGGTAGAAGTAAAAGATCAAAAGACCTTGCCCCAGAGTGTCCTCATTCATTGTACACCATGATATAAAGGATCATGGTGACTTTGAGTAGAGAACAACGAGAAGCTGTAAAAGATTAACAAGACCCAAAGGACAAAAATCCAAGGTCAAAATGATAACTCCAAAAGACAACCTTTGCCAAGGAGAGAGATTTGATTTGATTGATGGTGGGAAGATTGATCTGAATGTGTGGAAGGATACATCGACATGGACCTAGTGTGCTTGGTGGAAGATTAGGTCAGACAGGAAGGATACAACTGAGGGGACCCGTGATTAGGCTTAGGTCAGACAAAATAGAAGCATACATCTATGCGGACCCGATGCTAATGGGGGGAATGTTGTCCTGCTGATTGGCAAATGATGCGGTTCAAAGGTAGTCAGGATGATCAAGGATAGTCGACAATTGATGTTGCTGAAGTACAAGGCTGGGTAGGACAAGATTTCTAATCAAATGCTACTGCAAGATTGACAAGGATATGTACAACAAGACATGAGGATATTTACAATGGCTATGTATAGAAGCTGAGGATTAAGATGTACAAAGAACCTGGGGATGAAGCTGAAACTCCAAAGATATGCAAGATGATGCCCCAGTTGGGCTAGAAAGCCAAGATGGACTGACAGAAGATGTGTCCTGAAATGACACAGATTTGGGAAGGACATATCCCAATGATGATGATTGGATTGAGATCAAGGCTTGCTACAAGACTAAGGATGTGATTTGATCGGTTGACTTGATCTTGGATGTTGGATAGCTAGAGGATGTGGAGAGGATTGGAAGATTGCTAGAAGATTGCTAGGAATGTTTGGATAGAGATGAATGGCATTGGATTGCAATGAGGTTAGCCTATAGCTAGATACCAATGACAAGGGAAGATACCGGGTGATGGAAAGATGGAGGAAATGCTTAGGATGAGTGATGCAGGAGCATCCTGGGTGTAAGAGCAATCTTGCATCACCCAAAAATATTTCTATTTTTATATTCAATAAGGGCTATTTTGTGCAGAGCTGCTATTTATGGAAAGTTACTATTTTTGGTAATTTTCGTATGTGCTCAGAATGATCTGATTTCTTTCTTGGAGGTTCATGTTGGTCATATAAGTCTGCCAGTAAAGTTTCATTGCCAGATCAAGTGTATATTGGAAGATATTGAAGATTTTCGGTATTGGCAGCAGGGTACAGAAACTTTGAACTCAGTATTGAAGGCTTTAGAGGCCCCAGATGAGGTCAAAAATTTGGGTGACGGGCGCTTGCGTGGGTCAAGCCTGTAGAGCACTTCGTGGCATTTTCAAAATGGGGTTATAATAGCCGATCGGGTCAACTGGTGATGACTTATGGTCTTCAGAAGTTGGGCCACCTGAAATGGCGGAAAATAATTTTCTTCAAAATTTATGTTCGGGTTTCAAAGGTTCTCTTGAGCCGACTATGATGTAATAAAATATAAAATAAAATAATTCTAAGTTTGGTCGGCCTTATTGGCTAAAATTCTGGAACCTTCCCAGGCGGTGGAAAGTTGCCTATATAAGGAAGGCTGTATTATTGTCTTAGGTAGTTCAGAATAGTTCTGGGTAGTAGATCTGGGTAATAGTTCGAGGCTTTGTCCTACAGAATATTGTAAGGGAATGCCCATGTGGCTTTGCATATTATAATTCTGGAAGTTTGTAATTCCACATTTGTGGAGATAATAAGAAGCCAATTTTTTGTTCTTGCATATTGTTGTTGTTTCTCTATATCTGTTATGTGTTTGTGGTATTAAGGGGACCACCCTTCATCAAGTGGTATCAGAGAAAGTTTTCTTGAGTGTGTAAACAGATCGCCGACTGTGAGGCAGTTTGCACCAGGACTGTGGTTAGGATTTCAACGTGCATCGCGAAAATGCCTCCACGAAGAGAACGTGGCGGAAGAGCTGGTGCTGTGACACCTGAGGTTAGAGAGCTGCAGAGACAAGTGTGAGCATTGCAAGAAGAGATTCACAGAGGAATGAATCTTAATGTCAGAGATGAAAGCGGGGATGAAGCCGAAGAAGAATATCAAGAAGGAGAAGTTGAAATTGTGAACCAGGAGGAAGAAAGACTTTTTTGGGCGATTTCCAAGATTGGGAAAAGACCTAAGATTGAGGTTCCTACATTTTTTGGAAATCTTAACCCAGAGGAATTGATCGACTGGATCAATGAATGTGAGGAATATTTTGAGTATGAAGATGTTGAGGATCCTGATAGGGTCAAATTTGCGAAGGCCAGACTGAAAGGTCATGCGAAGATCTGGTGGCAAGAAATTCAATTGGAGCGAAATAGAAGAGGAAAAGATAAAATCACAAGATGGGATCGGATGGTGGATAAATTGAAGTGACAGTTCATTCCTGTTGATTATGAGCTTGATCTACTAAAGAAAATGCAAAGTTTGAAGCAAGCAAGAAGATCTGTTCAGGAGTAGACAGAGGAGTTCTATCGACTCCTCATCAGAACAGGCCATGCAGAA
The DNA here is from genome assembly GCA_027943335.1 of Chamaecyparis obtusa. Classification (NCBI taxonomy): domain Eukaryota; kingdom Viridiplantae; phylum Streptophyta; class Pinopsida; order Cupressales; family Cupressaceae; genus Chamaecyparis; species Chamaecyparis obtusa. The sequence continues at coordinate 2,939,965 of BSBK01001755.1, read as the reverse complement.
GCTGATAAGGAGAAAGTTTCCCGATACCTTAATGGGTTAAGGCCAAGCATTCAGGAGGAGTTGAATCTGGTTCGAATGAGCAGTATTGAGGAGGCATACCAATTTGCCCTAAAAGTAGAGGAAAAGCTGAACAAGAAGTTTGAGAACAGACAAAATGGAAGAGGTTGTGGTGGATGATCTTGTGGATGGTCATATGGTAGCCGAAATGAAGATCTGAAAAAGAAGGATGAGGCTAGTAGCAGTCAGAATCAGCGTGGAAATAATTCCAATCGCTTCCAGGATTAGAATAATAGAGATCAGAGAGGAAGAGGAAGAGGACAAGGATCTGGAAGAGGAGGCTTCCGTGGAACATGTTTTCACTGTGGAGAAGAAGGTCATAGGGCATTTGAATGTCCTCAGCGCCAAGGCAGAATAGATAGAAGAAATGAAGGCCAAGCCAGAGTTGCACATGTAGATGAAGATGCCTGATCATCAAATTCTGAAGATGCTGAAAGAGGAGACACGTTGATTAACAGAAGAGTCCTGTTGAGTGGTGAGAATGAACCTGAGCAAAGGAGGAGCCTGTTTCGCACCAGGTGCAAGTGTGAAGGTAAATGTTGTGATGTGATCATTGATAGTGGAAGCACTGACAATTTGGTGTCAGAAGAGATGGTGACAAAGTTGAAGCTCAAGAGACAGAAACACCCACATCCATATCGGATTGCCTGGGTACAGGATGACCACAAGGTCATGGTCAATGAACAAAGCCTGGTGAATTTCAAGATTGGTGGATACCAAGATGAGGTATTGTGTGATATCATATCTATGGATACATGTCATATGTTGTTGGGTAGACCATGGCAGTTTGACAAATGTGCTATACATGATGGTCGTGCGAATACCTATTCCCTGACAAAGGATGGAGTGTGGCATAAGCTAAAACTATTGAAGGAGACTGAAGAAAAGGTATGTGGTAATGCAAGGATAACTTTTGTTGATGGAAGAAATTTCCTAGATGGTATGAGGCATGAGCATGTATGTTTTTCTTTAATTCCAAAAGCTGGTAAAGAGAAAGTAGAAGATGTTCCTGTAGAAGTTGCAAATTTGTTGAATGAGTTTCAAGATATTGTATCCGATAACCCGCCTAATGGATTACCACCGGTCAGGAAGATCAGTCATCAGATGGACTTGATCCCAGGAGCGAGTTTGCCGAATAAGGCAGCACACAGAATGACACCTGCAGAAAGTGAGGAGTTGAACAGACAAGTACATGAACTGTTACAGAAAGGATTAATCTGTGAGAGTCTGAGTCCCTGTGCTGTACCAGCAGTATTAGCACCAAAGAAGAATGGAGAATGGAGGATGTGTACAGATTCTAGAGCAATAAACAAGATCACAATCAAGTATAGGTTTCCATTGCCACGAATGGATGATATTATGGACTGTTTGAGTGGAGCTTTGTATTTCTCAAAGATAGATCTGAAGAGTGGATATCACCAGATTCGGATCAGAGAAGGAGATGAATGGAAGACTGCCTTCAAGACAAAGGAAGGACTGTATGAGTGGTTAGTCATGCCTTTTGGGCTAACCAATGCACCGAGCACTTTCATGCGGCTCATGAACGAGGTTCTGAAAGAATTTCTGGGTAAGTTTGTCATTTTTTACCTAGATGATATTTTGATCTTTAGTAAGACATTGGATGAGCATATGATGCATATTCGTATGGTATTTGAGAAGTTGAGAGAAGAGAAATTATTGATTAATTTGAAGAAGTGCAGTTTTGTGAAGAAAGAGTTACTGTATTTGGGATTTGTAGTTTCAGCAGAAGGTCTAAAAATGGACCCAGAGAAGGTACAGGCTATCCTTGAATGGCCTACTCCAAGGAGTGCTACTGATGTAAGATCTTTTCATGGTCTAGCTAGCTTTTACAGAAAGTTTATCAGAAATTTTAGCAGTATTTGTGGACCCTTGACTGAAACAATGAGAGGGGATAGAAAAGAGTTTAAGTGGACTAAAGGAGCAGAAAAGAGTTTTCAATTATTGAAACAAAAGTTACAGAACAACCTATTTTAGCACTTCTAGATTTCAATAAGGTGTTTCAAGTAGATTGTGATGCTAGCGGTACTGCAATAGGAGCTGTTATGAGCCAAGAAGGTAAACCTGTTGCTTATTTCAGTGAGAAGTTAAATGATGCCAAGAAGAAATATTCTATTTATGATCAAGAATTTTATGCTATAGTTCAGGCATTAAAGAAGTGGAGACATTATCTACTTCCTAAGGAGTTTGTTTTCTATACTGATCATCAAGCTTTGCAATATTTGAAAAGTCAAGGAAAATTGAATCAAAGGCATTTGAAATGGGTTGAGTTTTTGCAGAGTTATACATTTGTTTTGACACACAGGAGTGGAAAGTCTAATACGGTTGTAGATGCTCTTAGCAGAAGGCAACTATTGCTGACAGAAATGCAGATTGAAGTGGTTGGGTTCAAGGAACTCAAGAATTTGTATCCAAAGGATCCTGATTTTGGTGAAGCTTGGAAAGCTTGTACAGAACCTGTTACTCTAGACAGGACGAAATGGTTGGATTTCATCATCCAGGATGATATGCTATTCAGAGGGAGTCAGTTGTGCATTCCACGAAGTTCTATGAGGGAGAATCTCATCAAGGAGAAGCATAGCGGAGGATTGGCTGGACATTTTGGTCATGACAAAACCCTTGGTTTGGTTAGTGAGAATTATTATTGGCCACAGTTGCAGCAAGATGTGAAGAAGTTTATACAGAGTTGCAGAGTATGTCAGATGGCAAAAGGAGTGAAGCAGAATACAGGGTTGTATTTGCCATTATCTGTACCAGAGAAGCCTTGGGAGGATATCAGCATGGACTTTGTTCTTGGTTTACCAAGGACACAGCAGGGACATGATTCAATTTTTGTGGTAGTTGACAGGTTTTCAAAGATGGCACATTTTATTCCCTGCAAGAAGACTAATGATGTTGTTCATGTAGCAGAATTGTTTTTCAGAGAAGTAGTGAGACTTCATGGTTTGCCAAAGACCATAGTTTCAGATCGGGACACTAAGTTTGTTGGATATTTCTGGCGTACATTGTGGAAGAAATTGAAGATAGATTTGAAGTTTAGTTCATCACATCATCCACAGACTGATGGACATAGGTGGTGAATAGGAGCTTGGGAAATTTGCTGAGATGTTTGGTTGGAGATAAGCCAACAGGATGGGATTTGATTTTATCACAGCGGAATTTGCATACAATAATTCTGTCAATAGAAGCACTGGTAAATCACCATTCTAGATTGTATATGGAAGTAGTCCAAGAAATGCATCTGAACTGAGGAAGATAGATAAAGGAGAAATAAGTAGTGCTGAAGCTGAGGATTTTGCAGAACACTTGAAGAACATCCATGAGGAGGTGAGGAAGCATATTACCAAGATGAATGCACAGTATAAGGCTAAGGTAGATGAGAAAAGGAGGTATAAAGAATTTCAAGTTGGTGATGAAGTCATGGTTCATTTGCGGAAGGAGCGGTTTCCAGTTGGTACATATAACAAACTGAAAATGAAGAAGTTTGGACCATGTAAGATATTGAAGAAACATGATTCAGGAAACGTATATGAGGTAGAATTGCCTACCGAGCTAAATATTTCACCAGTGTTTAACATTTCAGATCTGACAGAGTATCATGAAGGAGGTGTTGAAGATGAGATCACAGCAGTACAGTGGAGTATTTCAGCAACTAGTTCAGACACTAAGGAGATCGAGGATATACTGGACAGTCATGTTGGCAGAAGCACAAGGAACAGGACATATGAAGAATATCTGGTCAAGTGGAAAGGATGACCTGTTGAAGATTCATCATGGCTAACAAGGGTGGAGGTTAACCGTCTTGGTTTTCCTCTGCACACCTAAGTCGTGACAGGGTCACTTCTCAAATTACCCTGGGTGTCTGATGCAGGAGCATCCTGGGTGTAAGAGCAATCTTGCATCACCCAAAAATATTTCTATTTTTATATTCAATAAGGGCTATTTTGTGCAGAGCTGCTATTTATGGAAAGTTACTATTTTTGGTAATTTTCGTATGTGCTCAGAATGATCTGATTTCTTTCTTGGAGGTTCATGTTGGTTATATAAGTCTGCCAGTAAAGTTTCATTGCCAGATCAAGTGTATATTAGAAGATATTGAAGATTTTCGGTATTGGCAGCAGGGTACATAAACTTTGAACTCAATTTTGAAGGCTTTAGAGGCCCCGGATGAGGTCAAAAATTTGGGTGATGGGCGCTTGCGTGGGTCAAGCCTGTAGAGCGCTTCGTGGCATTTCCGAAATGGGGTTATAATAGCCGATCGGGTCAACTGGTGATGACTTATGGTCTTCGGAAGTTGGGCCACCTGAAATGACGAAAAATAATTTTCTTCAAAATTTCTGTTTGGGTTTCAAAGGTTCTCTTGAGCCGACTATGATGTAATAAACTATAAAATAAAATAATTCTAAGTTTGGTCGGCTTTATTGGCTAAAATTCTGGAACCTTCCCAGGCGATGGAAAGTTGCCTATATAAGGAAGGCTGTATTATTGTCTTAGGCAGTTCAGAATAGTTCTGGGTAGTAGATCTGGGTAATAGTTCGAGGCTTTGTCCTACAGAATATTGTAAGGGAATGCCCATGTGGCTTTGCATATTGTAATTCTGGAAGTTTGTAATTCCACATTTGTGGAGATAATAAGAAGCCAATTTTTTGTTCTTGCATATTGTTGTTGTTTCTCTATATCTGTTATGTGTTTGTGGTATTAAGGGGACCACCCTTCATCAATGAGGATGATGGAACTGGTAGGAGATTTGGATTTGGATGGAGGAACTGCTTAGGAGGCTAGGATGATAGATTTTCTTGAGGATTGGAAGATGGAATGCTAGAGGAACCACTGAGGGATCTGGATAGAGGAATGCTCAAGGATTGGATGGTGGATTTGCTTAAGGATTGGAAGATGGAATGCTGGAGGAACCGCTGAGGGATCTGGATAGAGGAATGCTCAAAGATTGGATGGTGGATTTGCTTAAGGATTGGAAGATGGAAGATTTTGGATGAAAGATAGTCTCCAAGGAATATGTCACCAAGGAATAAGATGCCCCCTGCTTAGGATAGTTCATGTATTTTCAAAGGCGCGAGGTATGCTTGGATGGAAGATATGCCAACAAGAGGATGAGGAAGGTAGATGGAAGCTAGGATGAATGGATTGGATAGAGGATATGTAGCTGAAAGGTGTGATAGATGCCAAGAAAGTGCCCAAAAAAGCATGTATACTTGGTAGTCTTTGTTTTGTCATCAAGATCCAAAGGAGGATGAAGGAGGTGAGAGACAAATGGGATGGAGGAGATGCTGGATAAGAGGGGATAGAAGGGAATGGCCCCCAACTGTAGAAAGGAATTGGGGGGGGGCTACGCATGATGCCTGTTTGCCATGTTTTCACCATCGTACTTGTCCAAGGTGCTTGAATTGCCAAGTTTTCACCATAGGATGAATTTTTTTCTCTTTTCTTTTTTTTTTCTTTTCTTGATATTTTTCTCTTGATTTTTTCCAATTTTTTATGGATTTTCTGATTTTTTGCTGACTTTGTGTTGATCTTTCACTGATATGCTGATTGATTTCTAACTTGTTGTTGATTCTCTGATTTGGTACTACCTTATGATTTGATGCTGACCTTCTGTTTGATGTTTCACTGATATTCCAATGTTGTTGCTAACTTTTTTCGCTGATCTTCTAATTTGCTTGAATGTTGGTACAGCTTTATTAGGATGGAGGAATTATGCGAAGGCATGGATGAGATGGGGTAGGTGGGAAACATGGTGGTAGAAAGTGTTTGGATAGAAGGATGGAAAGTGATCATGATAGGGGGATGTTGTCAGGATCAACATTGGCACATGTTGTGGGGGAGATGGATGAAGCAGATGGGTTTTGAAAGATAGAGGTAGATAGGATGGAGGATTTGTGCTAGGAGATCTTGGATCTTTGGGATCCAAAATAGATTGAGGAGATGGAGAAGAAAACTAAGTAGCTGGTGGATTAGCAACTTTGGATGCCATTATGGATGTTTCTTTTAGATGCATTACATCTTTTTTCTTTGGGATCCACATCATTTTTGCTTTAGCTTTGGTGGGCCTTTGTGGCCATTGGTATGCATCAGATTTTTCTTTTTCTTTGTTGGGCCTTTGCGGCCATTGGGATGCTTCAGATTTTGATTTTTCTTTGATGGGCCTTTGTGGCCATAGGGATGCTTTGGATTTCTTGATTGGATTTTTCTTTTCTTGAGCATGTCGTTTAGACTGGACATGGCAATCTTTGGATTTTTATGGATATTTCCCTTTATTCATATTGGATATGGCATCCAAATTGTGGGGAGCATCAGGGTGAATATGAGGAGATGTGCAGGATGGAGGAAATGTGGATGGAGAGATGGAAGGAGATTGGTAGATAGGATATGTGGGCATGTGCCTTTGTTGATCCCGACTAGGGGTGTTTGGATTTTGGATGAAATACTGAGTAGGATAAGATGGGGGATGATATTTTTGGATGTAAGGTCCTAAAATGGATTTGGTATGTAGAGGATATGTGCTGGAAGATTTTGGGACATAGGGACCCAAAATGGATATGGAGGATGAAGGAGGAATGTGATAGGTTGTCTTTGGTTGTAACGATGGAGGAGGAGGAATGGTGGTGTATGCTTTGGAAGATGTGATGGTGGGTTTGGAAGAATGCTTGAATTTAGCTTTAGTTGTACCAACATTTCTAGAGGAAGTGCCTTCTTCTGATGTGTGACCAATGCCACATAACTTTGGATGTTTCTTGTCTTGGATAGGCTCCAGATTTCCTTGTTCATGGATGCCTAGGCCTTTGCCTTGATAATTCCATTTCTTGAGCATTTTATCCAAACAAGAATATTTCTGACTTGGGGAATATGATAAACATCCAGTTTTTGGTTCCCTGATGGAAGATATGAAACTAATTTCTTCTGCTTCAAGTGGACTGCCTTTGACAAATGTAAGTGATCCAAGAGGATAGAGTGATGGTTGTGGGATAGTTTGGATTGGAAGATCCTCAAGAGGAGAGGATAGGATGGTGGGATTTTGATTGGGATTGGGAGATGGTAATAGATCTTCAGTTGGAGAAACTAGGATGATAGGATCTTGGATTGGAGGAATTGGGATTGTAGGATTTTGGATTGGGGGTGATGGAAGCAATAGAACATGTGATGGGGGAAGTGAAGGGATTGGATCTTGATTTTCTTCTGCGAGTATTTCAACATGCTTTTGGGAAAGATCTTGACATGATAGGATTTGTGTGGATAGAGTGTTGGGGGATGTATGGATGGAATCTTTAGATGGGGTGGATGGAAGGATGGGATATTTTGTGGTTGTGATGTTTGGAAGAAGGAAGCACTCTTCAGATGGTATGGATGAAAGGATGGAAGATTCTGCAGCTGTGATGGTAGGAAGAAGGGTGAATTTTTTAGATGGTATGGATGAAAGGATGGAAGATTCTATAGCTGTGATGGTAGGAAGAAGGGTGAACTCATGGGGCTCACTGGATGTTCTTTGGATAATGCTAGGAGGAGGTGATGTTGGCAGGGATTGGATGAAAACTTCAGATGGAAGGGACTCAATGATGCTAGGAGATGGAAGAGGATCAATGTATGAAAGATAGATGATAGATGGGAGTGATGGATGGGCCTCATCAATGATGGCTTCACATGAAGTTTTGAGATGGTTTGGCTCTTCAACTTTAGGAGTGGGATTTGTTGTTGGCTTCCTTGTGAAACTCCTTGGAGACTTTCAGATTGGAGGAGGTGAGGGATTAGAATGTGTAGAAGATGGGGAGCTTGGATGGTCCTCACATGAAGGTGGGGTGGAAGATTTTGAACTTTCTTGAGGGGATGATGGTGCTAAAGAGGTAGAGGTGATGGATCAAGGTATGGGATATGAAGCGGTTTGAAGGATGTACTTTGCTTGTGGGAGGGGATTTTTGGGAATGTGGTTTGGATTAGAAGATGGTGGATTGAAATAGGATGGAGGATTGGGGAAAAGGATTAGAAGACTTGGTTTTTGGTTTTGAGAATGATTTGGAGGATGAGTGGATGGAGGATTTGGATAAAGGATGGGAAGACTAGGATTTTGGATTTGGGAATAATTTGGAGGATGGGTGGATGGAGATTTTAGATAAGGGAAGTAGCGTGAAGTGTTTTGAGGGGATGGTGGTGATTGGGATATGACCATAGCAGGAGATGGAGGTATGAAGGATGCATATGGAGGATGTGTAGATTTAAGATAGGGATAAGGTGTGGATGGATAAGATAATGGATTTGCCTTGCCAAGGACATGAAAGAGAGTGCTAGTGGATAAGCGTGAAGGCATGATAGGATATTTTGTAGGAATGATTGGATGCTGGGGGATGTTTGGAGAAAACTTGCTAAGATTTTCAAAATATGCATCATGATCTACAAGGCTTTCATCATCTTTGGGATAGGATGGATTGAGGGAAGAGACATAATAACCAAACTCATCATAATAGTTTTGAGACATGCTGACTTGTGGATGAGTCGGATAGGAATGAAGGATGAAGATGGATTGGAAGACTAAGACTCAGATTGGGATGACTGACAGGATCATACTAGGATTGGATTTGGCTTAAGATTGGAAGAAGACTGACTCTAGAGGAAGATAGACAAGGGGATGGGGGATGACCAAGATGACTCTGCTAACCTAAGATAGGAGGAAAGGATGACAAGACTGGATTGAATATGACTGGAAGACCATGATTTGAGTTTCTGAAAGCCTTGGACATTTTTTGGATTTTGGGAGGATTTGGACTGACATGGCTGTTCTGAGTATCTTGAACCAAGTTGTAGATCAGTTTGATGTTTTTTCCAATGGCAAAGGATAGATTTCAACAAAGATTTTGGAAAAGCAATCTCCACAAGGGACAAAGCAACCTTGTGGGATACAAATAAGATAACTAACTTTGATAAAGCTTTGAAAAGTGTATGTTCCAACAAGTGTTGTCACGGAGCTTCTGACTGTCAAGCACTTTAAGCAGATCTACCTAAGGAAGGTGAGTATCAAAATCACTTGCCCATAGCTTGGTACCCCCTAGAAGGGAATACAAATGGTGAGTAATCTTGAGGCGACCCGGTAAACCCCTTGGAATCGGTCCTTGCTTAAGGATTTTGATACTTTCAGATGTAGATAGGGTAGCCTCTATTTTATAAAGTTTTTAATAGTTCTGTGGAGTCTCCATACCCAGTTATTCTAACCGCCTGTGACTCGCTTAAGAGCCTAGCCAACAATGCTGAGGGAGGAATATTTACTTGTCCCCAGACATTTGCATTTGGCACAAAACACCCGTGGATTAGGAGATATAAGTGAGTACTTTTTGCCTTCACTTTATTTATATACCGGCCGGGGGGGATACCGGTTTGAGGTCATTCTCCGAGGAGGAAGCACTTTTCTCCCCTGGATAGGCCTCACTAGAAGTAGAACAAGTGAACTTGTCTGAGTTCAAATGTTTTATGTTACTTACTCTAACAGAATTTTGCAAGAAAATGAAAGCTCCTAGATGCACATCAAGCAAGTTGTTCTTTTTCCCAATTTGATTAAGTGTGTTTGAACTTTTAAAACTTCTGAAGACACAAGTGTTTAAGGTTTGATTCATTCTTTCTCCAAAAAGTAAATGATTTGAGCAATTGCAAGTTCTTTCTTTGAGCATTCAAGATTGAGATTGGTGTGTTTTTTTAAGAACTTTGAAGTGCTTTATTTTAATCCTTTAAGGCATTCAAGATTTGAGTTTGTTTGAACTAAAATTCAAAGAGGAAGGAATAGGGATGCTTTGTTTTTTCAATTTATTGCATTCAAGAGTGTGTTTGTTTTGGAAATGAAAAATGACTCTTTTAGGACTCTAAAGTTTGATTTTAGGATGCTTCCTAAGATTAATTTTAGAACCCAAAATGAAGATGATCTAATGCAAATTTGTGGTTCTTTTTAGGCCTCAACATGAAGTGTGTTTATCTTTGCTTGAATGCATCTAAAACCTTGATGTTGCAAGGATGCAATTGATTTGATTAGTTTTGCCTTTATTTGTTAGAAGATTTTTGCAAATTTTTAGTCTTTAATGCATTTAAGAATGATTTGGGGGTTCATTTTAAGCACTAAAACAAGATGTGTATGACTTTGTTTTGTTCATTTTTACCCTAAACTAAAATGATTTTGTTGTCACCCCTGATCTGAGCTTTCTTTCCTAGATATTATTATAGACCTCTAAAACAGCTTTCTAATGCTTTTTTAATCACCAAAAATGGAGTTCGTATGCAAAAGTTACAAGGTTTTTCGTGGAAGTGCCTCGTTATGGATTTTAAAGAGGAGAATATGCCAAAATCTCTTAACAAGTAGAAGGAGTAGATAGAATGGAAGAATGATAAGACTAAGAAGAGGAAGAATATTTCCACAAGCTCCCTCCACCTTCAAGCTTCAAAATTTAGCAAAAACTCCAAAATTGATGAGATGTTGTCAAAAGACCCATGAAGTGGGTCCCACTAGGCGTGCTAGAATGTAGACTAGGCTATCTGAATCTGTTTTGAAAGGCTAAGACAAGAAAATATTAGGTTTTAATCTAACATTATATCAATTCAAAAACAAAAAAATATCTAAGCTAAGCCACCTTAGATAGAGCTTAAACAGGTGCACCCAAGCACTGTTTGATTTGCTCTTGCTTAGGGGATGTGGGTGTGCTCTCTAAGCACTTGGAGCATATTCTAATGCATACTAAGATGATTTGAGACTCATGAAAACCCCAAAAAGTGGCACAATATTGGGTAGAACACCCAAAATTGCCCCTAAGACCTCAAGAACTCAAGAATGCTTTAATGGAGATTCAGCTACATGATGTTTATGCTAAGATTGATTTTAGACCAAATGAGATGTGGTATGATGCTATATGCTATGCAAAACAATGAAAGAAACTATGTTAATCCATTATTGCTAAGCTATGATGTACTAAAAAGCTTGAAGAAAACAATAAAATCTAACAATTAGGATTGATTATGCTAAAGCTAGAAGTAAAAGAGCATGATAACAACACATGAGAATGAAAGATTAAGCTAATAAATTGCTCTTGGAAGAGGGAGTATTTATAGGATTTCCTAAGGGCTTGGGTTAGGAAGAAAGGTTAGAGTTTGGGGTAAGGTTAGGGTCTTGAGTCAAGGGAATAAGGATGAAGACTTTCTAGAAGAGTCTAGGCTTTGGATGAGGGTAAAGACTTTCTAGAAAAGTCCAGGCTTTCTAAGGATAAACATGGAATTTAGGAAATAAATAAAGTTTTATTTATCTAAAAGGCTTTAATGAGTTTGAGGCTCATTAGGGGAAGGGTTTGACTAGGAGTCAAAGGAGACTTAGATTAGATTAGGGAAAGTAGGTAATTTCCCCTAAATGGGTTTAGAGAAGGATTAGGAAAGTTCTAGAAGAGTCTAGAGTTTTCCTAGGGCAAATTAGGAATTGAGGCTTAATATTTAATCTTAATTAAATATTCTTGAGTTGGGATTAGGGTTAGGAAATGATGGGATTAGCCTTTAATCGAAATTAAAGAAGGATTAGAAGATTCTAGAAGAGGTTAGTGGTCTTTAGGAAATTGGCCAAGTTTTGGGCAAAAAATAAATTAATTATTTATTTTGAGATATTTTGGTCAATTTATTAAATAAATAATTAATAAATAAGGAGATAATGTTTAAATAAGATTTAAACATTTTTGGGAGGGATTCCTTAATTAAATATTTTTAATTAAGATAAAGGGATTTAATGACATAAAAATAAATTAATTAATTAATAAATGATGATGTCATCAGAGATTTTTCAAAAAATAAAAATACTTTATTTTCTAAAGGATTTTTAGGTGTCTACAATATATATATGTATATATGTGTGTGTGTGTGTGTGTGTCTATATATATATACATATATATATATATATATATATATATATATATATATATATATATATATATATATATATATATATATATGTATATATGTATATATGTATATATATATATATATATATATGTATATATATATATGTATATGTATATATATATATATATGTATATGTATATATATATATATATGTATATGTATATATATATATATGTATATGTATATATATATATATATGCACAAATAGTGACAAACAAGGAGGGAGAATTTACGACATCGTGTGGATCTCCCATAGGAGTAACTGTGACTACCTCTCCTCATCCTACACTCACATCAAACAGTGTAACCATCAAAACGTAGTGAGATTAGTAGGGTTAGATCTATCATAAACATAAATATATAAATCAAGTATGAATAATTTCATAAATAGTATTTTCCTACACATGTATACATCATTTTATGCCAAATCATTTATTATCTCCATAATTAATTCTATTAACCAAATATATATATATGCTCAAATGTCCCATCATAAAATGAAATAGTCCAAACATATAATCCAAAGTAACAAAGTAATAATCCTATCAGTCCAAATATGAAGGTACTAGGGTGGACATTACATGTGTAATCACCTAAAAATAGTCAAGATAAATCAAATCATTGAATCTCAAGAATTTGATCAAATTAAATCAAAGGAATCAAAACCCTAATTATGTAATTAAATTTAATCAATTTAATTACATAATTAATCAATATTCCATAGTCAATTAATTATCCTAGCTAATTAATTAAATAAAAATAAAAAAATCCATATGGCTAGAGAAATTAATTTCTTTGATTTGAATAAATGCTAAATATTCCCTCAACACCCATGCCACATGTCACTCAAGGATTTTAAAGGGAATAACTACTTGGCATAGTCAACCAATGGAAGAAAAGAACAAGGCTCACTCACATGCCTTTTCTATCTCCACCCTTCAATTCAAATTGGAGGAATCTTGACCATCCAATTCAAATCAAGCAATTTCGCCACCTTGAGAATCTATAAAATCCCTCACATCAAGTCATTTGCATATTATAATCTAGAATTGCAAGGACATAATGCTAGTTTGAGTTTGAAATCATTTTGCATTGTGAGAGATCATTTTAAAGAGAATTACATCATTTTTGCATCATTTTTAGTTCAATTCTTGTCAAATTCCATCATGTAGCTACATAATTCAATCATTTTAGCTTGCATCTTAGCTTAATTGTATCAATTTCATCATTTATCTTCATTAGTTCAATCTAATTTTCATACATTTAGATGCATTTTTATGAAAATATTCCATTTCATGAGTTGTCATTCCATTAGATTAAAAAATACATTGTGAGAGCATTGATTTAGATTAGGAATCCTCATGAATAAGGAGCAGTAGGCTGATTTTATTGAGTTTATGTTGATTTTGATGATATTTAGATTTCACTAACTCATTAATATAATGTTCTATTGAATGTTGTGTGTTCTAGATAGGCATAAAGGTACACAATTTTACACAACACAATTTGGTGCCCACTATGGGGCTCTAGGCTTGAGAATTCATCAATTTATGACAAATTTGTGCGTGGAGCTCAAAGAAATTTCACAAAATCTCATTTTTGGTAGGAAATCTCATTTCTTGTCCTTAAAATCTCATTTCTGGTCCTTAAAATATCATTTTTGGGCTGTATTTTCTCATTTTTGAGAAGTGTCATTTCTGGGAAAGAGTCTTGTATTTGGTATAACATTTCTCATATTTGTTTAATATTTTTTCATTTTTGGGAAATCTTCTATTTGAGGGAAAGTTACTCATTTATGGTTGAAATAGGCTCATTTTGGGGTAGTTGACAAAATGTTAAGTCTTTTCATTTGGATTTGAATGCTAACCCTAATGAGTTGATGTTTATGTATGTCCTTGTGATCTTGATTTGTAGATTGAAGACTGACATCTTTTTGTAGAATGCATGTCAAAGACTGCTCTATTATCACTATACAAATTTTTCCAGCTTCATGTTAATATTTTTGAAAATAATCCAAGTTGTTGACCTAATGGTAATGTTTCATGTTGAAAAAACCCTAAATTTGATTCAAGCCCCAGCCAGTCTAGAGTCTTATCCTATTTTCACATTACCTTTTTGGCTCACTAATCCTGCTAATAAAGCATTTTTTTTTTTGCCCCCCTTTATTCATCATTTCATATGTTATGCGGTTAGGTTTTGGAATCAGGGTCCCCTTTTAATTAATTGTTTCTTTCAAAGCCTAAGTTTCTGATAAATTTTTCAATAGTATCAAACCCTTCAAATATGTGGCTATCATTGAACTGCAAGACTACCCATTGTTAGAATCTCTGACATGCACTTTAGTGACGAAGCACCACCTGTCTGAGCGGGCCCATCTAGTAACAGGGTGTGCTTGCATTTAAAGAATGGATCACATCAACATTTGTCGCTATACCATTGGACCAAGATGATAACCATTTAAAAATCACACTTTAGCGATGACCGTCCGATTCTCTTTAAAGACTAAAGTGTGAAGTGGGCCCTGAAGGTGCCAGGTCACATTAACATGTATGCTTCTGATTAGATGCTAGAAGTTATGATGTGGTGGTTGTTAGGATGATTCAAACTGACAGTGAAAAGGTCAAGAGGCCCACCTGTTGGTTCTTCGTGACATGGCGGTTATTGATTCAACAGAGATAATGAAGTGTCATAGTGGGGCCTATCTTTTTGGATGGTTAAGATGTAACAAGATCTTTTGGTTGTCGTTATACCGCTGGGGTAAGATGCACATTTTTTAGGGTTACCAGTATAGCGACAACCGTAGATCTTGTTTAAAGATGGGGACCATTTGGTGGGTCCTTTGCTGCTAATTTTTTTTGGTGACGCGGTCATTTTTTATTGGCCGAGGGTAATAATGACATGTCAATTTTCCAATGTGTTTGACAACAAGGATAAAGTTAGGGCTTCTTCACTACTAACTTGTCTGACATGGCACTTCCTAATTCAATAGATTTTCTAAAAGGAAAGGTGGGGTCACTTCTTTGAGAATAGGTAAAGCGCTAAAGTTAGAAAGAATCTTGTGGCTGTCGTTACACCGCTGGATGAAGATGCTCAAGTTCTACACTTGCACTTTAGTGACAGGGTGACACCTATCTGCTCTAATCAAGATAAAGTTAATTTATTTATTTCCTCACATGCCTTTATTGAAATGTTCTCATTGGTCGAGAACTGATTTGGAAAAAGTAATACAGGGTCATGTTGTTAGACTTGTCAACCATCCAATGCGCCGGAGAAGAAATAAATCAACGGCCTAAATTCAAATTTTTGCTTAGTGATGTTTTTGCATCCTGTGAATAACTGAGGCCGCCAACTTTCAATAATGGTAGATTTAATGTGTTACATTCAGATAGATTGTAGCCAGTTGCAGATGCTATACATCAAATTTTAATCATTGTTTCTATTCACCGTTCTCATAAGCATTTCTAGCAAACTCAATTTTCCTCTTGGGGTAATTTCATGCGAAGAATTTTTAGGTGCCTGGTAGGTTTCTTTTCTAAGTTTAAAGTTATTTGAATTCTATGAAGGAGTTGCGAAGGAATTTGTGTTGCCGATTGATAGTTTTTAGGGTTTTCTTGAGTATTCATATATTATTTTATAAAAGCCCTAGTTTCAAAATGCCACCAAAAAGAAACCTATCTGGTCAGATAGAGTACAACAAAAGAGGAGTCTTTGAAGATTTAATGTAGTTATTACCACATTCAGATAACGGGGCAGCTAGGTTAAAGGAGTTAGTTCTGAGAAACCCTAGGGATTCTGTAGCAGGAGCACTCCATGATAGAGGGAATTGGATGAGAGATGCTAAGGTTGGTGAAAAGCATAACTGTCTTATTTTGTTTAAATCAGCCTATTCATAGAGAAATTCTTGTGCCCCCCTCAATAATATTTGGTAGTTTGATATAGGAAAATTGGTGGTTCCTGGTGTGTTTATGGATGCTAAGCTATTGATTCAGATTGCTAAATGCTATGATCTTGTGACAAAGTATGTCAAGGATGTGAATGGGAAGGACCTAAGTAGCATCATAGATGATGAGATTAGGGAAGTTTTTTCACTGAATGACCCTTTTTTTGGGTTAGAGAAAATTGATTTCATAGAATTTATAGAAATATATGAGGCACAGAGGGATTATTTGAGAGCAAGGCCTCTAAGGGAATTTCTAGAGGAGATTGGATCTATGTGTGTTATCATTCCAAGCATGCCAGAGCCTTTTAGGCTAGATCTGTTCAGTAAGAGAGCACAAGAGGTCTATAAGTCCTTGACTCTGATTTTAGGGCATGATGAAGCAACTCATATGCCAGTCCCATACATGTTTATGATGGTACAACCTCTACACCCCCAATTGGCACTAATTTTTTATTTTGCATCTCATCTAGCTGACTTGATCCATGAGGGATTAATGGGAATTAAGGACATGAAGGTTAGTAGGCCTTTTGGGTGGTACTTGATGCTTATGCACATCTTCCTATACAAAGGTGAGCAGTTTTTCAGCTCAACAATAAATATTGTGAAAGAAAGGAATGGAGAAACCCTTCCAGTACAACTATGGACTGCAGCCCTATCATGGGACAGAATTGATGCTAGTTACATTGCATTTGACAAGGATTTTGCCTCAAGGCTTAGAAATCTTTTGTTTTTTGACAATCCAAGGATCCCAAGAGAGTTGCTAAGATTAATCAGGCCAAAGGAATATTGTCAGGATATCACCATAGTCCATAATTTTGGGGATATCATTCTATATCTTGTTTCTACAATTTTTAGAGTTTATGGTTATAGAAAGCCACCCTACATCTTGCCTTACCAAGTTCTATTAAAAATAGGATATGTTGAGATCTTAAGACAGATTGGTGACCTATAAGAGACCACTCTCACTAGTAAGGGAAGGGAAACTTTCTTCCCAAACATAACTATAGCACATCAGTATGTGATTACAAAGGGAGGTTGGGTCCATTTGAATAAAGTGCTACAACCCTATAGAATGACAGCAGCCATCATTAGGTGTGTAGATACAGAGGGTTTCCTCTCAGGAATGTTTAGAGAAAAGGTCAGGTGTGCTCTTATTGAGCATCAATTTAATTTTCCTAAGGATGTGATAAGGAATGAGTTTGACTTTCAAACTCAAGAGATTAAAAAAGAGAAATGGATCATCTACAATAAATCTGTGGACTTCATTAGAAATTTTGACAAAGCATATGATCCATTGAAGGGTTTTGAGCCATGGGCAAGGAAAGTAGATTCCCTTTTGGAACACTTTGAAGGCATCATGCATGCGGTAAATGAGAAGAGGGCTTCTATAAGAAAGACAAACCTTGAAAGAGCTAGGTAGATTTTGAGCCAGCCAAAATATATGAAATTGACTCCAAGGGGAGTCTATACAATGTAGAAGAGAAGTGGATACACTGTTCTCTTACCACCATAGTAGAGAAGTGAGGATATTCCCTCTACTTCTAAAGGGAAAAGGCCCATGGATGAATCAGCAATGTAGGGACCCTCTCCTAAGAGGCATAGACAAGAAGAATCAAGGCTAGGAGAGGAAACTTATTCTCCTTCTCAACCCCCTATCCAATTAGATGAACATGGGGTAGCAGAGCAACTGGTACAATTGAGAAATGAGGGAAACATTTTTGTTTCCAATGATGACTTGCAAGAAGGAATGCCTAAGGCACCTAAGGAGGTGGCCATGGATCTTACTATTGAGGAGTTTGAGGGTAAACAAATGGACCCTATCCTAAATAGGCTAGTGACTCTTTTCTGGCTGATGACAAATTTATCAAAACTAGGGCATTCTCCCAATTTTTATGGAGAATGAAGATAAATTAGTATAAAGAGATATGTGAGAAGAAGAGGGAAGAGTTCCCTGATAAAGACATAATAGAAATAGAAAATGAGACCAAGGTAGAGATGGTCAAGCAGTTTGAAAAAATTACTCCTAAGGAAGGAAGGGCCATGGTTCATACTGCAGGAGTGCTAATTTTGCCAGAGTTGGACATTGCTGATGCAATTGTCTTTGACCAAGTCAGGAAGAGAAAAGTGAAAAATCTTACTACTGCAGAGCAGGCCAAACAAGCTACTAGGGGAATTGCTTTCTCAGAGGATCATGTAGCCTTGGTCATGTGGTCCCTAAAGAGGGAGGAAGATAAAGGAAGAAAGGAGGCTCTCTCCACAAGATATGCAGGTAGTTTGTTAATACAGTAGGTGAAACTTCTAGTGTGGAAGCATCAAACCTAATTCTAGAGACTGCCAAGTTCAATGTTAAAGTGGTAGAAAAGGATGCCCAAGAAAAGGAGGATCTTAGGCTCAAATTTGAAATGGTTCTCAAATCTTACAATGAGCTCAAGGGAGAGCTAATTCAAAAGGACAAGTTAATTGCACAGTTGTCTGGACCCTTGGATCATAGGTCTCCCCAATTGGTAATTTCTGGCAAGCCTGCAGTAGCTTCATCCTCAAGCCCAATTGTTGAGTTACCACCATCGCCACTCCTAGAGACAAGTATGGATGCAAGGATTACTTGGGAAAAATAAAGATTAACAAAGGAGACTAATAAATTAAGGGAAATAAGAGTACAACTAGAGAAGGAAAAAGATGAAAATGTGAAGGCCACAGCTTTGGAAAATCAAAAGTATGAAGAGAAGATGACAAATGCAATCATGAAATTTGCATATGATTTGAAGCCCTCCATTTTCCATAGTCATGTCAGTAAATTATATTCTTTATTTGAAACTTTGAATAAGGAGAAGACTGAAATGTCACCAATTTTGAAGAAATGGATTGAGAGATCTCCTAGTATAAATTTATTTCATATGTTATCAAAGGGCCAAGAGGATCCTGAATCATTGATTAAGCAAGTGCATTAGATTGTCAAGAAAATGGTACAGTATGGCATCATTTTGGATAATTTTATTAGAAGATCAAGTTTGTTGAAGGCTAAATTAATGCTTTCAAACTATGAGCTAGTGCCCACCATTTTCACAGATAAGGGAAAATTTAAAGAAGCATATCTATAGAGAGAAGAGATGGATGCACTTTTGTCAGAAAGGGTGACTGGTGTCCTAAATGACACTTTTTCTCTTATCAGTGTTATCAAGTTGTTAATAAATGCCAAATCAATGTTTGATAATATTCAGCATAAGGTTACTCAGATTGAAAATGAATGGGAACAGTTATCAAGTAAGAAGAGTGAGTTTGCCAATTTTGAGTTCCCAAGCAAGGAGATGTACAATAAATGGAGGTATCAGTACATACCTCATGTTGAAAAAGTTAATACTCCGCCAACCTCCTAGAGCAAGTAAAGGCAATCACTTTTTGAGTCATAAAAGATTGTTGAGATACAAAAAGACATTCAATGCAGGATGGACAACAAGATGTTGCAAATCAGATTTGTTGAAGGGAGCCAAGGATGGTATTGAAGACATAAAGCAAGGTTGCTCAGCTACAAATATCTCACTTGCTTGACTTGTGTATTTATTGTAAACTTTTTGAGGTTGTTGAAAAGTTTTTAGGTTAGAAATTTTGCAAACCCTAGAATGATCGGTAGCTTGTTGCATCTCCTTGTATATAAAGGATTTTCCATGATCATTCTAGGCATTGAGAGTTTAGGATTTGAAAAGATAAAATTTCTAAAACCCTAGCCCTTAGTCAAGGATTGTAATATATTGTATCATTTTTCATCAAGCAATAGAAAGAAGTACAGGTTGTTGCTACTGTTTTGCAAGCTTATCATTCAAAATATGATGTATACAATGTTAAAAGGTTATACTTAATACAAACTTCAAATCTTTGTCTCTCCTTTGAGTTTGTTCTATAAATATTTAAGTCTTCTTGAGATTTATATGTATGTATTTAGCTTTGAGTTCTGATCTAGGATTGGATTAAATACTGCTCATAACAAGATACATGTTTACTAAATTCATTTGATGATTTTCTAAAAAAGCAGGAAAGAGTTGGAATGTTTTGTATTTATGTTTAAAGACCAAGTTATTTTCCAAAGATCTCTGTATTCATTCTCTCCTCTGATCTTTTGCCCAATGGATAGGGCACTGGCCTTTATTTCCCTATTTTGCGTTGTGTAGATTGATTAGCATCTTGTGATCCTGAAACATAATCATTACCAGTTATTTTACTTTATTTACATTTATGTGTTGTTCTACCTAGTGATGGAGAGTCAATGAGTAATGGGTTGTTACTTAGTACTTTCTCACTGTCATCTGTTGTAAGATCCAGTATTAGATAAATAATAGAGTCATATCTCTTGGATCAGGTGTACCCGCCTTGGTTTTGCAGAGCCAAAAGTGAAGAGGGAAGTCTTTTCCCTATAGTTGGTCCAGTTGCTTATAGATTTCCTACATTTGGAATTAACCAATCCTTAACATCAGTCATAAGCATATTGGTATCTCATGGAGTGTAAAATCTTGCGAAGAACCAACATGCTCAAATCAAACTTATTATGCATGATTTTGTAAGTTTCCTTGGAGATATGAATAAATATTTTGTATGATTTAAATCATTTTCATAGGCACATATTAATTAGGAAAGATTACTTATAATGAATTATCAAAGTGATAGGGGAGTATGCTCTCACCTTTCAAAGGTGATTAGAAACCTGGACTCATTTCTGATTTTTTTATGGTGAGGAAATTCAAACACTAAATGAACATGTGTTTGAGATATTGATTGTAGTAGGAGAGTATTCTCTCACCTTTCATAGGTGATCAAAAATCTAGACCCATAGTTAACCTCTTCTTTTCATTTTTTTATTTTTTTCTATAGAGCTTGTTGGGGTGGGAAAAATTACTCACCCCACAAGAACAACTCAAGTGGAAATAGGTCAAAGCCAGGCCACCCAAATCCACTATAAAATAATGCTACCATAAGCAAAAACTATGGTAGATGGGTGTTTTTAAGTTTTCTCTTATAGGAGAGGCCTTGATAGTCTGAACGAGGATCCTTATGTTACAAATAGGGAATACTGAGAGGGGGGGTGAATCAGTATTCTACAAACTTTATCTTTTTCCCAATTATGGATATAAAAGATTATCTTAATGCATGCATAACATAAGAAGCTAAACAACATGCATAGCAATAAAACTAAAGAACTCATAACACATTATTTGTTCTTGAGGAAACCCTAGCCAAGGGAAAACCCCAGTGGGGATGGTACCCACAAAGATCCACTAATCAAAAGTATTCTATTAAGGATGTTGACCCTTTTAGGAGTCGATTACATGCATATAGTGTCTCAGTCCTGATTAAGGGACTATAGGCCTTGTTAGAAGCCTCAACCCTGTTAGGAGTTGGCAGTACAAAATGTGATTACTAGATGAGCCCACTGCCCAAACAAGTAATGTACAATATTTACTGATTAAAAAACTAGGTCAAGGTACATAACCTTATATGACTTGCATCAATATCTTTTCACTTCTCTTTCACTATCGCTATTACATACATTCATTCCTTCATTATTTCCTTCTTATAATTTATAATTACATTTATACAAGTTATTAAGATTAATAACTTTCCATTCGGCTATCATATTACAAAATAAATTTATCCAAGGGTTAACATCTAGGATTTCATCCCTTTATATTTTTAATTCATTATTTTGATAAAAAAAATAATCCCTTAACTCTTTATCAATTCTGTCTTCATATTCTGTCATGTCGGCTAGACACTGTCTTTAGAAAAACTATCATAACTTCTTCTGAACATGTGGTATTGACTTGCACTCTGATATGATTCTTCAATAGTCACCATAGAATCTATTTTCAATTGCACAAGCACTGAACTTACTCTAGTCGACATCACAAACAAAAATTGTCTTCAGGTTCACTGGTAAAAACACATTGTCTCATACTTAGACAAGTTCGCATTGTGCTCTGACATACTAGCTCTCTGACCTGTGCAATCTTCATGTAGATCATATGTTTCCATAATGACAAAATCTATGTAACCAACTCAGCCAAATTTCCAATAATCTCCCCCTTTGTCATTGGTGGCAACATATGAGAAAATTGGCTAAGTCTTACAACTCAAAATCTCAAAATTGTGGCCATAATACAAAATATATATGTACTATCCTTATGACTTTATTAATATTTTCTATATACTATACTCCCCTAATAATATGTATCCTTATCATTTTCTTATCAATTTTCTACTATATATCTCTCCCCCTTTGACAACAATGACAAAATAAAGGTAAGGAGGGTTACAAAACTGTATTCACAAAAAGTTATACCTTAATTCAATATTGCACAGCCAGTAGGCTTGCAACACAATCTACAAAATCAATCTTTATAGCCTCTAAATCCTTCTCCCATGATTTCTTAATAGAATCTACCACACTGAGTAGTGTGCATAATCCATAAGATGCTATCTCACATGCTTGGAGATTCTCAACGCTAAACTTTTGAAAAGATGTCTTAGCTGAAAGACATTCTTCCAATTTCCCTTCAATAATACTTAACTTCATAGAAGTTTTCTCTCTTAAAAGAGTGAATCTTTTCATTTTCCTATCCTTTTCATCTTGCAAAATTATGATTTCATCATATATCTTACGAATTTTCTTCTCAACATCAGATACCTTCACATTGGGGCTTGAAAGAAAGTTTGTTTCATTCTGAATTTCTGCTTCCTTCATCTTCATCTTCTAATCTTCTTCTATTGTCAAGGTCTCTGATTTTGTACACTGGATGTACAAGGATTTTCCTCTTTCCAAATTCTTTCTCAAGTCCTTTATTCAGATATCAAGATTGTTGATATCATTCCTAGTATTCTAGCTAATGTTCAAAAATTTTTTGGCTTCATAGGCTGCTTGAGCTTTCACTTTTTCTATATCAGTTAAATTTTTGAACTCATTATAAAAAGTGTTCATCACTTTCTTTTCTTTCTCTAGAGGGTTAGCTTCTGCAATTTGTGTAGTTACAACACCTTGTAACTTCTCAGTAATCTCCTTCAAGCATCCTTCAAGACTTTTTACTTTCTTATTCTTTCCAATGATCTTGTTCAAGGATGTGATCAATTCTATCTGATCATCATCATCTACTTCCTTTCCCAAATTTTCAATCATAGATCCAATTTGATTCTTCTTTCCAGTCTCAGGAGTAAGATTGATTTCTTCTTTAGTGGAAATAGATACTTGTTTTTTTTTGTCACTTTAGGTTCTACAACTGTGGTCTCTATTTTCTCTTCTCCTTTGGTAGTCTCCTGCTCTTCAACAGCCAAATTGTCAACAATGTTTTCCAGATTCTTGAATACATTATCATCAGTATCCAAGGTGATCTTAGTTCCTTCTACATTCATGACTTCATCTTCAATGTTTATGGCTAGTGGAGAAGGAAATTCCTCTTATTCTATTTCACCTGCTTGCTCTACTACAATTGATGGTTCTCCAGCATTCTCTGACATAACCTTCATGAGTGTTTGCTCTATTTCTGCATTAACTTCTTCATATCTACCTCCCATAATCTGAATGGTTCTCTTCTTGGTTCTCAATTGGGTGCTTAAAGCTTTCATAATCTGACTAAAGTGTGCTTCATCTTTTACAACACAAAGCTTTCTTACAAGTTTTTCTCTAATAGATGTGTCTTCTTCTGATGCTCTCTTCTTCCTATTCACAAGTTTATTGTAAAAATCATCAAGTATCTTACACTGAATTGTATCAAACTTCTTATCAGATAAAATCATATGCTTTACCACTGTATTTTCAAGATTTAATCTCTCTGCATAATCATAGAGATCATAATACTTGTTCATTCTTGTAAAGTCTCCATCTTGAATGATCTACTCATTAAGCTTCTCAACTCTAGGTTTCCAAGTTTTCTTCTTAATAGAAGTGTCCTCATCTTTGATTTCTACAATTTTCCTTGGAATTGGTTGCACCAAATTTTTTTGCCTCTTACCCAGTCCAGTAGCACTCTCTTTTACTCTTTTGCTAGGTGTGGAGGAAGCAGATCTAGTGGATATCCTTGCTTCTTGATCCTTCTCAATTTCTTCAACTTTCACCTTAACTTGTGTTTCTTCTTGCTGTGCTGCAATTGATGATAAAGGTGGAATAGACAAAACTTCTTTTTGTCCAATATCTCTGATTGCTGCTATTGTTTTCTTTGCTACCAAGAATTCATGCTCAGTCATCCCTGTATCTTTTAGAATTTTCTTGATAGTACTCTCAACTCTTTTCTTTGACTACTTCACTTCAAGTAAGGTCTTTGGAGAGTTGAAATTCTCCTCAAAGGTTCCAAACCTATTACAGTGAGTGTCCAACTTGCACTTAAGTAACTTGCTCACATACTCTTCTATCTCTACCTTAGATATCTCATAGCCAAGAGGGTCTATGAACTCTATTCTAGGTTCTACTGCTTCAATGTAAGTAAAGTTAGTATCAACCATGAAACATATCTCATTTTTATATTTTTCCACAAGAGACTATGGGAACATTGATATGCTAGACACTATATCATGAAATGTCTTGATTACCAATACTGCACTCTCATTCACTTTATCAATAGCATGCCTCCTGTACACTAGGTTAATCCTTTCCATTGTAGTTTGGCCATCATTCTAGTCATTTCCAATGGTGTAAGGAAATCTTCTCAATAGATGAAAAAACATATAGGTGATTAAGGATGAGAATCTAAACTATGTATACTTAGTCTTCTTAATCTTTTCCAAATTCTCAAACAGTTGAATTCTCATAATCTCACACATATCAACTTGCACTTTGTCAACACACATCAGATAAGCTACATGTATCATTCCAGCTGCCATGTCATCCTCTCTTGAGTTTGCACAAAACTTAGTGGTTAGGATCTTACATAAGTATTTGACATCATCTTATTGAATCTTACTAATCACAATTCATCTACCATTATAGGATGAATTTGTGTTGTCTATGACTATTTTCCTCATTTTCTTCTCATTTAAAGGAATGTCTCCAATTTTAGATAGTCCAGTAATTTCATGAATAAAATCAGTTGTGATATCTATCACTCTATCTTCTAACCAAAACTTCCCATTATGAATTCTACTTAGAATTATCTTAGTACATTCTTCATTATCAAATTCATTCTGTGATGCATACTTAATGATCTCATTATCTTTCAAATGTTCAAATCCTTCTTTCAGTGTCATGTCCTAATTGTAGATCTTCTGATATTCCTTGGTGAAATCACTATCACTGATAGTCTCTAGTTTGCATCCAAGATAATTTCTAACATTCTCTAGATGTAAAACTCTGTTTGGTACGGATGATAAAGCTAACCTAGGATAATCTTCCAAGGGTTCTACTGGTTCCCTTTTCATCTTAGGTCTATTTTTATCTCTGACATTGTGAATCAAAGAAACATCCATGATTTCCTCTAATTCCTTTACTGATTTAAAGATCTGCCAAGTAAAATACCTCGATTTCATGATTTAGGGCTTGCGTAGATTCGACAAAAAATTCTTCTCCAAATCCTTACAAAATGCTTCCAATCACTGCTCTTTGATCTCCTTAAAACTTGAATTAACTTTGATGATCAAATAATACCTATCATGACCTTTTATTAATTCAATCTCACTTAGATCTGACATCGCATTCAATTCTTTTGCTGCTTCTTTCCAAAAAGATGATTCTGCTAACCTGCAAAACTTAAAACTTCTTGTGATCTCGCAAAACATAATATTTTTTTTTGCACTCTTAACCATAGCATTAGAACATCATATACTACCTTGCATTAACTACATAAGACTCAATTCATCATATATCTACTTCTACACTAATCTAAGTTCCTATTCTATTGCAATTTTCATAAATTAAGTACTTTGAGATGGGTCAGGTAAAGATTCATTCTTACCTTTTAATACTTCACCTTCCTGATTACCTTCAATGTTGAATATGTCTCCTTGATCTATGCTTTTGATAAACTTCATTTCATTTGAATTACTAGAGAATCCTTTCTAACTGTTACTTCCATCTTCATTTCATTTGAATTACTAGAGAATCCTTTCTAACTGTTACTTGCATCTTCATTTCTTCTTGCATGATTTCTAGGGTTAGGATTGGTATGAAAAACTCTATTGTTCATTCTACAAAACCTTGTGTGTCCAATCTTGTTGCATATCTAACAAACTATTCCATTGTTCCCATATCTTGGTCCAAGCTGATTGATCTATGATCTGCAATTTCTAGCAATGTGTCCAACCTTGTTGCATCTATAACATATTACTCCATTTCTTTTGTTCATATCTTCAGTAGGTTTCTTATCTACATTGTTAGTATTCTTAAACATTCTACTACTATTATCATTCTCAATAAATTTAGGTTTCCTGCATTCAATAGCTCTATGTCCAAAACCATGACAATTATAACAATAACCATTAAGAGGTTTGAATTTCTTACCTATGCAATCTCTCTTCATATGACCAATAGTATTACAAGAAAAACATCCACCTTTGAATTCTCTTTGCATACCTTTGGGTGATTCCTCTTGCTTAGGTGGTTCTTCTTCCTTAGGTGTATCTTTAGATTTGTTAATCTCATCAGACTTCTTCTCATCTATGCTTTCAAATATTTTTAGATCTCGTTCCTTGCTTTCTTCATTTTCTTTAAAAGTGTTGAATCCAAGACCAGTCTTATCATAGAATGGTTTTTGATAAGATATTTTTTCATCAATTTTCTCACTAGTTGAATATAACCTTTCAAGTTGTTGTTTAGATTGAATTAGTTCACCTTTCACAATTGTATTGTATTTCTCAAGTTTAGCATACTGCAAATTGACTTTCTCAAGTTCAGATGTTACTTTACCAAGTTTAGATTTTAGACCTTCATTTTCAATCTTTAGACTTTCATTCTCAGATTTTAGATTTGCTTCATTCTTGCTATTTCCATCTTTCAAACTTAGCTTCAGATTTTTTATCTTCAGTTCATGCTTAAGGATCTCATTTTCTTTTTCTAAATTGTCATCACAATCTTCAATGAAAACTTCAGATTCCTTTTCAGATTTCAAATCTTCCAACTTATTTTTTAGTTTCTCAATGAGGTTCTTTGCATCATCATATTTTCTTTTCAGATTATCTCTTTCATCAATAAGCATATCAATCTATTCAAGAGCTTCTTCAATATTCTTCTATAGTTTATCCATATCCATAGAGATCTTACTCAAGCTACTAGGATTTCCTTGAATGATTCTTTTTCAAGTAACTAAGCTCTGATACCAATTGTTAAAAATAGGGAATACTGAGAGGGGGGGGTGAATCAGTATTCTACAAAATTTATCTTTTTCCCAATTATGGATATGTATTCTACAAACTTTATCTTTTGCCCAATTATGGATATAACAGATTATCTTAATGCATGCATAACATAAGAAGCTAAACAACATGCATAGCAATAAAACTAAAGAACTCATAACACATTATTTTTTCTCGAGGAAACCCTAGCCAAGGGAAAACCCCGGTGGGGATGGTACCCACAAAGATCCACTAATCAAAAGTATCTTGTTAAGGATTTTGACCCTATTAGGAGTCTATTACATGCATATAGTGTCTCAGTCCTGATTAAGGGACTATAGGCCTTGTTAGAAGCCTCAACCCTGTTAGGAGTTGGCAGTACAAAATGTGATTACCAGATGAGCCCACTGCCCAAACAAGTAATGTAAAATATTTACTAATTACAAAACTAGGTCAAGGTACATAACCTTATACTTCTTGCATCAATATCTTTTTGCTTCTCTTTCACTATCGCTATTACATACATTCATTCCTTCATTATTTCCTTCTTACAATTTACAATTACATTTATACAATTTATTAAGATTAATAACTTTCCAATTGGATATCATATTACAAAATAACTTTATCCAAGGGTTAACATCTAGAATGTCATCCCTTTATATTGTTAAGTCATTATTTTGATAAACAAAATAATCCCTTAACTCTTTATCAATTATGTCTTCATATTCTATCATGTCAGCTAGACACTGTCTTTAGAAAAACTATCATAACTTCTTCCATACATGTCGTACTGACTTGCACTCTAAGATGAGTCTTAAATAGTCACCATAGAGTCTATGTTCAAGTGCACAAGCACTGAACTTACTCCATTTGACATCGCAAACAAAAACTATCTTCAAGTTCACTGGTAAAAACACACTGTCTCATACTTAGACAATTTCGTATTGCACTCTGACATACTAGCTCTCTGACCTATGCAATCTTCATGTAGATCATATGTTTCCATAATGACAACATCTATGTAACCAACTCAACCAAATTTCCAACACCTTACTAGTTCCATAAGATAGAAGCATCTTTCTTATCCATGGTTCTTTTTCCGTAGTGCATAGGGGTTGTGTCGCCCTTAGAATATTTTACACTCACTATGTTTGCATCCCTAGTAGTGAGGTGAAGGGTTCTTGGATGTCACTACCTTGAACTTGGGAAAGCCCCAAAATGGATTCCCTACTCACACACTCCTTGAAGGCTCAATTACATGTTCCAATTTCTTGACATCTCCTCTCAGGATTACCCATTAGATTGATGGGGATAATACACACTAAAGCCAGGTGTACTTAGCATGGGCCTATGGAAATTTTTATTGAAGTGATTCTAGCATTAGATTTGTCTTCTATTGTGATTTTTATGTGCTCATACCTATGAAAACTTATTGAACATACACTTGATGTTAGGGCTTTAGAGAAAAAGAAAAGTGTCTTCATTCTGTCTGCTATGTGTGTGTCACTAATATTGAAGAAATTTATCCTTAAATACATCTGAAATATCAAAAGCGGTCATTAGAAACCTTTTCATAACTTATAAAATGCAGAGTCTCATTTTTTGTCTATCAAAATTCATTTTCTATTTGTCAAATTTCGTTTCTTGTTTGCAGAATCTTATTTACTATCTTTAAAATCTTATTACTAGTCATTCTTGTCTCATTTTGGGAGAAAGTTCATTTCTAGTCTCTGTTATCTAACCTTTTTTTTTTGAAGGGGGGGGAGTCTCATTTTCAGTCCTTCTTATCTCATTTTTGGGGGAAAGCTCATATTTGGTCTTTGAAAGCTCATTTTGGTAAATCATAGTCTCATTTTTTGTTTTTTGTATTTGGGCTAGAGGCTATATTCATACATTGTTTGAAAAATCTAGTTGGTGTTCCAAATAGTCTTTTCAAGAACTTCTAGGTTATATGATCACAGTTCTCAAAATCAATCCATAACACCATGTTTTCATAACATTTGACTCAATTATTCATTATTTCAAGAACATCCCTAGTGTGTCAATTTGTCACATCAACATTTCTAGTTCATTTTTAGAGGTCATCTTCAAGGAACATCTACCCCTCATCCAAAAATTTGAAACCAACATCATCTAATCATCATTAATCCTTTCAAACTTGGACAAATTCTTGCACAAACTTATCAACATTGAACTATTGGCAATTGATCATCATTGAATTAGATATAGGGTTATCAAACTTTCATGCCTGTTCAGACTAGAAGATCTCATCATTAACTGTGGCAAGAAGATCCTAAGAATAAAGGTCAATCCCACCTAGTAGACACATTGGACCAAGGACAAACCTCAATAAAAGGGACTACAATTCCTCATCAATCACCTAGACAAGAGAATCAAAATATTCACAACATGGATGTAAATGAAAATGAATGGCCTAGATACTAAAATCATAAAAACAAAGAAGAAGAAATAACGGATAAACATGTTCAAAAGTGCCACTAAGATGAGAGGTTTATAAAGGATATGGAAAGAATCCTTGTTTCTGATAAGGAAAACTACTTCATGCACCTATCCTCAATAGGAGTTAAAATTCCACATGATTTTGATGTAGATAATCTTAAAACACAAGAGGAGGAGAATCTTATCACATCCCTCACCAAACAAATTCAATCTTCACAATAAAAAATTCAAGACATGAAGAAAGAAAAGGACATGCCTTCCAAGAAGTATTCACTACAATTGACTTGTCCTTTTCCATTTGATCGGGATCAACACATGTATCCATTTCCTTCAAACATAAAGATACCTAAGTATGAAAAGTATACAGGAACAGCGAATCCTCAAGATAATGTTAGGGATTTTTGTAAATTTTCTATTTTCCATATCTTGTATTAGTAGACACCTAAAAATCCTTTAGAAAATAAACATATTTTTATTTTCCAAAAACCCCTGATGACATCATCATTTCTTAATTAATTAATTATTTTATTTATTTATTTATTATTATGCCATTAAATCCTCCTATTTTAATTAAAAATATTTAATTAAGAAATCCCTTCCAAAAATGTTTAAATCTTATTTATACATCATTTCCTCCAAAATTTATTAATTATTTAATAAATTGACCAAAAATCCTTTAAATAAATAAAATATTTATTTAAATCCTAAAACCTTAGAAATCTTCTAGAAATCCCTAACCTCTTCTAGAATTTCCTATGTTGGCAAGTTGTCTATATTGAAGTATATGACTTGATATAGTGTTGTCATTATGGCAACAAAGTCATATAGCAGTTTGGAGTCAACGCACTTAGTGTAAAGATCAGAATTTAGTTAAGTGTTGAAGACTGGATAGTGTACAGAGTTCCTGCAGCTCAGAGCATCAGTGCATGTGTGTATGGATGAATTATGGTATGCACCCTCGAAGTTAAGTTTTTTAAGTATACTTATGCTTAGTCTATGAGCGCATAAGTAGATATGCAAAGATGTGAAAGTTACAGTCAGTTAAAGTTGCACAGCCAGTGTATGCCAGCAGAGAATAGAGCATGGAGCCGACAGTTAGCATTTTTGTTTGCAATTATATGATGAAGGGTGCTCCCCTTAATACTACAAACACATAATAGAAACAGAGAAACAACAACAACAATATGCAAGAACAGAAAATTGGCTTCTTATTATCTCCACAAATGTGGAATTACAAACTTTCAGAATTGCAATATGCAAAGCCACATGGGCATTTCCCTTACAATATTCTGTAGAACAAGCCTTGAATCAATACCCAGATCCACTACCTAGAACTGCCCTAGACAACACTATGGGCCTTCTTTATATAGGCATTTTCCACCGCCTGAGAAGGTTCCAGAAATTTAGCCCTAAGGGCCGACCAAACTTAGAATTATTTTATTTTACAATTTATTACATCAAAGTCGGCTCAAAATAACTTTTGAAACCTGAACAGAAATTTTGAAGGAAAATTATTTTCTGCCATTTCAGGTGGCCCGACCTCCAGAGACCATAAGTCATCACTAGTTCACCTGATTGACTATTATAACCCCATTTCAGAAACACCACGAAGTGCTCTACAGGCTCGACTCATGCAGGTGCCTATCACCCAAATTTTTGACCTCATCCGGGGCCTCTAAAGCCTTCAAAATTGAGTTCAAAGTTTTTGTACCCTACTGCCAATAACAAAAATCTTCAATATCTTCAAAACTAGACCTGATCTAGCCATGAAACTTTGCTGGCAGGCTGATGTGACTAAGATGAACCTCCACATGTAAAATCAGAACATTACAAGATCATAAGACCAACTTACTAAAAATAGCAAGTTTCCATAAATAGCAGCTCTACACAAGATAGCCCTTATTGAATACAAAAATAGAAATATTTTTGGGTGATGCAAGATTGCTCTTACACCTAGGATGCTCCTGCATCAGACACCCGGGGTAATTTGAGAAGTGACCCCGTCATGACTTAGGTGTGCAGAGGAAAACCAAGATGGTTAACCTCCTCCTTTGTTAGCCATGATGAATCTTCAATAGGTCGTCCTTTCCATTTGACCAAATACTCTTCATATGTCCTTTTCCTTGTGCTTCTACTAACATGACTATCCAGTATGTCTTCAATCTCCTTGATATCTGAACTGGTTGCTGGAATACTCCACTGTGCTGTTGTAACCTCATCTTCAACACCTCCTTCATGATACTCTGTCAAATCTAAAATGTTAAACACTGGTGAAATATTCAACTTAGTAGGCAATTCTATCTCATATGCATTTCTTGAATCATGCTTCTTCATTATCTTACATGGCCCAAACTTCTTCATTTTCAACTTGTTATATGTACCAACTGAAAATTGCTCCTTCCACAAATGAACCATGACTTCATCTCCAACCTGAAATTCCTTATGCCTCCTTTTCTCATCTGCCTTATCCTTATACTGCACATTCATCTTGGTAATATGCTTCCTCACCTCCTCATGGATGTTCTTCAAATGTTCTGCAAAATCCTCAGCTTCAGCACTACTTATTTCTCCTTTATCTATCTTTCTCAACTTAGATGCATTTCTGGGACTACTCCCATGTACAATCTGGAATGGTGATTTACCAGTGCTCCTATTGATAGAATTATTATATGCAAATTCTGCCTGTGGTAAAATCAAATCCCATCCTGTTGGCTTATCTCCAACCAAACATCTCAGCAAGTTTCCCAAACTCCTATTCACCACCTGTGTCTATCCATCAATATGTGGATGATGTGATGAATTGAACTTCAAATCTATCTTCAACTTGTTCCACAATGTACGCCAAAAAATCCAACAAACTTAGTGTCTCTATCTGAAACTATGGTCTTTGGCAAACCATGTAGTCTCACTACTTCTCTGAAAAATAATTCTGCTATATAAATAGCATCATTAGTCTTCTTGCAGGGAATGAAATGTGCCATCTTTGAAAATCTGTCAACTACTACAAAAATTGAATCATGTCCCCGCTGTGTCCTTGGTAAACCAAAAACAAAGTCCATACTGATATCCTCCCAAGGCTTCTCTAGTACAGGTAATGGCTGATACAACCTTGTATTCTGCTTCACTCCTTTCACCATCTGACATACTCTGCAACTCTCTACAAACTTCTTGACATCTTGCTACAACTGTGGCCAATAATAATTTTCACTAACCAAAGCAAGGGTTTTATCTCGACCAAAATGTCCAGACAATCCTCCGCTATGCTTCTCCTTGATGAGATTCTCCCTCATAGAATTTTGTGGAATGCACAACTGACTCCCTCTAAATAGCATATCATCCTGGATGATAAAATCTAGCCATTTCATCTTGTCTAGAGTAATAGTCTTTACAAGCTTTCCAAGCTTCACCAAAATCAGGATCCTCTGGATACAAATTCTTGACTTCCTTGAACCCAACCACCTCAATCTACATCTTTGTCAGCAATAGTTTCCTTCTGCTAAGCGCATCTACAACCCTGTTAGACTTTCCACTTCTGTGTTTCAAAACAAATGTATAACTCTGCAAAAACTCAACCTATTTCAAATGCCTTTGATTCAACTTTCCTTGATTATTCAAATATTGTAAAGCTTGATGATCAATATACAAAACAAACTCCTTAGGAAGCAAATAGTGTCTCCACTTCTTCAATGCCTGAACTATAGCATAAAATTCTTGATCATAAATAGAATATTTTCTCTTGGCATCATTTAACTTCTCATTGAAATAAGCAATAGGTTTACCTTCTTGGCTCATAATAGCTCCTATTGCAGTACCACTAGCATCACAGTCTACTTAAAACACCTTATTAAAATTTGGAAGTGCTAAAATAGGTTGTTCTATAACTTTTTATTTCAACAATTGAAAACTCTTTTCTACCCCATTAGTCCACTTAAACTCTTTTCTATCCCCTCTCATTGTTTCAGTCAAGGGACCACAAATCCTGCTAAAATTTCTGATAAAATTTCTATAAAAACTAGCTAGACCATGAAAAGATCTTACCTCGGTAGCACTCCTTGGAGTAGGCCATTCAAGGATAGCCTGTACCTTCTCTGGGTCCATTTTTAGGCCTTCTATTGAAACTACAAATCCCAAATACACTAACGCTTTCTTCACAAAACTGCACTTCTTCAAATTAATCAACAATTTCTCATCTCTCAGCTTCTCAAACACCATACGAATATGCATCATATGTTCCTCCAATGTCTTGCTAAAGATCAAAATATCATCTAGGTAAATAATGACAAACTTACCCAGAAATTCTTTCATAACCTCGTTCATGAGCCGCATGAAAGTGCTTGGTGCATTGGTTAGCCCAAAAGGCATGACTAACCACTCATATAGTCCGTCCTTTGTCTTGAAGGTAGTCTTCCATTCATCTCCTTCTCTGATCTGAATCTGGTGATATCCACTCTTCAGATCTATCTTTGAAAAATACACAGCTCCACTCAAACAATCCATAATATCATCCATTCATGGCAATGGAAACCTATACTTGATTGTGATCTTGTTTATTTCTCTGGAATCTATACACATCCTCCATTCTCCATTCTTCTTTGGTGCTAATATTGCTGGTACAGCACAGGGACTCAGACTCTCTCGAATCAACCCCTTTTGTAATAACTCATGTACTTGTCTGTTCAACTCTTCACTTTTTGTTGGTGTCATTCTATGTGCTGCCTTGTTTGGCAAACTAGCTCCTAGAATCAAATTCATCTGATGACTGATCTTCCTTATCGGTGGTAATCCATCAGGTACATTATCAGATACAATATCTTGAAACTCATTCAACAAATCTGCAACCTCTACAAGTGCATCCTCTACTTCCTATTTACCATCTTTTGGAATTAAAGAAAAACACACATGCTCATGCCTCATACCATCTAGGAATTTTCTTCCATCAACAAAAGTTATTCTTGCATTACCACATACCTTTTCTTTGGTCTCATTCAATGGCTTTAGCTTATGTCACACTCCATCCTTTGTCAGGGAATAGGTATTCACATGACCATCGTATATAGCACATCTTTCAAAATGCCACAATCTACCCAAAAACATATGACATGCATCCATAGATATGATATCACATAGTACCTCATCTTGGTACCCACCGATCTTGAACTTTACCAGGCAATATTCACTAACCATGACCTTGTGGTCATCCTGCACCTAGGCAATCCAATATGGATGTGGGTGTTTCTTTCTCTTGAGCTTCAACTTTGTCACCATCTCTTCTGACACAAAATTTTCATTGCTTCCACTATCAATAATCACATCATAGCATTTACCCGCACACTTGCATCTAGTGCGAAACAGGCTCCTCCTTTGTTCAGGTTCATTCTCACCACTTAGCAGGACTCTTATGTTAATCAGCGTTTCTCCTCTTTCAATATCTTCTGAATTTGATGATCTGGCATCTTCATCTACATGTGCAACTCTGGCCTGGCCTTCATTCCTCCTATCTATCCTTCCTTGGCGTTGAGGACATTCAAATGTCCTATGACCTTCTTCTCCACAGTGAAAACATGTTCCACGAAAGCCTCCTCTTCTTGAACCTTGTCCTCTTCCTCTTCCTCTCTGATCTCTATTATTCTGATTTAATGTTGTAAAGGCCATATGCCCATTGTATTTAGGATGTCGACATGTTTATATGTATAATTATAAGCATGCTTAAGCCAATTCATTTGGAAGCATTGTTTGTAATTAGTTATAGGGCTGACCTAATTGTTTTATTTCTATGAGCATATAAATATAAGATGCACCCTTTGTATTCGGCATGGAAGTTGTAATAGAGTTGTGATAAGCAGAGCAGAGGTATGCGAAGTTAGTGTAAGATGTATTAGAGATTTTCTAGAGGTCAAAGCATCAGCGCACCAAAGGAACTAATTTGACAAGCAGTGTCACAGTGAATAGTTCACCTGCAGATATAGTGTGTATCTGAATCAGAAGGTTGTATCCTTCACCATTTAAGCAGTGAGCTCTAGGATAGTGAGTCCACTCCCCTAAAAGGGATCATTGTAAAAGACTCCTAACAGGGTCTGACCCTTAACAAGGTCTACTATACTTAAAGCATTGTAAAGCTACTCCTAATAGGGTAAAGGATCTTCTAACAAGGATCACAAAACACTAGTGCAGAATATTAGTGGGTATCAAGTCCCACTGGGGTTTTTACCTATTTGGGTTTCCCAGTAACCACATTGGTGTCATATGTTGATTTCATGTTTCATGTTTATGTGAATATTTAATTTAGCACTTAAGTATTTAAGTTCAGCATAAAGATTAAAGTAAAAAGTTAAAATATAGTAAACACTAATTCACCCCCCCCCCTTCTCAGTGTTCCCATTCCTAACATCCTAATCTCACCCTAAACATGATTAAAGGGTGATTCCTACACTTTTTAGCCTAACCCTTCAAACTTTGACTTTGGGTCAAAACCCCTCATAAATGCTTCTTACATCCTCATTAATGACTCTTACAAGCCATTAATGAAGCCCATGTGTCCTCTTCCACTCTTATTCTCCTTGCACACTTCCCTAGTCTTGCTCACACATGTGTGAGCAACCTTGACCAAGGTTAACCTTACAATACCCCAAACTCTACTCCAAACCTTACCTCTGACCCTAACTCTCCTTCCTAACCCAAGCCCTTCCTCAAATCCTATAAATACCCTCCTCTTCCAAGAGAAAAACACCAATTCACATATTTTACATTGAGTAGTGTTATAATGTTAGTTTCATTCTAAAGCTTGAGCATTTAGCATACTTTGTTAGCTTACTTCATTTTTGTACTTTTCTAACACACATTAGCATAGCATAATGGATTAATCTAGCCTCTTTCATAGCATTTGCACATCAACTTTAGCAATATCATACTTACATTTGGATTAAAATGAATCTAGCTTAATCATTCTTAGCATCATTAGAATCTTTGAAGCCTTAGGGGAAAGCTCCAAGTGCTTAGAGAGCACACCCACATCCCTCTTATTAGAGAAAATCAAATAGTGATTAGATGCATCTGTTTTGGCTCAATCTGAGGTGGCTTGGTTTTTTATGTTTATGTTTTGGACTAATATAAATGCTAGATTTAAATCTAACATTTTCCTTGCTTACGCCTGTTCTGAATAGATAAAGATCAAAATCGTAGTCTACATTTTGGCACGATTGGTGGGACCCACTTCACAGGTTCTTTATTGACATTCTAATGTGGTTTGGAAAATGTTTCTAATTTTTCAAAGCTTGTAGGTGGAGGGAGCATTTTGAATTCTTCTTCCTCTTCTTAGTCTTATTATTCTTCTATTTTGTCTACTCCTTCTTGTGGGATCTTGGTGTATTTTCCTCAAAAAAATCCATAAGAAGGCTCATTTTCACAAAAACCTTTGTAATTTTTGCACACAAACTCTATTTCTACCATGTATCACTCTGCCAGAGATCACATCTAGGAAACCAGGTCACACACAGGAAGAAAGCTCGCACCCCGCATTTCCAGAATCGCATCCAAGATTTTTTGGATTGCATCCAGTAAAGCATCACATACATTCAAATTCAAGATGGCATATAGGGTCTCATCTGGTAAAGTATCACATCCGTTTAAATCTAGGATCACATCCAGGGTTTCCTGGATCACATCTGAGGTTACAGGAAAATTACTTCAATTTGGGCATAAAACTAAACAAAGCAAAATCTTACACACTTTGTTTAAATGTTTAAAATGAACCTCAAAATCACTCTTGAGTGCCTAAAAAGATAACAAATCGATCAAATCCTAATCAACTCAAGTCATTTTAAGTAGTCCCAAAACACTCAAACACACTTCTAAATGTTCTTCATTTGGCTAAAAACAACCATCACGCTTTCGAAGTCTAGGTGTTTTTGAGCTTCATGCAAACTAGGAACACTTTAACTTTTTGGGTGCTTAAAAATGAACCACAATTATACATATCATTTCTATTTTGGTTCCTAAACATCAGTCCTAAATCATTCTAAAAGCATTCTCAAAATCAATCTTGAAATCATTAAAAGTGGGTTTCATTTGCATTGTCTTAAAATATCTTTCAAAATCTCATGCAAATTAGGACCAAAGTCTACAAATATTTCCTTAAAATTTTCATATTTAGTTCCTAAAGAGTCCTAATCTTTTCAGTCCTAAAGCATTGATATTTATAGAAACAAATTTTATGTTGCAAAAATCTTGAAAGTTTCTAAAGTTTTCATGCATGAGATCAAGCTAGGAATCTTTATTTGGCTTTAAAAAATTGAATTAGAACATCAAATCTTGAGTGCCCTTAAGAAAAAGTTGAAACCAAATCAAGCAAGGAATTTACTTCAAAATCACCCTCAAATGTCCTAAGTTGAAATCAAAAAGTAGTTTCTCTTTTCAAATCAAGTTCAAAGTAAAAACACAACTCTTGAGTGCCAGTCTAACAAAAACTCACAAATCTCTTTCAAGCTCGCGTGTCTTCAAGGAAAGAAAAATTCAAAAACTTAAACACGTGTTTGGCAAAAAGCTTTCATTTTCAAACTCACTTAATCAAATTTGGGAAATAAAACTTCTTGATGCGTCTTTTAAAAGTTTCCCATTTCTGCAAAATCCTCTTAATTAAGTGATGTAAAACACTTGAACTCAAACAAGTTCACATGTTTTTACTTCTAATGAAGCCTGTCCAAAGATAAAAGTGCTTCTTCTTTGGAGAATGACTTCAAACCAATACTTCCCTGGCCACTATAGAAATAAAGCACTGAGAAAACTCTTGCTTCATCCCCTCAAGCTTAGGCAAAGCGTGTTGATGGTAGCCCTATGTAGGTGAATGTCTCTACTATTTCAGCATGGTCAACTAGGCTCTTAAGTGAGTCACATGTGTACAAACCAATTGGGAGGACTCCATGGATCAAACTACAAACTTGATAAATCAGAAGCTACCCGATCTAAATCCCAAAGGTATCAAAATCTTTATGCAAGGACCGATCCTTGTGGTTTCTTGATCACCTTAAGAAACTCACCATCTATATTCCTTTTTGGAATATCAAGTTGTTGGCAAAGATTTCGATACTAGCCTGACTTCTAGGTAGTTCTGCTTGATGTGTTTTCAAAGTTTCAGACTCAATACAAAATATCTGTTGAACATACATAAAGCAAAGAGTTCTATACATCAAATCCTTTTTCATATCAAAATCAAAATCTTGATGTCATCCAAGCTTGCAGAATTATGTCATCCTAGTCTCCTAATCATGGTATTTTGGTTGTCTTGCATCCAGTCCTTTCATCCTATCCTAGGTTAGTAGAGTCATCATGGTCATCCCCCATCCACTATCTGTCTTCCTCTAGAGTTAGTCTTTCCCCCTATCCTAAGCCAAAACCAATCCTAGTCTGATCTTGTTAGTCTTCCAGTCCATCTTCATCCTTCATCCCTATCCAACTCATCTGCAAGTCAGTATGTGTCAAATTTATTATGATGAGTTTGGTTGTGATCTCTTTTCTCCCACTCCATCCTATTCCAATGATGATGAAAGTCTTATTGATCATGATGAACACTTTGAAAATCTTAGGAGGCTTGCTCCAAACATCCCCCAAAATCCAATCATTCCTCCAAACTATCCTATCATGCCTTCATGCATATCCACTAGCACTTCTTATCCTACCTTTGATAGAGGAAATCCATCATCCTATTCATCCACACCTTCTTCCTATATTGAGCCTTCATACCTCTACCTCCTTCTATGGTCATATCTCGAGCACCATCCTTTCACAACAACCCTACCAGTTACATCCTTTATCCAAATCCCCCATCTACTTATCCTCCAACACAGTTTCAAAACCAAAATCCTAGTCTTCCAATCCATTATCCTAGTCTCCCATCCTATCTTGATCCACCATCCATTGTATCCTATCTAAATCCATCATCTTCCATTCTTGCCTACGTTTCCACAAATCCCCTTTCGCAAGAAAAATACATCCTACAAGCCGCTTCATATCCCATATCTCAAACCATCACCCCTACCTCACCTAAAATTTAATCAAGTTCACAAGCTTCCTCTAAACCTGCATATGTGAACTATCTAGTCATGCCATCCTCCAATTCCTCTTTGGCACCATCATCCCCTCAAGAAAATTCATGCTCTTCCACCTCACCTTCACTTGAGGACTATCCTAGCTCCCCATCTTCTACAGATTCTAATCCTTCCCCCCAACCTCCATCACGAAAGTCTCCAAGGAGTTTCACATGGAAGCCATCAACAAATCCCATTCCTAAAGCTAAAGAGCCATGTCATCTTAATCCTTCATGTGAAGCCATCATTTATGATGCCCATCAACCTCCCCCATCTGTTATCCTTCTTCCATATATCCCACTCATTGATCCTCTTCCATCTCCTAGCATCATTGGGTCATTCCCATACATTGCCTCCATCAAATCTCCACCAACATCTTCTCCTCCTAGCATTATCCAAAGAACATCCAATGAGTCTCATAAGTTCACCCTTCTTCCTACCATCACAGTTGCAGAATATCTCACCCTTTCATCCATACCATCTGAAGAGTTCTCCCTTCTTCCTACCATCACAATTATAGAATCTCCCATCTTTCCATCCACTCCTTCTAAAGAAACCATCCATAAACCCTCCATCACTCTATCCAAACCAATCCAATCTAGTCTAGATCTTTTCCAAAATCATATTGAAATATCCATTGAAAATCAAGATCCTATCCCTTAACTTCCTTTTTTGCATGATCCATTTCTTCCATCACCCCCAATCCCAGATCCTATCATCTTGATTCCTCCAATCCAATATCATATCATCCCAATTCCTTCATCTCAAGATCCATCATCATCTCCCAATCCTAGTAAAGATCCCATCACCCCATCCTCTCCACTTGAGGATCCTCCAATCTAAACTATCCCACTGCTATCACTCTATCCCCTGGGTCCACTTACATTTGTCAAGGAAAGCCCACTCAAAGTAGAAGAGATAAGTTTCATACCTTCCATTGCAGCACTTAAAACTAGATGTTTATCTTATTTCCCAAATTAGAAATATCCTTGTTTGGATCAAATGCTCAAGAAATGGAATTATCAAGGCACAGGCCTAGGTGCTCATGAACAAGGAAACCTAGAGCCCATCTAGGACAAGAAACATCCAAGATCATGTGGTATCGATCACACATCCAAAGAAGGCACTTCCTCTAGAAATGTTGGTACAGCTAAAGCCAAATTCAAACATCCTTCCCAAAACACCACTTCATCTTCTCATCATCCCTTCATAGTATACAATGTCATTCCTCCTCCTCCATCATTGCAGTCCAAAACAAACTATCACATTCCTCCTTCATCCTCCAAATCTATTTTGGGTCCCTATATCCCAAAATCTACCATGGCATATCCTCTACATACCAAATCCATTTTGGGGCCTTACATCCCAAAATATCATCCCTAATCTTATCCTACTCAATCCAAAATCCAAAATCCAAACATCCCTAGTTAGGATCAACAAAGGCATATTCCCACATCTCATACCTACCAATCTTCTTCCATCTCTCCATCCATATTTCCTCCATCCTGCACATCTCCTCATATTCCTCCCAATTCTCCTCACAATTTAGATGCCATATCTAAGATGCATAAAGGGGACTATCCAAAACAATCTAAGGATTTCCATGTCCACTCTAAATGACATGCTCAAGAAAAGAAAAAATCCAATCAAGAATTCCAATGCATCCCAATGGCCACAAAGGCCCACCAAAGCTAAAGAAAAAACTATGTGGATCCCAAAGCAAAAAGATGTAGTACATTTAAAAGAAATATCTACAATGGCATCCAAAGTTGCTTATCCACCAACTACTCATTCTCCTCCTCCATCTCCTAAATTCATTTTTGGTCCCAATGTCTCAAAATATCCTAGCTAAAATCCTCCATCCTATCCGCATCTATCTTCCAAATCCCATCCTCTTCATCCACCTTCTTTACAACATGTGCCAATGTTGATCTTAACAACATCCCCCTATCATGATCATTTTCCAGCATTCCATCCAAACACTTTCTACCACCATTTCTACCATCTACCTCATCCTATCCATGCCTTTGCATAATCCCCTCATTCTAATAAAGTTGTACCTATTAGGAATAGTCCCAAGAGATAACTGAGAGGGGGGGGGAGGGGTGAATCAGTTATCTACAAGATTCAATTCTTTATCCAATTAAATATACTTAAACATAAAGCATAAACACAATGAAAGAACACATGAACACAACACCAATATTTTGGTTACAAGGAAACCCAAATAGGTAAAAACCCTGGTGGGACTTGATACCCACTAATATTTTGTACTAGTGTATGATGATCCTTGTTAGAAGATCATTTACCCTGTTAGGAGTAGCTTTACAATATATTAAGTACAATAGACCTAGTCAAGGGTCGAACCCTGTTAGGGGAGAGGATGCACTGTCCGAGAGCACACTACTCAGAGGGGTGAAAGCTACAACCTTCTGAATAAGAGATACACACAATATCTGGATCTTGGTGAACTATGCCTTGACCTACTATCTGGATCAATTCCAATGAATAGCACAAGTACTTTACTTGGTCACATAGACCTTCTTCTGATGGTTCAACACTTCACACACTCTACTCTGCTCTACTTAATCAACCATGAACCACACTCCAGCAATCACAAATGACTGCCTATAAATATCTTTCCTCCAAATGATATAATCAAGTTAGCCTATTAGAACAACCTTGAAATCATATTAGAAAAATTATAACAAACTCCAATAAACATTATGTCAGCTCTACTATGCATGCAACACATTCTGCGACCTGTCCAATAAGATAATTGTAGATGTGCGCTACACACTATCAGCTCTACCAAAACAACTGGATCTTTCTTTGTAGGCTGAATTAACTCATGCGCTCTTAACCAAATATCAATAACACTTCTCCAAGCTTAAATCCAAGGGCACATACCCTAAAGATAGGCACAACTCAAGAACCAATAAAATATTTGTCGGCTCTCCTAAACAAACACAGGAAACTGCTACTAGTGAATAGCGACTGCATAACTTCACTTCTACTCATCAACAGACTATGCATCCATAACTAAAATATCATTAATATGTCTACAACATATATCCAAGTGCGCAAGGCTCCATGATAACTATATAGACAACCATACACAGAACACTTCATGTTACTCTATCAGGAACACTGCTGATACCAACTACTATATAACTGTCTATACTAATATTTAACCTCTACACCCATGATATCATGCTGATATCATGTCCATGCTTCATATACTGGAAGCTTACTACATAAGACTTTCACACATGCTACTTTCCATATGTTTTCATCAATGACAAACATATAGTCAGTATTGGCCTACTGGCAAATCTCCAACAATCTCCCCCTTTGGCATTGATGGCAATATGTGGAATGAAAATCCACCACCAACCCAAATGAACATTTCTTTTATAAAATTCTCCATTTCCTCTTCAAAACTCCCCCAAAGATGAATCCTCCATCTGCTGCAATATTTTTTAATATTCTCCATTTCTTCAACTGTATTGCTGTCATA
This sequence comes from Chamaecyparis obtusa, assembly GCA_027943335.1. NCBI lineage: Eukaryota > Viridiplantae > Streptophyta > Pinopsida > Cupressales > Cupressaceae > Chamaecyparis > Chamaecyparis obtusa. The sequence goes on along the minus strand of BSBK01001755.1, from coordinate 2,896,671 downwards.
ACTTAATGTTGTTCCCCCTAAGTATATTACTCCTCTTTTTGCTTCTATTTTTCATGACTCTATATATACTCCCCCTTTGACATCAATGGGAAAGGGTTTCATTCATTATAAGCACCAGTACTACTCCTGAGGTAGAGTAGTCAACCTTCCATCAGTCCCTAAGGACTTATGCATTTCCTTCTTTCTTCTAAGCAGAATCAGGGAAGGGAATTACTCCCAACTTCTCCCTGAGATACTCAAAAGTATCCTTAGGTAAGGGCTTTGTGAATATATCTACCAACTGATCTTTAGTACTCACATATTCCAACTTGACTTCTTTCTTTTCCACTTTCTCTCTTAGGAAGTGATACTTTATCTCAATGTTCTTTGTCTTTGCATGCATCATAGGGTTCTTTGACATATTGATAGTGCTAGTGTTATCACAGTGAATAACAATAGGATAATCAATCTGAATTCCAAAATCCTTTATCATCTGCTTGATCCAAACAATTGTAGAACAATTCAAGGCTGTTGCAACATACTCTGCTTTTGCTGTTGACTGAGAAATACAATTTTTTTTCTTTCTTGTCCTAGTGACAAGTCTATCACCAAGAAACACTGCTCCACTTGATGTACTCTTTCTATCATCAACACATCCTGCCCAATCTGCATCAGTGTACACATGAAGCTCAACATTTTCTAAGTTAGGATACTATAGACCATAATCTATAGTGCCCTCCAAGTATCTGAATATTCTTTTCGCTACCATGAGGTGACTTTGTTTAGGTTCTGTTGTAAATCTTCCAGCTATGCCAATTGCATTAGAAATATCAAGTCTAGTCTAAGTAAGATATATGAGTTTACCAATCATAGACTTATACAATGTTATATCTACTAGTGGTGAGTCATCTTCTTTTTTAAGCTTGCATCTAGTGTGTTGGAATTAGGAGAGATAGGTACAAAGAGAGGGGAGGGGTGAATCAGTGCCTTCAAAAAACTTTACTTGTAAACCTTTCAGATCTAAAACTATAAACAGTGATAACCAACCAATATAACTTGAATCTAATTGCATGAATCATTTATCCACTTAACATAAGTAAGTAAACAACATGAAATCCACAACACAATCACATGACACAAGTATTTTGGTAATGCAAAAACCCTTGTTAGAAGGTAAAAACTGTGGTGGGGATGACACCCACAAATTCTTCACTACTACAAATAGAAAAGGTTTGTCTATTAGGGCTACAAGTTTTGATCACTTCTGGTGATCTCACCCTCTTAGGAGTGACAAGTTAGATCAGCTAGATCTACCTAGTTATAGGATTTTAACAATTAATGAAGTGTGCACTCGGTTAAGAGATTTACATAAGACTATTAAGTCTACTCTGTTAAGAGATTTTATCCAAAAACTCTATTACAATTGCCAGAAAGCAATAGGTATTTATCTTCTATTTGACACTCAATTATCTAATACAGATCTATAAGCTTTGATAAAATATCACCTTACTTGTGATGAATAACTGCTCTGAACTACTCAGTAGCCTCTACTGATTCTACTCAATCTGAATTCTACTATACTCGGTTCTTCTCTATTAACTGAAAGACTTGAAGATAGGCAAATGCTTCAAGTGCTCCGTGATTCATATATCAGCTCACACCAAAAATGATGCGAACAAATAAATATATAGTGTTCTAGTTTTGCCACTTTAACACAATTAGGCTACACACTATAATCATAACCCTAAGATCTACAGTGTACAATAATAACCTAGATCATCTATTACAAAAGATATACATTGTATTTGTAGACTAGGATTTGAGTGTGCACCTAAACCTGTTTTGAAGGCCAAAGACAAACAAACGTCATAGCATATAATCAAATCAAATTTAATGGTAAACAAACTAAAATCAAAGCCACCTCAGTTTAAGCCTAAAACGGATGCGCCCATGCACCGTTTGATATGCTTGGATATAGATGGATGTGGGTGTGCAAACTCAAGCACTTGGAGCATGCAAGATAAATGATGATTTGAGGTTAATGAAGACCCAAAATGACACAAAATAGGTATGAGGAACCTATTTTGCCTCAAAGGCCTCAAGAACACACAAATATGCAAAGCTAAATGATTGAACTAAGATTGATTAAACAAGAAATGAATCTATGTTAATCCAATTAAGCTAATTTAGATGTGATTTAAGCTTGGAAATGATCTAAAATGATGAGTTTATGCTTATGCTAGAATGAAAATGGCATTATAACTTTGCTATTGAGTTTGAGAGTTGAAAGATGATTTGCCTTAGGAAGTGAGGGTATTTATAGGAAAAGGGAAGGGCTTGGTTTAAAAGGATGAGTCAGAGTTAGGGCTAAGGTTAGGGTTGAGTCAAGGACAAGTGTCAAGGGAGGATTGAGTTGAAAGTTTGAGGGCATGTGCACAATTTGGTAAATGTGCCCAAGGCCAAGAGGTGGCAAGGAAGGGATAAGAAAGTCTTAAATGCATTTGAAGAGGTGGCCAAGAAGGCTTAAGAAACTCTTAAATGCATTTGAAGAGGTGGCCAAAGAGGTGTCCCTCTTTGTTGACCAAAAAGGATGACTAAGAGGAGGTTAGCATAAGTTTTGGTAAACCTTTTGCTAATGGAATGTGACAAGATTAGAAAGGGGATTAGGATTAGGATTAGGAGAAAGGGATGGGCAAGTGGCTTTTGGTGAGATTTAGATATTTATTAAAGGTAAATTTAATAAATATTAAATATCTAGGCTTAGGGTTTGAAGGGACTAGATTAGGGATTTGACCCATTTAGAGGAAGGTTTAGGACTTTCTAGAAGAGTTTAGTGCTCTTTAGAATTTTGGCCAACTTTGGGATAAAAAATAAATTAATTTATTTTTGAAGTTTTTTGGTCAATTTATTAATTAAATAATTAATAAATTAGGGATAATGTCCAAATGACATTTTTAGGCTAGATTCCTTAATTAAAGATTTTTAATTAAGAGAGAGGGATTTAATGGCATAAAAATAAATTAATTAATTAATTAAATAATTAATTAATAAATGATGATGTCATCAAGGATTTTTAGAAAACAAAAATAATTTATTTTCTAAAGGATTTTTCGGTGTCTACAGTATTTAATGAATATCATTACATTAAATGTTCCTCAATCTTCGTAAAATGTTTTACAAACCCTTGTAACCATTTGCATAGAAGAATGTGTCATTCCCTTTTACTATGTCATTTCCTGTGATCCTCAGTAAACACTATATAAACTGATCGGTGTATACTATGATGCTCGATGTTTACTGTCTGTCAGTGTCAGTGTCTACTGGTGCTCAGTAAACTATTTGCTACTTGGTGTATAGGCTTTACCGACTAGTCTTTTCTGCTTTATGTTACCAATTAGCTCATTGTAAGTGACTGACTAATATCTTTACACACCTTTGTTACTAATGACAACCTTAGAAGGATCAATAGAGATAACAATCTCCCCCTTTGACATTAGTATCAAAACTTTGAATGTATAAAGACAAAATTTTCTATGCAACTTATATCTCCTTATATCTCTGCCATATGCATATACACATCAAAAAATTTCTTAAGTACTAAGTACTCCCCCTCAGTGCATGCTCTCGGTAATATATAGTATACATAGCATCCATGTACATAATATTTGGCATAATAGTATCTGATACATTATTTTCCCCCTTTTTGATAGTAATGCCAAATACAAAATTGAGGTAGTATACTCACATCTTGTCAAAAATTGACTAATGGGTTTTCTTCACTGACTCCAAGAGGTTTTCCCATTCCTCTTTCAATTTGGTGAGAGCAATGTGCTCAAGACCGACTTGTGCATGCATGTCAAAGATATTTTCTAACACCAAAATTTTTGGTGTTGCAACTAATAGCTCGGCTTTGACAATATGTGCTTCATAAAATTTTAGGTACGGAATGAGTTCGGTTTGCAACTCAGTAACCTGATCTGTTAGGTGTGCTTCTTATTTTTTCAAATCTACTATCAACTGTCAGAGTTGCTGAACTTGGCGAATATGCTTTCAGATCCATCGGAGATGCTTCTAGAACTAGATCCAATATGCTTGAATATGTCATCAATAGGTTCTTCATGATAACCAATCTCATTCTGTAGTCTAGCTAGGTTCTTCCTTTCATCCAGTAATTTCTTCAGTCCTTCCTTGGCTTGCGTATACTGTTCCACAAACATTTGCATTTGTATCTTCTGATTCTCAATAGTCTTGTCAAGCTTGTATCTCTCCATGACTTAGATCTTTACCCTTCAGTGGTTAAATTGTTCAATAAGAGAACTGAGCTCTGATACCAATTGTTGGAATTAGGAGAGATAGGTACTGAGAGGGGAGGGGTGAATCAATGCCTTCAAAAAACTTTACTTGTAAACCTTTCTAATCTAAAACTATAAATAGTGATAACCGACCAATATAACTTGAATCTAATTGCATGAATCATTTATCCACTTAACATAAGTAAGTAAACAACATGAAATCCATAACACAATCACATGACACAAGCATTTTGGTAACGCAAAAACCCTTGTTAGAAGGTAAAAACTGCGATGGGGATGACACCCACAAATTCTTCACTACTACAGATAGAAAAGGTTTGCCTGTTAGGGCTACAAGTTTTGATCACTTCTGGTGATCTCACCCTATTAGGAGTGACATGTTAGATTAGCTAGATCTACCTAGTTATAAGATTTTAACAACACTAATGAAGTGTGCACTCGGTTAAGAGATTTACATAAGACTGTTAAGTCTACTCTGTTAAGAGATTTTATCCAAAAACTCTATTACAATTGTCAGAAAGCAATAGGTATTTATCTACTATTTGACACTCAATTGTTTGATACAAATCTATAAGCTCTAATAAAATATCACCTTACTTGTGATGAATCTCTGCTCTGAACTGCTCAATAGCCTCTGTTGATTTTTCTCAATCTGAATTCTACTATACTCGGTTCTGCTCTGTTAACTGATAGACTTGAAGATAGGCAAATGCTTCAAGTGCTCCGTGATTCATATATCAGCTCACACCAAAAATGATGTGAAAACACAAATATATAGTGTTCTTATTTTTTTGCTTTAACACAATTAGGTTACACACTATAATCATAACCCTAAGATCTACGGTGTACAATAATAACCTAGATCATCTATTACAAAAGATATACATTATATTTAATGAATGTCATTACATTAAATGTTCCTAGATCTTGGTAAAATGTTTTACAAACCATTGTAACCATTTGCATAGAAGAATGTGTCATTCTTGATTACTATGTCATTTCCTATGATCCTCGGTAAACACTGTATAAACTGATCAGTGTATACTATGATGCTCGGTGTTTACTGTCTGTCAGTGTCGGTGTCTGCTAGTGCTTGGTAAACTATCTACTTCTTGGTGTATAGGCTTTACCGACTAGTATGTTCTGCTTTATCTTACCGATTAGCTCATTGTAAGTGACCGACTGATATCTTTACACACCTTTGGTACTAATGACAACCTTAGAAGGCTCAATAGAGATAACAGAGTGATCATAGGGGTTCCTACTGGCTTGCAATCATCCATCTTGAATTTCTTTAGTAGCTCTTTCACATGTTTTGACTGATTAATAAAGATTCCTTTTTCTGTCTGCTGCACATTTAGTCCCAAAAGTATTTGATAGGACCAATCATACTCATCTCAAACTCATTCTATATTTCTTTGGAAAATTCAGCACTGATTTTGTCATTACCTCCAAAGATAATGTCATCAACAAATATAGCTACAAGTAGTAAACCTTCAGATGTCTCTCTAATGAATAGATTACAATCTATTTCTCCTTTCTTAAATCTAATCTTTGTTAAGTATCCATCTAGTCTCTCATACCATTCTCTAGGGGCTTGTTTAAGTCCATAGAGGGCCTTCTTCAATCTGCATACCATAACAGGTCTATCTAATAAGGTGAATCCTTATGGCTGCTCAATGTATACTTCTTCTTTCAAATCTCCATTCAAGAATGTTGACTTGACATCCATCTAATAAACTTTGAAGTTTTTGACTGTAGCATAGGCTAGAAACAACTTAATAGCTTCTAATTTTCTCACAGGTGAAAATGTGTCTGAATAATCAATGCCTTCTCTTTGCGCATATCCCTTACATACTAATCTTGCTTTATTTCTTACTACTGTACCATCTCCATTCATCTTGTTTCTGAATATCCACTTTGTTCCAATCACATTCTTGTCACTAGGTCTTGGGACCAATTCCCAAGTGTCATTCTTAATAATTTGATCAAGTTCTTCTTTCATAGCATCATGCCAATCTGAATCATTACAAGCATCTTCAACACTTAAAGGTTCAATCTGAGATAGTAAACATGCAGCTTCACTACTAGCTAAGTTCCTTGCTTGTGATCTTGTTAAGACTTTGCCACTCTGATCTCCAATGATGTCTGCCTTGGAATGATTTCTTGATGTAAACTTTGGAACTTTAGGTGATGCTAACTTATCAGCCTTATGAGTATTTTCTTCACTTGTCTCAGGGTCATTGAATAATACATCAATACTGTCAAACATTTCTTCAATAACTGTCTCACTAGTGGAGGGTCTGGGTTCTTCTTCAATCATGGGTGAGTAATCATGATATCATTCTTGAACCATAAACTTTTCATCAATCTTTACATGAGCACTTTCTATGATCTTTTTCAATCTTAAATTGAAACATATATAAGCTTTACTTTTAGTAGAGTAACCAAGAAAAATACCTTCATCACTTTTTGCATCAAACTTGCCTACTGCTTCATCCCTCTTGATGTAGCACTTACTTCCAAAGATTTTGAAGTATTTTACTGTGGGAACATTACCAAACCATAGCTCATATGGTGTTTTGTTAGTGTCTAGCCTCAATTGAATTCTATTGATGGTATAGACTGATGTATTGGCTACATCTCTCTAATAGGTGTGTGCAACTTTTCCTTCTATCATAATGGTACGTGTTGTATCAAGAATGATCATATTCCTTCTCTCTACAATTCCATTCTACTGAGGGGTTCTAGGTGCACTTAACTGTCTCTTTATGCCATGTTCTTCGCAGTACTCATAGAATCTATCAGAGGTGAATTCTCCTCCTCTATCTGATCTCAAACATTTTATCTTTAGTCCAGATTCATTCTCAACCTTAGCTTTGAATATTTTGAACTTCTCAAAAGCTTCTGACTTATCTTTCAATAATGCAACCCACATCATCCTAGTATAATCATCAAAAAATAAAATGAAATACCTTTCACCATAGTAAGATCTTGTTTGAGTTGGACCACAAAGTCTGTATGAATCAGATCCAACTTGTTCTCTGCTAAATTTTGGTTGCTCTTGAATGAATTTATCACATGCTTCCCCATCACACATTCCATGCATATAATATCAACTAGCTTTGCTATGCTAGGTAGATCTCTTACTACCTTTACATTGCTTATCTTTACTATGTTATCAAAATTGATATGACATAATCTTTTATGCCACAACCAACTATCATCAACTTTAGCAATAAAATAACTTGCTTCTGAATTGAGTTGAAAAACATTACCTCTTGTCTTTGAGCCTAATGCAATCATAACACCATCTTTTTTGTTAATGATGCATTTGTCATCTTTGAACTCCAACTGATATCCTTTTCCAAGTAACTATCCAACACTGAGAAGGTTATGTTTCAAACCATCAACATAGAGAACATCATCAGTATTATTCTTTCCATCCAAGGTGATGGCTCCTCTACCAACTATGGGTTTAGGAGTGTTATCTCCAAATCTAACCATACCATCATTGTATTTGTCTAGATGAACAAACCTGCCTTTATCACCTATCATGTGATGTGAGCAACCACTATCTATAATCCAGTCTGTCCTTATGTCAGCTTGTGAAATCAATGCTAGCTCTTGATTCTCTTTCTTATCTTCATGAACTATCTTATTATTCATTTTGTCTACAATAGCAATGAATCCAATTTCTTCTTCACTTGATTCACCATTTAAAACTCCATCTCCAGCATAGTAGCATTCCTTAGAGTACTTAGGCTTGTAATCCTTTTTTAACTTTCTAGCTCTAGTAGGACACTTAGATGCAAAGTGACTGATCTTATTACATGAAAAACACTTAAATGGTAATTGACCTTCATATTTTCCTTTTCCTTTCTTTTCTCTTTTGGCAATCATAGCAATGAAATCATCTAGTGTTTTCTCTTCATCATCATCATCAAAATTACCAGAAGTGTTTGCAGATTTCTTACCATGAACTATCACTTTGAAGGTTGTCTCACTCTTTGGTTCTGTCTTCAATCTTAAAATCTCAAAAGCTGAGATTTTGCTGATCAAGGTCTCTCTCTTGAAATTTGATGTAAGTTGCATGGTCTCATCAAGGATGTTGATCTTTCTTTCATATTCTGGAGTGAGAGTAGTCATTAACTTGTCCATAATGTCCTCCTCTGAAATCTATCCACCATTGTTCCTAATTCCAGCAACTGCTTCATTTATTCTTTGATTGTAAGCTCTGATATTTTCCTCAGGCAACATCTCTAATGCATTGTATCTTTTCTTCCATGTCTTTCTGCACACATCCTTTGCTTGTTTGTCTCCTTCAAATATGTCTTCTAGGTGCTTCCATATTTTGTGGGTTGTATCTACCTTTTTTATTTCTAAAAACTCACCATCAGATAGGGCGCTGATAAGAGCTTCTTTAGCTATAGCATTCTGATGAAAAAATTCCTTTTGTTTATCAATAACATCATTCTTTGCAAGGTCTTCGAAGTGAGGAATCTTGGCTACTTTGATAGTCACATCAAAAACTTCAAAAGCAATGCACTGCAAATGGGTCACCATCTTGTTCTTCCAATCAAGATAATTCTCTCCATCAAACTTAGGACTTTCTTTCCTAAAGTATGCCATCTGATCAACCTCAAGCTATTAAACTTTCTCTCTAAGGCACTTGGCTTTGATACCAATTGTTAGGAATAGTCCCAAGAGATAACTGAGGAGGGGGGGGGGGTGAATCAGTTATCTACAAGATTCAATTCTTTATCCAATTAAGTATACTTAAACATAAAGCATAAACACAATGAAAGAACACATGAACACAACACCAATATTTTGGTTACGGGAAAACCCAAATAGGTAAAAACCCAAGTGGGACTTGATACCCACTAATATTCTATAGTAGTGTATAATGATCCTTATTAGAAGATCCTTTACCCTGTTAGGAGTAGCTTTACAATATATTAAGTACAGTAGACTTGGTCAAGGGTCAGACCCTATTAGGAGTCTTTTACAATTGTCCTTATTAGAGGAGAGGATGCACTATCCGAGAGCACATTGCTCAAAGGGGTGAAGGCTACAACCTTCTGAATAACAGATACACACTATATCTAGATCTTGGTGAACTATGCTTTGACCTGCTATCTGGATCAGTTCCAATGAATAGCATAAGTACTTTACTTGGTCACATAGACCTTCTTCTGATGGTTCAACACTTCACACAATCTGCTTTTCTCTACTTAATCAACCATGAACCACACTCTAGCAATCACAAATGAATTCCTATAAATATCTTTCCTCCAAATGATATAATCAAGTCAGCCTGTTAGAACCACCTTGAAATCATATTAGAGAAATCATAACAAACTCTAATAAAAATTCTGTCGGCTCTACTATGCACGCAACACATTCTGGGACCTGTCCAATAAGATAATTATAGACGCACGCTACACATTGTCGGCTCTACCAAAACAACTGGATCTTTCTCTGTGAGATGAATTAACTCATGCGCTCTTAACCGAACATCAATAACACTTCTCCAAGATTAACTCCAAGGGCATATACCCTAAAGATAGGTGCAACTCAAGAACCAATAAAATCTCTGTAGGCTCTCCTAAACAAACAGAGGAAACTACTGTTGGCGAATAGCGACTACATAACTTCACTTCTACTCATCAACAGACTATGCGTCCATAACTAAAACATCACTAACATGTCTAAAACATATATCCAAGCGCGCAAGGCTCCATGATAATTGTACAGACAACCATACACAAAACACTTCTTGTTACTCTGTTAGGAACACTGCTGACACTAGCTGCTATATAACTATATGTACTAATAGTTAACCTTTGCGCCCATGATATCATGTTGATATCATGTCCATGCTTCATATAATGGAAGCTTACTACATAAGACTTCCATGCATTCCTCTTTCCATATGTTGTCATCAATGACAAACATATAGTCAATACTGGTCTGCTGGCAAATCTCCAACAGTACCAACATCTAAATAAATCAAAAGATCAATAGCCAATCGAAAAGATCAGCAATAGGTCAATAATAAATCAGTAGTTAGCAAAAAATTAGAGAATCAAAAGGTTAGCCACAAATCAAAATATCAGCGAAAGATCAGCAAAAAGTCAACAACAAATCAGAAGGTCAACAACAAATCAGATAGCCAATGACAAATCATCAAAAAGTCAGCAAAAAATTAGAAGGTCAACAACAAATCAGATAGTCAGTGACAGATTAGAAAAAAGTTAGCTGTAAATCAGAAAATCCATAAAAATTGGAAAAATCAAGAGAAAGATATCAAAAAAAGAAAAGAAAAGAAAAAAACATTCATCCAATGGTGAAAACTTGGCAATTCAAGCACCTTGGACAAGTACCATGGTGAAAACCTAGCAAATAGGCATCATGCATAACCTCCCCAATTCCTTTCTGCAATTGGGGACCATTCCCTTCTATCACATCTTATCCAGCATCTCCTCCATCCCATTTGTCTCTCACCTCCTTCATCCTCCTTTGGATCTTGATGACAAAACATAGACCACCAGGTATACATGCTTTTGGGCACCTTTCAACATCCATCTTCCTATCACATCTTTTAGCTACCTATCCTCTAACCACCAACTATCCAAGCTTCCATCTATCTTCCTCATCCTCCTGTAATCTTATCTTCCACCCTATCATACCCCTGCTAAATGCCTCTGAATGCATGAACTATCCTAAGCAGGGGCATCTTGTTCCTTGGTGACATATTCCTTGGAGACCTATCCAAATCCTTATCTTCCATCTACCCATCCAAATCATCCTCTATCCAATCCCTAAGCATTTCCTCCAATCCAAATCCCTCAACTATCCTCTATCCACATCTCCCAGCAATTCCTCCGCAAATAAATCTTAGCATCTCCCAGCATTTCCTCTATCCAAAGCATCTCCCAACATTCCCCTATCCAAATCCTCTATCAGCATTCCTAAGTGGTTCTTCTATCCAAATCCCTCAGCATTTCCTCCATCTTTCCATCACCTAGTATCTTCCCTTGTCATTGGTATCTAGCTACAAGATACCCCCATGCAATCCAATGCCATTCATCTTCCAACATCTGATATTCCTATCCACATCCTCTAGCTATCCCAAATCCAACATCCAAGATCAAGCCAAACCATCCAATCTCATCCTTAGTCTTGTTCCTAGTCTTGTGGTAAATCTTGATCTCAATCCAATCATCATCGTTGGGATGCATCCTTCCCAAATTCGTGTCATTTTAGGGCACATCGTCCATCATTCAACCTATCTACCATCAGTCCATCTTGGCTTTCCAACCTAACTAGAGCATCATCTTGCATATCTTTGGAGCTTCATCTTCATCCCCAATCTTGTACATATCTTGTATAGCGAGATCTTCCTATCCCAAATCCTGAGCTTCTATACATATACGTTGTAAATATCTTCTTGTTTATTGTACATATCATCTCATCCTATTGTACATATCCTTGTCAGTCCTACAATAGCATTTGATCAGATATCTTATCCCACCCAACCTTGCACTTCAACAATATCTCTTGTCGACTATCCTTGATCATAGCGGTTATCCTCAACTCATCATTTGCCAATGAATAACAACACTCATTCTCCCCATTAGCATGGGTCCGCATAGATATATTCTTTTGTATTGTCCGACCTAAGCCTCATCATGGGTCTACATAGATGTATGCTTTTGTATTGTCTGACCTAAGCCTAATCACGGATCCACACATATGTATCCTTCCTCCTGTCAGACCTAATCTTCCACCAATCACACCAGGTCTGTGACGATATATCCTTCTTCACATTTAGACCAAATCTCCCCCATCAATCAAATCAATCTCTCTCCTTGGCAAAGGATGTCTTTTGGAGTTATCTTTTTGGTCTTGGATTTTATCCTTTGGATCTTGTTAATCTTTTACGGCTTCTCATTGTTCCTCTCCTAAAAGTCACCACAATCCTTTATATCATGGTGTACTACGAATGAGAGCAATCTGGGGCAAGATCTTTTTGATCTTTCACTTCTTCCTATGAGTCAGTCGGACATGACCCTTGCACGGTTCACATGCGATCTTCTGGGTTACATGGCGCACTTGGGAAATGTCATTTGTTTGTGGTTTCTCCAGCATCATTTCTACCATGCTTCCTCTTGGGTTCATGCATGATGCTGGGGCATCCTTGCGTGTCTTTTTTGCGTCAGTCCTATGCAACGCTGGTGACAAGGCCTTGTGATCCGAGTATCCTTGGCAGGTCTCTAGCATTTCTATATCAAACTAGGTTGTGCTCTCCACATTTACACTTGGAGCTCCCCAAAATCTCTCATCCTGCATCATATAGATTAAAATTGCATCTTGCATCTTTGCATATAGCTTCATCCTGCATTTTGTATTCCATCTCATCTTGCATTCCTCCATCTTTGCTCTTGGAAGTCTGGTTATTTATCCTCCCCCCTTCCTTATTTCCTTCCCTTCATTTCTATGTTCTTTTCAAGGAAATTCCACAACATTTCCTCTTTGCATTATTTTCTCGAGGGGGCACAATCCCTTATCCTCTAAATTCTTGCCCGGGGCATCTTATTTTTTTGTCTTTGACGTCATGCCACTTATGGCATCGCATCAAAGATGGGCAAAATGTAGACACCTAAAAATCCTTTAGAAAATAAAAGTATTTTTATTTTTTGAAAACCCCTGATGACATCATCATTTGTTAATTAATTAATTAATTTGTTATTAAGCCATTAAATCCTCCTATTTTAATTAAAAATATTTAATTAAGAAATACCTTCTAAAAATGTTTAAATCTTATTTAAACATCATTCCCCCCAAAATTTATTAATTATTTAATAAATTGACCAAAAATCTTTTAAATAAATATAATATTTATTTAAATCCTAAAACCTTAGAAATCTTCTAGAAATCCCTAACCTCTTCTAGAATTTCCTAATCTCACCCTAAACATAATTAAAGGGTGATTCCTACGCTTTTTAGCCGAACCCTTCAAACTTTGACTTTGGGTCAAAACCCCTCATAAATGCTTCTTTCATCCTCATTAATGACTCTTACAAGTCATTAATGAAGTCCATGTCTCCTCTTCCACTCTTGTTCCCCTTGCACACTTTCCTAGTGTTGCTGTGTGAGCAACCTTTCCCAAGGTTAACCTTACCATACCCCAAACTATACTCCAAACTCTACCCCAAACCTTACCTCTGATCCTAACTCTCCTTCCTAACCCAAGCCCTTCCTCAAATCCTATAAATACCCTCATCTTCCAAGAGCAAAACACCAATTCACATCTTTTACATTGAGTAGTGTTATAATGTTAGTTTCATTCTAGAGCTTGAGCATTTAGCATACTTTGTTAGCTTACTTCATTTTTGTGCTTTTCTAACACACATTAGCATAGCATAATGGATTAATCTAGCCTCTTTCATAACATTTGCACATCATCTTTAGCAATATCATACTTTCATTTGAATTAAAATGAATCTAGCTTAATCATTCTTAGCATCATTACGATCTTTGAAGCCTTAGGGGCAAGCTCCAAGTGCTTAGAGAGCACACTCACATCCCTCTTATCAGAGCAAATCAAACATTGCTTAGATGCATCTGTTTGGCTTGATTTTTTATGTTTATGTTTTAGACTAATATAAATGCCAGATTTAAATCTAACGTTTGCCTTGTTTACGCCTATTCCGAATAGGTACAGATCAAAACCGTAGTCTACAATATTATAGAACAATAGAAATAAAAAATTTAAATCCAAATATAATTGCTCAACTAAAAATATAAGTTACATCCAATTTACTATTACACGTTTAATTTACTATTAAAGAGTTTCAAGAAAATAAATGTAAGAACCCACATAAATGTAATAAAATAAGACTTGTTAAACTTTCTTAAACTTTTCTAGATTTTCTTATTTCCATGTCATGTCTTATGCAACTATAGAAATAAATAAAAGAAAAGAAAAAAATTGAATTGTGCAATGACTTACTAATATAAGTCAATAAGAAAACAAATAAATACTTTTTTAATAATTGTTATAATATATACAATTAATAAAATTATTGAAATAGAAACAAAAATTTTAAATTTTAAATCCAATAACATGACTAGTCATGTAAAAAAAATTGCATACAATGAACACATAAGTATTCCTTCTAAAGGCGGAAACTAATAATAATCTCATGATAACTTGGACACTATTTCCTTTTTTTCGATTGATACTATATTAATTTTTAAATATTTATTTGTTTGCTAGATTTAAGTGAAGGATACTTTTACCCTCTCACGATGGATTTTAAAGACTGCGCATGGAAAAACCAGGGAACTTTCTTAGGGCCTAGTCAAGCTGATTACTTTTCAAACTGTTCTGTGAAGGTCAATTCGTTTATTTTTTCTTTCTTAGCCTGCAAGAATTGAATTTGAACCCCACTTGAGGGATCGACCGATTCCAGCGCGTATAATCAGAGTAATAGTCTTCTTTCCGCGTCAGAGACTTGTTCGGAGTTTGGACCCAGTGCAGGGCGTTTACATAGTATATTTATGACCTTCAAAGTTTGGGATTCCCTAATTGCGGGAGATAAAAAAGAAATTGAAATAGACAAGCCTGTAAAGGTTATTCATTGTCTCCATGGCTGAAGCAAAACGGGTGGTGGTAGTGGGAGGAGGAGTTGCAGGAGCCCATGTCGTTAGATCTCTGCAATTTCACGCAGATGTCACTCTTATTGATCCGTATGTGAATTCCTCACCAAACCCATTTCAATTTTTAGAAAGTTTATTTATAGTCAATTAATGTGATTATATATGAATTCTTCACCACACCTATTTCAAAAAATTTCAGGTTTGCTTGCTTGTAGTATATTAATATGATCATATGTGGGTTGTTAACAGGAAGGAGTATTTTGAAATACCATGGGCTATGCTGAGATGTATGGTGGAACCTAAGTTTGCAGAGAGGTCTCTATGCAACCACAATGATTATTTAGCAAATGCCCGGCTCATTATCAGTAGTGCTGTGAGTGCTACTGATACAGATGTTTTCACAGCTTCAGGAGAACGCGTTCCCTATGATTATCTGGTGATTGCTACAGGGAGTACATTTAATGGGCCTGTCTCCAAACAAGACAGGATTAAACAGTTTGAGGAAGGTTAGCACAAATCATTTATGAAATTGAGCAGAATTAGATTTATCTGGGGTCTAGGTGAAAATTAGATGATGTTGTTCATATAGAATAAATTTCAGTTCACTCGTTTAGGCTTTTTTTCTTTGGGGTTTTCTTATTTAGTGCCTTTGGAATCTTTTGTCTCTCAAATCAAATGAAGTCATAAATGGGGACCAAATTTTCAATATGAACTTGCCATAGTAAAACATTGCAAACTCACAAGTCTTAAAAGTCTGTCAGCACAGTGGCCTAGCAAGGGTGAATGGTTCAAACTCACAAGCTCAGCAGCCTACCAAAGGTTTAAATCTAGAAGGATGAATAATTAAAATCCACAAACTAATGTCCTAGTAGAGCTTGAATCTTAGTGACAGATATCAACACCTTAATTTAACCAATCAGATTATGCTATGAACAAGCAGTTCATTTACTGTAAGTACCTATATGCTTTAGTGGTATTAACTTGAAAGAAATAGCATAATAACTTAAACTAATAACCAAACCATAATGGCAAGAATGGTGCCAAAATATATTGATCTACAGCATAATAAATCTGATACTATGCAACCTTACTCTCATACATTATAGGTGCTAAAGGGTATCTACAATATAACATCACTGAAACGGCTATGGAAATGGCTATTCAGTCTTTAGGGTGCACTAATGTATAAATTATACTGTTGAACAGAGTAGCTTAGTGCATTCTAGGAGCTGGATAGCCATTTCCATCCATTCAAACATTTTTGAACTTTTTGGTTTGTTCATCTTCTGAGTCTGTAGGAACTACTCTCTTTGATGGCATTTTCTACCATATTCATGGCTTTGCGTGAAATGTAGAACCAAACTAATATAATTCATCACTTTCTTGGATGGCTTCAGATTATGACAAAATCAGCAGCGCCCGGACAGTTCTGATTATTGGAGGTGGACCAACTGGGGTTGAGCTAGCTGCAGAAATCAAGGTAGATTTCCCTGAGAAGAAGGTAGTTCTCATACATAAGGGTTCCAGGCTCATTGATTTTCTTGGGCCAAAAGCTTCGCAGAAGACCTTGGACTGGTTGGTTTCCAAACATGTTGAGGTCCACCTGAACGAATACATTGATCTGGAAAACCTCTCAGAGTCAACCACTACCTTTACCACACAAACTGGGATGAAAATCTATGCAGATTGCCATTTCGTGTGTGTTGGAAGACGTGCCGCTTCATCCTGGCTTCAGAATTCTGTTTTCAAAGAACATGTTGACAAACAAGGTCACATCAAAGTAGATGAATCTCTGCATTTAAGGGGGAAAACTAATGTCTTTGCAGTTGGAGATATTACAGACATTAAGGTGGGGTGAAAGCTGTAATCCTTGTTTTCTTAGGACATGGAGGCTGTTTCTGTATGCATCTATGTTTTCTTTCAATCCATTGTTAATATAAGTTTAATTTTAACCGAATTTTTTATAAACATATTGAGATCGATCTCCATATTGACTAGAGTATGGCTTTGATAAAACAGGAAATCAAGCAAGGTTTCTTGGCTGAGAAGCAAGCAAAAGTTGTGGTCAGCAATGTTCAGATTTCACTTAAGGGCTCCAACCGCAAGTTGAAAGTGTACAAAGCTGGTCCAGCAATGGGAATTGTCTCTCTTGGAAGAAACGCTGGGGTTGCTCAGCTGCCGTTTGGTACTTTCATCGGCTGCCTTCCAGGCAGGATAAAGTCCAGGGACTTGTTTGTCGAAAAAACTCGGAAGGGATTAGGAATAGATCCGTAGGCTCACTATCAAAATTTTCCTGAGATTCCATCTGTATCCTTGTATTTTTGCAGTCGGAGTCCAATTTTTCCATTCTTTATTAAAATGTGGGCTGAAGCTTTCAGTGTCTCATAGGCTGGAGTAAATCTGTGAGTTTGATTCAGTTTAGACTTAATACAGTTGGTCTGTATGAGTATAATTATATCAGCTGTACAAGTCACTTCATAAATTGTTAGGTGGTTTTGCTTATTCTAGCCTTTGGGTTTTCTGTATTGAAGAGTTCAAAGTTGTTGACTTCATTGTTGCTTACACATGATCTTTGTCATGGAGTAAAGTGTCATTCTTATTATATGATAGTTCAGAAGAACAAATGTCTCAAAGGTTGTTTCAAGCAAGGTAAATCTAAAATGTATTATATCATGAAAATAACTAGAGTTTCTGAAGGCAATTGTTTCTCTTGTTTGTTAGGAATGGAAGCAACAGAACCATAAGACTCATTTTGGTCAAGATTTGATTGTCTTTTTAAAATCGTGGAACTAGAGTCTAAAATGTTCGTTACTTGTTTGTCAGTATTTATGTGATAGGTAGTCTTCACTTGAGCCCAGCAATAATGAATGATTCTCTCCGGCTTCTCCTTGTAATTGCATGTCTGTTCTGAACTCCGTGTAATTGTCTTTGATGTCTAGAGTAAAATATGGTACCATTCTGTCGCAAATGTCATGGATTACTGAGACTAACTCACTGTATTTTGATAATCATCTTTTTTTATTCGATTATTCATGTCAGTGTATTTGATTACAGTTATCTAATGTGCTATGCTATCTATTCTAATAAGCTTGTAGCTTGTTGCTAATGATCAAACCTGTTACACCTACCATCTTTCCTTCCCAACAAGCGATGTAGATTACAATTTTCAGAATCCTTTTCTATTTTTTGGGGGGGGAAAAAGGGCTTAATTTATTTGAAAATATACCCAGAAAGAAATACATTAACCAGGCCTCCTTAAAGATTCAAAATCAGGGGGACTGAGTGTTAGATCTGTGGGAAGAGCATTTACATTTGAGTCAGAGGCTAGAGGAGAACTTGCATAAAAGCTAAAAGGTCACAGCTGTGATTATTCAAGTGTTTATACATCTGAAGCAATGGAGATAGAAGACAGATGTCAAATATATCTATGATAAAACATACTTATAATAGGACTATCCATGCTTTCAACTTGATTGTTTTGAGTTTATTCTACAATGCCATTTGCTTAAATCTTCTAAAGACACCTATTTTGTTAACTTATATAATGGAAGATTTCCAGTGCATGATTTATGTAATATTATTGACTTCAACTCTAATTTTATCAATGAAACCTTGAGTTTTATCCACTGATGTGAACCGAGAAATAGATCTGAAATTGAAAGAAATGTTTAAATTATAAGATCTTCAATCTTTTGCAACATGCGGGTTGGTAACGCCTGATAATATTTTGAGAACATGGGCAAGGTCAAGATACTCGTAGATAACAGCTTCATTGACTAGTGTGGCAGAAATTGTCATGAATGTTTAGTGTATGGATGATTCGAACCAAGGTTATATTTGATAAGGATTTGGTGGAACCACATCATATTTAACTGACAAAATTTATTGTTGAAAATTAAGTGGTTGCGTGCTTTTGGGGAAATCCAAGTTTACTACTGGTTGCCTATGAGATACCCTTGTCCAAAGGTAAGGTTTTAGTTCCCATTTCAACCTAGTTACCTAACTCTCATTCATGGCATCCAAGGGCTTACTTATGGAGCTACAATTTGCAATCCCCACATCTGTTGTTCATTGTTTCCCAGACTGATGATGGAACTGTGTAAAACGTTGATAGAAAATTACAGTTTTCCTAGAAGCTCTTCAAATAAGTCCCATGGACTGCGAAGACTTGATGCTTAGTAGTCTTATAGTGGAGTTCTGGCATCTTTTTGAGCAATAATGTGGTTTATGAAACATAATTTTGAGAAGACTAAGAGAAAGTACTTTCTGGATATCTGTGATGGTGTATATCTGTTTCAGGAACTAACTGAATGTGACCTATCCCGAGTTTAGCTTTTTATGGAACTGATTGTGCTCTATTGAAAACTGTTAGAAATCTTTGGCATGCTTCTATAGATATGTTAAATCTAAAAATTATGGGCATCTCTTATGGAAATGCCGGCATCCAGAGAATAGATGCCCTCAAATCTTGAAATGTAGCACTTGCATTTCTAAAAGTGGGAGGGACTTAATCGAAGCATTCTTGTTAAGGCTAGTGAAAGAAATACAAGAAATAGCATTGGTGCTATAGATTAATCTAATAAGAGAGTTGTGGCCTAATATGTTGATGTAGCATGGTTAATCTATTAGGGCCATTTGTTTCGTGGAATTACAGAAAGCTGGAATTAAGCTGGAATTCTCAAATACTGGAATTTGCCAATTCATGAAGTTTTAAATTTGGAAAATGGTTTTTGAAATATGGTTGGAACCGTTTGGTCCACCTAGAAAATGCGTGATAAGATGCATTTTTTTTTGCGTGTTGATGTATGTAGCATCGGTCAGATAAATAAACCTGACTATATGATTATTATAAGAAAAAATTTATTTTATATATATATATATATATATATATATATAAAGTTAATCTATATTTATTCTTATAATAACTATGTAGTTAAATTAATATATTAGATTAGTGAATAGACATGTCCTATGAAGGGACATGTCTCTTCTTGTCTTTGTCATGTATATACAAGAGATCGATGCATTTGGAAAACACATACTTTGAAAGCACTGAGATTTATTTGCAATTGATCTTTGGAAATAACATGGTATCAGAGCAGGTGACCCCCAAGCCTGTTGGTAATAATGGTAATAATTTTGATGTGAATATTAAATATCACTTTCAACATTATGTGTATAAGGCATCATCCCTGTTGGCATACGAATGGATGCAGAACATAAATCGAATGGAATCACCAAGAAGAATTCAACCAGTGCTCAGTATACAGGTGTAAATATAACATGTGTTAGACCATTTTCCTGTCATTGCCAAAAATCCAATGAAAATGGTCTATTCCTGCAAAACCTTAAGAAAGTTGTCATGTCCTATTGCAACTTGTTTTGATCAGCGAAAAAGATTTATGGTGTTTTGTGGCTTGCGAACTAGATCAGGGATAGTTTAAGGTGTGTACAAGCTTCAGTCAAGATTGCATGTGCTTAAATGCAAAATCAAAGAGATATGGTTGTTTAAAGGTCTGAGAAATAGGGCTTATCCATGTCCAAGGGTTTCAAGAATTTTGTCTAAGTCCAAAACCCTACTCTTATTCTATTTTTTCATTACCTTTTTCGGGCCACTTCAGTTTTCATGTTTGCACGTGGTCTTTTGTCTTTCCTAGTGTTTGCTGAATCACGGGATATATTTGTTAAGTCGATTTTCATTCAACGAACAAGTGACTATGTTTGGATCTTTGTCTTGTTCTCTTTAGTCGCGTGATCTCCAGTTATGGATTGGCAATTAATGTTTCTATGTAGCGATTCAACGACTATGTAATCTCTAGTTCTCATGATCCTTGGCGGTTTTCTTCAAACATTCAATGACCCAACGCATCGGTCTTCTCCTGTTCGCTTGATTAAATGGTTAAGTTCTAAGACATTCAGTGATCAAGCGTGGACCGTTGATGTAATTCTTGATCAACGGTTGTTGTGATATCTTAGACATGACTGTGCAGTTAGTGATAGATCCAGCGATTCAGTGGGGCAGTTATCTCATAAACTCCAAGTCTTGGCAGTTAGTAAGAAGACATTCATCGATCAAGCGAATGAAGTGTTCGCTTGATCTCCAAGACTTAGTAGTTAAGTGTGGAGCATCTAGTGATTCAGCGACAAGGTTTATCAAAGGGTAAGGTTTTCTTTAGTCGTGTATTCTCCAGACATCGGTTGACTAGTCAAGACAAGGCATTCAATGATTTAGTGAACACAGTGTTCGCTTAATCTCATGAAGTTGGAACTTAGAGACTTTTTATTCAGTGATTCAGTGATAGTCGTGGATATTAATGAAGATCAACGGTCAACATGTAATCTCAAGATATAACTGAGGTTAAGGATTTTATCTAGCGAATAGGAGATTAAGGTGTTCGCTAAATCTTGTGACATAACCAGGGTTAGTAAAATCATCCAGAGAATACGAGAATGGAGTTGTCGTTGATTCTCCGAATAAAGACTGTGGACAAGTTAAAGTTCTCAGGTTTGAAGGAGCTTTTAGTCGCCAAATCGCCAGATGATTATTGAGTTAAGTAAAGGGTTACAAGATTAAGCGAAGTCTTTAGTCGCTTATTCTTGAGAGGTAACCATGGTTAATTCTTTTTCCTTGAGATTCAGAGAATGCCTTTGGTCGTTGGATCGCCAGATGCAAGATGAGTTAAGCTAAAGGCTTAGAGATTCAGCGTGGACCGTTGATGCAGATGAGATCGGGCAGTGGTCGTGTATTCGCCAGATGAAACCTCAAGTCAAGGAAAGATTATGTGATCTCGTGAATGCTTTGTTCGTGTGATCTCCAGATTAAATCTAGGTTAAGAAAAGGGTTCAACGATCATGCGATTCCTTCAGTCGCTTGATCACCAAGAAAAGGATGAGTTAAGTTAAATATTTGGCGAATCAACAAGGACTGTAGGATGATGGAAAGATCAATGGCTGGTGCTTGATCGCTTAATGAAACCATAGTTAATGAAAAGACTTAGCGATCATGCGGATGCCTTTGTTGCCCAATCGCCTGATCAAACCATGGTTAAGATAAATGTTGCGTGACTGTGCGAAGCCTTCAGTCGAGTAATCTCTAGATAACTTAGAGTTAAGGTGCTTGCAGAGGTCAAAGTGGGTCCAATTGCTAGGTATGTTGAGGTGTTCATTTTTGATTGGTCGCCAAAGAGAAATGATGATGTGGCCGAATATTTTCAAAGGGCTCAATTGACTATTGTTGATTTATAAGGACTATCTGATGTGTTGGGAAAAAGATAGATCAACGACCACGTTTTAAACTTGATCAGTTAGTCGTTGCGGCCATAATTTGAAATGATTAAGGGTTTTTTTGTAGGGTTTGTTACAGTGAGCCAGAATACGACAAACACCATATCAGATTTTGATTTTGTTCCAAGGCAGGTTACAAGACAAGAGAGATTACAAGTGTCAAAATCTGGTGCATTCTGGGTATAAAGTGCATGAAATAAAGTGAAAAGAAAATTTAAATAATTTACCTAGTCTTCTCTATAGTTTAATGAAATATTTTTATTATGCAATTTCTGAGAAGCCTTCACGAAGGTTTTTTCATAGAACATAATCTAATCTTTGCCTGGGAATGAAGGAATCAAATCAGTTGAGGAGAAATGATTGAAAGTTGAGGAAGTTGAGGGAGATCAGTGGAAGATCAAATTTGGAGGAGAAGTTAGAGATATTTTGTGCAAAGAATGGACAACTGTCAGTTGGCTGGAGTTGGTTTTCATTTTCCTATATCTCTGATTTTCTTCATGGTTGTAAAGGATGGTGGAATTAACACTGTAGAGGCAGTAATTTGGCTTTGGAGTCTAGTTTTTTTGTGGTTTTCATGGTTTCTTAATTGTATTGAACTAGAGATTTTCAATGAAAAATAGTGGAATCCCAATCTTTTATTGGTGATGTCTTCATATATATTGCTTTAAATTCTTGTGTGTTAGTTTGTAAGACACTCTAATATACTGGTTATAAAGTGACTGTGAATTTGTGTTCTTAGTTTCTTTCAAGGATGGAGTAAATCTCTAGCACAATTCTGAGAATTTAACATTATAGGTGAATCTGATGTCTGGGTAGAGGAGTGAGAGAATGATTTGTAAGGCACTTCATTTGGGTTTTGTGTGTTTGGAGTTGTGGGATTTCTAGGAATTTACTTTTATCTAACTCTGTTGCCCAATTGATAAGGCACTGGTCATTGCTTGTCATTGCGCCTTTCACCATCAAATCTAAAAATCAATGAACATTTACTTTCTGTTGAAGGGCATGTAATGTTTACAATTTGTATTTGCAGGATACAATGCAATTTAGTGATTCTTTGAAGAATGAATCCTGGGTTAGCCTGCCTGAGTCTTGAACTCGAAGAGAAGAAGGATTTATCCTTGTCACCTCTTCCATTTTCCTAGTCCTTAGAACACTTATGCAATAGGGATCTTGCATAAAATTGGTTGAGTGTTGACTCCCATTTCTTACGGTTTTAAGAACTATCCACTTTCTTTGTCTACATAGTAGAGGTTATGTCAAAGAGAAGTTATTATAAATGCAGATTCATGTTTGAATTAGGTACACCCGCCTAAGTGTGTGGAGCTCGAAGTGTAGAAAGTTTGTAGGTCTTGTCAACATTAGCCTTTTCTTGTCCTTTGGTTTGTAGGAAGAAGTAGATTTATGTCAATCAGATAGATATCCCATGTCTGGTTCTCATTTTCTCTTTTAGAATCAGAGGGCGCAAGAAAAATCACTAACACCATGCACAACCCATCAAATTAGCATCTGTGCAAGGGGATTATTGAAGATAAATACTTTGGCGGATTAGATTGTCAAACCAATTCTAATTAAGTTGTAGGTCCTTGCAAGGGAAAATGAGTTTTTGTGCTTACCTGATACTCATTCTTGAGTCAAAAATAATGGAGGCATAGGAGTTTATTAACTACATCTCCAACACTTGATAGAACCATCATCAATCAGGTCCAGCTATGATCCTGTGTTGATGGTAATATTAATATATATAGGTCCCTGAAGTCCCAAAGACATTAGAATTCCTTGATAGGATTTTATCGTACGTTAAGATCCTACAAAGACATCCCCGTTCATTTGAACATTGGGTTTGCACTTATTGGCTTATATATTGATATGAGAATTCTTGGGAGCACACCGTGACTTGCTAGAAGATTTGACAGAGAATTTTGTGGACAGGCACCAAGGGAAAGAAAAGTTTCTTGAGGACTCCCTGTGAGGTCAATAATGAAGAGAAATATTTATATGAATTGGACGGGGGTATAATCCGTAGGATATAGATTAAACTGGATGACATCAAATCCTTCATCACTAGATATTATTACATGCAGCTTAGCCTTGTTTAGATAAAGGAAACTATTTTGGTTCGAGTGTGAAGGGTTAATGTTTGTTGTGAGTACCATTTCCGTGAGAACTATGTGCCCAGTGCACCTTACTCTTGTCCGATTTGAACACTTGATTGGAGTCCATGGTTGCTGTGTGTGTGGAGATAACTTCTGATCGAGAGACAGATACATTCTAGAAACATGAGCTTCCTTCAGAGATTTGGGCCACCATTATGCATATAGGAAACTAGTTGTAACATGAGACTTGAACTGGAGCGGTGTGTTCATTAGTGGATGTGAGGATTGTTAATATCTATAATCCAGGTGGAAACCACATCTTGTTTATGATACTAATCGGTATCGGTACTGTGTATTGTGTCTGTCTGGGAAGTTGTTGTGGGGCTTGTTATTAGAGAATTTAAATGAAAAGGCCAAGCACCTCTCCTAATGTTAGCATCTCAGATTCTACTATCGAACATATAATAACAATAGACTTCTAAGAAACCCTTCAGGATAGCTAGTAAATAATAATTTGGTTCAATATAGATTACCAATCTTGGAATTCAAATTTTTATGTTTGTGCATACTGGAAAGTTCTTGGCAACATTTTGTGATGCGGTTATGATTACGGTGCACAACCCATAACAGGGAATCATGTTGGCCCGCAACCTATTTTGTTCATGATTCATCTCTCAGAGGAGTCCAAACCTATCAACCAACATTTACATTGGTTCTTTGATCAACGCCCTTTTATTGGTCTGCTTGGAACAATATAGGTTGTATGTCCGTAAATCTCTTGCATTAGTGTGTGTGAGACACAAGGCTAAGTACCTTGATTATTAACTTGGCATATTGTAGCTCTAGATATAATGCTTGCTTGAGAAGATCATTACTACTGTGAAATTGTTGTCCATAAGATTATGAGAATCAGGGTCCATTACCAACAAAGTGCATTTGCCTTCTTCAGTCTCTTAATTGCCATTGGTGGACTAATGTTGCACACTACAATCGTGAACTTATTTGGCGTGGTGCAACTGTGGACAAGATAGTTTGTCGTAATCTGCTCAATCTCTGAAAAGGACTTTACACACTACGAGTGTAGAAAACTAAGATGCATTACCTATCCAATGTAAAGATTTGTCGATGGATGCTCTAGAGCGAGTCTGACATTTCATCATAAGAAACCTTGGATGAGGAGGTCAAAAGATTTATATCTATCTCAGAGAGAGCCACTTCATCATGAATATGTTCTTAATGCATTCTTCTCTGTGAGAGAGAAGGTTGAGGTGCAAGCCCTTATATTGTATATTTCCCTAAGATGGAGAGATTTGAGGTGAAAGCCCTTGTTCCACCCTCTGAGAGTAGCTATGGTGAACGTCATGATGAGAAGACATCATCATGTTGAGTGATTCTTTGATGGACACTTGTGCTCATTTATATTTCCATTCATGGGAGTAGCCATGATGGACCCACCCTCTGGGAGTAGCCATGGTGGAGGTCATGTGAATGGCTTCGTGACTAAACACTTGTGTTAAGTCACCCTCTAGAAGTAGCTATGGTGACCGTCATTGTGAGATGATGACATCATGTGAGTGATTATGTGATGAACACTTGTGTTTATTTGCATTTTTCATTCATGGGAGGAGCCATGACGGAGCCACCCTATGGTAGGAGGACAAACCAAAAGTTATCAAGAAGGATTCTGTTGGAAACTGCAATTGAAGCAATTGTTGTATTGTCATTGATGTCAAACCTTAACTGGTAAGACTGTTGTTATTTAAGAAAGTATTATATCTATTTGATTGTTGAGAAGGATGTGGGCAAGGTTGATAACAATAGCACCTAAGGAAAGGTTGAGTTATCTTGATACTTCAATGGCTACTTGATTATATGGCACAATGATAAGATAATGTATTGTTTATCTAAGTAAGAATGAAGACTAAACAAGTAGGCTTAACCGAGCAAAAGTGAAGAAATCTAGTTTAAGCCGAGTGATGTTAGTGTCGACCGAGCTAGTATATGCCGAGTAAATTCAGTGTTGATTGAACATCAGTTAATTGTTGAGAAAGACAGTATTAGCCAAGGAAACAGTTTTAATGGTGACCGAGCTTTCCAGTGAAGACCAAGGAGTTGAACATAGTATTGATCGAGCATCATTAATTTACCTTTGAGGAAGAATTTAGATTCCTAGCCGGCATAGTTGAATTCTTGGATTATGTAAATCATGTTGACTTTATTTATTGATTGTATGGAAGCATTTAATGCACTATAAAATGTTTTATTGTAGATCTATTAAGAGATTTGAGATGTTTCTAGAAGGATAGACGAAGAACATAAAGATGGAAGGATTCGATGAATCTAACCTAACCCTAAGATCTACGGAGGAGATTAAGCGGCAAAAGTTGTATTGACCTAATGAAGGAAGTATTAAGGAAACCTAAGCATGATGTTGAGAAGAGATGATGTTGGAGTTGTTATTGATGTTATTGACTGTATAAGCATAAAAGGCTGAAGGAGAAGTGTTGTGATTGCTTGAAGGGATTTTCAAGCAGATCAGTGATGGAGATGGAAATGAATCACAGTCAGTAAGCCAACATATGTGTACGGAATTGGATCTAATATTTGCAAAGTAAGTTGTATGTTTTCAGATCAATATTGCTATTACTTTCTAACCATTGTATCAGTCAAAATCCTTTTAACCAAGGTTGACCTAACAGTCATTTGTATAAATCCTTTGAACAAGGTTGCATTCTAATGGAATGTATGTAAGTCCTATAACAAGGCACACTTTTAACAGAGTGGTTTAAATCCTTTAACTGGGTCACACCTGACAGTGTGTTTTTAACCTTTGACAGCATTGGCTTTTCACAAAGCTCACTTTAGAAGAGTGAAAATATCAGTAACATGTTACAAATTGGTTTTTCCCAAACTGGGTTTCCACTATAAATCCTTGTGTTAATACTTGTGTGAATGTTTTGCTTTGAACATTTCTATGTTTTGCAAGTTAGATAATGTTAGATAGTGGACTGCACTATTATATGTTTCTATTATGTATTCAATAATGACTGAGTAGGTGTTAGTTGTTAGATCAGATTTGTTGAAAAGTTTTGAAAGTTTTTTTATACATTTGAACCTGAGAACAACTAATTCACCCCCCCCCCCCTCTTTGTTGTTCTAAATCATATTAACAATTGGTATCAGAGCCAGATTGGTACTTACAGAGGACAAGTTTAAAGCTACTTGAAGTAAATGATCAGGATGTATAAGGAGGAGGTACTGAAGCTAAATAAGGAGAACTTCCCTGCATGGAAAAGTTTGATGAAGTTGCATCTGGTCAATATTGGTGATTCTATAGAGTATTATGTTGAGCATGATTATGTTATACCTGTTGCACCTCTAACTGCCGAGGAGATGAGAGCTAAACAAGAGCACAATCAAGCAATGTTGGAGATTGCATCTGCCCTAAGCTATCTAGAATTTGAAGACATCAAAAACTGCACAAATGCAAAGCAAATGTGGGACACTCTTGCAAACATCTATGGCGGTGACATAAATGTACTAAGCGAAAAAGCTGAGAGCCTAAGAGGTAAATTTGATGAAATGAAAATGCAAGAAGGTGAGAATATTGGTCAATATTGTGGTAGGATAAAAGAAGCTGTAAATGCTATTAGAGAAAATGGAACTATTGAAAATGAAACTATTATAGGAAAAGTATTGAGAACCTTGTGTCCTATTTATGCCATCAAAATTTTAGCAATTCAAGAATCTAGATGTAACCCTAATAATGCTCTTACTTTGGAAAGTTTGGTTGGTAAGCTTACTACTTTTGAGCTTTCTAACTATGATAACTTCACTGTTGCTAATGTTGAATATACTTTTAAGTCACAAATAGTTCTGAGTAAGTCAAAGAAAGAGAAAGGAAAATGCATTAGTGAGAGTGAAAGTGAAAGTGACACATCTAATGAAGAACTTGAGGATCTTGAAGCTCTTATGGCTAGAAGATTGAAAAGGGAAAAATTAAAGTATAAAGGTAAACTCCCTATTATATGTTTTTCATATAATAAATTTGGTCATATAGCTGCAAGATGTCATGACAAGGATGATAAGGATGAAGAAAGAGATAGCAAGCATAAAGACTAAAGAGAAGATAGAGGTTACCGAAGGTACAAGGACCACAAAGGAAAAGATAAGAAATCCTACTATATTGTTGAAGAAGAGACTGACACTGATAGTGATGATTTTGAGATTGAGGTAGTATATGTTGCAATGAAAGATGAGTTTGATGAGGATGAGAAAACTACATTGATATCCTATGTGAACAAAAATGATAAATGGATTATTGACAGTGGTTGTTCACACCACATGACTGGTGACAAAAGTAAGTTTGATACCTTAGATCATTATAAAGGTAGAAGTGTAAAATTTGGTAATGATGCACCATGTCCTATTAGGGGTAAAGGATTGATTAAGCTGACTAATAAGATCACTTGTGAAAATGCATATTGGATTGAAGGTCTTAACTATAATCTATTGAGTGTTGCACAACTTAATAGCATTGGATACCGAGTGGAATTTCATCACAGAAAGGCCAAAATATTTGAAGCCACTTGTGAACTGATTGGAAGTGGAGAATAGACAAAAGGTAATTTGTTCTATCTAGACCTATCTGAAGAGACATGTATGATAGCACAACTTGATGATATATGGTTATGACATAAGCGGCTATGTCATGTTAACTTTGATAATCTGGTAGAATTAGTAAGAAGAAGAAAGTGAGAGGACTACCTAGATTGAAGAAACCTGAGAATGTAATGTGCAAACAATGTCAGTTGGGTAAGATAACAAAGTCTAGTTTCAAGAGCAAGACTTTTACTTTTGGGAATGCTTTAGATTTGGTTCATACTGACCTTTGTGGACCTATGGGTGTACAAAGCTATTGTGGTGCTAGATATTTTATCCTGTTTGTTGATGATTACACCTTAATGATGACTATAATTTTCTTAAAAGAAAAATCTAATGCTTTTCAAAATTTTAAGTGGTATTTGGCTAAGGTTGAAAAGGAGACAGGTAGGAACCTGAATTTTCTAAGATCTGACCGAGGTGGAGAATTTATATCCAATGAGTTCAATCTTTTTTGAAATGATAGAGGGATCAAGAGACAAATGTCTACACCTAGAACACCTCCACAAAATGGTATAGCAAAGAGAAGGAACGGGTCTATCATGGATTGTGTAAGAACACTAATGATTGAAAATAATGTTGCACAAAAGTACCGGAGAGAAGTTGTAAGTACAACTGTTTATACCCTTTACCGACTATAGATAAAAAAAGGTACAAATATCACACCTTATGAGTTATGGCACAAGTATGCACCTAATGTAAAGTACTTTAGAATTTTTGGAAGCAAATGCTATATACTAAAAGATAGTAGGAATGGAAAATTTGATGCTAAAAGTGATGAGGGCATATTCCTAGTTTATTCCACAAAAAGTAAAGCTTACAAGTGTTTGAACTCTAACACTAAAAAAATTGTGGAAAGTGCAAATGTCAAAGTTGATGAGTATGCAAAGAAAAATAAAGCTAAAAGTAAGAGAGAACAAGACGATTACAGATCTTTTGTTTATATAGAAGAAGGAGAGGCAAGTGACAAACCTGCACCTGATGCACAGTCTCGGGTAAGCAATGTCAAGCATCAGGGAAACAATGTCGAGCGACAAGAATAACATGCTGAGTGACATGAGAATGTTGTCAAGTATCAGGAAGAGGTTGTCGAGCATTCAAAAGCTGAATCTGACAATCTTGTTGGTGAACCTGAAGAGAAAGATGAAAGGAGAGAAGAACCTATTTTGGAACAATATGTAAGGAGACATCACAAGCCTGAACAAATTATTGGAGACAAAGATATTGGAGTTCTGACTAGAATCAAGTTAAGAGACCCTACATGTTTGTTGTGTGAATTCGAGCCTAAGACAACAAGGGAGGCATTAGAAAATGAAGACTGGATATAAGAAATGAATGAGGAGATAGACCATATAGAGAAGAATGATACTTGGACTCTGGTGTCGAGACCAGAAAACAAAAATGTCATTGGAACAAAGTGGGTGTTCAGAAATAAGCTGAATGAGCATGGACAAATCACAAGGAACAAATCAAAGCTGGTATGCAAAGGCTACGCACAAGGAGGAATAGATTATGGGGAGACATTTTCCCCTGTAGCAAGATTGGAAGGTGTAAGAACTTTACTTGCATATGTTGCCTACAAAGATTTCAAGGTATACCAAATGGATGTCAAGTCTGCATTTTTAAATGGTATATTAGAAGAAGAAGTGTACATTGAATAGCCAGAAAGATTTGTTGATCCAAACAAGAGACACATGGTTTGCAAACTAAATAAAGCACTGTATGGATTAAAGCAAGCTCCCAGCACATGATATGAGAGGTTGCACAACTACCTGATACAGATTGTATTCTCAAGGACAAATGACACAAGCAATCTATATATGAAAGATTAAGGTAAAGGAATCTTGTTGGCTAAGATTTTTGTAGATGATATTATATTTGGTGGACAAGATGCCCTGTGTAAGAAATTTTCACATGAAATGCAAACTGAATTTGAAATGAGTATGTTTAGGGAGATCAAATTCTTTTTTGGTTTACAAGTGTATCAGATGGAGAAAGGTATTTTCATCACCCAGTCTAAATATATTCATGAGATACTGAAAACCTTTGGTATGGAGGATTCAAGGCCAGTAAGTACTCCCATGGCTATTGGACAAAAATTTTCTAAGAATGATGATGTTGTTGAGGTAAATCAGATTTTGTATAGGTCCATGATTGAAAAATTACAGTATGTTGTTCACAGCAGACCAGATATTGCTCTAGCAGTTGGGATTGTGGCAAGATTCTCTGTCAATCCTAAGGAAACTCACATGATGGTTGTCAAAAGGATAATGAGATATTTGAAAGGGACTGCTGATTATGGATTGTACTACAAGAAGCATGAAAGATTTGAACTGAGAGTGTATATTGATGTTGATTGGGCAGGAAATGTGGATGATAGAAAGAGTACTAGTGGTGGAGCTTTCTTTCTTGGATAGAGATTAGTTTCTTGGACAAGCAAGAAACAAAATTGCATGTCCCAATCTGCAGTTGAAGCCAAGTATGTGGCTGCAGCAGTGAACTGCTCAAACTTGGTATGGATAAAGAAATTGTTGGTAGGCATGAAAGAAGAGATCACTGAACTAGTTTTCATCTACTGTGACAACACAAGTGCTATCAACATATCTAAGAATCCAGTAATGCACACAAAGACCAAATACATCGCCATCAAGTATCATTACTTGAGGGAATTGGTACAAGATAAAGAGGTCAGAATGGAATATGTGAATACAAAGGAACAACTAGCAGATATATTCACTAAAGCTTTACCTAAAGAAGCTCATGAATATCTGAGAGGACAATTAGGGGTTCTTTCCCTAACTATGGCTGCCTAGTCAAGCTAGGAGCACTACATAAAATGTGCTATAAAGAGTATCTAACAAATTGATGCAGAGAAAGGTCACACTTTAGGAGCAACCTAGAGTTGTGAAAAGTACAACAAAGCTAATAATCAGTCATAAGAAAAGATGACAGAGGGAGAAATACTGTTACTACACTAAAAATATGACATCTACATCTGAAGGATGTATGTTTTAGTTGCTACTTTGGCATTATTGTCAAAGAGGGAGATGAATAAGATGAAAACACATGGTGAGATTTGAGGGAAGATCAAGTAAGAGGGAGAGATTCATAGGAAAGAATGTTACCATGTGGACGGTCATATAAGCAAGGCTAATTGATTCTGCATCATAATGAAGCTAAGGATATTATAAATATTTTTCTGATGGACAGATACATTTTGGATTGGTTGGTGATTCATGTGTTATTCTTATGGTGTTGCCATCAATGCCAAAGAGGGAGATTGTTGGAAACTGCAATTGAAGCAATTGTTGTATTGTCATTGATGTCAAACCTTAACTGGTAAGACTATTTCTATTTAAGAAAGTACTATATCTATTTGATTGTTGAGAAGGATGTGGGAAAGGTTGATAACAATAGCACCTAAGGAAAGGTTGAGTTATCTTGATACTTCAATGGCTACTTGATTATGTGGCACAATGATAAGATAATGTATTGTTTATCTAAGTAAGAATGAAGGCTAAACAAGTAGGCTTAATCGAGAAAAAGTGAATAAATTTAGTTTAAGCCGAGTAATGTTAGTGTTGACCGAGCTAGTATATGCCGAGTAAATTCAGCATTGACCGAACATCAGTTAATTGCCAAGGAAGACAGTATTAGCCGAGGAAACAGTTTTAATGGTGACCAAGATTTCCAGTGAAGATCGAGGAGTTGAACACATTATTGACCGAGTGTCAGTAATTTACATTTGAGGAAGAATTTAGATTCCTAGCCGACATAGTTGAATTCTTGGATTATGTAAATCATGTTGACTTTATTTATTGATTGTATGGAAGCATTTAATGCATTGTAAAAAGTTTTATTGTAAATCTATTAAGAGATTTGAGATGTTTCTAGAAGGATAGATGGAGAACATAAAGATGGAAGGATTCGATGAATCTGACCTAACCCTAAGATCTACGGAGGAGATTAAGTGGCAAAAGTTGTGTTGACCTAATTGAGGAAGTATTAAGGAAACTTAAGCATGAGGTTGAGAAGAGAGGATGTTGGAGTTGTTGTTGATGTTATTGACTGTATAAGCATAAAAGGCTAAAGGAGAAGTGTTGTGATTGCTTGAAGGGATTTTCGAGTAGATCAGTGATGGAGATGGAAATGAATCACAGTTAGTAAGCCAGCATATGTGTACAAAATTGGATCTGATATTTGCAAAGTGAGTTGTATGTTTTCAGATCAATATTATTGTTACTTTCTAACCATTGTATAAGTCAAAATCCTTTTAACCAAGGTTGACCTAACAGTCATTTGTATAAATCCTTTGAACAAGGTTGCATTCTAATAGAATGTATGTAAGTCCTATAACAAGGCACACTTTTAATAGAGTAGTTTAAATCCTTTAACTGGGTCACACCTGACAGTGTGTTTGTAACCTTTGACAGGGTTGGCTTTTCACAGAGCTCACTTTAGAAGAGTGAAAATATCAATAACATGTTACAAAGTGGTTTTTCCCAAATTGAGTTTCCACTATAAATCCTGATGTTAATACTTGTGTGAATTTTTTGGTTTGAACATTTCTATGTTTTGCAAGTTAGATACTGTTGGATAGTAGACTGCACTGTTATATGTTTCTATTCTGTATTTAGTAATGACCAAGTAACTGTTGGTTGTTA
Source organism: Chamaecyparis obtusa (assembly GCA_027943335.1). NCBI lineage: Eukaryota > Viridiplantae > Streptophyta > Pinopsida > Cupressales > Cupressaceae > Chamaecyparis > Chamaecyparis obtusa. Next base: position 2,863,005 of record BSBK01001755.1, on the reverse strand, counting down.
GATCAGATTTGTTGAAAAGTTTTGAAAGTTGTTTTATACATCTGGACCTAAGAACAACTGATTCACCCCCCCCCATCTTTGTTCTTCTAAATCATATTAACAGATTCCTCCCTAGTTAAGAGGGAGTATTGAATTTAGCTTCGGGATGATCACAATAATGATTCAAGTTGGTGGAAGAAATTGCCAAAGGGTAGTAATATTTGACAATAAGAGATAAGTATTTCTACCCTTGAATAATGTTAAAAATTTTGAGTCATTTATTCATGCTAAAGATCGGGATAGTAAATCTTTTATGCTTCTATCATTGATATTTCCGTTCGGGATAGTTTAATTTTATGAACTGTTGATGTATGTAGCATCGGTTAGATAAATAAAATTGACTATATGATTATTATGAGAAATGATTTTATATATATATATATATATATATATATATATATATATATATATATATATATATATATATATATATATATATATATATATATATAGTTAATCTATATTTATTCTTATAATAACTATATAGTTAATTAAATTAGATTAATGAATAGACATGTCTCTTATTGTATTTCTCTTGTATATATACAAGAGATTGATGCATTTGGAAAACACATACAATCAGATAGTTCTATTACATTTGCAATGATCCTAAAACCTTAACATGGTATCAGAGCCAAGTTGCAAATGTAAGAGAGTAGTTTGTTTATGGTGAATGTGTGACTGTCTCAAAAAATACAGTCTCAGTACGACGACTATATGTCACAAATGCACCATTGGATTTTGTTAAATGTTGGATATGTTGGCGATAAACAAATTTTGTTGACCAATTGTGTACAGGTATATGCAAAAATTTGTAAAAGAACGAGGTTCCTTCTTTAAAAGCCTAACCACTTGAAGGGAGATCTGATCAAATTAAAGGTTTTCATAGTGTATAGAACCTTTGGATATTCAAGACAAGTCATGTGAATAATTCTAGTAATGTTCGAGAATGATGACATCATTCTGTGAATTTGCATGATATTTTCTATATGGGCTCACCTTACAAAATGAAATACTTGAAATTTATAAAAGATAAGTATTTCATGTTTTATTAATGCACATAATTTTTGAGTTTGTAATTCATGCTATACTATTGGTTAGTAAAATATTGTATGCTTTTATCATTGGTATTTACGGTCGAGATAGTTTAGTGAGCTATTTGTAATCTCTCTTTGACATACCTTCAAGATAGAAGCACACGATAATTACATTCAAGGGAGAAAGAACTTGATGCTTGCAAAAAAATTGATGATTGAGACTAGATGCAAAGGGAGTCTGATATTTCAAAAGAGTTCAATAAGTTGATAAACTTGACCTTTAGAGGGAGTTGATGGTTCAGTCAACTTGTGACAATCTTGATTGTATTGATTGAGAGGGAGTTCACTATTGAAGGTGAAACATTTATGAGGTAAACTTGATATAATTGATTAATTATACTAATGAATCATGAATTTTTTTAATGGGCCTACCCCCTGTGTAAATTATAAGGAAGTGACAACTTCCAAATGATTATCAGTTGTATTTGTAAAAGTTATTGTAAGGTGACGATCTTACAAAAACTTGACCTTCTATTGTGATAGACATCTTGTGATGGCTGAAATCGATCATAATAGATAGAACTTGTCAATAGAATCGTTGATAGAGGCAATCCACACTTAAGATCATGAGTTTTTGGATAGAATCACCAATGGAGGAAATCCACATGAGAGCTTATGGATAGAATCACCGATTGAGGCAATCCACCCAGGAACTTGTGGATAGAATTTCCGATAGAGGCAATCCACACTAAAGCTTGTGAGTTTGTGGATAGAATCACCAATGGATGAAATCCACACGAGAGCTTGTGGATAGAATTGTTGATTGAGGCAATCCACCTAGGAACTTGTGGATATAATCGCCGATAGAGGAAATCCACACTAAAGCTTGTGAGTTTGTGGATAGAATCATCGATGGAGGAAATTCACATGAGAGCTTGTGGATAGAATCGCCAATTGAGACAATCCACATGAGATCTTGTGGATAGAATCACTGATTGAGGCAATCCACCCAGGAACTTGTGGATAGAATCACCGATGGAGGCAATCCACATGAGAGCTTGTGGATAGAATCACCGAGGAGGCAATCCACTTGAGAGCTTGTGGATAGAATCACCGATGGAGGCAATCCACACAAGATCTTGTGGATAGAATCTTTGATGGAGGCAATCCACATCTTGAGACTATGTTTCTATTGATTACATCATGAGGATGATGCTTCTATTTCTTACATCTTAGGGTTGATGCTATCATGTGTCATAAGTGTCGACATTGGATTGATTTATCCTCCCTAGCTACGAGGGAGTGTTGATGTATGTAGAATCGGTCAGATAAATAAAATTGACTATATGATTATTATGAGAAATGATTTATTACACACACACACACACACACACACACACACACACACACACATATATATATATATATTGGTCGATAATAAGAAGTATTTTATTAATAGTAAAATAGATACAAATGTTTGGGAAAGCATTCAACATTGCTTCCAAAGAGCCATTACAATCCACAAAGGAGAAATCAAAAAAGGCTCCACCCCTAACTCCTAGGAACAACTTACATCATATTGTAAATATAGACAAAAAGGGACCCAAAAAAGGAAACCCCAAATCTCTAAACCATTAATCCACCACCCCGAGCACACCAAAAGAAATCATAGCACCTTCACCGTACACACTCCTGAGAGCAGGCTTTACAACACCTGAAAATCACTATATGTGATCCCTCACAACTAGTCTAAACTGAAACCTAGTAGTAGTGTTAACCATAAACAAAACCATCAGCAGTCAGGAGAACAAAAAAATGAGTGTTCATTGCACTGGTGCCTAATTAACTGGCATTACCATCCATATCCTTTCGCCTGTGACAAGTAGACCTTCACTTCTTGGGAAAGGTAGTCGGCACCTGCATCACCCATTTGCTTGACTGAAATTGTGCAATGCCCTATTTCAGGCTTTCCCAACCTTCCTTCCTGGCTTCCAAATAGCTGACCTTGTCCACTCATTTTAGCCAACACACAAAGAAGATGATGCCAACCTCAACCCCTTCATCCTCATCCTCAAATAATTCACTGTAGTTGAAGGCCCATCCGAGATGTGCCCACTCGAGCAGAGATTCCATGATAACAATCAAATCCTCTTCAAATAGAGCATTCATGAGCCAAGCAACACAATGCTCATGTGCCCCCAATTCTAGACCCCAAGCCATAATCATTACTTCTATGTCCACTTACAGCTTCCATTTTCAATCCCCATTATGAAACAATGGCCCTAAAGTTTTCTGAAAGGCTTGGACAACCTCTTTTAAAGGGCATTTTATCATTAATTTCACCCTGTGGTCTTCTATAGGTCCATATATCCCCTTCTAATGTCGCCTTGTTTTAAATGTGAAGGTAGGCTCCATGGCGAGGCTAAATAGAGACCCTCAAACCAAAGAAAGCTAACATCAAGATCTGTGAAAACCACTCTCTGTTTCCCTCTATTGAAACACTTTGGGAAAAAACACAGTAGTTCAAGCTTTAAAATCCTTCCTTATGGAAATCATCAAACACCTTCAAAAGCATGTCAACCATCATTTCTACATTGTGAAGTGCCCACCGCCCTTACAAACAATAACTCCCTTTCATGTACTCATGCAAGAATTATTACAACTTGTGCATAAAAATTAAAGGGACTTATGCCACCTTTCTTATATCATAGGCATCTGACATAAGCACGCAAGCCATCATCATTCAAAAAACAACCTACTTCCCCAATCCTTTTTTAAGAGTAAAATCCTCAAACAAAACATCCCCTACTTACGCTAACTCTAAAGCTTTCTTAGAAAGTAAGTCCGCATCCTCATTCCATTCCCACTTAATATGGGTGACCTTATAGTTTTCAAAGGTTGATAACACTTCTCTGATCAGTTCAATCGCATTCTCTAAGTGCCAAGCCTTAATGGACATATTGGAGATTTCTTGCACAACTAACAAAGAGTCTCCCTCCAAACGTAACTTTCTAATACCTTTCTATTTTTCCAGTCTTATTGATAATAGTGTTGCTTTGCATTCAACCATATTGTTAGTGTCATCCTCACATCTTTTCGAAACCATCAGAGTAGTGTCACCACTTTCATTTTTTAAAATCACACCAACCCCACTTTTGTCTGGATTGTTCTTCGTCGCACCATCAAAATTTGCCTTCGTCCACCCATCCTCCGAAAGGCACCACTTTACCTCTTCCTTACCTTCCAAACTTTTCCTAGTGACTAGGGCACCTGCAGGGGAGGTGAATTTAATCCCTGGCCATAGAGATTGAATAGCCCTATCATCTTTTGTATAGGGGATTTTCATAAATTGTCTCCTAGTAGTAGAAGTCCTGACATCTTCCTCAATAGCATGTTATAGCCTCTTAGTGAACTTATAAATAGATTCCTTTTCACCTCTAAAAATCCTCCTATTCCTTTCTTTCCACAACTCCCAAACAACCATGGATGGTGTTATTGCCATATCCTCGATAAGGTTGATTTCCTAAACATCCTAGGCCATCCATCAAAAACCTCCTGAATTGTGTTAGCCCTTGGCCCCTGCCAGTTCAACTTTTGTTGCACAAAGTTCCAAAAATGCTCCACATAACCACATTCAATCAGTAAATGATCAGTTGATTCCTCCTTACATTTACAATGGGCACATCTGGTAGGACCCTTGAGACCCAATCTCTTTCTTCTTTCAGCAGTCATGATCCTTCCTTTACATGCTAACCATGCAAAAACACCCGCTTTTGGAAGTAAATCTTTTTTCCAACAAAGATCCTGTAAAGAAAACTGAGGGACCTCCCCTGCATCAAGCATTTTATAACCCAGCTTTACTGAATATTCCATTGATAGAGACCCACACCATCTGACTATCATTTTTCCCAGTAACAATAACCTTTTTGCCCTTAAAAATTTCCATCATAAGCTCCTTTTGTTGGGGAGATAGATCTTCATTGTCTATCTTTTTCCAAACCCAAATCTGACCTTTAGCACTATCTATTTGTTCCAAATAGTCACTAACTCTTGTCCCCCACTTATCCACAAAATATTCCTTCAAATGGGAGAAATCCTGAACATCATTTAGGGCTGGAAGACCATCCCAAGAATCCTCCCAAAAGAGGGCCAAACAACCATTTCTTATTTTCCAAGTGATATGATCATTAATGACTGGTCTACATGACAACAAAAAGTTCCAAATAGCTGACCCATGAGGGGGATCTCTGATTGTGAAGATCCTTGTGCAATCAAGAGAGTCTAGATATTTAGCTTGGAGTACTCTTGCCCAGTAGCATGTGGGGTTTCTATACAAACTCCATATCATTTTGGCCCCTAAAGATTTGTTCATTAACTGCCAGTTCCTAATACCTACACCGCCATAGGCTTTTGGTTTACAAATCTTTTCCCAAGAAACCAAGGGGATTTTGTCCTCCTCTTTCGCACCACACCAAAAAAAATTCCTCATTTTTACATCCAAAACCTTTAGGAATTTCATGGGGATATCCATACACATCATAGAATAGACCAGTATAGCTGAGATCACTGTTTGTAGCATCAAGATCCTTCCCACCAAGGATAACCATCTTCCTTTCCAGCCATCCATTTGTTTTAAACATTTTCTTACTAAATCCTTCCACAGCTCAGACTTGTTACCACCTTTAAATAGAGGAATGCCAAGATATTTACTGGGAAGAAGGCCTATTTTCATGCCTAAAATTTTACTTATCTTTACTTGTTCAAGCAAGGGGGTATTGAAAAAATAAATTTCAGATTTTTTCCAATTGATTAGTTGTCTGGAGACTTTCCCATACAGCTCTAAAGTCTCCTTCGTCACTTTGGCTTCTTGTTCAGAAGCATCCCCACCCAAAAAGGTGTCATCAAGAAACTGCAAATGAGAGAGGGCTTCAACACCTTCTGTAATTTGAATGCCTTTCCAAACTCCATCCATCTACCTTTGAGAAATCAATCTGCCCAGAACCTCCACCATAATAATAAAAAGGAAGGGAGATAATGGATCCCCTTGTCTGATCCCCTTATCCTATTCAAAAAAACCTTGTGGGCTCCCATTAACCAAGACAAAAAATCTAGGTGTCGTAATATAGCTTTGAACCCAACTGATCCAACCTTTATCAAAACCAAATCTCCTAGGAACATACAACAAAAAGTTCCTATCCACTTCATCATAGAAGATTTTAATATCTAACTTGACCATCATTTTCTTTCTCTTCACAACTCTGATGCAGTGAATTGCTTCATGAGAAATCACCACCCCTTCAAAAATTGAACGGCCAGGGGAGAAGCCACTCTGAGTTGCCGAAATCACTGTATTGAGAACTTTTTTGAGCCTGTTTGCAATTACCTTGGAAATAACCTTGTAGATAGTGTTGCAAAGAGAAATAGGCCTAAAGTTCTCAAAGGTAGATTGTGTATCCCTCTTTGGGATAAGGGCAATGAAAGTATTGTTGAGATCTCTTAGCACAAATCCACCCATACGAGACTCCTCCACAACTTCCCACAAATCCTTCCCAAGAATGTTCCATAACTTTTGAAAGAAGATGGTAGGGAAACCGTCTGGTCCAGGGGCCTTATCTCTCCCTAACCCAAATAGGGTAGCTTTGACCTCCTCCAAAGAAATAGGTTTAGTTAGGTCCCTATTCTGATCCATCGAGACCATACAAGGAATGACAACCAAGACTTCCTCTGATATGTGCCTATCGCTACTAAACTCCAATTTCTTCTTTGAAAAGAATGCAATTGCTTCTGCATTGATCTTATCTTTGTCCCTAAGTTCTTCCCCCTAATCATTTTGAATGTATAAAATTTTGTTGTAAGCTCTATGATGCTTTAGGGAGTTATGGAAGAACTTTGTATTTCGATCACCCTCCTTTAGCCAAGTCTCCCTTGATTTCTGCCTCCAAAAAACCTCCTTCTTCAACCAACCTTCTAGTTAAGTTTGTAGACACCTTTCTTCCTCAAAATTTGCCTCCTCCATACCATTCTCAATAACTTTTAAGCTTAGAGCATTAAGCTTTTCCTCCACTTTATGTTTTTCCACAAAAATATTTTTAAAGTGCAGCCTATTCCAAATTTTTAACTGTTCTTTAATAAATTGAAGTTTTTTGACAAAAACAAAAGATTTATTACCTAATATTTTAGGAGCTTGAGACCACCATTCTTGAATCAGGTCATTGAATCCACAAGCCAAAAACCACATCGCCTCAAACTTAAAGGGACATCTATCCGAGGAATCTTCGTGTTGAATTTTGAGAGCAATTGGAAAATGATTAGAACCTTGGAAAAGAAGAATCTCTGCATCGCAGGTTCACGCCGTCTCTGCCCAATTTCCCCCTACAAAGAACTGATCAAGTTTTTCAGCAATGTTTAGGAAACCTGCTCTTCTGTTTGTCCACATAAAATCACCTTTTTTAAAGGGAATCTCCACCAGACCATAGGACATCACAAAGGCATTGAAGTCCCTTTGGATTTCACTACTCCATCCTTTACCTCCTTTCTTATCCTCTGGGGAGAGTATTGCATTAAAGTCTCCACCAAGCACTAAAACTTCATCCCCTAAGGTCTCCAAGACACTCGTAAGGGAGTTCCACACCATCCTTTTTTGAGCTCTACAGTTGGGGCCATATATATTGAAAATGGAAATATGGAAATGGAGATGTTTTAAAAACACTCTTAGCCATTGCCAATATTGATTGGACCGTAGCATAGTAACCTCTAGGGTCCCTTGATTCCATAGAGCCCCTAAGCCACCAGAAGCACCCTATGCTTCAACAAGTTCACACTGTCATCTACCAAACTTACATTTAAAGAAGTCACCATTTAGTTTCTTACAACAACACCAAGTCAAGTTTCATTTGATCAAGAGACCTTTTAATCAAATGAATCTTGCCAGGGGCATTGCAACCCCTGAGATTCCATGATAGGGTTTTCATGGCTCTCGAGAAAAGGCATAGCCTTTTCCTGATCTGAAAAGTTTGGTTTGGTCGGCAGCACTTCTTGCAATTTCCAACCTCTTCCTTATTGATTTCACACCCCTTTTTTGTTTTTCCCCAATCCTTGGTTTCTTCAGAGAGGAAGTAGTTTGCCCAATCCTTCTTTGTTGAAAGACACCTTCATTTTCAAACAGCCCAAGGTCCTTTGGATCATTTCCTGCAAGTGGACCATCAAACTCAGAGTCCCAATCCTCTAAAATTCCATCACTTTCCTTTTCCTCCTCAAAGGAGTTTCTCAAATTCCTTATAGGGGAAATTTCAATATCTTTGAAATCATCCAAAGACTTCTCCAGATCAACGTCAACTTTGGAATAATTTAAAACTCCTTCTGAGACACTAGCATTTCCAGAAGCTGAAACGCTCAGATGATCCCCATTTTGTTTCTTTGAGGGAAAGTCGTTGTTGTCATAGGTGTTTGGAATTACTAGAGGAGCCCTCACATATTCAGCCACAAAAGGGTGCAAGGTGGGAAATAATTCATCTTGGCTTGTAGTTTCAACAACTTTTGAAGAGGGGGGCACCAATCTTTCTTTGGAGCCTCCAAAAGTTGGGAGAAGAGTGTCTCTTTCACAACCTAGGTGGAGATGTTGTGAGTAACATCCCTATTGAACTTATATTCCTCTACAAGGTATATATCAATGGATTTTTTCAACTCCCTTCCCCATGTTGAGGATACAATGGGACTTCTAGAAATAAATTGATCAGCGTAATCCAGCTTCACCAACTCTTATTCAAGAGACTGCATTTCCAGTTCATCTAACAAAAAATCTTGCAGTTTCCCTTTACCTTTCCCTAAAGACCGATCACCATCTTCACTCATAATAGGATCCCGAACCCTATCCTGCCATCTGGTGATCTTCTAAACCCAGAAACCATTGTCCATTCCCAAGGTAACTGTTTCTAGGATAGGACTATTTTTGTGAAAAATAATCAGAATCTGGGGATGGATCGAAGCATCATCTTCACATATCACTTCTTCATATTTTTGGAAAGTTCCAATGTTGCTTCCAATCTATCTTAGCGTATCTTCTCCACAATACTCCATTGGAAGGTTGTGTAAACTGAGCCAGATTAGATACTCCTTAAGACTTTCCTTTTGAGGATCAAAGTTTTCTTCCCAATTCTTTAAGTAAATCCTTCGCCCTTCAATGAGGCAAGGGCCATTATTAAGAATCCACTCCTTATCCTCTTTTGTTGAGCACATCCCCATATAGAATCCATTAGTAAGGGTTTTCAGTTTGCAGCCTTCCCCCCAAACATCCTTACACCAAACCCTAATAGTGCTAACAGAGGGCCACGGTCCAAGCCATTTAAAGAAAACAACTTTCTTCTGCTGAGAGATGGTCGCCTCTTGCCAGTGAGAATCAAAAACCCTAATGGTTGTGAAGATCTCATACCTTATAGTTTCAGGAGAAGTCTTATCTTGTTCCTCAAAGGCCATCATTTCCTTAGACAACAAGGGTAGTTAATCTATATTTATTCTTATAATAACTATATAGTTAATTAAATTAGATAAATGAATAGACATGTCCCATGAAGGGACATGTCTTATTGTCTTTGCCTTGTATATATACAAGAGATTAATGCATTTGGAAAACACATACAATCAGATAGTGCTATTACATTTGCAATGATCCTAAAACCTTAACATGACCTAATTTTAATCTCTCTTTGAAGTGCTTTGAGGAAAAATCAGAAACATAAGAGATTGCATTCAAGGGAGAAAGAACTTAATGCCTGTAGTTATGGGTCTGAGTTGAGAGTTGATATCGGATTCAGATGGAATCTGACAATCCATTATAGACAACCTTGGAAGAAGAGGTCAGGAGGTTGATGCATGAACTTAAGCTTCAGAGGGAGAAACCAAAGGATCTACATTAGTGGACATCCGAGGATCTTGATTCAGAGGGAGCAAACCATGTCAAGATGGGTTCCTTAGTGATCAACAATTAGAGGATTTTGATTCATAGGATGGAGTTTCAACATCAGCTATCCATTATTTTGTATATTATAGAGATTCCTTATCACTATGTAAGAGACATGGTAGGAAGGAATGTGATCCAGTTGGAGTATATTAATATGAGCAATCAAATAACATACATTTTCATCAAGCATCTCCCCAAGTGAAAGCTGAACACCTCAGGAAGAAACTTGGTATGGATGAAATGTAAGCTATTGAGATTAGTCTCATAGTTATATATTCATATTAATATAGATAAAGATGTTTAATATGTAAAATTATTTTGTCATATGTGTTGATATATGACTTTATGGGCTCTACCCCCTATATTCATCTCTAAAAGGTGACAATCTTTTGGAAATGAGCACTTGTATTCAAACATTATAAGATGATGATCTTGTAATGTCGATATCATGCTGACTTGATATCATTCATGGATGTGCCATGATCTATTATGGTAGACATTATGTGACATAATGTCAGTGCACATACCATAACTAGGATGTATAAAGAGAATGTAATATTCTCGAGCATATCATCTTTTAAGTGTCACAAGTTATGTAATACATATCATCACGTGTTATGTGATGTTTGTCTTCACAATATATGTGAGACTTCTTATCACGAGTTATGTGATACTTATCATCACGTGTTATGTGATGTTTATCTTCACGAGATATGTGAGACTTCTTATCATGAGTTATGTGATACTTATCATCATGTGTTATGTGATGTTTTTCTTCACGAGATATGTGAGACTTCTTATCACAAGTTATGTGATACTTATCATCCCGTGTTATGTGATGTTTGTCTTCACGAGATATGCATGACCTCTTATCACGAGTTATGTGATATGTGAATTACTTATATCACGAGTTGGGTGATATATCATATCACAAGTTAGGTGATATCTATACACACAGAGTTTATTGTGATGTATTCTTTTTCATCTTATCTTGCCATGTATTAGGCAATGAACACTGACGACTGCATTCTATAGATCATATATCATCTATATTAAGGATCATGAAATGATCCGATACTATGCACAACAATATAGTATACAATGATTATAGTGTAATGTTTATCACTTGTATTGGAAGGTGACGATCTTACATTAACTTGACCTTCTATTGTGATGATAGAAAGAATTGTCGACGGAGGCAATCCACCTAAGAGCTTGTGGATAGAATCGCCATTGGATAGAATCATGTAATATATATTTTTCACATCATGAGGATGATGCTTCAATTTCTTTCATCTTGGGGTTGATGCTATCAAGTGTCATAAGTGTTGACATTGGATTGATTTATCATCCCTAGCTAAGAGGGAGTCTTGATGTATGTAGCATCAGTCAGATAAATACATATGACTATATGACTATTATAAGAAATAATTTATTATATATACATATAGATTAATATATATAATCATTGATACTATTTATATATTAACATGCATATAAATATATATATATATATATATATATATATATATATATATATATATATATAAAGTTAATCTATATTTATTCTTATAATAACTATATAGTTAAATTAATAAATTAGATTAATGAATAGACATGTCCCATGAAGGGACATGTCTCTTCTTGTCTTTTCCAGGTATATATACAAGAGATCGATGCATTTGGAAAAATGTACTTTGAAAGCAATGGGATTACCTTTGCAATCAATCTCTAGAAATAACAGTTTGGTTCCATAAATCTGGAATTGGAATACCACCTATATAATGTTTTTTTTTAAAAAAAAAATTAAAAGAACGAAATGTGATTTAAATGTGATTTTTGTTGATTATACCATGTTAGAGAGAAAAATAAATGATTCCAAAAAACATCATGTTAATTTGCAAATAGTCATGACATGACTATAAATTTGTCCATCATATCTATACAAAATCTATAAATTTGTATCTATATACAATCTATCAATGGAAGATGTGACATTTAGTGAAACATGCACAAGGTCTTTGACAACAAGTTAAGTAAATTAAATAGCGATCTCATCATTGACCAAAGTAGCGTCGATCTAGATCATTGACCAAAATAGCAGACAACATCGAACAACATATCACTTATAACAGAATAGTTTGCAACAATAATTTCAATTACTATGGGCAGATTACAGGGAAATCCAGAGAAAGGATATTACATAAATACAATGTATACAATAGAGGACAATAGACAAGGATGATCAAACCACTAATCTACAAAAATAAAGCCCTAACTATCAACGAACAATATGTGGACTTAAAAAATTATCAAATTTGATTTACCGAAAAGTGGAATTGGATTTGGTTTTCCAATTCCAGGAAGCTTTGGGCTTTTGGTGTGTTGAAGAAGCTATATTTTTAATGCTTATTAAAAATCCTTGAAGTAATTCAAAATTTGTATCATTATTATGCATCTTTGACAAAAATCAAAATTGGGAGAAGTCTTTCAAGGGTTTGGTTCTGCCTAAGAAGAAACGATGAATTTATTCGAAATCCTTCCGACACTTTGAGTTGGATTCAATGCCGATTAATTGTGTTGAAAGTTCTTCATGCTGAGATACATACGGATTCCGCACGACACTTCTAAGGAGTTGTGATTTAATGTTTTCAGTTGCAGTTTGATTGGGAGGCTTCCATCTCTCAACCTTGGCTGTCATTTGGTTGTGTAAGGACTTCCATTAGCAAGGGAGTCCTTAATTATTGCTAGCATCCATAATTCCGTGGGTTGCAAGTCACTTCCTTGAGGCTGTGATTCATCTCCAGGTAATTGTGTCTTGTTTTAAGGTGCCAGTTTGAATTAATATTGTTAATTTTTTATGATCATTGCAAATGTAATAGCACTATCTCATTGTATGTGTTTTCCAAATGCATCAATCTCTTGTATATATAAAAGGAAAAGACAAGAAGAGACATGTCCCTTCATGAGACATGTCTATTCATTAATCTAATTTATTAATTAACTATATAGTTATTATAAGAATAAATATAGATTAACTATATATATATATATGCATATTAATATATAAAATAATATCAATATATATGTGTGTGTGTGTGTGTGTGTGTGTGTAATAAATCATTTCTCATAATAATCATATAGTTAGTTTTATTTATCTGATTGATGCTACACACATCAACACTCCCTCTTAGCTAAGGAGGATAAATAAATCCAATGTCAACACTTATGACACCTGATAGCATCAACCCTAAGATGTAAGCAATAGAAACATCATCCTCATGATGTAATCAATAGAAACATAGTCTCAAGATGTGGACTACCTTCATCGACAATTCTATCCACAAGCTCTCATGTGGATTGCCTCCATCAGCGATTCTATCCACAAGCTCTCAAGTGGATTGCCTCCATGGGCGATTCTATCCACAAGCCCTCGTGTGGATTGCCTCCATCAACAATTCTATCCACAAGCTCTTAGGTGGATTTCCTCCATCGATGATTCTATCCATTTGATATCTTGACTATTGGCCTATCATAATGTCAACACATGACATTCACCAAATACTCTGAGTATTGGCCTATTAGAACATCAACACATGCTATTCACCAAGTACTCAATAAGGTACTAGCCTACAGAATATCAACACATGATATTCACCAAATACCTATCATATATCTATACAAATAACTCATAGACTATCAATTTAATGACATCTGACACTTAGTTGTTGATTTATAAGATATATCTATACAAACAACTCATAGATCGTCAATTTAATGATATCTAACACTTAGCTATTGATTTAATCCATCATGGTCTGTTTTAACATTATAAATAATGTATATCATGATTTAAGTTATTGTAAGATCCTCATCTTCCAATAACTTCTACAAATATAAGTGATAATCATTTGGAAGTCATCACTTCCTCATGATTTACACAGGGTCCAAAAGGCATTCATGATTCCTAGTCCTCTGACTATTATATATTCTTGATCACTGGAGAATCCATCTCAGTATGAACTACTCCCTCTAAATCAATACGACCAAGATTATCAAAAGTTGATTTAATCATATCCTCTATGTGCTCGAAGCTCAAGTTCTTGTATCAACCTCTTGTCCTCTTTTGAAATGTTAGACTCCCTCTACATCTAGTCTCAATCATCAATTCCTTTGCAAGCATTAAGTTCTTTCTCCCTTGAATGCAATTTTCTTGTGCTTCTGTCCTGAAGGTATGTCAAAGTGATAGTAAAAATAGCTCACTAAACTATCTCAACCGAAAAAACCAATGATAGAAGCATACAAGATTTTACTAACCAATAATATAGCATGAATCACAAACTTAAAAAATTATGTGCATTAATAAAATATGGAATACTTAGATCTTTTATAAATTTCAAGCATTTCACTATGTAAGGTGAGCCCATATAGAAAATATCATGTGAATTCACAAAATGATGTCGCCATTCTTGAACATTACCATAATTCTTCACATGACCTGTCTTGAATATCCAAGGGTTCTATACACTATGACAACCTTCAATATGATCGAATCTCCCTTCAAGCAGTTAGGCTTTTAAAGAAGGAACCTTGCTCTTTTACAGATTTTGCATAGACATGTACACAATCGATCATAACTTTTGAACCTGAGATTTTCTCTCCAGTCGCTCCAGTGAGATTCTTCTAAATTTGTTTATCACAAACATATCCAAAATTAGCAAAATCCAATGGTGCATTTGTGAGATATTGTCCTCGTACTAAGACTATATTTTCTGAGATAGTCACACATTCACCATAAACAAACTACTCTCTTACATTAGCAATTTGGCTCTGATACCATGTTAAAGTTTTAGGATCATTGCAAATGTAATAGCACTATCTCATTGTATGTGTTTTCCAATTGCATTGATCTCTTGTATATATATAAGGCAAAGACAAGAAGAGACATGTCCCTTCATGGGACAAGTCTATTCATTAATCTAATTTATTAATTAACTATATAGTTATTATAAGAATAAATATAGATTAACTATATATATATGCATATTAATATATAAAATTATATATATATATATATATATATATATATATATATATATATATATATATATATATATATATATATATATATATATATATATATATATATATATATATATATATATATAATCATTTCTCATAATAATCATATAGTTAGTTTTATTTATCTGATCGATGCTACATACATCAACAAATATTATATGTATTACTTATTGAACATTACAAGCAGCTGAACTGGTTAATTTAGTGAGCATTTGGAGTTGGTAATAAATTTTTGTTTGGTATTATTTTATATATAGAAAAAATTACAAAATGTATATATGTCCAAAAAGAAAAAAATTGCAAAACAAATATAAAAAAAATAACTTTTCAGCATATAGCCAGCCAGGCTCTTTATAGTTTGAGGTATACCTAGTTGTTTCTCAATTCCTTATTTTAAGAGAAGAAAGATTTATCTTTTAAAGATTTTTTAATAGAACCATTTTTTTACCATTTCAGCCACTACTACTTATAGAAATAAATATTAGAGGAGGCTTTATCTTGAGTAAATAAAAATAACTCTTCTAATACCATCTAAATAAATTAAATAAACTTCAAATCAAATGTAAATAAAAAATAAAATAGTTTTTAAATAGTTCTTATATAAAAACATATTTTTTCAAAATGAAATAATTAATAAGTAAATAAAACAACTATTAATTTTAAATTAAAAAAACTATTATCTCAAGCTATTTTAGATAGATATATTTACTACGTCTCTACTAGTATTTACAACAAAAGAATTAACTACTTTATTGATTCAAGAGGTATGCACAACAATGTCTACGAAGGAATGTTAGATCTATTATTCTCCAAGTTCATTTTTTATGGCATCTAAGTAATAGATCTATATGAAATTGTTTATTGTTGAAGTGCAAGAGGTGTTACGACAAAGTGATTAGTCTTCTAACAATTATTCTCATACTAAGTTGGCTTAAAAAAAATAAAAAAAATGAATACTTCCATTATGACCATAATTATCTATTGTGACCACTCACTAGAATGAAAACAAACATGATTGGTTTGCCAACATATATAACTCAAGCTAATTATGAGTAGGAACATGATTGAATTAACAATTTGTAGCTTGTTGCAACTTTTCAATGATGAATTTCATTTTCAACTATTTTTTCAATAAAAAATTTATTAAAAAAATTGTATGAAATTTTTTTAGAGTTGAAGTAGCTTGTCATTAATAGTTATTTGGATACTTTGTTATTTCATGAAAATAAAATAATTACTATTACGTCATAATTCCTACAAACAAATGCAAGAGCTTTCTTATCCTCCTGATGGATCACAAAGTGTGATTTGAAACGTTGACTGAAAAACTCTCACACAATTAAAAAACCTAGAAGCATGTTAGACATTTAGAAACCTGGTTATTCCATAATGCATAATTGTTTTGAATTTCTTTCTTTTTTGTCTTATTTTTCCAAGTGTGGAAGAAAGATTGTGATGTTTAGTAAAAACTTGTGTTCACTAAAAAATAGAATAAATATAATAATTAAATTGAATATATTTGAACCTATATATTTTAAATAGTTTACTTCGAAGGCTATAAGTTTGTAAATTATTTTATCATGTAAATTCCATTTGTTGTTCCAATCCAAAGTTTGAAATTGGAAATTTTGAGGACCAAGGTGGAGAGGTCCATCCAAGGATTGTTGGTTGCAAGACCTTCAAATGGAGGTATCAACCATAAAAAAAAAAAGCTTTTTTGTGACCTAAATAATTATTAAACTATTAAAATGTTGAATAACCTTTGAATGAAAGTATCCCTTTATTTGAATGTAATTGTGCAAACACCTTTAAAACAAAGGGGCCAACCATGCAAATTTCTTATGTCACATGAGTGGGTCACACTATTGTGGTCCAAACCATTATTTAGATTTTCTACATGGAATGCATTGATGATAAATTCTAGCATTTTGAGGGTTTTCTTGTAGTTTCTAATTGCGCATTATTATGATTAGCATATATTTTCCATCTTAGATTGTTCTTATAGCTTTATATTTATTTTTTAATTAAAATAAGTACAAACTTATATATTTCTATGTTAATCCCAATTCAAGACATTTTAGTGAATTCAAAGCTTAGATTTTTCTAGTGTATGAAGTATAGGTCTAAAATGGATGCATAAGGGGAAGAGAACTTAAGTATCATCAAATAAAAAAGAATGTGGATTGAAACAAGTGACCTTTGTTTCTTCAAGAAAAAATATCTTCAAAGGAAGAAGATATAAACCATTTTCAAGTGGTGTTGACTCAAATGCAAAAAGGTCAATAAATAATTAGTGATTGAATCTTGAAACAATCAACAAAAGAATGAAATAAGAAGCACAAATAAGGAGCCGCAATTTTAAGAACCAAATATTGGATCAATTTATTATTAGCTTCAAATATCTAAATTGATTTAGAAGCTTGTGAAAGAAGGATCCTATTGAAGAGACGTGGTTACTAGAGCAATGTGATAAAAATGAGAGATCCTATTGAAGAGACATGGTTACAACAACAATGTGATAGAAATGAGAGCAAACTTCTTTCTTTTGAGGAATGTGCTGAAAATAACAACATTTACAAATCTTTTATTACCTTTGAAGAAAACCAAAAAGAAATAATAGAGTTCATGCAGAACCCTTGAAATCAAAGCCACAAAATATTTTGATGAAATAGATCATTGAGTAGGAACCAAAGGGATCCAACATGCAAGCTCAAAAAATATATTCTTTGTAGAAGAAGATACTTTATTGACTTCTAATGATTGTACATGTCTATAAAATATTGATGAAATTAAGGAAATAGTGTCACTTGTTGGGTATAAAGAACTCAAGATGAAGGAACATTTGCAAAATCTTGAACTATCTAACAATATTCCAAAATGTGAAACACATGAATCATTGTCATATGTGATAGATTTCAAAATAGCCATGTGAATGATCATGCACTTCGAAAGAATGTTTTGGTTTATCCTAACTCCTGAATTCTAAGTCACAAGAGTGGAAATGTTGAAGACAACTCAAAAATTTATGTTTCAACAAAAGAAGGTGAGCACTTTGATTATAACCAAGGTATGAAATGGATAGTCATATTGTAGATTTATTCATCCATTCTATGTTTTTTATTAAGACAAAAATAGGTTTTGAAGGGACCCAAACCCTTTACATAAAGATTACATTATATAAAGCATTAAAGAATAGCTAGAAAAAACATGACAATAAGCCATCAAAAAATAACTTGGCAAGAAAGACAGAGGGAGCCCCAAATGAATGACAACAAAAAGCCAACAAAAAGCCAACACAAAGCAAAACAACAATAAAAAACTAGCACAAATGAAAGCCAAAACCAGCCAACAAGATACACCTAAGACAAGTTCTTCAACATTTTGGCCACATCAACTTCCAACTAGTTCATGTTCTCAACAACCTTCTTAAGGTCAAGAATATCTTGATGAAGGTTACATGTCTTCTTTTTCATATCGGCCTGAGTTCTTTTGCTAGGGCCAAAGGAGACATCATGCCTCATATCCTTTTCTTGATCAGGATCAACAATAACCTTGTCCTTATGCATCTGTTCTAGCTTAGAGATCAAAGTGTTCATGCTTTCCACCAAGGCATTGATCACTCTATGACTAAGAGTCATAATATTTTGAAGGGTGAAGTCAATCTTCTTCAACTTATCCTCCAAATCTCCAAACTTCAAATCATAATTTTTATTTTTTTTTCAGTTTATCCATATATAGTGTTAAAATGTATTCAACCCTATTTATAATATTTAGGGGGGGGAAAGGGATCTATTCTCAAACCCAAATTCCCACCAAGGAGATCCAATTTGATCAACCGAAGAGGTTAATGTAGGATCAGATCAATTTGATGGAGAATATGAAAGAAATAATAAATTTGATGTTTCCCTAGGTAAAATGTGTTATACTTGGAATTGAAATAATTGAAATGCAAACACTAACCTTGAATTAGGGAAGATCTGGAAAATACTGAATTATGGCTTCTGTATGAACTTTCTAAAGATTCTATCACCTGTTTTGGACTGGAAATGTCGAGGCGGACAAAACCCAAAAATCTTTTCTCCAAATTCACACAGGTCGACTTTGACCTTTTAAAAGGTCAAAGACCACATTATTTATTTGAAGTTTGATTCTGATTCTGTTCGCAAATCCTAAAAGATTGCCGAAAAGGGTATCCGAATTCACTCTCGGATCTGAGATTTCGCACTTGTACCTACAAGAAAATGGGGGTTTTTGGTTGTATGGGGGGTTTGCCTTAGTCAAACCCCAGTTTAGGAATTAACCTTGAAATTGAATTGAAATTGTATTGTGCATAAACAAAGTAAATGAAACAATTCACCTTGCTTATGTTGAAGTCCTTGTAGAGGATTCGAATCCTCAAATCCACAAGTAAGAATACTTCAATGGATGGCAAGATGTCTCTAATCAATGGTATTTTGATCTTCAACACCAATCTTGATTTGATCTTTGCATATGAGAAGGCTTGAATGAAAGGAGGGTGAATCTTCAAGGGGGGCTTCAAAGAGATTGAATCCTTCAGTGGCTAACAATGGATCTCCTTGATGGATGAATGCTTGAACACTTGAATGCTTGAATACTTGCTTGCACTTGAGAGCTATAGATACTTGATTGGGAAAACTTGATGTGAAAATGAGAGAGGAAGGCCTCCTTTTATAGTGATCTAGGGCACACTCCTCTAGATGGGCCACCTTGGAGAATTAAATCCCAATTAGGTCCTCACCTTTAAAAAATATACCTTAATTAAATACAATTAAAGGATTTACCATTTCAGAGCTTGAAACAGCTGACCCGGAAGCGGAGAAATAATTTTCCCGAAAGCTAAACTGCCGACAAATGACAATTTGAAATCTTGGCGGGAAGAGGTCAAGGTCGAGGTCGACCCTGACCTGGTTAGGGTCGAGGTTGACCCTGACCTAGTTAGGGTTGAGGTCGACTTTGACCTCAGACCCTAACTTTGCCAGGTTTTGCAACAGAGGTTCCAGGAAATGCCAGAGATGTAGGATTTGATGTCAGAATAGGACCCAGTGTCCAGAACAAATATAAAATCCCTTGATTGATATGATGAAGGACTAGGAGGTCTCATTTCTGAACCCTACCTATAAAATAGAGCCATGGAAGAGGGAAAATCAAAAAAATTCCTTAGGACCTTAACCCTAATTTCACCTAAAATGGAGAAATCAAGCGCGGAGAAGAAGTGGAAAGTGGGGAGAAAGCCAAATACATGCAAAGATCCGATCAAGGTGCTTAACATGATCCCAAACCACCTACTCGGAGGGCTTAATGCTCTTAACATGGAAGTGCTTCCATTTTAAGACGATACATTAAGCCCCCACTTTAGAAAGAGTATGGACTTGATGAAAACTCTTGGTAAAGGAGATAGAAATAACAAGATAATCTTATCATAATCTAAGCGACAAAGAGAAATCCCAAGCCCCCAGGGACTCAAGTCTTAATCAACTCTTATATCACAAATAAGAGAGACATCCCTAGAGAGAAAGAAAGAGTGTGATTACCTCACCCAATGAAAACCTATGTCCCATTGTGAATCACACAAGAAAGAAAAGGCGCAACTGGAAAGATGGAACTAAACCGCCTAGTGAATGTGACTACTCACTAGTCAACCCATCAAAAATTTATTCCTAAGAATATTCTATTCCATAAGAATTAAAAAAAAAAAAGGGGATCCAATCTTAAGTACACTTCCGCCCTTAAGGGATCAAAAATATATATGTGCTTGAAACTGGAGGGATCAAGAGATCCTGATATAAATCCATACTTTAAGGATTAGTTCATAATCCAAAAAGAAAGGTTGAAAAGTAAATTTAAAGTGTGTGTCTTCCTCAAGATTTAGCAGCTTATGTGTGTTACCTTTAGAAGATTTAGCATGTTTTGAATTTTTCATAAGTGTGCGTGTGTAATAAGTGAGTAGAGCCTATGCCCCCACGTTAAAGTCATTGTTGACACTTTAACAGGAGCAATGGCTTTAACGGAAACATAAACAACTCTACTGATTACGTTTCCACATCAAGATGCCCCCAGACAAAGACAAATCAAGGGAAAAATCACAAAAACATATAGAGAACACGAAAGGGATCTACCTACCATGGGGTTAGTATGATCATAAGATAATATATATATGATATTATTGCAAATGAATTAACATCATTCCCCAAAGAAAGTAGAACTACAATCACAAAGGAGGAAAGATCACATAAGATATACGAAGAAGAATCTTTTCAGACCATGACATGGAGACCAAAAAGATTTAGTGCTACCATATCTCGAATCCAAGTAGATTACACAAGGAAACATTTGCGAACAATAGCACATTTACAACAAAACATCAAACAACATATAGAAGAATAGAGATACATATAGAAGAATGGAATAACAGTTTCGATTCTCTCATCATCTTGCACCAACTGAGTAACAAGAATCGTATAAAAGAATCTAACAACATTTAGCAATCACATTACGGGAGAAGCACAGTACAACAGGCAAATACACAACAAAGCTACCATGAAGGACAAGCCGATCAAGTGCGTCGCCTACTTTCCCCATCTCGTTGTATATCATTTAGGGTAGGTGGGTAACTTGCAAGAGGGAATATATCAAATATAGTACGAATGATAGCCAGTTCCAAACAAGGATCCTCTTGAGAATCACTATGTTCGACACTAGGTGTAAGATTTAATTGAGATGAAAGCATATTTGGCAAATCAATGTCAATGTCAATAGTCTCATATTCATCATTAACATTATCAGTATCATCAAGAGTATCTTCTTCATCCAAATTAATCAAAATAAGATCTAAGATACGAATAGAATCATCATAATCATGCATGTGAACATCATTATTAGTAACAACATTTTATAATACATTATGTGTAGTTGTATCCACAGAAAGTAGAGATCTTTTAGCTTTAGCATGAGCACGATGCTTTTTACGATGTTCATTAGCAGATCGGTTACGTTTTGATTTATTTGAAATAGGTTGAGAACTAGGAGGAACAATCATAGGATCCTTCACAAGTTCTTTAGGAAGATCAATAGGATTATCAACCATAGGAGAAACAATCATAGGATCTTTGATAGGTTTGGTAGGAGGAACTTGATTAACAGAACTGGAAGCCATAGTTAAAGGAAATATCGAAGGTGTAGGCAAAAGACCACGATTAAGATCCATAGGAGGTATGCTTAACTGAAGAATCTTACAATGCTTGTAAGCTTGATACGATTGAAAAATATTATCAGGGCGAGGAGGACATGAATTAGGTAATGAAGGCCAAAAGAAATCCAGAGTAGCACAATCTCTAGGCCTAGAAGGTTGATATAGACTATGATTGATCGTCTTCACTTCGCCATCATGAATGAACTTAAGACACTTATGGATAGGGGAAGCAACAACATGCATGGCAATCAACCAAGGAAACTTGAAATTGATCAGAAGTAGGAACCACAACGAAGGTAGTGTTCACAATTTTTCCAAAAAGTTTAACTGGTAAAGTGATAGAACCAAATGAGGGATAAAGAAAACCATTACAAGTTTGAATCCACACATCCAATGTATCATAGAAATCACGTTGTCAGATTTTCATAAAAAGATTTTCTTCAGTGATAACATTGACTAAGGAGGTAGGATCAACAAGACAACCATGAGTAGGTATCTGAGTAACCCTAGTAGCAATGTAAAAGGGACCATCAGGAGCCTTAATAATCTCAGAATCATCAAAGGTAATCAAAAGTTCCCGAGGTCTTTTATCCTTAAATTGTTGTCGAGGTTTAGGTTGAGGTTTCACTTTAGGTTTGGGTTTAACTTGAGGTTGAGATAGAACTTGAAGTGAAGGTTGAGGTGGAGATATAGACTTAGCAACATGCTCCACTTGATTAACAACATGATTAAGATCATCCATCTTTGAATCATATACAATTTCCATAGCAGATGGTTGAGCAATAGTATTAGTATCATGCGTAGGTAAAGGATTCATATAGATTTGAAGGTTCTGATTAGGAGAGATAGATTGATTTCCACTACTATCCAGATTACCAATAGATAAAGCCTTAGCATCAATGAGATCTTGGACTTTATGTTTTAAAGAACAAAATTTCTCAGTATCATGACCATTTTGACGATGATATTGACAAAAAGCATTTTGATCAAAAGATTTAGATGCAATTGTAGTAGGTAAAAGAGGTTGAATAGGAGGTAAAGTAATCATATTAGCAGCTAACAACCTATTCATAATAGCATGTAAAGTTTCAGAGAGAGGTGTAAACGTACGATTTAGTCGAAGAGAAATGGATGCAAAAGCGGCATTGTGAGATGCAACAACAACCTGATCAGCAACTGTTCGCTGGTTTGTTTATCTTGACATAGTTGTTAAATTTTTTAAACTTATTTGGATTAGGAGTAGCATCACTCTTATCAACTGGAACAGGAGCCATTGGAGTGTTGCTCTCAAATTGACTCACTTGTAATTGATAATGATGAAGTGTTGCACAAAGTTGTTGAAAAGAGGTAAATTCAGTAAGCAGAATCTTATCTCTAATATCCTTTTGCAAATTGGAAATAAACATACGTTGAATATCAATATCAGGAACATGATAAGAAATCTGAGCATGCAAATGCTTAAATCTACCAATAAATTCAGTCAATTTTTCTTTAGCACTTTGTTTACAATGCATTAAATCAGTCAAAGACACTTGCGGGCCAATATTGTTTTGAAATTGTTGAATAAAGGCATCAGCAAGTTGTGGAAAGGAATTAATTGAATAAGGAGGCAAGGAACAAAACCATTGTAAGGCCTTGTCAAGAAATGTTCTAGCAAACAGTTTGGCTAAAATCCTATGGTCATGAGCATAATCACTACAAAGGATTTGGAATGTTTTAACATGATGAACAGGATCTCCTTTTCCATTATAGTTCTCAAGACGAGGCATCACACCTTGCTGAGGAACAAGAGTTCGGATAATATCCCAGGACAAAGGACTTCCCATGTCACATGTAGGAATACTAAACTTGTTTTGAGTTAAGGAAGCAAGTTGTTGTTGTAAGGATGAGATAGTTTGAGCCAAACTAATGATGGTTGAATCATTAGAGGAAATAGGAGGAGTAGCAACATTAGACACACTAGGTAAAGTGTAAGAAGCTGCAGGAATAGAAGACACAATTGGAGGAACACTAGGAACTACAGTTGGAAGTGGATTGGAATAAGTAAAAGGAACATTATGATATGAAGGTTGTGATGTAGGAAGGGACACAGGAGGAACACTCAAAGGAACAGAGGGAACCATCACAGTCACCAAAGAAGGAGTATACATAGGAATACTAGGTAAAGGATTAGAAGGAGGTTCAACACTAGTGATAGGAGGAGTTAACCCTAAATCTTGAGCTTCTTGAGCTAAAGGTTTAACATTGGAATGCACAAGATGAGTAATACCACGCAAGAGGTTAACACCTTGATCACTATCACAGAGAACTTTCTTAAGAGCCTCTATAGCTTGAATGGAATCTTGATTATGGTTTTATTGAAGAAGCCAATTACCCATTTTATCAAGTTCAGTGGAAAGTTTTTGGACTTGTTTAGGAGGAACTCTTAAAGCATCATCCTCATCATGAGATGAGTGAGAAGAGTTTTGCTCCATAGTAGGATTAGAATCATGAAGAATCAAGTTATCATCGGGGATCCTAAGGAAAGGAGAAGATTTAGGCTCAAAGGCACCCATGAGTCTACGACTTCTTCTAATCAGAATATTATAAGTAGGACTAGTGGTAGTAAAGCTCATTAACTAAATGAACTAAACTAAGAACACATAAAGCATGAATGTGAAATCTAATTAGCATGCAAGATTAATCACAAAGGACAAATCTAATACTAACAAGACAATATAAAGAGGAATCTAACACAATAAGGAATCCAATTCCAAAAACAGAAAGAGAGTAAGTATGCCGGGTTCACCAAAATATATAGTGTTAAAATGTATTCAACCCTATTTATAATATTTAGGGGGGAAAAGGGATCTATTCTCAAACCCAAATTCCCACCAAGGAGATCCAATTTGATCAACCGAAGAGGTTAATGTAGAATCGGATCAATTTGATGGAGAATATGAAAGAAAGAATAAATCTGATGTTTCCCTAGGTAAAATGTGTTATACTTGGAATTGAAATAATTGAAATGCAAATACTAACCTTGAATTAGGTCAAATCTGGAAAATACTGAATTATGGCTTCTGTATGAACTTTCTGAAGATTCCGTCACCTATTTTGGACTGGAAATGTCGAGGTGGACAAAACCCAAAAATCTTTTCTCCAAATTCACACAGGTCAACTTTGACCTTTTAAAAGGTCAAAGACCACATTATTTATTTGAAGTCCAATTCCAATTCTGTTCGCAGATCCTGAAAGATTGCCGAAAAGGGTATCCGAATTCGCTCTCAGATCTTAGATTTCGCACCTGTACCTGCAAGAAAATGGGGGGTTTTGAGTTGTATGGGGGGTTTACCTTAGTCAAACCCCAGTTTAGGAATTAACCTTGAAATTGAATTGAAATTGTATTGTGCATAAACAAAGTAAATGAAACAATTCACCTTGCTTATGTTGAAGTCCTTGTAGAGGATTCGAATCCTCAAATCCACAAGTAAGAATACTTCAATGGATGGCAAGATGTCTCTAATCAATGTATTTTGATCTTCAACACCAATCTTGATTTGATCTTTGCATATGAGAAGGCTTGAATGAAAGGAGATGGGTGAATCTTCAAGGGGGGTTCCAAAGAGATTGAATCCTTCAATGGCTAACAATGGATCTCCTTGATGGATGAATGCTTGAATACTTGCTTGCACTTGAGAGCTCTAGATACTTGATTGGAAAAACTTGATGTGAAAATGAGAGAGGAAGGCCTCCTTTTATAGTGATCTAGGGCACACTCCTCTAGATGGGCCACCTTAGAGAATTAAATCCCAATTAGGTCCTCACTTTTAGAAAATATACCTTAATTAAATACAATTAAAGGATTTACCGTTTCGGAGCCCGAAATAGCCGACCCGGAAGCGGAGAAATAATTTTCCCGAAAGCCAAACTACCGACAAATGACAATTTGAAATCCTGGCGGGAAGAGGTCAAGGTCGAGGTCGACCTTGACCTGGTCAGGGTCAAGGTCGACCTTGACCTGGTCAGGGTCGAGGTTGACTTTGACCTCAGACCCTAACTTTGCCAGGTTTTGCAGCAGAGGTTCCAGGAGATGCCAGAGATGCAGGATTTGATGTCAGAACAGGACCCAGTGTCCAGAACAAACAGAAAATCTCCTGATTGATATGATGAAGGACTAGGAGGTCTCATTTCTAAACCCTACCTAGAAAATAGAGCCATGGAAGAGGGAAAATAAAAAAAATTTCTTAGGACCTTAACCCTAATTTCACCTAGAATGGAGAAATCAAGCGCGAAGAAGAAGTGGAAAGCGGGGAGAAAGCCAAATACATGCAAAGATCTTATCAAGGCACTTAACATGATCCCAAACCACCTACTCGGAGGGTTAAACGCTCTTAACATGGAAGTGCTTCCATTTTAAGACGATACAATCGATAGCTTCAAAATTTTTAGAGAGGCAATCAGTAACAGACTTATTTTCCTTCTCTATCCATATTTCTTTAACAATAACATTATGATAATTCTCCTCCACACCCCCAATGGTTTGTAATTCCTCAAATCTGCTTGATAGAGTCCTCTGTTTAAGATTAAGAGACTCTTAATTTCATGTAAAGCCCACCTAATCAAACAAAAGAAGTCCACTGACCCCTGCCCGACAGTCTCTAAAATACCAATCATAATCTCCTTATTATGTTGAAAGTTAGACTCAATTAGATCAATGGATGATTGAGACTTATCATCCTTCTCCTTGGAAGGATTTAGAGAATCGACATCTTCAGACTCAGAGGGAGAAATGGGCTCATCTTGTTCCTAAAAACTAGGAGAATCATCAAAAGCAACTTATTTTCCCTTACCTCAACTTTGCTTATGCTTAACCGCATTTTTCCTTCCAGAAGTAGGGGAATGAGAGGAGACGTTTCCCTTCCCTTTCCCCTCAGACAAAGCAAGATTCCTAATAGTCCTCTTAGGTTTGTTCAAGGGAGAGATGAGAGTCTCCTCATCATCCATGTTTGTATTCCAATCCTCATCAACAGAGCTAACACTATACTCCCTATCATCCTCATAATTAGAAATAACCATAGATTGGAGTCCAAGAGCTCTAGCTTTGAAATGCTAAAAAATTAGTTGTATTAAACCCTCATTGAGGACTAGGTTTTTGCAATGTTTTTTTCTATGGTCAAAGATGCTAGCATTCAGAGAGGAAATACAATAGAAAGGAAAAGAGATACTCACCTAGTATCTAAAGTGGTTAAGTAACACAAAATGGTAACTATAAATTCATCCATTCTATGTTATTATAGCATTCTTATAATCATTCAAAGCATTCTAAAAGGAGTGATAGAAGAATACAACTTGCAACATAAGACAACATTTTTTATTCTAATGTAAGACAAAATTTGAATAGAGGATCTAGATGATTTTTGAGGAATAAGAAGGAAAAGACTTTGATGAGGTCTATACCATTATTTCTAGTGAATTCTTCAACCCGTGCATTTGGATAAAAAGAAAGCTCATGAAAAATCATATTATGTTATGAATTCTACCAAATTTGTGAAGGACTGATTCTAATGGTTCATGGGTAACTCTTGGAGCTAACTTCTAAACTTGAAGACAAGGTTATAGATTATAGCCTAATGGATACAAGAACAATTTCCAACACAAATACAATAGATCCCATAACACACAATAATTGAGATAATCTCATACACGTTGGCAAGATTCAAGCTCAAGAGGAGAAAATTATCCATGTTCTCTCTCCAAGAGCCAATAAATGAACATGTACTATATCAAAGTCGACCTCTATATCAACCTCCTCTAAATCCATATGATTATCCACTAGCTCAAAATTTGGAGACTATTAAGGCTTTTCTAGGTTAACAAGTACATCAAATTACAATGAAATGGTTCATTAAGTTGGTTCATCTGATCTTTGATCATCAATTTACTACCCATAAATGTAATAACCACCCTAGATTTTTATTTTTTTGCAAAATAAACTTGATCATAAACATGCCAAATGATGATGTGTTGATGTCATTGGCATTGATATCGATAACAAAGTTTATAAAAAGAGCTTAAACAAAACATATACATGTAACTTTGAAAAAAAAAATCACTTCTCCACAATGCCCCAAATACACTAAACCAATTCCCAACTAAAAAACTTCAATGATGTACCTTGGATATATGGTGTGTGACAATGTTACAAGACTCAAACTCAAACTTAACGCCCAAACATGGTAAGGCCTTGACCAATTGAGAAAACCATGAAATATAAATATTTTTAATGATTCAAAACCCATTTTATGCACCCTTTTATAATAAACTTTGAAGACAATAAATTAATCAAATAGAAGCTACTTTGACCATATGCACAAGTATTCATCAATCACATAAATACAAAAATGTATTTTATTTTTTAGTTGAAGGAAACAAAATTGGTAGATATATAAATTTAAAATTATAAATATTGTCAAATGAGTACAAATCTCGTGGATTATGAAATCCATGGCATCAAAACAAATATCAAAACTTAAAATATAAGTCTACAGCTTAGTAGAGCCTGCACTAATCATCCTAACATCACATGTCATGCATTGGCATCTAAGATAGGTCCTGGGTGATGATGTAGCCATAATATTTTCTTGTGTCTATTGGACATTGTGTTGGCATTGATGTCAAAGGTGTATGTCATGTGTGTTGTCAACATTATCATTATGTTCCCCTTGATGTCAAGGTAATTGGGAGGTGGTTGTAATTTTAATTACTTATGTCATGTCAGAGTATCTATGTTCTGGAAGGATAGAGTCAAACTATGTTGGATATCTTCCTTGCAGAATGTTAGTAGTATCTATCTTTAGCAGTTTGAGTTGGTTTGCAATATGTTTCTAAGGTCTATTGCTCAAAAAAGGTATGTGCACTAAAGCAGTGTTTTCCATTTTTTATGTTTGTGCACATTTTCCTTATAGTGGTGAGAAGGTCCAAAACCAAAAGCCATAAATAGATGGTTGTTTGGATCAAGGGTTTTCATATAGCCAAATGAGTAACCAATTCCAGTGGGTGACACTGAAAATCACAATATGTTATTTTTCAAAATGACATTAGCATAGGGAATATATATATGTGCACAACAAAGATATGTATTACTCCCCCTCAAACAATTTTATCTATACTCTTCAAGTCTTATAGGCATATTGTCTTTGACACAACTGAATAAGGACCATTATCTGAAAATATTATATATATATATATATATATATATATATATATATATATATATATATATATATATATATATATATATATATATATATATATATATATATATATATATATATATATATATATATATATATATGCAACAGAGTGGCATTTAAAACTATACTTAATCCAGGAAATTTAAGACAATAGAAAGGATCAATTTTGTATGGATATATGGGAAATATATCTGAGGGTAACAAATACCAGATTTAGGCCAATCTAGAAAATTTTAGAGTCAAAAGACCCGTGAGAGAGATCATACTCCTAAAGTCAACTCTCTTTCTTCTGAAATAATGAAATTTATCCCTATTCGCACAAGATCGTTATATTTTTGTCAAAGTAACAAGTTCTTTTGGTTGATTTATTAGGATCGCTGCAAATGTATTAACATTGCCTCTTTGGTATATGTTTTCCAAGAGAAATGATCTCTCTTTTATATTGAGAAAGAGGCTAGGAGAGACATGTCCCTTCATGAGACATGTCTATTCATTATAATGTTTCATTAGTCAATCATTTATATTAATATAAGTTTGCATAATATATATTAATAATAATATATATAATATATATATATATACAATATATTATTATTAATCAATATCCAAACTTATTATATGTATTCTAAATGATTATATGACTGGAGCTACAAACATTAACACTCCCTCTTAGCTGAAGGATAAATATATTACCTCAATGTAATATGTGAGTATAGATAATCATTTAAAATTTATATCATTTTACTGATATCACGAGCAATGGTCTTCAAGTATCAAATCCATGATACTCACCAAGTACTCAGAGCAATGGTCTCCAAATATCAACTCACAAGATATTCACCAAGTGCTCTAAAATGATTATCATGAGTAATGGTCTCCAAGTATCAAATCCATGATACTCACCAAGTACTCAGAGTAATATGTGAGTATAGATAATCATTTAAAATTTATATCATTTTACTGATATCACGAGCAATGGTCTTCAAGTATCAAATCCATGATACTCACCAAGTACTCAAAGCAATGGTCTCCAAATATCAACTCACAAGATATTCACCAAGTGCTCTAAAATTATTATCATGAGTAATGGTCTCAAGTATCAAATCCATGATTCTCACCAAGTAGTCAGAGTAATGGTCTTCAAATACCAAGTCCATGATATTCACCAAGTACTCAAGATGTCTTGTATGATATGTGCACTAGTATCACATATGTGATACTTACCATATAGACATGATATTATATAGACTGATCATGGCATGTCTACAGATATTACATCACATAATATCCACCATGAAGATCTCTAAGTCATCTATGGTTTATTTAATGATATCAACCTTATGATATCTACCATGATGTCTAAGAGATCCTAACCATCATGACATGTCCATGGATATCAAGTCACATGATATCCATCATGATGGAGATGTTGCAAAGTCGTCACCTCACAACATCAATCAAATACAAGTGTTCATTGTTGAAAAGTCGTCACCTTTCTCCAATGTTCACAGGAGGGCCCATAAGTCCTCGAGTCACACACATGAAATCCACCTTGACTCATCTTAGAGGGTGGATCCATCATGGCTCATCCCTAAGGGGGAAACAAGGGCTTTCACTTTAGACTTCTCTCTCAAAGAGAAGAATGTAATAACATACAAAATAATAGATCACAGATGTTGAAACTCCTTTTCATCTAAGGCTTCATTCTCCAACATACCAAGTTTATCTTGAAGGTACACAACCTTCCCTCTAGCAAGAAACTTGGTGAGAATATCAGCCATATGTTCTGTAGTGATAATGTACCTTGAATAGCATACTTATGCACTATATCTATTATATAGTTTGGATCACTCTAGGTGAACCTCGAGTTATGTAGGAGTTAGCATAAAGGCATTTCAACCAGCACACATGAGACTCAATCTCATGATCATAGTCCTCTGGATTCTTCCCTTAAGGTCTTGTAACAACCTCCTCACCTCCTCATCCAAGGTTGTTTTTAGAAGAACTATCATACTCCCTCTGAATCTAATATCAACCTTCTACGAGCAAGTCATGTCTTTGTTCTTTAGTTTGCATTAAGCTCTTTTCTTGAATGCCTTGGACCATCTATCTAGGAATATCATGACCTAGATATCTGCATAAAAGCCTTCTAGCTCACATACATGGAACTACATCATTTGAATCACAATTCTTTTTCCTTTTATAGTTTCCTAGTCACTAGGGAAACCATCTCAATATGGTTTACTCCTTCTGAATCAATGTGAGCAAGATCCTTGGAAATCAAATAAGGAAGATCCTCTAGATGTTATACTGACTCCCTCTGAAGCTTTGAGTACTAATATCAACATTTAACCTTCTCGTTCAAGGTTGTCTTTGATGGTTCGTCAAACTTCTTTTGAATATGATATCAACCTTTTGACCTTCTCGTCCAAGGTTGCTTTTGTAGGTTTGTTCCTCTAAATGATATTTTCTTTTTTTGAAGAAATGTTTCAGCCATTAACTTAATCCCATGACTACAAGAATCAAGCTCTTTCTCTCTTGAATGCAATCACATATGCCTCTTCATTCATCCATAATTCTTCACATGACCTTTCTTGAATATCCAAAGGTTCTATACACTATGAAAACCTTCAATATGATTAGATCTCCCTTCAAGCAATTAGGCTTTTAAAGAAGGAACCTTGCTCTTTTACAGATTTTTGCATAGACCTGTACATAGTCGGTCATAACTTTTGAACCTAATATTTTCTCTCCAATAGCTCCAATGAGATTCTTCTAAATTTGTTTATCACCAACATATCCAAAATTTAGCGAAATCCAACGGTGCATTTGTGAGATATGGTCCTCGTACTGAGAATGTATTTTTTGAGACAATCACACATTCACCATCAACAAAACTACTCTCTTACATTTGCAACTTGGCTTTGATACCATGTTGATTTATTAGAATCGCTGCAAATGTATTAACATTGCTTCTTTGGTATATGTTTTCCAAGAGCAATGATCTCTCTTTTATATTGAGAAAGAGGCTAGGAAAGACACATCTCTTCATGAGACATGTCTATTCATTATAATGTTTCATTAATCAATCATATATATTAGTATCTAAACTTATTATATGTATTCTAAATGATTATACGACTGAAGCTACAAACATGAGCACCTTCCAAAAAAACTTGGAAGTAATCTATGTAAATCATTGGGGACCAAAATCTTTGTGTAAATTCCCCACTTAAATCCAACAAATGCTTGCCATAAACTTTCACCTCTATCTATGTTATTGTCCACTTTTATATGGTAATTGATCTGTGCTTTGGTCCTATATAAATTATCAATCATCTTTACAGAGAATATGTTTTAACATCTTATCATGTTTAAATTACTAATGAAAAAGGGGGTCCATTTTAATTACAAATCCCTTATACTGTACCAATCAGAGAGTCTGGGTTTTTGTTTTGAAGGGTTTTACTTAAAGATCAACTAGTTCAATAGTTAAAGCTAAATTTTTGTCAATTTTAAATAAACTGGGTAAATAAGGTGATTGGTGAAATGGTAAGCTATCCTGCTTGAAAGCAGCAGGCTGTGGATTTGATCCCTCCCCTTTTTACAACTCCAAAAATTGGAACCAGTTGATCTTTGAGCAGAGCACTTTTATAAAGTATATTTCTTAAAATTTTACATCGCCGCATGTTGGCACATAAAGAAAGCATGTTCATTGTTAGGAATTTCCATGAGGCAAATTTTCTTAAAACTGTGAATATGTCAGTTTTGAAATCTAAAATGTTAATGATTCAATTCCATCTTGTTAGTATACACAGCAAGGCAAACACTAACATTTCAGACATAGAATGAATGTAAAAATTTAAGTATACTAGCCACCACATAATATTCTTTGTGGATAATAGACTAAAGATGAAATATACAATTTTAAGAACCTCAAATGCTTGTATATCTGGCTGAAGTTTGTACTGTTACTTTGACACTTCAGAAAGACATTCCCAAAAGCAAGGGACAAGTATGAGAATCCAACACCCTGGAGCTGTGCTTAAGTTCCACAGCATCCTATGTACGAGAAAATTTTACTATTTACTGGCATGGGATAAGATTGTGGGCACCAATTTTTTATTTCAACTCAGCATTTATAAGTTTCTTGCAGTGACTGCAAGGAGATACCTTTGATTGGTGCCATAAAAATCCATTCAGAGTCGCACATAGTTGGAAATTCTGTCAATAACCTAAACCTTGCCCATCAGAAATAGAAATCTACTCTTGATATTTGCTAATGTGATCTGCAAAAAAGATAGGCTACCAACATTGATGGCATTTTCTCTGTGGCTCTTTGCAGAGTCAACTCCTTGTGTATGCTGAGAGCCACCTCTAAGAGGTCGGATTATTCTTGCTTTCTCACAAATTGTGAATGCTGCAGATCCTATTTTGACATGTTCAAGAATATGAAGGATTAGTTCACTACTTTTCAGTGCTCTCTAAATATCGATGAAACCTCAACTTTCACCTTGTTCCTACACTGGAAATTACCTGAGCTGCATGAAGGAGTTTTTTCAGTGAATCTCAAGGGATTAACTGCCAAGTATCTGGAAGCCCGTAATTCAACCTTCATGGACTCATTCTCTCTTGCAAGCTGCATTAAAAACAAATATTCACATTCACCACAAATATAGTTATCTTCTTTCCTAACATATTTTTGCCAGAACAAATGATGAAAATGTATGCTAAAAAATTAGAATGATAAAATCTGGTAACATTCAATAATTATGTATTTCATGAACTAAGAACACATGTACTGATGCTTACTGTTTCATTGTTTTCTGATAGTTGTTCCAATGACTTTTGCAAGATGAGAATTGTTTTGTTGATTTCCGCTTCACTACAGACCAAAAGGTTCTTCCTGAGCTCAGTATTGCATGAGTCTAGGATGATTCCCTCCTCTACCAGTAAATCTCTAAGTAAATTGATAATCTCTTCAAGAACTGGGGTTCTTTTGGATAGGCTTTCCTTTAACTGTTAATTAAACAACACATTAAAAACCGACTACTTTGCAACATAAGATTTACTCTAGCTAAGTGGTTTTTGGTGGGACTTACCTTTCCTAAAAGCCGGTTCTTATTATCAGTTTTGATACAAGAGTCTGGATAATTTGTAGACATTTTGCTCATTTCACCTGAAAAACAAACAGAAAACTGAAACTAATCTTCCAGTATCCAAACTTCCTTAGCAATTTCAAGCAGGAATTTACATCACATCATAATCTAGATTTTATTTGTGCAAATTCATTTCATTACTTTCTTGAATCTTCAACTCATTGAGAAAATTAAGTTCAGAAAAGTCTCAATATAGTATTTGATGTAATTGACATGTCATGGTCCAGAAATCGGCTCTAGAAAAAATATCTCCATATACATTTACCCATACACAATGATCTCTTGATCTCATACCTGTGTTTTTACAGGTTGACTTTTCCAGTTGATTTGTCAAATTTCTATTTTTACTGTACCCTACTTTCCTTAAAGTTAGAAAATGACCTTTCTCAAGTGAGTGCAGACGGGCATTAAGCATGAGAAGCTGTCGACGAAGCTGCTCACACTCTTGTTCGTACTTGACAATTAATTGTTCCAACTCATGTTGGCCTCGTTCAGTATTAACTTTGGGCTTATTTCTAATTTGTTTTGCTCTGCAGGAAAATTGCATTTCAAAATATTACTGCTAAAGCTTGAAGATATGCATTCCAAAAGCTAGTTATGTTATGAAAACACTGATATGCTTTATTCTTTGGTCAAACATGATAGCCTTGAAAAGCTTTGGGACACATTTTAATCAATGCAAATCAGATACTAAAAGTCGAACTATCTAAAAAAGAGGTTGTATCATTAGTATGTTCTCATACCTGGTACCAAAGCGTAATGTAGACAAGCTCTCTGAGGCATTGAAGGAGCTTGGTGAACAACAGCAGAGCAAAGCTGTTCGTGAATTTCCACCCTGCCAATGGAAATTTCTCAGATGAAAGTCAATGAATCTGCATTGTACCTAACTATGGAAAATGCATATGCAATGATGTATAAACGAACATTACATTTCTATGTATGTGCTGTTGCTTAATGCAGAGAAGAATTAACCATATGCAATGATGTATAAACGAACATTACATTTCTATGTATGTGCTGTTGCTTAATGCAGAGAAGAATTAACTTACTAAAGACTCTTGTAGAATGCGGGTGAGCTTTGAATCACGGTAGGGAATATGGCAGGGCTTATCTGTAGACATAGTTTCAATTAGGCATGCATCAATCATTATATGGCAATTAATCTGTAAGGAAAATATGTTATTATTGGTTTCCCACCTGAAGTTAATGCATTGATGACATTCCCGAGTGCAGAGAGTGATTTATTTATTGTCTTTGCTTCATGCAATATTTTCCCTTCAGCACCTGTTTTTTCTACTTTCTCAGAGCCAGCAAGATCCACGAGATAAAGCTTGCCAGTTTTTACACTGCATCATTTTCATGGTGTCATCCATCTTGTAGAACTAGAACACAACTGTTGCTATGCTTGGCCAAGTAGCACATGTTTAATGCAATGAATAAATTATTACATGAAACTTAGGAGAGAGGATTTTATTTTTCTTGAGTAATTCTCAAATAAGCAGATGCAGTCAAATTCTCCTTTCATTGTCTATAGCAAGGATATTTCAGTATCCCTTTTAAGTTTAAATATTATTCTTCCAGTTCCTGATCACAAAATAATAATATACAAGAGTCTATTGTGTATCAAGAAAATTTTCCTAGACGATCTCCCTAAATATTCTTGAAGCCGTTTATACCGTGAAAAATGCAAGCTCGTAACCTTACTGGTCCCTGAGATTTTTAAGTTTGGATACTTCTTACACAGTACCTGTCTATGGGGCTCTCTATGGCATTTGCTAGTGATACTTTATTAGGGATTGAGAACCAGGTCCAGATTTCAATGTAAAACTACTAAACACTCTACTTCCTCTGCATAGCCACATAACTTATTGAAGAACTGTAATCTGTTATAAGGTGAAGGATGAAATTCTTAAAACATTTACCTCTTCAGTGTGATATTCAAATGTAAAAATTTAATTCCTCAATAAACCATAATATTTCACAATGCTTGTACTGCTTTTTGGGATCCTTGTAATTGTAGACCTTGCAAATGCCTGGTACCACTTCTCTCTCCTTATATTTTTCTTCACTTCTATGATTAGCGATAATTAGGATTATCATTAAAATGTTCGCGTAATGATGCTTAAGAAATACATTCTTTTAGCAATGGTTATATGGCATGCAACTTTATGTAATGTCCCCTTTTTAGCATGACCATGATAGTGGATGGATTTAGCCTATTACTGGGTCCTTGTAGGCTAATACTGGTGATTAGAGGACCTTGTTGAGGGTTATGGCTCCGTTTGGTGGGACTTACTATTTATAGTAAGTCAATGGATGGTTCCAATGAGCTCAGATGAGTTAGAGGAGTAGAATGATGCTCTCATTTTTTATTTTTGGCTTCAAGTTTGGGCTCCAAGAATCTTGTAGGGAGCATCTATTTTTAGTAAGTCACCCCGTCAAATTCATTCATTGTCTTTCTCCATCAGGCTCATGCCTTTGCTGTCAGATTTTGATTCTGATGCTTCTTCAGTCATTTTCGCAAGACAGGTGAATTATGATTATTATTTAATTAAATATGCTAAGGTTGCTATTTTTGCTGGTATTCTATATTGGTTACCTTAGTATCATAGCTCCTTGGAACTAGGTTGAAAAGTTTTAAATCTTGGACACAGGAAACAGTGACCTTATGTGTCAAAATATCATGATATTGATGAAAAGGTCATTTTTGGAGCCAAGGGGAGTTAATAAATTATGTTATTCAAATATTTGCCTAGGTATAAAGCAAAGGGCATTTAAGTGAAAAGTGTGTGAGAGAAGTTTTTTGCCTTTGGTGTCTTGAAGAAGATATCTTTTATTATAAAAGCAATGTTTTGTGCAAAAGCAATTCATTCTTAGTTATTGTTTCTTTTAATTTCATAGAGAATTTGCTGAAGGGTTTGTGAGGACTGATTCCTCCCTGTTTGCACTTTGAATCACTGAGAAATTGTAGTGAATTGTGCTTTGAACATCAGAGAATTAATTTTGATTATTCTGATTACAATTTGGTGTTGTTGTATACCAAATTTGTTCATTATTTTCTACAAGTTGACAAAGCTTACTTAGCGTCTCATTTCCCTTCCAAGTCTATTACACACTATTTTTTTAGAGGGTGTTTGGTGGTCTAATTTGGGTTGGGACGTCACCATATGAGGAAGCAGCAATTTCTTTATGGCTGCGAAATGAATTAAAAGGCCAGCGTGTGTGTTTGAAGGGCTGCGTGCATTCATTCTTGGGCAGCTGTCTTCCCTATACAAGGCTTCGTTTGGGTTTACAAGGCTGCGTCTTCACCTTAGGCAGCGGCACAACATCTTTGGGCTTCTTTTTTTACTCTCTCAACAACCGTAATTCATATGCTAGCGAACTATGAGGTGCACACTTAAATATTTCTAATCGCATTGTCTTCTTTAAACACATCTGCAAGTGTTCAATAAATTGCAAATAATAGTCTTAGCTGGAAATTGTGCATTTTAGATTCGTCAATTCAATTTGCATCCTTCATGTTAAGGAAACTCAAAAAAAAAAACATATTTTGAAATTACAAACAATTGCAAAAGACAATTCAAACTACAAATAAACGTCATCATTCAACATTGATAGAGCAAGAGCTAGCAGGGCTCTTTACAGTGGTATCCGAGCGGTTTCTTGTCATCCTACAGGATTGGAAATCTTGAGTTCCCATGCTTGATTTGTGAGTGATCAACACTCTCATAGGTTATTTTAATCATGGATAAATACAGGAAATCCAGTAAATATGGAAACTAGTTGAACAGTGTGTCTAAGTTCAAGAAGCAAACAGTTGCCTTGGCAAATGAAATGGAGAAACTGAGGCAAACTCAAGAAAGGCTAAATGCAAGGCTTTCCGATCCAGCAACTGTTGACAGAGCAGCTAGGTTTATGGTTTCCTTCTTCAAAATGTCTTCGTCACAGAGAATGCAGGAAGAGAAACTAGAGATTTTCATAGGTGAGACATCCAAGAGTCTTCACAATGAGTTTTCAGCAACTAGTGATCATGGTGAAGATGATCCTGTGTTTAGTGGGGCAGCTACTAGTCCATCTTGCATACATGATGTTGGTAACTCTTCGTAGGGACACATAGATATGACTGATTTACTATAGGACAGCAACACTGAGTCCCAACATCTTGAGCAGACCAAAGTTAGTGAAAAAGAAAATGATGATGACATGTTGACTACCCTTGATGGCAGCCTCACACCACTTAGTGGTACTAGTGAAAAAGAAAATGATGATGACATGATGGCTACCCTTGATGGCAGCCTCACACCACTTAGTGGTACTGAAAATATTAGTGACACAAGGTCTGATTTTCAGGACAGCAGTCCCTTATTTGATCATGTTGATGGTGTTGTTGATGCCACTATAGGTTCTTACTCATTAGATGATGGGGTTGTATTTGAAGACTGTGAGGAGAATATGAGCTCAAACAATTTTGATTTTTACGTCAGCTATCATAATGATAAGTCGGTGCAGGAGACAACAGTCTTCTCCTATGTGGAGGACGAGAGCATGGAGTGACCTGGTGATGACACTCACAATTTGAGTGTTAGGAATCAATTAAATGATGAGGATTCATGCCATAGTGATTCTAATTTTTATGATGACATTGAGTCATGTATGAGCAACAGGCGATAGCAGAGGGGTCTCAATTGGACGGTGTTGATACTAGTGATGTGGAGACCTCTGATGTTTCACGCGATGATGATTCATGCTGCAACGGGTCTAGTATATTATATCAAATATTGGGTGATGACTCAGAGTGGTTATTGGATGATAATAGGTCCCAGGATCATAGTTTACAGGGACCTATTGCGGAGGGAGAAGCAGAAGCATGCAAGGAGTTTGATACAGTTGTGGCTTCCACTTCTTTAGATGAGATATTTGCAGAGGTACCTAGTAGTACCTCGTTTGTAAAGAGCCTGTCTAGCTCTATGCTGAAGATAATATTTCTTTCTATATTGTTTGCAATATTATATTTTGTTTTGAAATTATTTGACTTTTTTTTTTAAATTTTCCAAAATTAAAATAATATCAAATAACAATATCTACTAACTTCAGAACTTCACCAAAATGATCAAATTCATCAACTTGCCAATTGTCAAATAACATTACATAAAATTAAATGTAAATTGGCACCTATATCAAAAATGTGGCAAGTTGGAGATGACACACAGCCACTGAAGGATGAAACGCAGCCAACATCAAATGCTACGCAACCTTCAAAACATAAATTGCAGCTTCCAACAAAAAACGCAGCCTCCAAATTGAATCGAAGGCTTCCAGATTTGAAACGCGGGCCTCCAGATATGAATCACAGTCTCTAGAAAGGAAACATAGGCCCTTAAAAATGAAATGCAAGCCTCCAAATGCAAAATGCAGCCTTCTAGATACAATACGCAGATTCCCAAATACAAATCACAGCTTCTTGAAGATAATTTGCTGTCCATAGCAGATACAATAGCCTCCTAGATGAACCTCTGAGCCTCTGGGAAAAAAATCGAATCCAGCTGTAGATTGATAATTAATCCAAATTGCTCACTCACCAAATTTGGTTTACATCAGCACCAAATTTGCAACTTGAAAAATCAATATTGTTCTTCAGAATTCAGATGCACAATTCACCACCAAAAATGATGATTCAAAATGCAGAAATGAGAGGAATCAGTCCTTGAACCCTTGTTGAAAACTTCTCAACAAAAAATTCATAAAAAATGATAAGTCCAAGAATGAATTTCGATTTCTTCCGAATAGCTCTTAAAAAGCATAAAAAAGAGTGTAGCTTCTCTAATACATTTTTCACTTAAGAGGCTTCTCGCACACACCATTAAATTAAAATATAAAGGTATAGTTTTTTATTAAGATAGACTTAATAAACAACTTAAATTATGAAACCTCATTAAAATGCTCAATAAATGCTCTTGTTGCTCAACTCTTTGTGTTGCCTCCACTACACTGCCAAAAATAGCAACTGCTCAAAATAGACTTACTAAAAATAGCAATACTATCAAAGAGACCCTCAAAGGCCACTGTTAGCTCACGAGGGTCGCAATGATGAATTGACCATGCTCAACTACGGGAACCTGCTAAAATGGGGACATTACGATCCTCCCTCCCCAAGATTGCATGTCCTCAAGCAATCGCAGTCTGGGGTGCTGAAGTATATCCTCAAGCTCCCAAGTGGCATCCTCGTTTGGAAGTCCCTGCGACTCCAGAAAACCTCTAATGATCCGCCAGTGCAAATGCCTCTCCATGGTATCCAAAATAGCCTCAGGGATCAACTCTAATCTGCCCTCATCATCCAGAGGGGGTAAGGTAGAAGATGGGACAACATGACGGCCCAACGCCTTCTTAAGGTGCGACACATGGAATACATTATGAACTTTGCTGTCCCGAGGCAAATCTAACTCATAAGCAACCTCCCCCACGCATCTCACTACACGAAAAGGACCATAGTAGTGGGGCTTGAACTTCTCAACTCCGCTCTTCCTGATGAAAGACTGCCGGTAAGGCTGTAACATCAAGTAGATCATATCACCCACCTGAAAAGAACGAGCAGTCCTCCTCTGATCAGCATACTGCTTTTGCTAATTCTAAGCTCTCTGAATGTTATCTCTTAGTGTTTCATGATGTCTTGGCTATCTTGAAGCATATCACCTACACTGGGTACCCTACTGTCACTACACAACAAATCCATGAAACTAGGGGGATCATACCCATACAGAGACCGAAATGGAGACATCTGAATAGTCATGTGGTGAGTGGAATTATAACAATACTCACATAAGTGTATCCACTTCACCTAGGCCCGCTGCTGAGATGAGACATAATTCCGCAGATAGCCTTCCACCCACTTATTTACTTAGTCTGACCATCAGTCTAAGGGTGGTAACTAGTACTTGGAGTCAATTTTGTCCTACATAACTTGAAAAGTTCCCGCCAGAAATGACTCATGAAACAACTATCACGGTCGCTCACAATAGTCCAAGGTAAACCATGTAATCTAAACACCTCCGGGAAGAACAACTCTGCTATCTAAACAGTTGAATAAGTGGTGGTGATCGAAAAAAAGTGAGCATATTTGGTGAGTTGATCCACCACCACAAAAATGCAGTCTCTACCTTGGGCTTTCGGCAAGCCCACAGTGAAATCCATAGACAAACACGCCCAGTTCCACTCAGGAATGGGAAGCGGCTGCAATAGCCCTGCAAGATAAGTATGCTCTTGTTTGTTTTGCTGACAAACAAAGTACTCTCGAACATGGTGTTGCACATCAGACTTTAGGCCCTTCTAAGTGAATCTCTCCTGAATCTGTCTATAGGTTTTGAAGAACCCAGGATGTCTAGCCAATGGAGAATCATGAAAGGCCCGAAAAAAATCTGTCTGACACCTAATCCAGGAACTAAATAGATCCTTCCCTTGTAAATGATCAACTCATTTGCAAGGGTATAACTGTTGTCCTATATACTACCATCAACAATGCCAACTACCCACTAATCACGAGCATACTCCGCAATGATCAAGTGTCTCCAATCCTTTGCTATCTTAGTAATCACGCACAAGTGGGGTCTCCGAGAAAGGGCATCAACAACCACATTCTAAGTACCTTTGATATAGGAGATATCAAAATCATACGACTTTAACTTACTAACCCACTTCTATTGTCCTCATTCAGATCCCGCTGACCAAGGTAATGCTTTAGGCTATTGTGGTCTGTTCTAATACAAAACTTGCTACCAACTAAATACTGCCTGAATTTGGCCAAAGCATGCATAATGGCCAACATTTCCTTATCATATACACTAAATAATCTCTCAGGACCTCCGAGCTTCCGGCTCTCAAACACTATAGCATGGCGATCCTGAGAAAGAACTGCTCCAATGCCCTCGCCTGAGGCATCACAGTGCAACTCAAATGGTCTCATGAAATCTGGCAATGCCAAAACTGGGCATGACATCATAATCACCTTGAACTTCTCAAAGCACTCCTGTGCCTGAGCAGTTCACTCAAATGCACCCTTACGGGTCAGATCAGTAAGGGGAGTTGCATGACAAGAGAATCCTATCACAAAGCTATGGTAGAAAGCGCATAGTCCAATGAACCCCCTAAGCTATGTCAGGTTCTCCGGTGTAGGCCAATCCAGAATAGCACGAACCTTATCAAGGTCCGTGTGAACTCCCTCTGCACTAATGATGTGTCCAAAATACAACAACTCAGTCATGCCTAAGGCACACTTGGACTCCTTGGAATACAAGGAAGCCCCTTCAAGAATTCCTAACATTGCATCCATATGTGCTATGTGATCATCCCAAGTCTTACTATAAACAAGTATGTCATCAAAAAACACGAGAACAAATCTCCTCAACTGACTATGGAAAACTCTGTTCATAGTAGACTGAAATGTGGCGGGGGCGTTAGTCAAGCCAAAGGGCATGACTAGAAACTCAAAGTGACCACAATGACACCTGAATGATGTCTTCTCCACATCCTACTCTCTGACTCTAATCTAATGGTACCCAGATCTCAAGTCAATCTTGGAGAAGTATTGCACCCCATGCCACTCATTAATAAGCTCATCAATCCGAGGGATAGGATACCGGTTCTTAATAGTCTTTTTATTCAGCATTCGGTAATCTATACACATCCTGAGTGTCCCATCCTTCACCAAAACAACTAATGAAGCAAAAGGAGACTTACTCAACCTAATATGTCCCATAGCGAGCAGCTCTTGTATGGTCTTTTCAATCTCATCCGTAAGTCGCTTAGGGTGTCGGTAAGGAGTGACCACAATGGGCTCAATGCCCTCCTCTAACTCAATAATGTGTTCAATCCCTCCATTAGGTGGCCTGCCATGTGGTAAGTCATTAAACACTTTAGAGTGTTTAATTCTAATATGTTGAATATCAGGATGATAAGCTAGCTTATCTGCACTATCCAAAGTAGGCAACATCCTACACTCTGCTGCCCAATCAACTATGTCATCATGCTAGACCAAGTGTTGCATACAGATGAAAGAAATCATCTTCAGATTACTACTCCTAATGGCCTTAAGAATGTGAGTTCTGCTATCCTTAATGAATCTCATCTCCATCCTCTTAGTGCTGAAGTAAATGTCCTTGAGAGTGTGCAACCAGCTCATACCAAGAACTATATCAGTGTTGCCCATGTCTACCACATAAAAATTTGCCTTAAAAGAATAATTGTTTAACTTCACGAGAAGCTCAGAAATCATCTTGGTACACTTAAGAGTGTAACCATTAGCCACCTGTACACTAAGTCCCTCAAAATCTTCTGTTTTCATTCATCTCTTGGCAACCAAACATGAATCAATAAAATTGCGTGTAGCACTTGTATCAAAAAGAGCAATGACACGCTGCCCTGCCAAGAGATCATGCATCTTGAAAGCACCTTCCTTTCTCATGCTAGAAAGGTAAACAACCTTAAAGTTAGAATCATCTACCTTCTCATCACCATCACCTAAAGCCTCATGTGTGTCCTCATTATCATCTTGCTACTCTGGAAAATCAGAATTATCCTCATCATCATAAAACCATTCCATCATCTTATTTTTACCTTTCAATGAAAACACAATTTTTTCCTCCTTAGATCATTTAGAGTTTCTTGATCCAAAGGGGTTGCAGTAGGGCGCTTAAATTCAGCTCTATCATCCTTTTTAGGGGCTGTCCTATCATAGGATGAAGTAGTAGGTCTTGAAGAAAACTTTCATCGTGGTGTAGATGACTCAAGATTCTTTTCTTTTTTCA
This sequence comes from Chamaecyparis obtusa, assembly GCA_027943335.1. Classification (NCBI taxonomy): domain Eukaryota; kingdom Viridiplantae; phylum Streptophyta; class Pinopsida; order Cupressales; family Cupressaceae; genus Chamaecyparis; species Chamaecyparis obtusa. The sequence continues at coordinate 2,818,490 of BSBK01001755.1, read as the reverse complement.
TAG